>CM060442.1:151247422-152447422 GCA_030545235.1 Helianthus tuberosus
TATTGTTATCCTATTTCAGTGACAAAAAGTCTTTCCATTTTTGTGAAAAAGAATTTGCATTCCTAAAAGATTAAAATTGAAATATTTAACAATGATATTTCTTTTTATTGTTCGATCTATTTAGATTATTTGCTTTACATCATTGACAATTCCATTCGAAAAGAAACAGAAAATTATCTTTTTTATGATAACCAAATGGAGTCTTTACTGTAAAACATGACTCAAATTCAAGTATAAAGATTTGTAATGATTCTTTATGGAGTGAATCTTTGGGAAGTTTTGGGAAGTTGGAACGGGTCAGTCTATCTTATTGAGTCACTTGAAGAGGCAGAGTCAAATAGAATTTATTTATTCGTGTGATTTCTGTTAGTTATTTTATTTCTATATTTAGATTTCTGGATATTTCTTTAGACATTTTTTTGAGATAGAGATTTATAGAAAAAGTTCCATTCATACAAAAAACCGGGGTCTTGCTAATATTTATTCAAAAAAAATTTTTTGATCTTTATTATCTATGTAGCTAAGAAAAAATAGAAATGATTGTGTCTCTGTACCGACTGAACCAATGACTATTCATGATTCCACAATTGAATCAATTCCATACTGGTTCCAAATTAGAGGAATGTTATGGTAAAACTTCGTTTAAAACGATGTGGTAGAAAGCAACGTGCGACTTGAAGGACACGATCCGGTGTGGATTCTTATTCTTACATCCACCATTTTATATAGGAATGAAGGTGCTCTTGGCTCGACGTCGTTTTTCTATTCTACTAGAATCCTTCTTTTTTTGATTGGGTTTTAATGTAAATATGTAAATAGTTCGTGATGGAGCTCGAGTAGAAAGTATTGATGAATTTCTCAGGGGCAACGATCTAGGGTTAATGTCAATCAATAAATTGGAACAACTTCGTAAGTATATCTTCGATATAGAAATCGAAAGGATCCGATTCGAGCAAATTTTTCAATTCAAAAAAATTTGTTGGAACGGCTAAAACTTTTTCGATCCACAGTGTATCGCGCACGAATCAACCATCGGTATGATTCTTTGATAGAAAGAAATCACAAAAGGGGTATATTGCTACCATTTTGAAAGGATTAAGAAGCACCGAAGTAATGTCTAAACCCAATGATTTAAAACCAAGATAAAGGATCCCAGAACAAGGAAACACCACTTCAATTGTCTCACGGATCCAAATAAAGAATCCAAATATATTTGAAATGAGACGAAAAAAGGGGGGGGGGGGGGATTAAAGACCACTCAAAAAAAGAAAAATCTTAATTTCTTTAAGATATTTGAGAATTTTTGAACTTGAGTTATGAGTACAAATGATTTTTTTTCAGGAAGGAAGCTAAATAAAAATGACTATGAGTTAAATTATAGACTAATTTATTTTACGGATTCCTTTCCTATCCTATTTATTCTAATTTTTGTCTATGGATAAAATTAGAATCGTTTTTTATCGAGCCGTACGAGGAGAAAACTTCTTATACGGTTCTAGGGGGGCTTCTTTTTTATCTACATCTATCCCGATGAGCCGTCTATCGAATCGTTGCAATTGATGTTCGATCTCGAAGAGAAGGAAGAGATCTTCGGAAAGTGGGTTTTTATGATCCTATCAAGAATCAAACTTATTTAAACGTTCCCGCGATTCTCTATTTCCTTGAAAAGGGCGCTCAGCCTACAGGAACTGTTCAGGATATTTTAAAAAAAGGCAGAGGTTTTTAAGGAACTTGGCCCTAATCAAACGAAATTCAATTAAATTAAGGAAATAAAAACTAAGGATAGGATAGTGATTTCTATAGCATTTTGGATATCTTTTCTATACTATGTTTTTTATTTCCTTCTTTTCTTGCTCTATTCGTATCTATTTATCATTACTTTTATAGAATCTTTTTCTAACTTTGATGAATCCTTACAAAATAGAAAATGATGGCATTACCTGCAACCTGCAATCGGGTGGTTTTCATTCGAACTCGAATACCAAGTAAGAAAAAAGGAATCGAAGTTCTGTATTCGACTTACTTTAGTCCACTTATTCTATATGGATTCAATACACTATTGATTGCATAAATCCTTTTTCTAATTTTTCTTTATTTATTCTCCATCTAAACTAAAATTTTTAGTATATATGCATATGCAGTGCCAATCCAACACAAATCTTTTTTTTTTACTATTATTTCAATTTTAGTTCTTGTATTTTTTCCATCGTATTCTTTTATTAACCTTTATATTGACAATATTGTATCGAACAAATATAATTCATCGTGATAAGCAGCTCTATTTATTTCCGTCCCATAGGTTTTCTTTTTTACCTGTTGATTCAAATGATGGGTTCGTTGGATTAGCTTTGCTCCTCGGATTTTTGATTGAAAAAGTGGATAACATAGAAATAGGGGATGGTCCAGCATTTTTTACATTTATTTCTTTTTTTGATTTGATCGGGAAATTTTTTTCTTTTTTCATCTGATTTAGTCATTTTTATGTTCCAAATATATTAGAAAAATTTTTTATATCTTTTTTTATTTCGTAGATGTAGATTAATGCTTTGATTTAATCATTTTGTTTTATTCTGATTGTATCTACATACCTTTTTTCTATTTGGGTTGCTAACTCAACGGTAGAGTACTCGGCTTTTAAGTGCGGCTAGGATCTTTTACACATTTAGATGAAGCGAGGGATTCGTCCATACCATTGGTAAAGTTTGGAAGACCACGACTGATCCTGAAAGGGAATGAATGGAAAAAATAGCATGTCGTATAGGATGTTGTTCATTCTCCCACTTAGCTAAGTAATCATTTAATGTATTATGAGCATTAGATAAGTCTGATCAATGGTTAATACTCATTTTAGCTTTAAATCCAAAACCGTAACAGAGAAATACATAATATTTTAGCTTTAAAGAGAGTAATAAAGAATATTTTCGTGATCAATTGACTTTCTTGATCTACTTCTATTTGTGCTAGTCGATTTTGGAAGGTGATGGTTGAACCAATACGAACAAGAATTTACAATGCTAAGGCCTTGTCTTTGTCGGAGCCACTGAGCCAAAATGGTGTTTGAGTCATGACCTGAAGAAACACGGAATCACCGCCGGGGTGATTTGAATCGCTTTCTCTAAGATACCGATAATCACACCTTATTGTTCCTCTTGAATCTAGATCTGCAATGGAGTAGAGAGAAAAGTGGAGGAGTAGAGATGACTGGTAGGTGAGAATCCCCCTTTTCCAACTACAAAATGTGTTTGGCTTCATCTCTTGTTCCCTAATAATGAGGTGAAGACCTCCTTATATAGGAGACATGGGAGACCCCTAACCTCAATGGGCCATGCCCAGTTAGGGGTTATCTCTACAAGCCCCCTAGCCCAATGTAGCGTAAAATACATCGCACTAGGCCTCGTAGTTAGGTTAGTACGCAATAACAGTAAATAACATGATAAAATGCAATAAGTAAATGAATGCCCGACCGTTTAAGTCGGGTCAATACCATACCCCTTCAAGTCCCCTTAGTCTAGTGTTGCTCCCGCGAGCAAGTGCTGGGTGGAGCACTAGACTTATTAGGAGTGTTTGGGAGTGAAGGTTATTAGTTTTTTTACCTTTTGGCTGACTGATGTTTCTCGCGTGTTGCACTGTCGCCGGGGCACAGGAGGCTTGCTGGCCACGCTTGTTGCGTCTGTCTTCAGCTATGAATGAAGATCATAGAGCAGTGAAAGACGCACGATTGTTCATCATGGGAATTTGTTGCAGGCTGCTGCCATTTGTACTAGCGCACTTTCATGAGCCGTCAAGGTTGCGCGTATGCAGATAGATCGCGCGCAGAAAACCTTGAAACAAGTTGAGTGTTTTTGCAGTTGAGTGTGGGTATGCCCATGTGCGCGTATGGCTTGCGCGGCATTTGGGACCAAAAACCTGCCCAAAGGACATGGACTTTTAAAAAATAAAACTCACATATAAAATCGGAATGTAAAAATGCTCTCATATCGCCCATGACTTTATAGCCTAGTAGCATCTTGGGGGTGGGATAAAACTTTGGGACAAATAGGTCATTGGTTCAATTCTCTCAAGGGGGGTTTTCCCATATTTATTGGGTTTTCTTCTGAATTGGTGTATATGCATTATACCTAATGGAGACGGATATGATCGGGTGGTTCCGCTGGTGGCACGATACTACTCCAGTAGTCAGACAGTGATCGAAATTTGCCGTTAAAAAAATGCTCTCGTATATAACTTGGGAGAGGTGGTGCCAACTGCCAAGATATGTGGAGCTGCTTTTTAATTTTTCCTACAAGATGGTTTTTTGTGATTCTAATTTTGAAGAAAAGAACTTGTTCTAGACTCATCACTGATACCCAACTGATACATCGGTAGCTCAAGAACAAATCAACTCATTTTCCCTATTCTAGACTCATCTCCAGTGATAGATAGCAACTACCCGAATACACTCTCGAGTGTGATAGGGCTAATCTCAAACGCCAACCTCTCATGCAAAACGTTACATTTGTTATTTGATATCTAATTCATATATATGTATTAATTTCAAACATTATGAGCAATAGTATACTTATGAAGTTTTATGTTTATGCCACTAATTTTTACATTTTTTATTCTTAAATTATTATATCATATTAGTGTTATAATATTTATTATAACTACTATTTAGCATTTTCTTTTTGCTTATAACTTTCAAGTTAAGACGTTATATAAAATTTTAAGTATGTCATTGCGATATGCTTATTTTTGTTTATGTTTTGATTAAAATTTTCCTCAAAACCAATAAAATACTTTTTCGTATCGTAAGTGGTAGCGAGTGTCGATGTATTATCGGTATAGTGACGAAACAAACTTATTCCAATAGAACAACTTTCACACCGATATTGAAATTTCGGAGTTGGTACTGGTATTTGTTTTTATGTTTTTTAGCAGATGTAAAGACGTGTCGATATTTTTTTGGGTACATAAATACTTTATTTTTTCGGTTTTTATCTGTCGCTATAGTAAGTGTCGGTAGCATAACAGACCGATATCGATACCAACCAAATTTCCGCCGCGTAGCGCGGGAAAATCCCACTAGTTTATATTAAAAGACAGTATTATCAGTAAACTAATAGTGTCTGGCTTACTCTCAAGAATGGCATATTCTTTTTAAGTTGTTTGCAAGGTGTTTTGGAAAGGTCAGATGCTAACCAATAAATATTTTGTTAATCTTTCTTGACTAGATCATGCATGTTAAATAAAAAAAGTCTTAGGCCAGGCACTGAGAGCCTGAAGCAGGGTATCCCGTCTCCTCTACTCAAGACACGGTGGGCTGGATTGCTTTAATACGCTATGTGTTTAATCAAAAGCATACTCGCAACAAAGAATAGACCATTTAAGTGCAGAAACTCTGTTTAACAATCCAAAATTGCATAAATAGAACATCAATTGTCAATCAAACAACCTACAAAAGTTGTCATAACACCAAGAACGTTCATCCAAAATGCAAACACGCTGCAAAAACATAATATACTAGACCAAACAGATCACAGCCTTCTTCCTCTTCTACCGCTCTTTCGACGGGTGCTATCAGTTGGAATTGGTGTCACATCCTCTGCAATCATCAAATTATACAACCTTTTATTAGCTACCAAAGAAACATAAACCTAATATTTGAAATTATATAAAATAAACAAGTCTTACCAATGCGACCAATTTTCATCCCAGAACGAGCAAGAGCTCTGAGTGCAGACTGAGCACCTGGACCAGGGGTCTTGGTCTTGTTTCCTCCAGTGGCCCGCAACTTAATGTGAAGAGCATTGATGCCAAGCTCCTGTTAGCCATACAATCAACCCGTAACCATGTTAAACAATGGAAAACCCGTAATAATTATAACAACAAAATAAGAAGTAACTTAAACCTTGCATCTTGTTGAAACATCTTGTGCTGCAAGCATAGCTGCATACGGAGATGATTCATCTCTATCAGCCTTCACCTTCATCCCACCTAATAAAGAAAGAAGATGTTAGCAAATACACAAAATAAAACTACAAAAACAAAGTTAAAGTGCAAAAGGTTTGAACAGAAACATATTTTCTAGAAAGTTAACATTGCTCAGAAACACAAATAAAAAACAATGTTTAAAATCATACCAGTAATCCGAACCATGGTTTCTCTTCCAGAGAGATCAGTCACATGCTACAGAAGGAACAAAGATATAGATAAACCAAATAAAACATAAAAGCTACTATGATCCTAACATTATATTTAAATATAGCTATCAAACTTACAATGAAAGTATCATTGAAGGATGCAAAAATATGTGCCACACCAAAAACAAGCTCTCCCTCACGAGTAGCAGGTCCGAGGGTGACATTGTCTTCCTTTGGCTCTCTAACCTTTCTCTTTGACTGTTATAAAACACGTCAATAACAAAGTTTAGTAAATAAAGTTGTTAAATAAAAGATCAAAATAGGACATTAGCAGCCTCTGTAAAGAATAACCATACATCAATAACCAATACCCAGATTACAAAAAAAATGCCAAAGAACATAAAAAAAAATCACAAAAAGTTATCATTGATAATATTTAAGTTGCCACCTTCAAAACAAAAATGCAATAGAGCAGTTTACAACACTAATGCATATAGATAGTTCATAAGTTACTACCAGTAATAAGATATGTAATACAAAAAAAATCAATACAGAGCTTCAACAAGCCCAGTAATTCCTACTGTGTAAAGCCATAACAAACTAGATGCCATATACCAAATCATCATGCTCCTAAACAACAAATTCAACATAATAATTCTTACTAACTGCAAAGATAAGCCTGTGACAAATTTAGTGTAGATAGGCCTAATATAATGGTAAGATGATGGTATTAGTTTCATAAATAAATATTTATGTACATGTAGTTCTTGATCTGATACAAGACTTGATGTTCCTAACACTGATAGCATTCTAAACTCTATATTCAACCACCAAAACCAGAGTCCCATCGGGCAGTTTTCGAATCAAATCATATCACTTTCTAGGTTAAACTCTCAAAATCGAAAATAGCAATTACATGCCCAGACTATTACCACATGAAGTCATGAAACCCTAGAATAATTCAGAAAATGATCAATTACAACCCCTAAATGGTCAGTAACTAAAATGCTGCAAGTATCAAACACATCGTATGAGCACATTACGAGTCATGAAGTGCCGATTTGTTGGGGCCAGAGAGCAAATTTATCAAAAACAATTGCGAAGAAAAGAGAGAGGATAGAATAGATTATTACCATGGCTGTAGTCGGCTGGAGTAGCTGCTGCTGCTGCTGCTTCTTTTTCTTCTTGTTTGGTTCGCTGGCTGCTGAGTATAGGTTTTTATACAATTAGGGTTTCACTGTGGGTCGCGGATGATGGGCTACCCATGAAGCCCGATTAGAGGTTAAATAAGCCCAATGAGTCTTGTTTTATTATAAGGGTAAGCTAGGTTAGAACCCGTGTATTACACGGGTTGAATAAATGTAATTTTATATGCTAAATAAAAAACATTATATTTTTAAAAACCTCATTTATTACATGTGTTGAGTAAATATATAATTTTATATATTAAATAATAAAAAAAATTATATATTTAAGAACCTCGTTTATTGTACAGGTTGAATATATGTAATTTTATATACCACACAATAAAAAAGTTATATTTTAAAAAAAATCATGTGTATTCACGGGTGGAAGAAATATAATTTTATATACTAAATAATAAAAAAATTATATTTTAAAAAACTCTGTGTATTGTACGGGTTGAATAAATCTAATTTTATGTAACAAATAATAAAAAAATGATATATCTTTAAAAACCTTGTGTATTACATGGGTTTATCTATTGTTAAAAAAATCTTTAAAGTTATATCTTTAATAACCTCGTTTGTTGTGCGAGTTGACTAAATGTAAATTTATATACCAAACAATAAAAAAGTTATATTTAAAAAAAAAACCTTGTGTATTCACGGGTTGAAGAAATGTAATTATATAATAAATAATAAAAAAAAGTTATATTTAAAAAAAAAACTCCGTGTATTGTACGGGTTTAATAAATCTAAGTTTATATAGCAAATAATAAAAAAAATGTTATATCTTTAAAAACCCTGTGTATTACACGGGTTTATCTATTGTTAAAAAATCTTTCTAAATCAAAATGGATTTTTTAAATTAGGTTAATACTATTTTAAATTTTTTGTTTGATTAATAAGTTGTTTAATATAATTTATCATAGTTAACAATAATAACATTAACAATAAATAATATGCATGTTTATCTCCTATTAAGTGAAACAATGTTTTTTAGTTTAGATAAGACTTTACGATTTGAAATTAAGTTTATGCCAATAATTTAGGGTTGATAAGATTTATATTAATTTAATTAATATTTAATAATTTAAATTAAATAATAATTATCTACAATTAAGGATGGTCTAGAATAATGACAAGTGTCCCAAAGTTGGTTTCTTTTATTATATAGTATAGATTACACTTATCGTCCTTTGTATTTGTACCGGATTACAATGGATGGTCTTTAACTTTAATAATTACAGGCACGGTCCTTTATTTGGAAAACTAAGAACACTTTCAAGTCTTTAGCAGTAACAAGATTAAATTTTTTAGTTAAGTCTAGTCATGTGACTTGTATATGAGGGCAGATTGGTAATTTTACCTATTTATTTAAAAAAATTATATATGTATGCACATAAATCCAGTTAAGTCTGGTCATCTTTTTCCTCTTTTCAACCCCCCCCCCCCTCCTCTCTTCAACCAACCTCCACCACCACCACCCAGCCACCACCACTAAATTGAGCCCCACCACCACCACCACCACCGACGTATACCAACACCACCAAATCAAGCCCCACCCTCATATGTCATTTTCTTTCTCTCTTCTCTGTCTAAACATGCCATTTTCTTTCTCTCTGTACCATCCAAACCACCACTACAGCCATTTTCTTTCTCTCTCTTTCTTTCTATCTCTCACGCTCGCTCTCTCTCTCTCTCTCTCTCTATCTCTCTCTTCATTTTCACCACAATCCCCACTAACCTAGTCCAAAACCCCCCAAATCCCCAAACCAAACCCTAAATCAAAACAAGTTGCATCATCTCTTTGTCTCTGACTAAAAAAACGTGTTTGTAGGTTGTGGAGACAACCGGCCAGAAAAGATTGTCGGTCACCAGAGACAACCGATTGCATCTTCTCGAACCCTCACACAAAGAATCTCGCAGGAGCTTCAATAGAAACCGATTTAAAGTATTGCAATTTATACAAACCAATTTTAGGGCTTGAATATGTTACCGGAGATGATACTGGAGAAGTTGTTGCGGATTACGGTAGCGATGAGGTGGTGGGAGTGTCAGAGAGGTTGTTGTACAGATCTAAGGTTGAGATCTGAGGCAGGGTTACAGATCCATACTCTTTTCGAAAAGTGTAACATTCCCACTTTTATCATATAAGAATTATAGGTTTGGTTAAATTTATTAACCACTAGTAATTAGTAACTAGTTTATTTTAATATAAATATTCAACCCAAATAGTTTTAAACACTATTTTATATATAGTTGGTTGAAATATTATTGGCCTGTATATGAGTGATCTTTCTAATAAAATAAAAGTCTATAAAAAACTAATATTATTAGACAGGTATATTATGGGTAAGTCGATTGTTAAAAATATGAAGTACCCAGATGGGCCTAGGAACCGTTTAATAATTAAATTATAAAAATACATTATAATTGAACCTACTCTATTTTTAAAGAAACGTGGTTCCAAATGTAGACAAAAATATTATCGTTCTAATGACATATTTATTATTTTATAAAACGTCATATTTTACAAGTTATACGCGCCAAATAAGTGAAGCAGGTAAATTAATTATAAAAATAAAATAATAAATTAATAATACCTAAATTTACATCTAGAAAGTGGACGTGTCATACATGATTTCGAAAATACATGCATGTCCATTTTGAAAGTTTGTTGAAATGCTTACTTATCTTTTGGATAAAGATCTAAAATTTCATCAAATAAAAATAAAGCATATGTAAAAGGTGAAAGTACATATGTGTCTTTATTTGGTGTGTGTAGCTGTATACCTAACTTTGTACTATAAATAACAAGGCATTGATTCAACTATCAATTGCCTCTCTTCTTTCTACTTTAGAAAATCGCCTACTCTCTCTCAAATATATATATGTAAATATTATTATTATTTACCCAATAATAATAATAAAGTCATGCTTCGTTTTAAGTGTTTTAACTCCCGATCACCGCTACCATTTCCGATTGATCTGAGCCTCATAACATATGTCAGGGCTCTGCCCGACTAAGTTGTTGGGGTTCTGTCTCGTGACATAGGGACAAGGTTGAATGAGGGGTATTATACTTAACACAAGTGCATTATATATTTTTACAATAGCTCAGAAGTTATACCCAAAATTTATACCAGGAGGCTTTCTAGTTGAACCCTAAATTTATAAAATGGGTCCATTTTCTTTTCTCACCGTTTTATTCCTTTTTGTCCCAAACCATAACAACTCTCACCAAAACTATTATTTATTATTATATTTTGTTTACTAGGAAACCTTAGTTAAGACCCCTAAGTAATCCTGCACAAACCCTAAAATTTTCATAACAATCAGAATCAGGATCAGGGCCCCTAAAAGTCAGGGGGGATATTCCCTACTTGACGATTATCCTAATAACTTGCTGTCAAAATTGAATTTATCATTTCCGTCGACTCAACCAACCTACAAAAACACGTGGCAACCATATGAGAAGATGTGACCCGTCGCGCCACGCGACGCCCCCAGGGTGACCCCTCGCGTCACGCGAGGGGGTCAAAATCTCAGTATAAATAGAGGATGTTGGGACTTGATTTCTGGAGTTGGAACGACGATAAAATTCGTTTTACACTTCGAGATATTGTCTGATTACTCCAAAACACACACTAGCTCGAATTCTGCTACGATACCGGGTATTAACTCAATCGCTGCTACGATTCAATGTCCGATCGATTGAAACTATCCGATGGATGTTTTAGTACTATCCTTTGTCATTAGTCGTGATTCCGACAGGATGTTTGAGTACCACCCGAACTCGGGGAATACTCTGTCATTCGTTGTGAATCCGATGGATGTTTAAGTGATTGCACTTTGTCATTCGTTGTGAGGATTTTAATCTCGTGAGTTATCGTAAATGCTGTATTAGTTATTTACCAAGTTCGTGTGCACTAGGTTACAAGGCTAATCAATAGGCTAAGCTCTGCCTGTATAAATCTGCAATGTATCAAGGCTTATCTATAGGCTAAACTTTGCCCGTATGAATCTGCATGCTTATAATGTGAGTCATTCTCTTTTTACCAAATTACTTTCAAAATCATGTTTATTTTCAAAGGTTATAATTACAGGGATTAAGTCTTTGTAATCACCAAATTACAGCCAGTATGTGGGGTTTTGTATACATTACTTGATAATCTTTGCCATTGGACAAACGGGTGGCCAATGGTGATATGACCATAGTCACAGATCCGGTCGAGTGACAAATATTGTGGGTAGTTGATTGATATAGAAACAATGTAATCACCCTTAATACTGTAAATTATAACAAACGTGTCGTTTTAACAAAATGAATGAACTCACCAGTATTTCCTGCTGACAAAACCTTTTTAAAACGCGTTTCAGGTAATTACAGTAGATTGGAGTAAGAGATGGATATGGCACTGAAAGGCTTCAAGAAGTGGCTTATTTTATTAATAAAATCAAATTAAGAAATATTGTTTTATGTAATTGGGTTTATCCCTTATTAAAGCTACCTTTGTAAAACATGGGTTTATCCCATCTATTTAATAAATAAAATCCGGTGTTTTCTAAACTCTGATATTTTTCCTAACTCACGGTCCTGATGAAATTTCCACTGCAATATTTTTCAAAATAATCACCGGTACCACTTGGCTGTTCGCGGCTCCCGATTCCGTCCAGGGTGGGTCGGGGGACGTGACAAAAAGCCTCTTACATTTTTGTTATTTCTCTAAGCTAAACACTTATTCTCTGTAAAAATATGTTGAAAACATAAAAGGTGAGGATCATCAAGTTGAAGTTTTTTGTGTTAATGAGGTTATGATTGTAGGTTGAAGAAGACCTAAAACATATTTAGGTGTTGTTATTCAGATACGATAACATAATGATCGAACAAAAATATCAAAGTCCGAAGTGATTTTAATAAGTTTGATATGCTTTTGATGATTAGATTGTTTGAGGTTTAACAAGAAATTGTAGGTTCATGGGTTTAAACATGGTGATGAGGGTTTGACTTTGAATTATTGAAGCAGGTTTATTAAGAAACATTTAAATAAAAGCGTGAAATGACCAAAAGATCCTTATGTGACTAGACTTAACTTAACATTTTAACGTGGTTAGTGCTAAAGGACGTAAGGTGTAGTGAGTTTTCCAAATAAATAGTAAATTACAAAAATCGTCCTTTATGTATGCTACTTATTGCAAACTGTGTCATTTGTCTTTAATAAGTACAGTAAATGTACTCTACATTTACAAACTCTTGCATGCTATGTCCTTTGACCCTATCTCAGTTAATTTTCATTGTTAAGTCTGACCAAATGGACCCCACATAAGGGTACTTTAGTTATTTTACCTTAAATATTAAAATAAATAATCATTAAAAATAATAAAACGTTAATTATGTTTAAAAAAGATTATGCATTTGTACATATATTCACACATAATTCTGTATGTGTATCTCAATTCTATCTGTCTCTCTCTTTCTAACTTCCCTTCCACCCCCACCTACTCCCACCGGCCACCACCACAACCATCGTCGCCAACACCCACCTGCCACCACACCCCACCTGCAACCACCAACACCCACCTGCCACTACTTAAGACCAAATTGAAACTATAGTATATACGGATACATGGTTTAAGATGCAGAGTACACACTTGTTCAACACCATTGTAATTTCACCCACCAACAAACTTAGGGTTCAAATAGGTTGCGCCCTATATTAGTAAGGTTTCGGAGGCAACACCCAGATGGGGTCCAAGTTATTTATAACCGTCAACTACTAACACTATTTCACGAAGAATTGCATCGTTTTAATTTTAATGCTTTCATAGTTCTCTATCTATAAAAGAGAATATTTTGTTTATTTAAATGCACGAAACAAACCTTCATTGTAGAACTTCTATGTAGGGTTGTAAACGAATTGAACGTTCAGGGAACTAAAATGAACTGTTCGGCCGAAAGTTCGTTTATGTCCGTTCGTTTAATAAATGAATAAATACGAACAAGAAATTTTGTTCGTTAAGTTTATGTTCGTGAAACCTAAGTTATCCTTTATGCCTCCCCAACATCCCTCATTTGAACATTTCAATTTAAGTTTGTGTTAAAGCTTTATAAACTTCTAAATTATGTGTTAATCATGTTTATGCTAACTATGTCAACTGTCTTCAGATAATTATGTTAAGTGTTTATTTATTTTTTGTGGATTCTTCGTAATCTTCGTGATAAAAAATGCAAATTTTATTCTAAAATTAATATATGCATGTGTATTCATTTGTGTTCATATAAGTTATTTGTGTTCATTTATGTTCATGAACATTCGTTTGAGTTTGATAAGTGTTCGTAAACAGTTCATAAACACGTTCATTTTCTCAATGAACGAACATGAACAAGAAATCTCGTTCGGTAAGCGTTCATGAACAGGTTCATTCCTTAAAAAACGAACACGAACAAGAGCTCGTTCGGTTTGTTTAGATCTATATTTCTAGGTTATCTTATTAAGATTTTGTACCCACGAAATAGTGAATTTATACACTGTCTTTGCAGTCCATTGCAAAGAATTTCCTGGCTTTAAATATCGACATGATTTAGTTCGAGATGTGCTTTATGATGTCCTTAAGAGGGCAGGGATCTCGGCAAAAAAAGGAAGCTCTGGTGAACTTCTTGACCGATCCTTTAGAAGGGAGATCTACCCTACGGCCCGCTGACATTCTTGTTTTTGGATGGGAAGGAAGGAAACACGCGTGCGTCGATTTGACGGGTGTGTCCCCCCTCGTTGGGCTAAGGGACCACGAGTTTGTGGTGGGACAGGCAATAATCAAGGCAGAGGTGGGCAAAGTAGCTAAGCACGAAAAAGCTTGCATCGAGAATCAGCATGTGTTCGTCCCGTTCGCTTTCAATACCTTTGGCGCTCTCGCCCTTGACGCGGTGCGGTTCCTCAAGCGGGTTCAGCAGATGGTAAGCAGTAACACTGCGCATGTTAAGGGGCAAAATTTTGTGTTTAGCAGGGTAGGGTTTGAATTTGTGTTTAGCAGGGTAGGGTTTGCTATTCAGGAGGGGGTAGCGGCGCAACTTGTTGCCCGTCTGCCTGCCATTAGTCTGTAATCGTCTCTGTTTTAATGTCACATTAATCTCAAAGTGCTATATTTCATTCAGCCTATTACCACCAAATAATATCAGACGGCCTGCTGCATTGCATCGGACTGCTTTTGATTCTACCTCGATCATATCTTTACTCATTTGTGACATGCATGCATGTTGTTGCAGCTGGCATCTACACCCAAATTCAAAACAAAAGAGATATTAAAATATTTTTGAATCTATCGATCAATGTTTGTATAAACCATTGCATGCCAGCAAATCTTTCAAATCCAAAACCTCTTCTCTCAGCATGCTACCAAAACTCTTTGGTTCACGGAGTCATAACATCGTCGCTGCAGGGGAAAAGCCATTGATCTTGCAGATTATTCATGCTGGAGGAATGGTCGAACGCTACTACATGGCATTCCCTGCAGCATGGATCATGGACAAGTATCCCAATTTCGTATTGGCTCGGCCCGAGATATTCCAAAGGCCATGGGACTCTGTAGTCCATCCGGATGAGATTCTAGTTCCGGGCCACAAGTATTTTGTTGTCCCCATTCGGACAGTGAGAAAACTCCATAGGCGAATCCAGAAACCGAATGTTGAGATGCCAAGTTGCTTGTTTGGTGTTGCTGAAGATGAGGGAAAGCCGAAGAAGAAGAGTTCGAATGGGAAAAGATTTAAGAAGAAGAATTTACGTTTCTCCCCTAAGCTTACCGTGATATATGAAGATTGATTCTTTTGAACTAATTTTTTTTTTTTTTACGATTATTTATTATTTATTTTTTACGCTTTAGATTGATTCAAGACATGTTTTTTTGCGTTACATTCTAGAATCTTGATCATTTAAGGGCTGTTTGTTTATCTCTTAATGAGGTTCTTAATGGTTCAGACCTCTTACTGCTTCAACACTTAATAGTTCAGACTGTTTGTTTCGCTAGCAGATGCCTGAATGGTTAAGACATTTGCCTCTGAATGGTTAAGACGACTAATCTGAATTGATCAGACATTTGTCTCTAAACGGTTAAGCATTATACTGGCTTTTAATGGTTCAGACATTTTACTGATTCAGCACTTAATGGTTCAGACCTCTTATCAATTCATCACTTAATCATTCAGAAGTTGCCAAACAACCCCTTAATATTTTTATAACAACCGGATTAGAAAAAAGGAAGTCAAAATTGTTAACCGGTGGTCAATTTTTGGTCAAAACTCAGGAAAAATTTGAAGGCTAAATCTTTGTGGTGTGTAAAAGAAGGAATATGGCAGCCATATAATCTCAACAAAAAGAGAAAACTATGGACATCCTAATGTTCATCTTCTTCTACCATTTTCATCCTGAACAAATGTTCATCTTCTAAAAGATCCACTCTGTTTCATCCAATCTTCTAGGCCGATTTCAGGTCTCGGGGTTTCTTGCGAAACATGTCGGACGAGAAGATCAACGCTGCACATCTAAAGATTGAAATGCAGGAACTATCTCTAGAAGATGACACACCATCTTCACCAAGGAAATCATCAGCCACCAAGTTCACCTGCATGTGTGCACCAACCAACCACCCTGGCTCCTTCCGCTGCCGCCACCACCGCAACAGCGCTTCTGTCGGCTCCAATCTTTCTGAATTGGGAAACCGGAGAACCGCTTCTGTCGGTGCAAACCTTTATCAGTTAGGTAACAGTAACAGTAACAGTAGCAGTAACAGTAACAACATGGGTACCAAAGCACCCAAACGATCGAGGGAATGCTAAACATATGTACTTGTTTCAAAATGTATGTAATTCATTAACTAATTATGTTGATAAAAACAAAGCTTTTTCAGTTTCTCGGATGCATACCGCATCGGAAACCCTGTACACTACCACAAACTAAACACGATGAGCGAACACTAGCTCGACAAAAACGCTCACATTGGGCTAGTAGTGTTTTCTTGGGTCTCTTTCGGAGCGATCATGCGGTCTCTACAAAGAGGACAGGTTAAGTTCCAGTAGTTTAACCATTTCTCAACGCAAGATTTATGGAAAACATGTCCACACGAAAGGCGGTTTATCTCTGCATCGGGTTTGAACTCGACCAAGCAAACCGAGCAGTCTTGTTTGGCAGTGCACGAAAGGGAGTCGTAGCGGATTGTTGGGATCAGGCTTCTGAACTCCTCCATGTAGGTTCTTGACGGGATTTCTCGGCTTTCAAATGGTTCTGCAGTGGCGGGTTGGTTGGAATATTCGTCCCATGATGCCGTACGCACGCGGAGCACGTGCAGGATGGATAGCAGGTTTTCCTTCATGAATGATATCGACATGGCGGTCTGAACCAGAATCATACACAGGATTCCGGCATCTGAAGGGTTTGAGTATGGTGAAAGACCCATGTTAGGCTAAACCTGAATAATGAATATAACACAAAACAAAAATGACTCAAAATTATTAAGTTTAATGGTTTGATTTTACAAAAAGATTAAAACTTGCAGATAAACTTTGAACAATCAAGAAAAGGTTTACAATCAATATTCAATACCCATTTTTGGACTAACATCAAAGTGATTTAATCAGCAAAAAATTACAAATTTTGAAACATGATCAAGAATTTTAAACAACAATTACCAATTTATACATTTTGAAACATAATTGATACAACCTAAAAAAAGAAGAACACTGAAAATCAAACCAAATAATAATCACTACAGCTTTCATTTCTTTTTATGAATCTACAGTATAAATAAATAAATCAATAAAAACACTACAATTTCATCCAATAAGATCCCAATATAAACTAATTCAGATTATGAACAACAAAGAACAATACACAATAAACAATATAAAAAAGCAACACCAATAGGATGTTCAAATCAGATCAGTGAATAATGGAATTGAAGCTGAACAAAGCAAAACCCAGATTCTAAATGAAAAACCCACATCAGATTCAACTTCAATTGTTGAAAACACAAGACATATAATTAGAAAAGTTACAGACATATTAGCAGAGATCTAGAAGAAATCAAGAGAGAGAGAGAGAGAGAGAGAGATGCATACTTAGAAGCAGGTGGAAATGTTGGTGAATTTGAATGGAAGAGGTGGGGTTTAAAGAGTAGTGAGAATGAAAAGGACAGTGGAGCTTTAATGGCGGATGATAATGGCACCGCTAGCTATCTAATTATGGTATGTCATTATAAGACCACCCACTTAATCTGGTTGTTTAGCTAAGAAGAGTATAACGTTTGGTTATATTATTATCATCCCGTAAACGATGACTCACAAGTTACAACTAATTTATCTTTTAATTATCACGTTGTAGTTTAACTAACCATTTTTATTAAACGTATTTATGTTAAATAAATCTAAACTAATTTAATCTATGGGCAAACCGTTAGGCTTTATGTGGGTAATGACTGCATTGTCTTGCACCCCCTCACACAACGTATACGAGACAGTTGCACCCTCCCCTTCCACGCGTGGTATCTGGATGATGGTACTATTATGGGAAAAACATCTGAGGTAGCAAAGGCTCTGGCTATCCTTCAATCTGAGGGGCCACCTTTGGGGCTTCGGCTTAATTTAAAAAAAAAAAGGTATTTTGGCCGTCTTGCAATGGAGAAAAATTGGAGGCTAGTTTTTTCCCGAAGGAGATTGGAAGACCAACGGGGGGCGTGAGACTCCTTGGGGGGGCTGTGAGTCGGGACCCCAGTTTCATTAGTGCTTTGGTTGCGCGGCGTGCTTCCCGGGCAGTGGACCTTATGAATAGCCTTTCGCAACTCCGAGACCCGCAAAGTGAGCTTCTCCTGCTGCGCTCTTGCATGGGTGTCGCCAAGCTCCTTTTTGGTCTGCGAACTTGTCAACATGTGTTTGTAAAGGAGGCGGTATCCGTATTCGATAAAGGGCTACGGGGGGCTATAGAGGACATTGTGGTGTGTGGGGGTCCGTTTTTTGGGGATTTTCAGTGGCGGGTTGCTTCTCTACCCTGTAAAATGGGGGGGGGTTGGGGCTTTTATCGGCCATGGATGTCTCCATTTACGGTTTTGTTGCCTCGCGAGCTCAATCATGGGGGCTGCAAGATCACATCCTGCGCGAGAGTGGAGTTGTTGGAATGGATGGGGATTATGACATGGCTCTGGGGGAGTTGCATAGACACCTCCCGGATTTGGATATTGGCGGTTTCGCTAACAGGGACACCGCCCCACCGAAGACCCAGAAGACTTTGGCGAGTGCTCTGTTTTGTCGTATCGCCCAGAATATTGGATCAGATTTCTGTACGACCCCCCGTCAGAACGCCATCCTAGAATGCTTGCGGGGCCCCCACGCCCAAGATTTTCTATCGGTCATCCCCATCGAGGGCTTAGGCCAAAAGATGTCAGCTGTTGAATATCGTGCTATCTTAAAATATCGGCTCATGATTCCTATGTTCCCTGATGATGAGCAATGCCCGATTTGCCAGAAAACTTGCTTAGACCAATTTGGGGAGCATGCTCTGCACTGTAAAGAACTGCCAGGTTTTAAGTATAGGCACGACTGGGTGCGGGATGTCTTGGGGGACATCCTCAAACGAGCGGGGATCTCGGTGAAGAAAGAAGCCCCCGTTAACTTTTTGACAGATCCGAGGGAAGGAAGATCTACATTGCGCCCCGCGGACGTTTTAGTTTTCGGGTGGGATGCAGGTAAACACGCTTGTGTTGATCTTACTGGGGTGTCCCCCCTTGTAGGCTTACGGGATACCGGTTTTGTCCCTGGTCAGGCGATTGCAAGGGCGGCAGCAAAGAAAATGGACAAACACGCAAAAGCCTGCGAGGATAATCAACATTCCTTTATCCCTTTTGCCTTTGATACCTTTGGCGCGCTAGCTCCAGAAGCCATCCGATTTCTTGAACGGGTCCAACGGGTTGTTCACAGCAACATTTCGTCTCCTAGAGATCGGGGTTTCGTTTTTACTAGGTTAGGTTTCGCTATTCAAAAGGGGGTAGCGGCGCAGCTTGTTGCCCGCTTACCGGCTATCTTGGTGTAATTTGTTTGGCCTTATATATAAAAAAATATTTATATTAAAAAAAAAAAAAAAAATTTAATCTAATAGTGAGTAAGCTTTAAAATTTTGATTGGGTTTGGAAATTTATGGGGTGAAATGGGTGTGAGGGCGTGAAGGGGCTAATGCTCAAAGGGGGAGTTGGTTTGTCAGTGGTGGTGTGATTTGGCTTAGAAATGGCGTTAAAGGTGTAGTGAGCAGGGGTGTTTGCAATCTGGTTTGGATGGTTTTTAAGTCAAATCATAAGCCAAATCGTTAGTAACGGTTTTTGACAATCGAAAACCAAAGTCGAACCGGTGAAAAATGAAACCGAATCAAATTGAACCGTTATTTACGGTTTGGTTCCGATTTGATTTCACGGTTTAGGTAGAATAACAATTTTAATATTTATTAACATATACATGTCTAATAACATGAACACAAAACGAAAACAAATATCAATAATCAAAATTTAGGTAGCTCATTAATGAAATGTAATCCAAAATATATAAAGGTGGAGGGTATCATTCAATCACTTTAGGGTGTTTGAGTTTTCTTTACCCAATAATCTCATACCATGTCAACCCCCTTCCTTCACTCCCCATTTTCTACTCAAACACTAGGAATTGTTTAAACACTCACTCAATTAAAAAAAAAATTGATTGGTACTCTCTCTTCTCTCTCTCCTCCATTGCTTCTTATTCACCTTTGGTGAATACTTACTGCTCACACCCCTTCTCTCCTACTCCCCACTCACCGATCCACCACCCGGAATCATTCCCCGTGCGGCAACCCCACTCCCTGCTATCACTCCGACCAGCCTAACAAAATCAAGAATAATACTAAAAGGATCATAATCCTACAGCTTAGTTGCAAATTGCGAACATAGATGCGAAATGTAAATAACGAGTTTTCAAAACCCGCACGTTGTAGCGGGAACATTAAACCAAACAAAAAAGACGTTAAAGTGTTTAACCATGCATAGGTTTGCTACGGAACGAACACTCGCTGCAACAACCGAAAGAGAAAACCCAAATGCCCAAAATAATAACATATATCGATAAATGTAAAAATGAATACCTTTGTCGACACAGATTATAGGAGAATTCAAATAACATATTCATATATTAAAAAAGTTTTTTTATATTCATATATTAAGAAGTTTGTTTACGTTTAGTAAAATAAATGATGAAAAATTATATATATATATATATATATATATATATATATATATATATATATATATATGAAAATAAAAATATTCAAAGATATAAAAACTGGAATCTCATTAGGATTAATTCAAAAGTCACTCACAACACAAAACCATTATCACAACATAAAAATAAATACAAAACTAAAATAATTTTTTGCAAAAGAATACCTCACATGACATCAGACGACGACGTTTAGCCCACAATTTTTATACTTAAATAATAAATATTAGAGTTAATTGCCAAAATCGTCTCTGAGGTTTGGGCACGTTTGCCATTTTCGTCCAGAATGACACTTTTGTACCAAATTGCCCCCCACGTTTGTAACTTTTTTGTTATTTTCATTCAAACCACTAACTTAGTTTATTTTTACTGTTAAGTTGAGGATATTTGGATGAAACTGGCAAATAGAAAACCACAGGGACGATTTTGGCAATTTACTCAAACCCTTTTTAATTTCTTTTATTTAATTATTTTTGTTACATATATAATAAAAAAGAATATACATGGAGTTTTTAGAAAAAAAAAATTAATAGTTTTGTTACATAATTTTTATAAATTTTCTTCCAAATCACTAACTTAGTTTATTTTTTTCTGTTAAGGTGAAGGATGTTTTAAATTTTATAAACTAAGACAGAAATTAATTTACAGCTTCTTTATATAAATCAGTTTTATAAAGAGAAAACGTCATTGGTCTGCAACACATAATAATCGATTACAACTTTTAGTATTTATCAGTTGTAGAGATAGAAAAAAATTGTAAAACTTTACATATTTTTTAAATGTGTTGAGCACCTAGGAAATATGTTGGTAGAAATAAAATATTTATTTAATTAAGATTATGAGGGTAACTAACTAATACTTATTTTGAGTGACTTGAGTAAAGAAATTTTAGGTTCATAGCATTATAATTACAATTTGGTGGGTAATTTTAAGGTTTGGTAACGATACGTTGTTTGATAGAGGTTTAAGTAGATTTTATTTTTATAAAATTAATTTATATAAAATATTAGAAATTAATTTCTGTCTTAGTTTATAAACATCCTTCGGCTTAATAGAAAAAATAACTTAGTTAGTGGTTGGATGAAAATTTATAATAATTTTGTGACAAAGCTATTATTTTTTTTCATATAAAAATTGCATCTATATTCTTTTTTATTATATATGTAACAAAATTAATTAAATAAAAGAAATATAAAAGAGTTTGAGTAAATTGCCAATATCGTCTCTGTGGTTTTATATTTGCCAGTTTCATCCAAATATCCTCAACTTAACAGAAAAATAAACTAAGTTAGTGGTTTGGATGAAAATGGCAAAAAGTTACAAACGTTGGGGGTAATTTGGTACAAAAGTATCATTTTGGACGAAAATGGCAAACCTGCCCAAACCTCAGGGACGATTTTGGCAATTAACTCTAAATATTAAACATTGAATTTTGTGTACAACTGGAAAATGGTTTTCAAAAACCATTTACAGGAAACAAACACACATACCCCTCTTTTTTCTGTCATAATCACCACCGCCACAAAGTTGCCACTACCACCACCATTAACCACCATCCACCGCCACCACAACACCGCCACACAACCACCACAACACCGTCCTTCGCATTCAACCCTGTAACCACCTATATCATTTCATCTCTCTCTCACTCTCTAAACCCTAAACTCTTCATCATCCAAGACCATCACAACCATCGGCTCGGACTCAAATATAAAACCGTAGAACCCTAGATACGTGAGAGCCTGCGGCGTTGGTGGTCCCAGCCAGATGTAACCGAGCGTCACTACCTTCGATCAGTTCCAATCACCACCGCAACCTACATCTAACCGCCACCGCTACCGCACCACCACGTTAATGCCACCGCCCCGTTTATCTCTACAAACATTCTCCCTACAAACCACAGACCACCTTAATACCTCCACCCTTTAGCCACCGCTACCCCTTGTAGCCAGTGGTGGTGTACATTTGTGATGGTGGTTGTGAGATCTTCAAAGAGAAAGAAAAAGTGGCGGTAGATGTAGTGGTTTCAGGAAGGAGAGACATATGTTGGGTGAAGTGGTGTGGTGGCCAATGAAAAGAAAGAATGGTGGAGTGCAGACCAATGAAAAGAAAGAAAAATTGAACAGTATTTTTAGAGGAGCAACGAAAGTTGTAAAATTATAGAGGGGAAAATACGAGAATTAGTAAATTGAACTTATCTACTAGGCCTTAAGTATTTCATACAAGCATAAAACTCATTTGAATTAATTTTGTTATTAATTTTTAATGCAATAGACTTCCACATACACACACACACATATATATATATATATAATATTTAAAACAATATAAATAACAAAGTCCTACTGTCTGGTCCGGTTTTATATGGTTGGTTTTGGTATAAACCATAAACCAAACAGTCCGCTACGATTCATAAACCACCCGGTCAAAATAAGTCAAAGGTTCAAAAACCATACGATCGAAAGACGGTGAACAATTGTTTTACCTGAAAATTCCAAAATCCAGACAACTGAACCAACCCAACAAAAGATGAAACACCACAAGACACAAAGGCAAACCACAACACCATAGGGGTCTAGGCCACAACCCCTCAATCGTCATAACGACAACATGCATCCAGAATTAAATCGAGATATGGTACAGAGTACACGATTCACCCAAACAAAACATCTCGTTGGAAAATCCAACCTAAAAAACCAAGACGCCGAAAAGTCTGACGTAAACAAACCAAAAAAACCCTAAGAATTGCAGGTTCAAACAAACAAGAAGCATCACATTTACCCTTACAAGATGGACAAGTAAGTTGGCGCTCTAAAACAACCACAACGGAACAACCGTCATAAGTCGTAGGTGGCGGAGGAACGTTAAGGCGGTGGTGGTGATAATAAAACCCAAAGCATACAAATGAAGCAGACAAAACAACATCTCACTTTTTAATACCACAAAATGGTACAAATATATAAACCATTAGTACAACTCACATATACACAAAAATAAAACATACAAATCTTGGGTCAGGATATACCAGAAATCTTATTTGGGTAGAAAGGCTAGAAAGTAATCATGACCATCTATTAACTAATCAAGGGCTAACATTAAATGAGCGAGATTGAACAAAAAGAAGAAGGCGCGTGGGTTAATTTGAGGGTATTCTAGTCTATTCAAGTCAATAGTTTCTCTCTCATCCACCCCCCCCAGTTTTAAGACGTTAATAACTTTTTCATACAACATTATTTTTTTTATAAAATTGTATCATAAAAACGAACATTTTTTATCTTTAAAATGAACACACTATTTCTATACTTTTGAAAAAAAGGTTTCGATAACCTAGATGCCTAAACGCAATAGACAAAAAACACAAAAAATGATTTTTTTTTCTAAAACGCAATAGATTAAAAACACAAAAGAAAGTGTTCTTTCTAAAACGCAAAGGACAAAAAACACAAAAGAAAGTGTTTTTTTTTTTTCTAAAACGCAATGGATCAAAAACTCAAAATAAAGTGTTCTTTCTAAAACACAATGGACAGAAAACACAAAAAAATGTTTTTTTTTTTCTAAAACGCAATGGACTAAAAACACAAAAGAAAGTGTTCATTCTAAAACGCAATGGACTAAAAACACAATAGAAAGTATTTTTTTTATAAAACGCAATGGACTAAAAACACAAAAGAATGTGTTTTTTTTCTAAAACGAAATGGACTAAAAACACATACAAATGTGTATTACCTAAAACGCAATGAACTAAAAACACTTCAAAATGTGTTTTTCTAAAACGCAATGGACCAAAAAACACATAAAAATGTGTTTTTCCTAAAACGCAATTGACAAAAAACACAAAAGAAAGTGTTTTTTTTTTCTAAAACGCAATGGACTAAAAACATATTAAAATGTGTTTTTACCTAAAACGCAATGGATTAAAAATACTTCAAAATGTGTTTTTCTAAAATGCATTGGACCAAAAAACACATAAAAACGTGTTTCTCCTAAAACGCAATAGACAAAAACTAAAAAGAAAGTATTTTTTTTTTCTAAAACGCAATGGACTAAAAACACATAAAATGTGTTTTACCTAAAACGCAATAGACTAAAAACACAATAAAATGTGTTGTTTCTAAAATGCAATGGACTGAAAATACAAAAAAAATGTTTTTTCATTTCTTTGTAAAACGCAATGACTCAATTCAAAAACCCAGATCTTAAAAACTGTAACGCCCCGCGTTTTCATACTTCCTATATTTAGAAACCATCGTTTGTAAAACTATTTTTGGAAACTTCGTAACCTTGTAATCGTTCTTTCATTAAAAACGATGTAAAATCCGAGACTTGGATCATTAATGAAACTCGTATTTTGTTACAAATATGTTATACACACTTTATATATGCTCGTATGTTCGAAACGGTGAATCAATTGGTGTTTAATCATTATTCTTGGAAACTATGTGCTAAACTTGTAATTAATCTAAACATATGCATAAAACGTGTTTTGAACGAGAACGACACTTGATTTTGATACTCATACGCTTAATTATACTTGGGTTATACTCCTCATACTTGGATTTATCTTAAACAATGTTTTTGTGGCACTTATAGTCCTTAAAAGACCTAAAAACACTAAAATAATAACTTCAGGGGCTAAATTGTAATTTTTGAAACTTGTGTCCGGATAAGAAAGGCCGGGCGGCCCGCCTCAACTTACCTTGATCCCTCAAGCGGGCCGCCTGAGGGTGCCCAGATCAGAAAACAAATGCAGTCGCGACCAGATTCATTTTTGAGCGGGATAACCTTGTTTAAACCGAGTTTTGGCCTTAATTATCCCCCCAAAACAACCCTAATCACTCCCCTATAAGTACCCAAGGTCCTCCAAGCACTTGAACACTTTCAACACTCTCAAACCTCTCCTAAACACTCTCAAGTTCTTGCAAGAAGCTGCATATTCGGACAGATTCATACACCTTTACAAAAGAGAGCATAACTTGCTCATTTCTTAATGAAATCACTTTATTCTTCTTCCTATTTGCTTGGATAATCATGGGGTTAGATTCTTTGGTTTCTCCATGGAGAAATCAGACCTGGAATTGCTCCAAAATTGTCCATAAACTTTCTGTTTTGTTACATGTTCTTCAAAAGCTTGTTTAAACTCATCCAACTTGTGTCTAACACATCTCATACCTATGTCCCAATGCTTACAACCTCTCTTATGGTTGGTTAAGCTTAAAAACAAGGTTGAGACACTATAAATCAGAGGTTAAAACCTCAAATACTTTCTGTTTTGTTAGGGTATTTGACCCACAAATCATGTCAAGCTTAGATCTTGATGAATGAGTGATTATGGAACAACTTGGGTTGTCCTACATACAATCCTCACATGATTTGATGATTTCTCTTTAGTTAGGTTGTTTATGTTATTGTGCTAATCCTAGTTCGTGACCCTCCTTGGTTGTTTTTACATCAAGTGAAGTGGTGAACATTCAAGGGGTTCCTAAATGGAAGCATGTTCTTCCTACCCCATACATGACATCTATGATAACTCGAGGTGCCTAAATGAAGATCCTAATCTTCTACCTCCTACTTGAATTATTGGACTAAATAATATGTAACACTTAACCTAGATATATATATACACTCATTCGAACCTTTGATGTTGAACTTGTGTTTACATGTTAAAGTAGTAGAACATCATATAAGACCTAAACCTTGTTGTGATTCTTATGGGTGTTCAACTCATGAAAACATTATCATAACCCTTGTGGTTACCAAGTGTCATACAAGTGTTAAGTGTTGAAGATGATTATTTTCACATGTTATTCTCATATCTTATTTTTATGTTGTTTTAAATACCGAATCTCGACTCTAAGCATACTTGAACTTTAACCCTTACACATTCAATCTTTTAACCTCATCAACTCGTCAATAATTGGATAATTGGAAAGCATATGCAAACTTTGTGAGTATACTCGTATTTCCCCTTTTTCTTTTACCACTTTTGGGGTGTAACATGTTTACTTATCAACAACTTACACATGAACATTTTGCTTAAACACATGAACATTCCTATTAACATGCTTGTATACGTGATGGCTTGATATTTAAACTTGGGTGAATCTTATGTGTTGAACTTATCATTAACTTCGTACCAGCCAAACCATGACATATGTAGCGCTATAGGATTAACGACCCGCCACCCGTAACTTGTGGTTATGTCATGAGCATGTTGCGTTTCCTTGGTTTGATATGTTAGTCATATGCCATGTTTTTATGTTTATCTTGAATCACATGCTTGCTATGAGGAATTGTTCGAAACTTATCTTTTGTTATGTACGTACCAAACTTGTATACTCGCCTTTGCTTTTGCATTGAACTTTATTTTAAACATGTTACAGGTTGAGGATGATGATGCCATGAAATGAGGTAGCGTTGATACCTAGATACACATATAGACGTTTAGATTAAATACGTTGTATAAATGTCATAATTGTTGTCGTATTGCTCTTTTTGTATTTAACATGTTATATTTCAAATTTCTTGTATTGTAACATTTATTTATGAAGGAAATCAATTTATCTTTAATTCTATTGTCACAATTTAGTGTTATGTGTGATGAGCAATCTTTCTTCGTCTCACTCCGATGTTTCTGCCATCGGTTGGGGTGTGACAGATTGGTATCAGAGCCATAACTATAGGGAATTAGGAAAAGTAGGAATGCTTTTACCTAGTCTATAGTTTTAGAGTCTTATTCGTATATTTTGCTCGAACTACTACATGATACTTTATTTGTTTCTTAGTTATGCTATTTTAAACATGTACATCACTCGTGAGTAATGTTCGACATGATATTCTTATGCAATAATGCTTGTCTTATTATGTGTTAATACTTGTTTCATTGTTCGATTATTTATGTGTTACTCTAAACATGTTTTTCTATGTGTTAACACATGTTTTATCATTTCGTTATCCAAGCACCATTCTTGATATGCTTTCTTATGTATTTATACTTGCTTATGTATTTCCTTTGACATACACTTCCCTCATGCATTTTACTCGATTATTCTAAATCCGACAACACTCATATTACAAAAATGGGACGACCTCACCAAAATAGGCGTGAAACCCACAATTTGGTGAATGACTCTCGATCCTTCTACTTTTCTTTTCTTACACGAAATTCACCACCAAGTTAGGAGTGAAATCCTCACCTTGATGGAGAAATTCAAATTTCAAATTCTAGTGGACCCTCGTCAAGGTGTCAAAATTAACTTTGGACCCGACGAGTACCAACCACACTTAGGATACTAAATCGCCAAGTTAGGGGTGAAACCCACACCTTGTCGACTAGTTCCATTCTTTGATTTTCGTTAATCCCGCCAAGTCTGGAAATTTCAATTGAATTGGGAACATGTAGTAACTGGAAGGGTAAATACCGTTAACCGACTTGTCGGCAAGAGTATTTCACCTATTAGGCCAAAGCATGCTCCTCAAATTCGAAAGACTTTTTCGACCACTTTGGTTAGTCAACGTTCCGCTTTGGAACCATCCTAAATTTTAATCAAACATACGTTATATTATTTACTTTATACGATGCAATCCTTCAAATTCGAATTTGCTTTCGATATTTTCTTCTCACACGCACATCATACTAAATCTTTTTCATACACTTATACATATGCATGATTTCATATAATTTAAATTCATATCTCTTGTAACGAAAGGTGGAGACGTATCATCGAGATAGGAGTGATTTCCTTACCTTGACGATTAACTCCACTTCCCTTTTCCTTAAAACGACTTCACCAACAAGTTCGGGGTGATTCCCTTACCTAGGTGATCGTTACCAAAACGCCTCTTCAAGATATCTTATTATGCAAACTCGATCATGTTTTATACCTAAATTATTTATCATTATTCAAAATGTATACGTATACGATTTCAAAATACATTGCTTTACCAAGCGTACTTTCTATCCTACAACCTATTTTCACTTAACTCTTATACACGAGATTCTTAAACATATCTTAAACGTTCTACTACACAAATTTCCAAACCTTACGAAATGCTTAAGCGGTCCAAGGAATCTTATGCCCACAAACTCTATATTCGACTTAATCACTGAAACGCACTTATGATAATATCACCAAACTAAAGACTTTCATTCTCATTCGGAGGATCAAACCAACCTTTCTTTTACACCTATAAGATCTTATGGATGTTATATGATCGCTTTACCAATGCCTTTTTTAACATCAACAAATCGTCTGTTAGAACTTTTAACAATCACTAAGTCCTTTTTGCTAAAATTCTTTTCTAAGGATCCTCGTTTTCACAAGAACCTCCTAAATTCATAATTCCTTGTTTAATGAAACGAACTTACTTTTGATTGAAAACCTTTTCCTACGCCAATTTACAAAACACGTGGGCAAGGAGACTTCTTGGAGACCGACCATCTTCGGATTACGTAAACTCTTTTAAAACAAAAGTAGCATTTCCATTCGATACAAAATACATTATGCTTAACCAATGAGTACTTCATACCCTTTTACGTACGCAACTATATTCTACATTTCAACCCAAGCTCAATCCAATTTTGATACGATAAACTCAACGCTTCGTTTAAACAACTATACACACATTTCATCCTACACGTTTTAGTCATTTCATCGCGACAATTCCATTTATATCGTTCGTATTTACATGCGCAACCTTTTGGAGCACTTTTACGTGCTTAATTTGTTATGTTTTCAATTAATATGACATACGCAAACATTAGTATTCGTACTCACACTCACACTCATATTCATAACAATATATTTTTCCTATACTTATAATCGTATTCATACTTATACTCATACGCTTCATGTTTTACCTATACTCTTATGATTCATACTTTTACTTATACCCATACGTTGCGTGCTTATACGTATACACGTACTACTTGTACGTGTTATGTTGATACACATACTTGCGTGCATATTTATACTTAAACTTATACTTATGCTCATATTTTCATTCATACTCATGATTCATACATACGTATCCGTACGCGAGCGTAATCCGAGGGATTTGCTTACGTTGGTCCCATACATACTTGAGCATGGACTTGCTTACATACTACATTATTGCACGTACACATTCTTAATTTTTAAATTATGGATACCCTAATTCATACACAACTAGTACAAGCTATGCGGATCAGGCGACGATCAATATAATCACGGGTGCACACAGGATTTTAGTGATAGGCGTATGAGAACCATAGAGTGTACTACTGTGTATGGTGAGACACAGAACGTAACATGACACGAATAACGAAACGGACGTAACATGGTCGAAACATGGTGGATACGCCGCTGGTACTTCCTATATATAAGTGTCTTCACCACGTTACCAAACTTTCGTAAAACGTGTCACGAGAAATTCAGTGTTTTACAGACCTATTTTGGACCTTATACAAACTTTATACAACTCACAAACGCATTATATCCGATTATCCAACGACGAGACTTCATCCTTAACACACTGCGTTCATCTATCCAACACTTATGCTATTCTTATACTTGCACTCTTTAAAAGTCATTCATTCATTCTATACTCATATTATTCTCCTTATCCTCTTAGTTCATACAAACCTCGTTCGCAATTAAGCTTGTTTAAACATTCGAGTCCTAACTTACCTCGTTACCTATAAAATGGTCTTCCTATTCTGGATTCTCGTGTAACTGTACTTAGCATACCTTTAAGGCTTTATTTAAAGTGCCAAACCTTCTCGTTTCACTTAATAAACAACCTTCTACAAATGTGATTTCGTTACCACGTTCCATCAAAATACAAACCGTTTGTCAACATCTTCTTTCTTAATACGTCACCTTTTTAAATACGTTGCCAATTTAAGTTGCCCAAAGTTGTTAGACTCACTTCACCTATATACGCACCTACATGTTTTCAACTATGTCAGATACCTCAAATTATTTTAGGCAACGAACTCACTCACAAGTTTACCTTGTCGCTCTCCAAAGTTTTGTGCCTTTCAAAATATTTCAAAATTTTCAAGTCTCAAATTTTTACTAAAACTCTTTGAGTCTACCTCTTGAATAAATTTCGGGACGAAATTTCCTAAAGGAGGGGAGACTGTAACGCCCCGCGTTTTCATACTTCCTATATTTAGAAACCATCGTTTGTAAAACTATTTTTGGAAACTTCGTAATCTTGTAATCGTTCTTTCATTAAAAACAATGTAAAATCCGAGACTTGGATCATTAATGAAACTCGTATTTTGTTACAAATATGTTATACACACTTTATATATGCTCGTATGTTCGAAACGGTGAATCAATTGGTGTTTAATCATTATTCTTGGAAACTATGTGCTAAACTTGTAATTAATCTAAACATATGCATAAAACGTGTTTTGAACGAGAACGACACTTGATTTTGATACTCATACGCTTAATTATACTTGGGTTATACTCCTCATACTTGGATTTATCTTAAACTATGTTTTTGTGGCACTTATAGTCCTTAAAAGACCTAAAAACACTAAAATAATAACTTCGGGGGCTAAATTGTAATTTTTGAAACTTGTGTCCGGATAAGAAAGGCCGGGCGGCCCGCCTCAACTTACCTTGATCCCTCAAGCGGGCCGCCTGAGGGTGCCCAGATCAGAAAACAAATGCAGTCGCGACCAGATTCATTTTTGAGCGGGATAACCTTGTTTAAACCGAGTTTTGGCCTTAATTATCCCCCCAAAACAACCCTAATCACTCCCCTATAAGTACCCAAGGTCCTCCAAGCACTTGAACACTTTCAACACTCTCAAACCTCTCCTAAATACTCTCAAGTTCTTGCAAGAAGCTGCATTTTCGGACAGATTCATACACCTTTACAAAAGAGAGCATAACTTGCTCATTTCTTAATGAAATCACTTTATTCTTCTTCCTATTTGCTTGGATAATCATGGGGTTAGATTCTTTGGTTTCTCCATGGAGAAATCAGACCTGGAATTGCTCCAAAATTGTCCATAAACTTTCTGTTTTGTTACATGTTCTTCAAAAGCTTGTTTAAACTCATCCAACTTGTGTCTAACACATCTCATACCTATGTCCCAATGCTTACAACCTCTCTTATGGTTGGTTAAGCTTAAAAACAAGGTTGAGACACTATAAATCAGAGGTTAAAACCTCAAATACTTTCTGTTTTGTTAGGGTATTTGACCCACAAATCATGTCAAGCTTAGATCTTGATGAATGAGTGATTATGGAACAACTTGGGTTGTCCTACATACAATCCTCACATGATTTGATGATTTCTCTTTAGTTAGGTTGTTTATGTTATTGTGCTAATCCTAGTTCGTGACCCTCCTTGGTTGTTTTTACATCAAGTGAAGTGGTGAACATTCAAGGGGTTCCTAAATGGAAGCATGTTCTTCCTACCCCATACATGACATCTATGATAACTCGAGGTGCCTAAATGAAGATCCTAATCTTCTACCTCCTACTTGAATTATTGGACTAAATAATATGTAACACTTAACCTAGATATATATATACACTCATTCGAACCTTTGATGTTGAACTTGTGTTTACATGTTAAAGTAGTAGAACATCATATAAGACCTAAACCTTGTTGTGATTCTTATGGGTGTTCAACTCATGAAAACATTATCATAACCCTTGTGGTTACCAAGTGTCATACAAGTGTTAAGTGTTGAAGATGATTATTTTCACATGTTATTCTCATATCTTATTTTTATGTTGTTTTAAATACCGAATCTCGACTCTAAGCATACTTGAACTTTAACCCTTACACATTCAATCTTTTAACCTCATCAACTCGTCAATAATTGGATAATTGGAAAGCATATGCAAACTTTGTGAGTATACTCGTATTTCCCCTTTTTCTTTTACCACTTTTGGGGTGTAACATGTTTACTTATCAACAACTTACACATGAACATTTTGCTTAAACACATGAACATTCCTATTAACATGCTTGTATACGTGATGGCTTGATATTTAAACTTGGGTGAATCTTATGTGTTGAACTTATCATTAACTTCGTACGAGCCAAACCATGACATATATAGCGCTATAGGATTAACGACCCGCCACCCGTAACTTGTGGTTATGTCATGAGCATGTTGCGTTTCCTTTGTTTGATATGTTAGACACATGCCATGTTTTTATGTTTATCTTGAATCACATGCTTGCTATGAGGAATTGTTCGAAACTTATCTTTTGTTATGTACGTACCAAACTTGTATACTCGCCTTTGCTTTTGCATTGAACTTTATTTTAAACATGTTACAGGTTGAGGATGATGATGCCATGAAATGAGGTAGCGTTGATACCTTGATACACATATAGACGTTTAGATTAAATACGTTGTATAAATGTCATAATTGTTGTCGTATTGCTCTTTTTGTATTTAACATGTTGTATTTCAAATTTCTTGTATTGTAACATTTATTTATGAAGGAAATCAATTTATCTTTAATTCTATTGTCACAATTTAGTGTTATGTGTGATGAGCAATCTTTCTTCGTCTCACTCCGATGTTTCCGCCATCGGTTGGGGTGTGACAAAAATGCAATTCAAAATTTTCTTAGATAGATCGAAGCCAATTTCTTTAGATTTCTTCAACGATTGACCAAATTGAATGCTAGAAACACTTATTAGCGATAAAATTGAACGAATCGAGTGATCCGCTTCAAAATCACGGAAAAAAAAGAGATATTGTATGAAATTAAACTGGGTTTCTTCAAAAAAGTTGAAGAACACGTTGATTGGGTGTTTGAATCATTGATTGGTGACAGAAATCGCACTATAATGTAGTGATTATTGAGATAGAAAGTGAAGAAAAAATTGAAGATTGTGGGTTTTGAAGTTACAGGGAGAGGGAGAGATGAATGGAGAAGAGTGAATAAAATTAACTAAAATACTCTTCCCCTTTATTTTTAAATTTTGATACATATCATTATCCTATTGCTTTATATCATTCCTAGCCAAACTAAAATTCCTATTTAATCCCCTCCATACAAATCTTTAGGTACAACATATCAAACTAACCCAATATTGCTAATTTATATTTGTAATATATAAATAAGCAATATTGAAACGTTTCCTTGAAATTTAGAAATTTTGTAAAATGAAAACCCCCATCTTTAAAAATTATAATAACATGATGATTGCAATCATTGATTTAAAAAAAACTAGGGTTAAGACCCGCCCGCGTTGCGGCGCGGGTACATCGTAAATATTGAATGTATTAGTCCAAACGTTATATGATGCATTAACCATATGAGAACACATATTTCGACGTAGCAAAATTTAGAACGAAAAATAAAAATGTTAAGCCAAAGACGCACGCTGTGATGTGTTAAGTCACAAAATTTAGAACCAAGCATAGAGCGCAAAATTTGCGGAAAATGAAAAACTATTTGTTTTTTACTTTTAACCCAAAACTTTTTATCTTTTACAATCTATCCTCAAAACTTTTTTTTACTTTCAACTTTGGTCCTTTATAGTTTTCATTTTCCGCAAATTTTGCGCTCTATGCTTGGTTCTAAATTTTGTGACTTAAGACATCACAGCGTGGTGGTCGTTTCCAGCGGTGTGGCATTGATGTTATTTGGCATAGTTTTAGGCCCCCGCCGCAACGCGGGGGTGAGGCCTAACAAATTAAGGCACAATGTACACAAACAAATTATAAATGCTATCTAATAACATTTATAGTGGTGTACAAATGATTATGCATTTTTTAATGTGCCTGTCGTGCGTACCTCTTCTGGAAACCATACGCCCGGTTGTGTATTGCCCTCAAGAACAGCAAGAGCAAATGTAGCTGTTGAATAACCAACTGATCTGAAAAGCATTCATGCAAAATACAATACCAGTCTTTTAATGAATTCTCAAAGAATAGGCCATTGATTCTTCTATATTAAGTCTAGGAAAAATATGACTTACATAGAGAGTCTTTTATGACTGAAAACGCCAATTGTTTGCCGTCCACCTGAACACTCTAAATCAACCTGTTCAAAAGTAGAAAGAATATATATACGGTTACCATAACTAAACTGAGGGCAGCTATGAAGGTCTTATTAGTGGAGATTATATTTTTGTATAAAGAAAAAGATTTTTGAACAAATTACTCTTATTGAGACACGCTCTGTAGCATATCCATCTATGACACGAACTACTGAATCAAATAGCCGAACCATCTCCTGTACTCTGCTTCTGTCTCGTAGGACTTCCTAAAAAATTACAATGAAGCATGTAAGATAAATTTGGGACTTATTCGTCTTCTTTCAAATTCAAACCCTACCAATAGCTTTATTATATCTGCGGGTACTATTGTTGTTATAGCAAGTAACTAAGATCTACAATTTCCAATTGCAGATCTCGAGTAATTCATTCATAAAGCACAAACTTAATAATATTCAACATTCCACTCAAATTAGCAAATTATAACAACCCTAACTAAAATCATAGTTAACAGGAAAATGAAAAAATCAAACATCTATGACCGAAGATCTAGCTTCAAATTAACAGAAACACACCTCTACATACACAACAACAGCAATTACAGAACAATAATAGTAGATCTGAGAGAAACACTTACAGAGCCAGTCACCACGGTAGAATGTTTGGTTTGCGGCCCAAAGAGTGTAGTTGTAATTGGTGGTCCAGCCCATGTTTCCTCCCACGATGTAGCGTTTACCGGCGACTAATTCCGGCAACATCACCGCTAATGTGGCAAACAATGCCAGAGCCGCCGCCAAGAGAGACGATTGGTGGAAACCTAAGCTCCACCGTGAACCACCGCGGACCACCTACTGTTTTAAAACGGGAGAACATGTTAATGTAATAACTGTCGAATAATAGGGGGGTATGAACGCAGTAGCAGAACTCTAGCAAGCTGAGGAAAAAGGCCGGCGTGTCTCCGCCACTACCTCCGCCACCGCCTCAATCTCTCTCTCTCCTCTGCACCGTAACCTCTTTCTCTGGCAGATTTTGTGAGAAGTTTTTGGTTTTGAGACAAAGAAATAATTTGGGGGATGTGTTGATTTTGTGGGAAAGAAAGAAACCAGGGTCACAACTCACACGCTTATAAGATGATGAAGAAGCACTTGTACACCCAAGTACAACATACATCTGCACAAGAAGTGTGTTTTTTTAAGAACACCCAAAGCACATGTTACAAGTCATGGAAGCCAAACCATGTTGCTTCTTTATATAGGTTTAAATATCACAACCACATCTTGAAAGGGTTGCAACCTAATACCATATGTTAATGGCATTCAAAGTTTTGTTTCACATAGTGAAACTATCTAAACCGGTTATCGATTTAGTTTCAAAGTTGATTTTTTCTTAAATAGTCAGTCGATTTGTTTCAAAATTTCAAACTGTAACAAATGACTTGATTTACAATTTGTACCGAAAAACGGTCGTATAAAATCGGACCAACCTGTAAAAGTTAATAACATATCTTAATTTTTGAAATATTTCATATTATATATATTTACTTATTTGTAATTTGTATTAAGCTTAGTTAAAATAAGATTTTAATACGATGAGCTTGATAACTTTTTGAGTGGAATTATATCAGCCTCAAAGTCGCGATGGCCATTTTTATTTCTCTCATCGATCATAGCAGTCTGCACAATCATACATCATTCTATCTACTCTTGCTCATGCATAACGATATCCTATATGCCACAAAGTCACATGCTCCCAACCTTCCATCGCGACTCACTCATGACAATAGTATTATTTTATTTATTATGTATTTTTATATAAAGGCCTAATTATGCGCAGACCATGAAACCAAAGCGAAATCAAAACCTTAGTAACGGTCCGCTTTGATTCGGTTGTAAATTTTAATGGTTTGGTTGACGCTAATACAAAATTGTTGCTAACAGGATGACCTAAAAAAGCACACTATGAACACTCCTACCATGTGTTATACCTAGGGGTGTTCAATAATTGATTTTCAAGTTTCGAATTCAGGTTTCAAAATTTTCAGTCAATTCGATTTGAATTCGAGTCAAGTAATTGAATTTGAATCAAATATGCGGAATTTATGATTTGAAATTCGAATTCAAATTGTACATATATATTATTTTATATTTATATATACATTAATACACAAACGAAAAAAAATTCTAAATTTGGACCAATTTTAAAAAGCCTTTATAATTGTTTTGTAGTAGTTTTAAAAACGAAAGTAAAATAATTTATTATTTAGGGTGAATCTAAATTAAATAGAATTAGTTTCGATTATCAAGCTTCGAATTCAGGTTCGAAATATTCGATTCAAATTTGGGTCAAGTAATCGAATTGGATACGAATATATGATTTTAAATTCGGCTCAATTCAAAATTCGAATTTATATATATATATAGAGTGGGGATCCTACGGAAAGTGTGTTTTTCCTAAAAGTGTAAAAAGTCATAAAACACAATAATTTCAGGCATAAAACACACCTAAAACTCATAAATAATAGAATGAAGATTACTAAAACACCATATTCTAACTCTAATAGTCCATAAAAACTTCAAACACACCATCGTAGAACTATGAATATAAAACACAAAATGCTAAACAACATAAAACACAATAATATTTGTCATTCCATAATCAGAGGCTTAACATCTAAAACACAACACAAAACCCACATACATGATGTTTTAGTAATCTTCATTATGTTATTTGTGGGTTTTTGGTGTGTTTTATGGTTGACATTATGATGTTTTATGACTTTTTACACTTTTTAGGAAATTTAGACTTTCTAGCCAACTCCTAGCCTATATATATATATATATATATATATATATATGTATATAGGGTGGGGTTCTAGAGTGAACACTATTATATTTGTGAACTGAGTGAACAAATCTTGGCCATTGATTTACACACGTGGATGGCTAGGATTTCATCATCAAATCATAAAATACACTAGTGCATTTCATCATCAAATCCTGGCCATTGATCTACTCACATGTATGGACATGATTAGTTCGCTCAGTTCGCAAACTACACTAGTGTTCACTCTTGAACCTAATCCTATATATATATATATATAATCATTATATATACATTAATACACACACATACAAATCAAATTTTAACTTGGCAAATATTCAAGTATGAATTTGAATCAAATAAATCAAATATAAATCGAATACGAATTCAGGTAAAGAAATTCAAAAAAGTTGATTTGATTAATTATTCGATTTGTTGAACACCCTTAGTTATACCACGTGATCGTGAGAGGGACTTGAGCCACGTTGGCTCCACAACCATGGCACACCACGCCGATGGTTCATGGTGTGATCGTGGTTGTTTCCATTGGTGGAGTCACAGATGGAAAAGTGTAACAACCCGACTTTTCGAAGTCAAGTCAAAGTACAAGTCAAGGTCAAAGTTGTAACACCTCGTAAAATCACGTCCAACGAAATGATGACACGTGTACTAAACCTTATTAAAGTCGAACGTCGAATTTGAGGGACTAATTTTTGCGAAAAATAAAAAACTTTGATAATAGAAGGACTGGAAATGTTAACATGCTTAATATAAGCCTCTGAATAACATTACACAGTAATTATATTCACAGACGAGCCACTTGTTGATCAAGAGTAGTCGTATGCGTAATTAAATGAAAGTTTGCGCGATGAAGGGTTAAAAGCGTCAACATGTTAATTCTTACCTCTGAGTGACCTTTTAACAAACTAGGAGCTTCATGATGTTTGATTATGCTCACGGGAATGCCAAATATTGGCCATTTAAGGCTTTTATGCCTATAAGTGACGTTACGCGCAACTTTGCAAGTTTAAGGGGTTAAAAGCGTCAATATGTTTAATTATACCTCTGAATGACCTTTTAATGAACCCGAAGCATCGTGATGTTTAATAATACTCTTGAGAATGCCTAAAATGGATTAGATAAGGCTTCGATGCTATTAAACGATGATATACGCAAGTTTGCGCATTAGAGGGACCAAAAGCGTCAACTTTTGAATCTACGTCTTTTGGTGACCATTTAAATGAACGGGGCGTAGTAATATTTAAACACCTTCTTGGTAATACCCAATATGGTCCATGGAAGGCTTGGATATCATTAAATGTCATTTCGCGCTACTTTGTGCGATTAAAGGACTATTTACGTCACACTGCAAAAGTATACCGATTCGTATGGTATCGAACCTTCCGGAATATGATCATAAGTTAAACATGCCCTAAATATCCTTTACATAGCTTAGAAATAGACTTAGAGGTGTTTGGTGCACAAAAATAAACTTATTTGATCAACAGGGACTAAAAGCGTCAAAAAGTGCATAAGTTTGCATTTTCGCGCATTTCTTACGTTCTGAATATATATCCGGATATCCAAAAATTTATATAATCATTAAAATATTTTATTTTAGTGATTGGCATGATAAAATTCCATTCGTCGCTTAATTTGGATCGTTTTTGCGTTCGTTACGACTTCCGTCGTAATTAACCGAACAACGCAACCGTACGACCAAACGAGCCGACATCCGAGATGTTTTTGAGCATATTTTAAGTTCCCTATACTTTAAATTTATTTTAGAGCCTTGAAATGGGGTTAACGGGGCTTAAAAGTGCCAAAAATCAAGTTTTACAAGTGCAGGGACCATTTTTGAAATTTCTGGCAGATACATTGAACTTGGTCCATTTTTGAGGTTTTGATGGTTTTAACCCATGGTTTTGCACCCTATGGGCTGGTATTTGATGGTTTTACATGTTCCCATGGTATTCTAAAACCTTGGGCCCAAGTGTAAGGTCATGATTCAAGCACGGTTTACGAGGAACGATCCTAACGGTTTACCGAAATCTATATAAACCCAACACCTTCATTCTCATTCCTCACAATCTGATTCAAATAGCTCTAAGTTGGGGTTTAACACTTCATACCTGAGCAATTTGAATCAAGATCTTCCTAGCTTGGACCCTTTGTAAGCTTCTTTCGTTCTTTTATGTTTTTTTAAGCGGGAAAGTCAAACAGTGTTTGACTTTCTGCTTTGACCAGTCAATGGTCAACACAAAGTTCATTTGAACTTCATAACGTGAGCGTAATCATGATGGTTATAGTCTCTTGTGACTATACCTACTGATTACCACATTATTTAGGCTTAGTGACGAGTCATAGTTTCGGTCAAAATGCGCGTTTATGCGTATTTTGCAACCAAACTATTTTTGGGTATCAAGACCCTTTGTCTTGATATCAAACTTGTTTTCTAACTTCGTTAAACATGTTTTAACATGTTTAACTCGTCACTTTAGGTTTAGTGCTTATGTAGGGTCGTAAGATAAGCGGTCTAAACAACCGCTTAGACTTTCGAACTAGACCCGTTTGGTCGATCATTAGGATCCGACCAAACACAATAGGTGACCATAGTTGTATAGGGAATAACCTTCCGAGGTTATACCTTATGGTCACTTCGTTTAGTTAGTTGTATGATAGGTAGTTTATATGCCTTAGGTAAATGACCAAAATACCCCTACGGGGCTTAATTTGAGTTTAAATTCGTTTTGGGAATAATGGAAGGTATCCTACTGATATCACAACATGTTTAAGGCATATTAACATAGGAAACCTGTTCATGACTCACTTGTTTACCCGTTATGCATTTTTCGCGTTCGGAACGGTTTATGTAACTATTTTGCATAAATTAACTGAAACGGGTCAAACCTTATCGTTTCTATCTCAAAATCCAAACTTGTCAGGTCTAAACCACATTCTAATCCAGTCTTCGCTTAATCTTGCATTTGGAACCGTGTATCTTCCTTTAAAACTAACCGGTCTAAGTTTAGGCTTAACTAAGACCCGTTAGGAATCTAAGAGGTTATTAAAACCTTCGTTCCAGATTTAGGAGCCCAGTAAAAGCTATCTGTACTTGCTGATTGAATACGGTTGAGATAAATTGAATAATTTGCTCAGGTAAATACTTTTAACTTATTTTCCCTTATACGGGCTTGGGGTACGGTATATAGAATACCGCTTGGTCAGGCATTGAATTTTTAATCATATGATGGTTAATTTATTGAGATGACCTGTTTAAACTGTTTTGTTTGCTTAAAGCCTTTGGGGGGTTAATGACCTTGTCCCGGATATCCTTGGCATCATTCATTGAAATGGCCACGACCTAAGCATGGGGTGTAGGCATACACCTGCCAGTGCATATATATAAAAAAAAGGTATAACCGCCGGTTCGAGAATAACTCGCCGCGGGATTATATCATGTGGTGTGTCTATTAATCTTTAACCCGGTATTCAGCCCGGGCTACTGAACGTATAACGAACATGTAATTCTTTTACAAGTTTATATATAAATAACTATCCCAAGTTATAAAAGATGTTTTGTGCCTTGTGCATTCAAACCAATTTTCTTAAACATTTTCAAAATGAGTCCGTTAATTGTATTTACCGGTGAAAACTGACGTATTTTCCCAAAAAGGTTAAGTGCAGGTACTAATCGTAATGGGCTGGCTACTCCTAGCATCAATAAAGAGTCTTGCAAGCTTAGATGTTTAAGAATCTGTTGAACAATGATCCTTTTATCTTTGATCCGCCTGTGGATCCCTTTACAACCATTTTGTAATAATTGATATTACTTTTATTCGGTTTATAATGTTTTTATCTTTCGACTTCCGCTGTGTATTAAACTGTGATAAATTGTCTATGATGATATCAACTACGTCACGATACTCCCCACCGGGCCCACCGGTAATACGTGGAAATATCGGGGTGTGACAGGTTGGTATCAGAGCCAACGTTTGAGTGAATTAAACACTAGCCCTTAGTGTTTAATCTCAAATGACACAGTAGCACATTCCTTAGATCTTCTGTGTCTAGACTAAACATAGGAATGCTCTCATCCCTATTAAGTAAACATTGCTTTCAATTTTATGTATTTTGAATATATCGCCAGGCAAGGAAGCTGTCGATGGAAATTCTCCACATCCGAAGCCTAGAAAGGCCAAGCTTCGTACCACGGCTTGGATAAGCGTACAACCAGTTGGAGGAAAGACCTTTATGAATCTATTCCCAAAAACCAAACTTATTTAAACCCTTATCCAGACTACAGAGTCCATACCAGAAGGTCCCTGAGGCTCCCATATTGAAGATGATACATGTGGGTGTCATTAAACCATATTTCTTACCTCCGAGTTTTCAAATTTCAAACTTAGACTATACTAGTCAAAACCTAATCTGTAATCCATGTCATTCCTTTAATCATTGAATCCTTGGATTCTACTTCTGCAATGGGTCCTGATTTGAAATATTATTTATTCACTAAAATCTTCAGAGTCGCTACTGCTTACAACAAATAAAGATGAAGAAACAATTAGAATAAGGGAAAGAAGACATTAGAAGACCCTCCTTCCATCATACTTCTTTTCATTTAAGTCCCTGTTTGGGCATTTAATTATTGTAGTCCTTCGTGGACATATTAATTCATCAAAGTCCTTATAGACTTACCTCTTTTGATAAGACCCCATAAATATATATGTCTACTTATTGAAAACCCCTTTGAGGATATTATCTTTTAATAATAGTCCCTTCGAGGACATTATACTTCAAATAGTCTTTTCATGGACATTATACCCTATTATATTCCATACGTGGACACGAGATTTCATTATAGTCCCTTAGTGGACATGATATTTCATCACAACCTTTGTAGACCTGATATTTTATTGTAGTCCTTTCATGGGCAAACTATTTTAATATAGTCCCTATACGGACATATGATATTTTTTATAGTCCCTAGCCGGACTTATAATTTCCTTTTAAGTCCTCTATGGACAAATATGATATTAAAAGTCCTGTTTGAGGCACTATGGTAAAATTTCCTAATGATTTATTGGGAGTTTTGAAAAAAAAATTATATAGGTACTCATATCGTCCTTTATCAATCATTAGTATGAATTTTATTCGAACTTTATCGATCAGCTAAAAAATTTTCAAAAGTTCTTCTTAATGGTTTACCCCTGCCAAATGGCAAGTCCACATTAATTGGCCAAAACTTTCGGTAGTTAAGGATAATTATTCCTTCTACTATGATAGTTAAAGGAGTTACCCCTCCTATCCAAAGGTGGCGAACTATGTTCAAGCCTCCAAGCCTATATGATCAATGCGATCATGGTAATGTTGTGTGACCATTAAGACAAATTAATCCTTGTTGAAATCTAAGAACATGTTAACATTCCTGGCAGTGTGACTTGAGAAACCACGCCAGCAGTCAAGATATTTTGGACTATGTCCAAGCCTTAAAGCCTATAGGATCGAATTTGATCTTGGCAAGTATCATCAATGTGATGATCAATATGTAAACATCCGTTAGTGATGAAGTGCGTATGGGCTAAATTTGTTGTCTGATAAAGACAACGACAGTAGTGGTCTATGACTCCTGTATAAGAATATTGGACTACGTCCAAGCATAATAGTCTATATGATCATTACGATCATGACTAATATCGTATAAATACGATGATCACATTATTTGACATCCTTTAGAGATGTTTTCGCCTACGGGCCATATTATATTGTCCATTGTGACAAGGACAGTGGTGATCTCCTATGATTCCCTATCCAAGGTAGTGAGCTATGCTCAAACCACATAGTCTATATGATCAATGCGATCAAGACTAATATTATCAAAAAGATGATCATGTGTAAATATCCTTAATAGTATTTCGCCTACGGGCTATGTATAATATATTGTCCATTAGTGACATTGACATTGTGATCCTTCTGATCCCATGTCCAAGGTAGTGAGTTATGCTCAAGCCTAATAGTCTATGTATGATCAGTGCGATCATGACTAATATCAACTGATACGGTGATCGTATTATTTTATAGGATATTTGAAGTTCAGGCTTAGGCCTTCCTATCTTCATAGTAAGATTTTAAGAAATACTTACGACCCGATGGTTATAATTTATGCATAAATTTTCGGTGCTTAGATAACAAAACTAGAGTAATACAATAAGCACATGGTGGATACGCCGCTGGTACTTCCTATATGTAAGTGTGTTCATTGTATTACCCTTGGTGGCGTTATCCTGAGTCACCATTAGAGATTATGCCGCCTACGGGCTATATACTATGTTGTCCATTAGAGACACTGACATGTGTGACCGTTATGGTCCATCGTCAAAGGTGATGGGCAATGCCCAAGCCTTATAGTCTATAAGATCGATGAGATCATGACTAATATACTAAATTGCGATAATTATATATATACACATATGTGTATATACATAAACATCCATTAGTAATGTCCCATGACTTGCCTATGTGCCAAAATGAATCGTCGTTCAAGGACGATGACAGTTGTAGTCTATGACTCCCTGTCTAAAGGTGAAGAACTACGTTCGAATCTTAAAGTCCCTAATCTAATAAGATCGCGACTTATAAATTAATGTCCTCCGTGACAGGCTTTTGTTGCCATATCTTATAATGTCCTTTGGGACAAGGCCTTCGTGCCATATGATTTTTATATCATTCAAGACGAACTCATGTTTCATATTGTAAAAGCCATTGTGGCAAGCCTTCGAGCTATCTAAAATCATCAATATGACAAAGACAGTCGTGACATTGTGATCTCATGTCAAAAGGGTAATGGACTCGGTCCAAACCTTAATTGCCATTGATGGATCTTTTGCGATCTAAGCTAAGTAAATTGATATACATTCAAATGACATTCATTAGGAATGTTCATACCCCATTAGCTGGTAAGGTTTAAGGATACCATGGCTAATGTATGTTGGTCGTCAGGACGATGACTAGCTATAGAAATGTAATTAAGCAATTGTTTAATTTTGGTGTTTAGTGCCAAGCTTCAAGTATAGCAAACTTGAATGAGACACATAACAGTCGCAATACCGATGGTGCGACAAATGCTAATGATGCAACAAAGGTGAATCTCAAGGTTAATGGAGTTAATCTCCAAGCTGTGATTGATGCAGCTGTTAGAAAGGCTATGAGAAAGGATCTGAAAAGGTTCAAAAAGCCGAATGCTACTTGCTCTAAATCATATTTCCTTGCTCATGAGAAGAGTTCTGCTCACACTTCGAATGCGAAGGACAAACCAAATAAGATGACATATAGCAAGGAGCCTCGTTCCTCTAAAGGATGTACTTAAAAGTACTTTGTCTCTTGCAAGTCAAGAGACTTAAATGGCGAGAAAGGGAGCCATTGATTTCGTAAAGTTGTTGAATGAAATGGAAAGCATTATGGACATCAGCGATTGTGCTGAGAAAGACATGGTGAGATATGTATCACAGTCATTCAAGGGCGATGCCCTTAATTGGTGAGGACGTTAATAAAGTCCACAGGAAAGATACCCTCATACAATATAGGATGGTCCAAGTTTATGGACTCATCAGAAAAATCGGTTGTCTGCGACACGGAATAGAAATGATGGAATAAGAATTTTTGACTTTCACCATGAAGGACCTAGACTGTCGACAGTATAATACAGACTATAATTTATTGTCTTGAATACTGTCCTATTCGGTTCATCCAAAATCGAAGCATAATGCACTATATATTGGTGGTTTAGCATCGGAAATAAGAAGGCATATTAAAAGCTTGCTTCTTATAAATCCATTATGGATCTACCTCAGTGACTTACATTTTATGGGTTAAGAAATAAACCGGTCAAAGCTGAGATTGCCCTAAAACTGTCAAAGAGAGTATAGCCAAGTATAGAGAGACTAAGAATAGAGGCGCTATTGAGACCGTTCATATAAAAAATGACACCAGGTACATCCCTTGTTATGATGGTATTACTAAGAATCATGTTTAGATTCAGGTGCTATTGAGTCTTTCATAGACCATAAGCTTAGCAAACTTTTAGAATTATCCCATAAGAACTCCAGATATTAAGTATAAGGTAAGACTTGCCAAAGAAAATCATAGAGACCTTTCCTTCTATTTTCATCAAATAATCTTCATTCATAAAAATCTAAAGTACTCTTTCTCCAGATTGAGTACGACAATTTATGTTATTTTATTTTTGTTATCTCATTGATTTATATCAACTGCGAATGCTAGACTATGCTTGATTAAAGAGCCATATGATGATTGGTGTATCCTAGTGTGTCCCATAGATTGCTTCCATGCCTGATCAGTATGGAGGTTTAATGCATGGAACAACTGGAATATCCCAATGGTCATATTGTACTAGAATCGGCTAATGGTATTCAAAGAAGATATCTAGTATAAAAATGTCCAAATGAGTTTCACTAATTAAGGCATCCCTGTATTCGTAAGAAAAATGTGCCATTTATATAGCACCGGTAACGACAGATAAACCGAAGCCTGAGATTTGGAATATCTCTGTCATCTCTGTGTATCTAGATTGTCATATTTGTAGAACTACCTTGTTGACCTCTTGAGAGGCAAGTAGAGTTAAGATTTACATCCAACTTAGGGTTACATTATTGTAAAAGCTCCACATCGGTTAGTACCAATAATAATGGAAGGATTGAAACCCTAATCATATGAGTTTCAAGATAAAGATTCTCGAAGTCTAACTCATAATTTTGAGAGCTCCAATTTTATTAATTAAGAAAGACGGTTCATTTTGCTTATGCATTAATTACCGCAACCCTATTTAGGCAACAATTAAGGATCACCATCAGCTGCCCAGGATCATCGATTTGTTCGGCTAACTATAAGGATTAGCTATTCCTTAAGATTGGTTTAAGCAGTAGTTGGGATAACTATCTCACCTTAAATAAGTTTTTCTATAACTAATAGTTGTTAATTAAGTATCAAGGCTGTTCATTTGAAAACCTTGTATTGATGAAATGTCAAACGTCCGTTGACGGACAGGACTTTGGGTAAGTCCAATCATCTGGATCTGAAGTTGCCCTGGAAACAACGGATAGGATCACGTACGATTATGATCGCCTGGAAGCTGCCAGTAATCGGCTGAAAGTCAGTGACTGATGAAAGTCGCAAATCTCTTAAGTTCTTAATAAGGAACAAAATCCAACTGAATGTATCACCCTAGGAAGGGTGTGCTGAATTTTAAGATTAACAGGCTAGTTAAGCTCTGGATATATATTGAACCATTCAAGAAAAGCCGAGTATGTCAAGATCGGTAGCCGGTAAGCTGAAACTTACCTAAGAAGTTGGGTGGTAATCACAAGGAGTTCTACACTAGAGATTTAAGGATATGTCTAGCCGTTAAATCGATAGCATTAAGATGTGCAGAGTAACGAAAACCTATGGGTTGTTGAGAAACCAGTATCGATTAAGTATCGACAGGTTAAGAGGCTCCGAAAGAAAGTATGTACCTATTGTATAGGTCAACTGAGATGCCCTTAGAGGCCTAAGTATGTTATGGAGGTTAAATCCATTATATGACAAGAAAGTACTTCCATTATTTTAGCAAATCTCGAGGTCGAGATTTCTTTTAAGGGGGTGAGGATGTAACACCTCGTAAAATCATGTCCAACGAAATGATGACACGTGTACTAAACCTTATTAAAGTCAAACGTCGAATTTGAGGGACTAATTTTTGCGAAAAATCAAAAACTTTGATAATAGAAGGACTGGAAATGTTAACATGCTTAATATAAGCTTCTGAATAACATTACACAGTAATTATATTCACAGACGAGCCACTTGTTGATCAAGAGTAGCCGTATGCGTAATTAATTGAAAGTTTGCGCGATGAAGGGTTAAAAGCATCAACATATTAATTCTTACCTCTGAGTGACCTTTTAACAAACTAGGAGCTTCATGATGTTTGATTATGCTCACGGGAATGCCAAATATTGGCCATTTAAGGCTTTTATGCCTATAAGTGACGTTACGCGCAACTTTGCAAGTTTAAGGGGTTAAAAGCGTCAATATGTTTAATTATACCTCTAAATGACCTTTTAACGAACCCGAAGCATCGTGATGTTTAATAATACTCTCTAGAATGCCTAAAATGGATTATATAAGGCTTCGATGCTATTAAACGATGATATACGCAAGTTTGCGCATTAGAGGGACCAAAAGCGTCAACTTTTGAATCTACGCCTTTTGGTGACCATTTAAATGAACGGGAGCATAGTAATATTTAAACACCTTCTTGGGAATACCCAATATGGGCCATGGAAGGCTTGGATATCATTAAATGTCATTTCACGCTACTTTGTGCGATTAAAGGACTATTTACGTCAAACTGCAAAAGTATACCGATTCGTATGGTATTCCGGAATATGATCATAAGTTAAACATGCCCTAAATATCCTTTACATAGCTTAGAAATATACTTAGAGGTGTTTGGTGCGCAAAAATAAACTTATTTGATCAATAGGGACTAAAAGCGTCAAAAAGTGCATAAGTTTGCATTTTCGCGCATATCTTACGTTCTGAATATATATCCGGACATCCAAAAATTTATATAATCATTAAAATATTTTATTTTAGTGATTGACATGATAAAATTCCATTCGTCGCTTAATTTGGATCGTTTTTGCGTTCGTTATTTTTTCCTCGTAATTAACCGAACAACGCAACCGTACGACCAAACGAGCCGACATCCGAGATGTTTTTGAGCATATTTTAAGTTCCCTATACTTTAAATTTATTTTAGAGCATTGAAATGGGGTTAACGGGGCTTAAAAGTGCCAAAAATCAAGTTTTATAAGTGCAGGGACCATTTTTGAAATTTCTGGCAGATACATTGAACTTGGTCCATTTTTGAGGTTTTGATGGTTTTAACCCATGGTTTTGCACCCTATGGACTGGTATTTGATGGTTTTACATGTTCCCATGGTATTCTAAAACCTTGGGCCCAAGTGTAAGGTCATGATTCAAGCACGGTTTACGAGGAACGATCCTAACGGTTTACCGAAATCTATATAAACCCAACACCTTCATTCTCATTCCTCACAATCTGATTCAAATAGCTCTAAGTTGGGTTTTAACACTTCATACCTGAGCAATTTGAATCAAGATCTTCCTAGCTTGGATCCTTTGTAAGCTTCTTTAGTTCTTTTATGCGTTTTTAAGCGGGAAAGTCAAACAGTGTTTGACTTTCTGCTTTGACCAGTCAATGGTCAACACGAAGTTCATTTGAACTTCATAACGTGAGCGTAATCACGATGGTTATAGTCTCTTGTGACTGTACCTACTGATTACCACGTTATTTAGGCTTAGTGACGAGTCATAGTTTCGGTCAAAATGCGCGTTTATGCGTATTTTTCAACCAAACTATTTTTGGGTATCAAGACCCTTTGTCTTGATATCAAACTTGTTTTCTAACTTCGTTAAACATGTTTTAACATGTTTAACTCATCACTTTAGGTTTAGTGCTTATGTAGGGTCGTAAGATAACCGGTCTAAACAACCGCTTAGACTTTCGAACTAGACCCGTTTGGTCGATCATTAGGATCCGACCAAACACAATAGGTGACCATAGTTGTATAGGGAATAACCTTCTGAGGTTATACCTTATGGTCACTTCGTTTCGTTCGTTGTATGATAGGTAGTTTATATACCTTAGGTAAATGACCAAAATACCCCTACGGGGCTTAATTTGAGTTTAAATTCGTTTTGGGCATAATGGAAGGTATCCTACTGATATCACAACATGTTTAAGGTATATTAACATAGGAAACCTGTTCATGACTCATTTGTTTACCCGTTATGCATTTTTCGCGTTCGGAACGGTTTATGCAACTAGTTTGCATAAATTAACTGAAACGGGTCAAACCTTATCATTTCTATATCAAAATCCAAACTTGTCGGGTCTAAACCACATTCTAATCTAGTCTTCGCTTAATCTTGCGTTTGGAACCGTGTATCTTCCTTTAAAACTAACCAGTCTAAGTTTAGGCTTAATTAAGACCCGTTAGGAATCTAATAGGTTATTAAAACCTTCGTTCCAGATTTAGGAGCCTAGTAAAAGCTATCTGCACTTGCTGATTGAATACGGTTGAGATAAATTGAATAATTTGCATAGATAAATACTTTTAACTTATTTTCCCTTATACGGGCTTGGGGTACGGTATATAGAATACCGCTTGGTCGAGCATTGAATTTTTAATCATATGATGGTTAATTTATTGAGATGACCCGTTTAAACTGTTTTGTTTGCTTAAAGCCTTTGGGGGGTTAATGACCATGTCCCGGATATCCTTGGCATCATTCATTGAAATGGCCAAGACCTAAGCACGGGGTGTAGGCATACATCTGCCAGTGCATATATATAAAAAAAGGTATAACCGCCGGTTCGAGAATAACTCGCTGCGGGATTATATCATGTGGTGTGTCTATTAATCTTTAACCTGGTATTCAGCCCGGGCTACTGAACGTATAACGAATATGTAATTCTTTTACAAGTTTATACATAAATAACTATCCCAAGTTATAAAAGATGTTTTGTGCCTTGTGCATTCAAACCAATTTTCTTAAACATTTTCAAAATGAGTCGGTTAATTGTATTTATCAGTGAAAACTGACGTATTTTCCCAAAAAGGTTAAGTGCAGGTACTAATCGTAATGGGCTGGCTACTCCTAGCATCAATAAAGAGTCTTGCAAGCTTAGATGTTTAAGAATCTGTTGAACAATGATCCTTTTATCTTTGATCCGCCTGTGGATCCCTTTACAACCATTTTGTAATAATTGATATTACTTTTATTCGGTTTGTAATGTTTTTATCTTTCAACTTCCGCTGTGTATTTAACTGTGATAAATTGTCTATGATGATATCAACTACGTCACGATACTCCCCACCGGGCCCACCGGTAATACGTGGAAATATCGGGGTGTGACAAAAGTCAAGGTCAACGTCAGGTTTACGTTCAGATCTGACATTTCTTGCTTAATTATTGCTTGTACTTTCCAATAATCGATACTTTAGTTAACACTATTATTAAATTACGAGTTATTATTATTTGAAGTAACAATGCGATAAACGCAATTAAACGCTATCCTACTTAACGCTATCTCATCGCTATCGCATCGCAACTCGAATCGCAGTTATTGTTATTGTTCTATGTGTGTGTGCTATTATGCGTTACTTGTGCATGTTTATATTTGTTTTGGGGTGATTAAATGCAACGCAATCGCAACACTATCATATCGCACTCTCATCGCAAACCCGAAATGCCGACCTACTTTTATGCATTTAGTTGTGTATGTAGTTATGTTAATTGTGTAAATATTGTGTAATACTATCGTATCGCTTACTCGCAACTCGCTTAAAAGCAACGCAATGCTCAACGCATGAAACAGAAGTCGGAAACTAACTCGTACGCGCCGTCCGATCGAACGACTGTTCGATCGAATGGTCATCCGACCGGTTGACCATCCGATCGGATGGCCATCCGATTGAAAGGCCATCCGACCCAAGTAACTCCACCGCCTTTCCACCTCTCACACTATAAATACCCCTCCTGTCACATCACTGTTCATTAAAGTGACAGCTCCCTCCGACCAGTGCACTCTCAGCCTCTTTTCTCTCGATTCCTCGCGATTCTTGTAAGTTTTCTCCTCAAATCTTGTACTTCCTTCATCAACACACATTTTCTCATCATCGTCACCATCAAATCACAACTTTTCACCATGAAATCATCTGATTTGGGCTGTTCTAAGGTGACGTCATCATGGAGTTCTTATGAACATTGAAGTGTGACCTCACCTCATCAAGAACGATTCGGATCTGATGGATTTCTACACGTTTTACACTAATTTCAACTAAATCTAAACATTTTTCAAGTGTTTCAAAACTTTTCTTCAACCATCTTTCCCTTTTTACTCAAAACCGTTAGAATCTGGACTCGTTCAGGCTCTGTACTCGTTCTCTAGTGGAGAACCGGTCTGGGAATGGATTCTACCGATCAAGACGACCAATTCACGGGTTGAACATGAACCTCCGTCAAGAACAACTGAGTCTGGTCGAACGGGGTGATTCCCGTCCGACGGATGAGTTGAAATTGATGAGGTTTCCTTTGTTTGACACGTCGTCACGCCGTCCCGGTCGAACCCCAACTTTTTAACTTAATTAATTTTCCAAGTTTTTCAAACAAAAACAGTCGCTCAAACGAATAGCCGTCCAAACAGACGACCATCCGATCGAACGACTATTCGACCAGGTGACTTGTAACTTTCAACACTTAAACAATTTACAAAACCTCAGAGAATATCAGTTTCCACTCGAACCATCATCCGATCAGACGACCATCCGTCCGGATGACCATTCGACCGGATGACCTGATATATAGAGATATTTCTCACTTTTTAAAATGCTACAACGAAAACTTCAAAGTTCAAACATTTCACAAACACATTCACTCCAACGAATGACCTTCCGACCGAATGGTCATCCGTCTGAACGGTCATCCGATCGGAGCACTGTTCGCTCATTCACCTATTCGACGCACCATTTAACGCACTGTTCAACGCTTACTCTATCGTTCTCTGATCAGGCTAACCTCTCCAGCACTCCCTTCAATCCAAGACTGTGTTTATTTACTAAACACGCTCTGTGAGTATACTCGATCCCTTTTTGCTTAACGCACTTTTGGGTGTTTCATGCGTTACTTATATCAAATCACAATCAACACACAACGCAAACACTTTTTATGCGCTAACCGCTCTCGCATGTTATACGTGTTATTCGATGAATGCTAGTATGTTATGTTTACACAGTGATTGTTGCCTGACACCTTAGCAACGATAGTACTATAGTTTGGACTCAGCACCTGTTGTGGACAGGGGTTGTTAAGGGATTTTCTTCACATGTCACAGTGGTGATATGTGTTGTGCATTCCACAACTCGCAGTCACGTCTGTGCATATGTCATTGTCGATAGCTTACTTGCTTCACACTACTACGTGTTACATGCTGGTTATGCCTAAATCGCTTTCGCTACTATTATATTATTAAACTTGTATGCTCACATTTACACTATGTGTATTGACTTTATTTTAACGTATTTGACAGGTGTTTAGGATGCTTTATTTGTTGGATGTCAGGGAATCAAGTTTAGTTGGTCTAGAAACCCACAAATAATTTATGAGTTGTTGGAACAATATTTGTCTTTGAGAACACTATGTCTGTAATAACTGTTTTACTTGATATGTTATGGTATGGGACATGACGCTAAATATTTGGTAATTATAGTTGTTATGGATTCTCCTGGACAATCTGTTTCGCTCAGTGCCGCGCCCCGATGTTTCCTTCATCGGTTGGGGTGTGACAAAAAGAAAAAAAAGACTTTAGGGGAACGATTTTTTTAGAAAAATAAATTTAAAAATGTACCATATATATAGTATGTATTTTTAAATTTTATATCAACTGCTCTCCTACTCCATCTTCTTGCTTAATATTTTTATAAATTACAATCTCAATCCATAACCATGAATCCAGACAATTGCTACAATACAAACGATTCAGTGTTTACCTCTGTTAAATGGGTTTTTCAAATCTCACATTCACTAGTTGGAACTATGAGTGTTCTTTGGGTTTTGTTTTTTGGGCTCAGGTTATTTGGGTTAGCTCAGGTTGGGTTGTTTAGTTTTCGGGTTTAGATGTAAAATGAAAAAAAAAAGTCTTTTTTTTTACAAAATACCAACAAAATTCACTATGCTATAGAATAAATATCATCAAAACCCAAACATCATTTGACAAATATGATATGATAATGCTTAAAAATCCCAAAACTTATTGTTCTAAATATCAAAGACTCCAAACAAAAACACATCTATTAAATACGACATTTTTTTGGGTTTTGGGTTTTTTAGGTTGGATTGTTTGGGTTTATAGCTGGGAAACAGAGACCCGATAACCGACCCATTTAAGGTTTGGGTTGGACGGGTTCGGGTCAGGTATTCTCTAATTCATGTTCGGGTGGCTTCAACTTCGAGTCAGACCTCGAGTAAAAATGGGCAACCGTGATTGGAACCAACAACATCCTACCGTAACACAACCTATATACGAACCAAATTATTTCTTGAAACCCAACCTGAACCTGAATGGTTTCCGAAACACGATCTAAAAGCATCAAAAGGAAAAGCAAAAAAGAAAGAAGTATTAGTCGAAGGAACCATTTGTACACATGAAAAGTGGCTCAATCTTAAGTGGATCATATCCATATCGCCTTGATGATCCTGCAATTGAGGTGAATTTGGCTTCTTTGTATGATGTGTTCATTCTTTGAAAACTTTTCCAAGCCTTCATGATCGTTTCGGACTTCAAGGTCAACTATTAGATATGATCATCCATTGCGTGAGTTTTGATCGCGCAAGGATCCATCCATGTAACAGCCTACTCGTAACTCAGGTGATTATGTACAATTGATACACTTACACTTACAGCAGAAGCAAACTAAAATTTCACTGAAACTTACAATAGTCTGAGTATAACATATTATTTATCTAATAGTTGGACGCACTATTGTAATCAATAATGTATCAGAAATCACCAAGGTCAGCATCTAGGTCTTCATGTCTCAATTGTCTTCTCTCTATTTTTAAGAATGTCTCACTGATTACCTATGACATGTATATTCAAACGACGTCCGCTATATACTCTATATACTGGTGAGCTCATGTTACATAGTTTATAAAAACAACACAATTGACATGCATGCAACATGGGTTGTGATATTTTGGGCCAAGGGCAACCCTACGCCATTCAAGACCTTTTCACAACCACCAGCAATGGGCTTTTCATTACCCCGACCATCATATAGGTATGGTTGTGTCGTGATGCATACGAGGAACCCTATCCTCTTTTAATCCAGTTCCAACACATCCCATTACGCATAAAGCTTTTCTTTTCTCAGCAAACTTAAAAGTGCATGCAGATGCGTTGCATGTTCCTCTTTACTCTTAGAGTAAATTAGAATATCATCTATAAAGACAATTATGAATTTGTCCAAATATGGCTTACATATTCGGTTCATCATGTCCATAAATGCGGCTGGGGCATTGGTTAGACCAAATGGCATGACAATAAATTCATAATGGCCGTACCTTGTTCTGAATGCGGTCTTAGGAATATCCTCTTCCTGTACTTTTAATTGATGATATCCTGAGCGTAAGTCGATCTTTGAAAAGAATCGAGCTCCTTGCAATTGATCTAATAGATATTCGATTCTTGGTAATGGGTACCAATTTTTAATCGTGACCTTGTTCAATTCTCGGTAATCAATGCACATACGCATTGACCCGTCTTTCTTCTTGAAAAACAAGATCGGTGCTCCCCACGGTGATGCACTTGGCTGTATGAACCCTTTTTCCAAAAGTTCATCCAACTGTTTCTTCAATTCTTGCATCTCTACTGGCGCCAAACGGTAAGGTGCTTTGGCAATCGGTTCTGTTCCTGGTAGCAGATGAATTCTGAATTCAACTTCCCTGTCCGGCGGTAGTCCTGGTAATTCTTCTGGAAATATATCTGAGAATTGAGATACTACGGGAATATCTTTCAATTCTTTTCCTTTAGTGTTAATGATTATAGAAATCATATATACTAGTGATCCCTTCCTTGCACAACTTGCAATTTTCATCATAGAGATGAATTTCGCGGATCTGGATGGCTTATTTCCTTTAATTGTGATCTTTTCACCCTTTGGTGAACTTATTTGGATTGACTTTTGATCACATAGAATACTGGCTTTATTGGCTACTAACCAATCCATTCCTAATACGATATCAAATCCAGCCAGATTCATTGGGTAAAGGTTAGCAATAAACTTATGGTTTAAAATTTCTATTCTTGCTCCCTGCAAGATTTCTGTAATCCTAATGGATTCTCCATTTGCCGTCTCTACTAGACATTCTTGTTGGATTTTAGTTAATGGTTGGTTGAGAATTTTGCAAAACGAAGTATTAATAAAACTTTGGTTCGCACCAGAGTCAAATAATACTTTAGCAAAAACATCATTAACTAAAAACGTACCGCCAATCACATCCGGGATCATCTTCGCTTCTTCAGCTGTTAGAACAAATGCCCTAGCATTCTTAGCAGTCTTGTTGTTCATGGCTAGAGCTAGTTTCGGACAGTTCGGCTTGATATGTCCCTTTTCTCCACAATTGAAGCATATCTTATTGTTAGGTTTCTTCCTGCAGTCTTCCTCCTTGTATCCATATATTTTGCAGAAATTGCAGTATATAGAGCATCTTCCAGAATTATTTCTTTTGCAATACTTACAATAAGGTGCAGAAGTAGAACCTACATTTTTCCCACTATTGGAATTTCCATAGCGAAATTCTTGGGTAAGTTTCTGGACTAGGTTCTTTCTCTGGTTTTCTTCTTGTGTACGTACTAGTTCATCTGTCAAGGTATTTGTTAGTTCTACCGCTTCTTCTATGGTTGGCGATCTAGCTGCCTTGACTACATGTCTAATCTCATTGATTAATCCCCAGATGTAACGGGAGATTAATACTGGTTCTGGTGAAGCTAGGGTTGGTACTATTCTAGCATATTCGAAGAATACAGTAGTGTAACCCTTACAATCTATTCCAGTCATTCTTAGGTTTAGAAACTTATTAGCAATCTGTTCCTTTTCATTGGGAGGACAGAATTTCCTTTCAACCATGTTCTTAAATTCAGTGCATTCCATACTATAGACTCTATCACTTCCCTTAGACTGGATAATAGTGTTCCACCATTCTAGTGCAACATTCTTAAACAGATTGCATGATTTTGTCTTCCTCTACACACTTGCTTATTTTTAAGACCGCTTCAGTCTTTTCTAACCAGCGTAGAGTTGCAATGGATCCTTCATTGCCAGAGAATTCTATAGGTTTGCAAGACCAGCATTCTTTGTAAGAACAACCATAAGACATGGTTCTTCTTCTTTTTGGAATAGGCAATTGAAGTAATGGTCCATTGTTCACGCTGTGACTGGGTTCAGTATGTGATCGCTTATTTCCACTATTACTTTTATTATTTTCAGCTTCTCTAACAGCTTGGATGATATTAGGCATAGCATCTATGATTCCTTGTGCCACTATATGTTGGATGGCACTGTTATCTAATTGGCTTTCATTATTCTCGTTATTCTAGTTTTCCTGATTTGATGCGTTGTCCATCTGGATTTACAAACAATTACCAAATATTAATATCTTAGAGCAATATTTAATGCGAATGATCACACAAGCATATTGATCAAAATCGTCGTGCATTGCGACATTTACTCTATTTTATATATTATGCATCTAATACAAACCACAACTGAAATTTAAAATACAATACTAATATGCATCAGTAGTTATTGGATTTGCTAGGATATATATATATATATATATATATATTGTTTTCTCAAATTACACACACATATATATATATACATTTATATTATTATTATTATTATTATTATTATTATTATTATTACTACTACTACTTAGTGGGGGTCCATCCAATACTGCATGTTACGCTCATCATACTTCCAGACGAGTCTCTCCCCTATTTGTCCTATCTTTTCACTTTCATCTAACAACTCCTCACCAAAGGTGCGAAGTTCTTGCACATTCTCAGTGCTCATGGGTGGTGCGGGTGCTGGTATCGGGTCAGGGTACTGTGGCATCGGTTCTTCGTATGGGTACGGGTTTTCTAAGATTTCTCGAATATACTGGTCATTATCCCAGTATGGATTTAGAGGGTCAAGGTTTGGATAGGGTGCTACTGGGTTTGGTATGAGCTCTTCCTGCGGGTGGAATTCTGGGTAATCGCTGTGGCCGTCAAACCATGGGTCATAAACTAGAGGAGGGGGGTGCTGAGATTCTAAGGATTTCGTTTGGGTCAAAAGCAGGTAGTGGAATCTGGTCTCCTGGGTTTTGTTCTATTTCCATGGGTTGTGTTGGAAATAACGGTAGTGGCTATGGTGCTATCATTTGTTATAAATTCGGGTCTGCTGCAGTGGTAGCTAAGATGTGAAAGTTGGCTAGTCTCATATAGAGTATATCTTGAGTTTGGGTGTTCATCTCCCTATTCGCAGTTGCTAAAGCTCGCTATTGCTGTAACTTTCTCATTCTTTTCCTACGCTCGTGAGCTCCCCGACTGAACCATCATCTCTTTTTGGTAGGAAATGGCTCCTCAGATTGCGCTTTGAATATAAAGATCCCTTCCTCTGTGTCAGCTGAATACCCCGAGGGGGTAAGCTGGGAAGAAGTTCCTTCATCTATGGGAGAACTAGACAATTGACGATAAGCGTCCGATGGTCCTTGATCACTCATACTGTAAACTAACAAATTGTCAAATAACAAAACAATAATATACACGTATGCACATAATTGCATAGATTATTTCCTAACAGAATTGACAATTTCAATGTCACCAGAACACTTTTGTGGCTGAAATTAGTGGCTTTAGCTCTGATACCACTTCTTCTGTCGCAACCCCCGGCCCCTATCTCCTAGGAACGGGCGGCTGCGAGCTCAGATTCAGTGGTATCATTGTTTATCAGTTTGGCAGCGAAAATATTTCATCAGATTAAAATACCACATTTTTATAATAATAAACACATGGGTAACACCCAAGTTTATTTTACAACATTGTTTATAGGGATAAACCCTAATTTATTGAATTAAAACATCTTCTTTATTTAGGTAACTTTTATAGCCACATTTTTCAAGCCTTCAGTGCTGTCCAGCTGGCTTCTATTTAGATTTCATATTTTGTTACCTGAAACGCGTTTTTTAAAACATTTGCAGTGGGAAATACTGGTGAGTGAATCCCAGTTTAATCAAAACAGGTTTTATCATTGTACAGTATTGAGGGCGATCTCGCAATTACATTTGTTTCCAATTCTTACTTTAATTGCCACCCACGGTACTGTCAACCCGACTTGTGGTCATATTACTTGTAACAACTCTCACTAAAATTAATACTTAGTAGGTTAATTATCTATTAAGAAAACCTTAATTGAGAAACCCAAGTAATTCTGCACTAACCCTAAAATTTTCAGAACAACCGGAATCAGGATCAGGGCCCCTAAAACTCAGGGGGGGGGGGTTAAAACCTAGTCGGTAATATCCTTACAGTTTGCTGTCAAAAATTTAAAATAACGCGAAACCAACTCACCCAAGCTACATGGACACGAAGCAACCCTATGCTAGACTAGGGTCTCTCGCGCCACGCGACGCGCACAGGAGATCCTTTCGCGTGGCGCGAGGGGGGACATTTTTTGGGTATAAATACAGGGCCTTGGGACTTGAATTTTGTCTTTGAAACGACGTAAATTCAGTTTACGTAGACTGAGTTATAGTTCGATTAATACACAAACACACACTAATCTCGAAACGCTGCCGCAATCAGGATAATAACTCGATCGCTAGTACGATTCAACGTCTGATCGATTATAACTATCCAACGATTGTTTAAGTGCCGCTCAAATTGAGTTTATACTTTGTTAATTCATTGTGATTTCGACTTGAATGTTTGAGTACTGCTCGAATTCGGACTATACTCTGTCATTCGTTGTGAATCCGCTGAATTATTAAGTATTGCACTAATAAATCGTTGTGAGGGTTTAATCTCGTGAATTGTCGTAACTGCTGTATTAGTTACTAACCTGTTGTGTGTGCATTGTTATTTAAATTAGGTTAATCAAGGCTAATCAGTATGCTTATATTCTGCTCGTTAAATCTACAATGTGAGTCATTCTCTTTTTATCAACTGTTTTACAATACTCCAAAATTATTTTCAAAGTTATAATTACAGTGATTAAGTTTATGTAATCACCAAATTACAGCCGGTATGTGGGGTATTGTGCACAGTATTGCAGTTTTATCACTTTAGGTGGGCGAACCTAAAATTAGTGATAACCGTCATTCATTGGGGCAGCCAATGGTGATATGACCACAGTCACCGAAAAGAGTCGAGTGACAAATACTGTGGGTAGTTGGTTTGATATCAGAAACATTGTAATATCTTAATACTGTGAATTATAACAAACGATTCGTTTTAGTAAAATTGAATGATTCACTCAGTATTTCCCTGCTGACAAAACCTTTTTCAAACATGTTTCAGGTAATCTGTTGTGAGCAAAGGAAAAAGTGCTATGGAGCACTACTAGCTTAGAAAAGTGGCTCAATGTAAATAAATAAAGAAACATGTTTTGAGAAATAAAGATTTCCCAGCGAAATCACTTTATTGTAAATTATGGGATTTATCCCTATATTATATATATATAAACGAGCAGTTTTAATATTAATCGATCCTGTTTAAAAAGACTTCCGCTGTCACTTAATTAGATACCATCGGATTTCCTGCCTCGCGGCTCTGGACCGGGTCAAACCGGGGCCAAGGGCCGTGACAGGAAAAGGTGGTATCAGAGCCACTGATTTAAGCTTACTATTGATTTTAGCCTATTAAAATAATTGAGAGATACTTAGGAAATTTAATTGCCATTCTGTGAAAATATGTTTTATTAACTGATTAATTGTTGAGTTACAGTATGGGTAAACACAAGATTTCTGCTATCTACCACAAATTAGATACTACACCCACAGAAAAAGGAAACTCTTCCTCCAAACACCCAGCAGATCTGGAAGAAGGGATTTTTGTCCGTAAAGCAAATTATGAAAATCCTCTTACCCAAGATAAAAGAAATTTGATTCTTAGAAAGGGAAAGGAGAAAATAAAGAAATCCCAAATCAAGAAAGTGAGGTTTAATTCAGAAATTCAGGAATTAGGCAATAGGTCACCTTGGGAAGACACATTAGATGAAAAATGGGCAAACCTTTATATGCTAGCTACCGTAGCAGAGAATGCAAACCTCTAAAAATATCAATCAGCCTGGTCTAGTAGAAAATTAATCTCCAGTAAATAAATAAAGTATAGTGTGTTCTCTTTCCTGTAGTCTTTTTGTACAAATCCGTATGCAATAAAACTTTAATGTTTATTGTAAAACTTTGTTCCAAAGTTTTAACTTAGCATTTTTGTGCATTTTGCATATATGCTATCCAGCATGAGTGGGATATCGGAAGCATTTCAGAATCTCAACCTCTACCCAGTACCAATTGAAGTCTCCCACGACTTTACTGGTTATATTGCTGACATAGAGGAACCTCTGGAATTCCAAGCTCCACCGCTGGAAAAAGCAAAACTTAAAAAGAAAAGAAGATATGTAGGATGGAGGAAAGTGCGCAGAAGAAAGCCAGTTACTAGGAAACTCCCTAAAATAGAAAACCCTATAGACAAAGGAAAAGGAATAGAAATCGGAGAGAGTTCTAATCCAGCAGAGATAGAAATCAGGAAAGATTCTAAACAAAAAGGAATAGAAATTGGAGAGAGCTCCAGACAAACTGAAGAAATCACATTTCAAGACGAAATAGACCGTCTACTGGCAAATTGTGATGTCATTAGCCCTATCCATAATAATCTATATCCTTACCTAGAAACCCAACTTCCTGTGAATCTGGAACCAGCTATTCCAGACCCACTAATCCACACTCGACCTTTAGGCCAAATGGAAGAATGGTGGACAAATGACTGGCAATTCGAAAATATCATCAACAGTCCTTATTCTTTTCTTCCACAGTTTGATCCAGAACCTATCCCCAATCCTCCAATGAGTAACGAAAACTTAGCCGAACTCCGTCTGTTCGGTGAAGAGCTGATAGGTACAGGGAATAGGATCCGGGAAATGGGGGAACAAATTTCCTGGAAATACGACGGAAGGGAGCGTCGCTACTAAACTACCAGTTGAACAAGGAACAGTGGGGTTGGGAAGAATGTCTGTATAATAATAATAATAATAATAATAATAATAATAATAATAATAATAATAGCTAAATATAACTCTGTAAAATGGGAAATAAAACATTGTAAGATAAACAGTGTGTATGGATGCCTATATAATAAAACAAAATAGAAGTCGAAACATCGACAATTTTGGATATATATCTGTGTTGTAAGATTTTATGTGCTTCTGTGTAATTGTTTTATTTACAATCATTTGATACTAATAGTTATATTTTTAATAATTATCAGATGGAAAACGCTAATAATAAACCAGTTAATGAAGGGAATCAATCTGAACAAAATCAGGAAAACCAGTATATGACTAGACAAGATATAGAAAATATTGTTGCTCAAGGGATAGCCAATGCTATTCCAGCATTCGTTGCTGCTATTAAAAATCCAATAGAACCGCAACAAATAGTTCCTAGTAAACGTACTCAGGAAGATAATTTTAGTCATAGTGTAAATGGAGGCGGCAATCATGACGATAATAATCCACGACAGGCTCCACCTCCTAAGAAAATGAAAGCCGCAACACCTGGTTGCACTTTCAAAGAATTTCTTGCTTGCAAACCTGCTGAATTTGCAGGTAACGAAGGAGCAACTGCAGTACTGCGTTGGTTAGAGAAAACCGAAGCAGTAATTGCAATAAGTAAATGTTCCGAAGAAGATCAGGTGATGTATGCGTCAAACTTGTTCAAAGAAGGGGCACTAGAATGGTGGAACACCGTATTACAATCAAAAGGAAGAAGGATGGCTTATGCTATGAACTGGGAAGAATTTAAAATTCTTGTAGAAAGGAAATATTGTCCTGAATATGAAAAGGAACAAATGGCAAATAAGTTCCTAAACCATCGTATGGTAGGAGTAGAGTGTCGCGGTTATACTTCGACATTCTTTGAATATGCTAGAGTGGTACCAACACTGGCTTCGCCTGAACCGGTACTCATTTCCCGTTACATTTGGGGATTAATTAGTGAAATTCGTAACATCGTTAAAGCTGCGAGACCTCGCACTATTGACGATGCTGTGGAACTAGCTAATACCCTAACTGATGAACTAGTACGAACAAGAGAAGAAGATCGAAAGAAGGAATTGGCTCAAAAGATTACCCAAGGATTCCGTGTGGGTAATGATAATAATAGGTTCAAGAAAAGAGGAAGGAGACAATCTGCACAATCGCCTTTTTGTAGCAATTGCAAAAAGAATCATTTTGGAAAATGCAATGTAAATTGCAACTTCTGCAAAATGGCAGGACATCGTGAAGAAAATTGCAAAAAGAAAACAATAGTCTGCTATAACTGTGGAGAAACCGGACATTACAAAACAGAATGTCCTAAGTTAATTAAACCTGCAGACAATAAAGGCAAACCAGCTGATGGAACAACAAAGAAGAATGCCCGAGCATTCCAGCTAACCACTCAAGAAGCTGAACTAATCCCTGACGTTATAGCTGGTACGTTCTTGCTCCACGACGTTTATGCAAAAGTATTATTTGACTCTGGTGCAAACCAAAGTTTTATCAATACTTCATTTTGCCAAGCCCTTAACTTACCCTTAACCACTCTTAGGCAAATTTTTACAGTCGAAACGGCAGACGGGAATTCTGTTAACATAAATAAGGTTTTGCAAGAAGGAAAAATAGAACTGTTAGGCCATAAGTTTTCTGCAAACCTGTTACCTATGAAGTTACCCGGATTCGATGTAGTGTTAGGAATGAATTGGTTAATAGCCAACCATGCTCGAATCCTTTGTGATAAGAATTCCATAGAAATTCAATCACCTACCGGAGAAGTGATTAGGATCACCGGAGATAAACCACGTAAGCCCATGAAGTTCATAACAGTAATGAAAGTTGCTAATTATGAACGAAAACAATGAATAGTATATATGATTTCAGTAATCATAAGTACTAAGGGTAAAGATCTTAAGGAAATACCAATAGTCTCAGAATACCCAGATGTATTTCCAGAAGAATTACCTGGGTTACCACCTGATAGAGAAGTAGAGTTTAGGATTCATCTAATTCCAGGAACTACACCGATAGCCAAAGCACCTTATCGATTAGCACCCACCTAAATGCTAGAATTGAAAAAGCAGTTAGATGAATTATTAAGCAAAGGATTTATACAACCTAGTTCATCCCCTTGGGGAGCACCAGTGTTGTTTGTGAAAAAGAAAGATGGATCAATGAGAATGTGTATCGATTATAGAAAATTAAATAAAGTTACAATTAAGAATCGATACCCATTACCTAGGATTGACGATCTTTTTGATCAACTTCAAGGTGCTAGGTATTTTTCTAAGATAGACTTAAGATCCGGATATCACCAGTTGAAAGTACAAGAAGAAGACATACCTAAAACTGCTTTCAGAACTAGGTATGGCCATTATGAATTTACAGTCATGCCCTTTGGACTAACAAATGCCCCAGCAGCATTTATGGACATGATGAATCGGATCTGTAAACCATACTTGGATAAATTTGTAATCGTATTCATCGACGATATACTTATTTATTCCAAGAGTCAGGAAGAACATTGCAAGCACTTGCATGCACTCTTAACTTTGTTAAGAAAAGAAAAGCTTTATGCCAAATTCTCAAAGTGTGAATTTTGGTTAAAGGAAGTGCAATTCCTAGGACATATGGTGAATCACGAAGGCATTCATGTAGATCCTACTAAAATAGAAGCAATTATCAAATGGAAGGTCCCACAAACAGCTATGGAAATTAGAAGTTTTCTAGGCTTAGCCGGATACTACAGACGATTTATTAAGGATTTCTCTAAGATAGTTGTACCTTTGACTAAGTTAACCTGTAAAGCCGCTAAGTTTGAATGGGGATCTAAACAAGAAGAAGCTTTTAAGATTTTAAAACACCGATTGACGAATGCTCCAATTTTAGCATTACCCGAAGGAACAGAAGATTTTGAAGTATATTGTGATGTTTCAAAATTAGGATTTGGATGTGTATTGATGCAACGCAAGAAGGTAATTGCGTATGCTTCCCGGCAATTGAAAAAGCACGAGGAAAATTATATGACTCATGACTTAGAATTAGGAGCCATAATTTTTGCCCTTAAAATATGGAGACATTATCTGTATGGAAGTAAGTTTACTGTTTATATAGATCATAAAGTTTAAGGTATATATTTGGGCAGAAAGAGTTAAATATGAGGCAAAGAAGATGGATGGAAGTTTTAAGCGATTACGACTGTGATATTCAATATCACGAAGGAAAGGCAAACGTAGTTGCAGATGCCTTAAGTCGTAAGTATCATGAAAAGCAATGACGAGTCCGTGCTCTTAGATTAAATCTACAAATAGATTTAATGGAACAATTAAAGAAAGTTCAGGAAACAACAATCAAGGACGATGCTGAAGGAATGAAAGGTTATATAAAGGAACTAGAGCAAGGAAATGATGGAATTTGGAGATTCCACAAGAAACGAATTTGGGTACCTAAGCAAGGAGAATTAAGAAATAAGATTTTAGAAGAAGCCCATAAATCTAGGTATAATATGCATCCAGGAAACAATAAGATGTACCAAGATTTAAGAAAGAATTTCTGGTGGATAGGAATGAAGAAAGATATAGCAAGATATGTTTCTAAGTGTCTTACTTGTTCACAAGTTAAGGCAGAACACCAGAAACCTTCAGGACTACTACAACAATTGGAAATGCCGGTGTGGAAATGGGAACTTATAACAATGGATTTTGTTACTAAGTTGCCTAAAACAAGAAAAGGTAATGATGCGATTTGGGTGATTGTGGATCGATTAACCAAATCAGCTCATTTTCTACCAATGAAGGAAACCTTTAGCATGGAAAGGTTAGCCAAGTTGTACGTAGACGAAGTGGTATCGTTACATGGAGTCCCACTCTCCATTGTATCAGATAGAGATAGTCGTTTCACTTCTCATTTCTGGAAAAGTTTCCAGCAAGCTATGGGAACTCGACTAAATTTGAGTACGGCATATAATCCTCAAACAGATGGGCAAAGTGAAAGAACCATCCAAACTCTAGAAGACATGCTTCGAGCATGTGTAATAGATTTTGGTGGAAACTGGGATGATCATTTACCATTAATTGAATTCTCCTATAATAATAGTTACCATTCAAGTATTGAAACTGCTCCATTTGAAGCACTATATGGACGTAAGTGCATAACTCCAGTTTGTTGGGCAGAAATAGGAGAAAGCCAATTATCAGGTCCAGAAATTGTACAAGAAACTACTGACAAGATAACTCAAATCAAGGAAAGACTGAAAACAGCCCGAGATCGTAAGAAGAGCTATGCAGATAATCGCCGCAAGCCGTTAGAATTTCAAGTCAGAGACAAAGTACTATTAAAAGTTTCTCCTTGGAAAGGAGTTGTTCGATTCGGTAAGAAAGGAAAGCTAAGTCCCAGGTATGTATGACCATTTTCAGTGATCCAACGTATAGGACCAGTTGCTTATCGTTTACAACTACCAGAAGAATTAGCTGGAGTACATGATGTATTTCATGTATCCAATCTTAAGAAATGCTTATCAGATGAATCACTGGTAGTACCTCTTCAAGATATAGAGGTAAACGAAAAGCTGAAATTTGTTGAGAAACCTCTTCAAATTGAGGATCGAAAGATTAAGTTTCTCAAACATAAACGACTAGTTTTAGTCAAAGTCAGATGGGATTCAAAGAGATGAGCTGAATATACTTGGGAGCTGGAATCAGAAATGAAGCGAAAATATCCTCATTTATTCCAGTAAATCTCGAGGACGAGATTTTTCTTAAGGTGGGGAGGATGTAACAACTCTCACTAAAATTAATACTTAGTAGGTTAATTATCTATGAAGAAAACCTTAATTGAGAAACCCAAGTAATTCTGCACTAACCCTAAAATTTTTAGAACAATCGGAATGAGGATAAGGGCCCCTAAAACTCAGGGGGGGTAAAACCTAGTCGGTAATATCCTTACAGTTTGCTGTCAAAAATTTAAAATAATGCGAAACCAACTCACCCAAGCTACATGGACACGAAGCAACCCTATGCTAGACTAGGGTCTCTCGCGCCACGCGACGCGCACAGGAGATCCTTTCGCGTGGCGCGAGGGGGGACATTTTTTGGGTATAAATACATGGCCTTGGGACTTGAATTTTGTCTTTGAAACGACGTAAATTCAGTTTACGTAGAATGAGTTATAGTTCGATTAATACACAAACACACACTAATCTCGAAACGCTGCCGCAATCAGGGTAATAACTCGATCGCTATTACGATTCAACGTCCGATCGATTATAACTATCCAACGATTGTTTAAGTGCCGCTCAAATTGAGTTTATACTTTGTTAATTCATTGTGATTTCGACTTGAATGTTTGAGTACTGCTCGAATTCGGACTATACTCTGTCATTCGTTGTGAATCCGCTGAATTATTAAGTATTGCACTAATAAATCGTTGTGAGGGTTTAATCTCGTGAATTGTCGTAACTGCTGTATTAGTTACTAACCTGTTGTGTGTGCATTGTTATTTAAATTAGGTTAATCAAGGCTAATCAGTAGGCTTATATTCTGCTCGTTAAATCTACAATGTGAGTCATTCTCTTTTTATCAACTGTTTTTACAATACTCCAAAATGATTTTCAAAGTTATAATTACAGTGATTAAGTTTATGTAATCACCAAATTACAGCCGGTATGTGGGGTATTGTGCACAGTATTGCAGTTTTATCACTTTAGGTGGGCGAACCTAAAATTAGTGATAACCGTCATTCATTGGGGCAGCCAATGGTGATATGACCACAGTCACCGAAAAGAGTCGAGTGACAAATACTGTGGGTAGTTGGTTTGATATCAGAAACATTGTAATATCTTAATACTGTGAATTATAACAAACGAGTCGTTTTAGTAAAAATGAATGATTCACTCAGTATTTCCCTGCTGACAAAACCTTTTTCAAACATGTTTCAGGTAATCTGTTGTGAGCAAAGGAAAAAGTGCTATGGAGCACTACCAGCTTAGAAAAGTGGCTCAATGTAAATAAATAAAGAAACATGTTTTGAGAAATAAAGATTTCCCAGCGAAATCACTTTATTGTAAATTATGGGATTTATCCCTATATTATATATATATAAACGAGCAGTTTTAATATTAATCGATCCTGTTTAAAAAGACTCCCGCTGTCACTTAATTAGATACCATCGGATTTCCTGCCTCGCGGCTCTGGACCGGGTCAAACCGGGGCCAAGGGCCGTGACATTACTACTCATAGTGTAGTAACAAATTTTGTATACAAAACCCCAACATACCGACGATAATTGTAGAATTACAAATACTCAATCACTGTTAATCATAATGTAAAACAATTGAGGTTTTGTAAAAACAGTTTATAAAAAGGTTTACAAAAAGAAGGATTACTCACATTGCTATTTTAGGTTTTTCCTTTGTGACTTTCTGGTTATAATCTATTAATTTAAACAATGCACACGCGTTAGTATAATAACCCAATTTACATTAGTTATACCCTCCCCGAGACAGAACTCCAACGACTACATCGGGCAGAGCCTTGACAGCCGTTACGGAGCACTAGATCAATCGGGCAGCGTATCTAATACATAACCGGGGGCTAAAATACTTACAACGAGGCAGAGCTTCGCTAATTAGGGGGTATTATGCTTGGTATAATTTCTACACTATAGAAATTTGAGAGAGAATTTCGAATTTGAATGGTTTGCAACTGAAGTCGATCGATCCTATCTTGGCTGCAATAATGAACAAATTGATGTTGACGGTTGTGGCTGAGGCACGCGTTCAACACGCTTCTCCTTAAAACAGATATCGTGTCTCTACCAAAGACGACACGTCTATCTTCCAGGACACAACAGCCGAAGCAGTCTGTACTGCCGGAGATGGCCACGCGCCCGAGGTTACACCGGATAAAATTATAGTGTTAGAACTTTTGGAAAAATAAGGATACGAAGGTGATGGAATCAAGTAGAGAAAACTTATCTCTCTAAGTACCCAACACATGGGCTTTCAAGTATCTCCAAGAACTCTCTAATTTTTCTTCTAAAATTCCACTTTCAATTCTCTACTTGTAATAATTTTCATCAAGTTAGGCACATAACCTACTTTGCATACAAGAGATAGAGGGTAGAGGAGAGTCTCACTTTATTAGAGATTTTATTAGAGACATAAACTCTAATAAAAACTAATAAATTTACATAAAAACTCTATTTAAGAGTTTATCACCCATATGAAGAGTCTAGTAAATAATTATAATTTTACTAAATTATAATTTCACTAAATTAATATCCATTCACACCATATAAATTTCCAACACTTACTAGTTTGACAATATAAGAAATATAAATTTTATATACTTTTATTTTTGTCAAGAAAACGGGGTGTTACAATTCTACCCTCCTTAAATTAGGTTTCGTCATCGAAACCTGTCAAACCATGAATAACTATCGTCTTCACTTTCCTTTATTTATCATTTGATCATATTGTTCCTTTCAAAGGCGATATCTCCTATATCACTTTATTACCTACTTGAAATCCTAAAAGCTTACGCCTTTGATTTTCATAACTCTTTTGTCGGATATGAGAACTTCTCATGCTTTCCTTAACATGCTTTGTATTGTCAGTTGTTAGTTATATAATCTTAGGTTTGGATACCTGACTTTTGCCTACTTCAGTCTAACAGTTAGAAGCCCTACATTTTCTCTTGCATAACGCTTCATAAGATGCTCTTTTTATGCTTATGTAGTAACTATTATCATATGGGGATTTGTTCAATGATAGATGGACGTCCCAACTACTATCAATGTCTATTACACATGTATGGAGCATATCTTCTAATGTTCAAATAGTTTGTTCACTTTTCCTGTCGGTATAAGGGTGGTTTGTAGTTCTCAATTTTATTCAAGTTCCTAAATTTTACCGGAAACTTGACCAAAATCTCAAGGTGAGATGACTATTTTTATTAGATATGATCGAGATACACACACTATGCCATGAGACTAATCTCGTTAAAATAGACTTTGGAAAAACCTTTCTATTTTTATAGTCCTCGTGAATAGGTAGAAAATATGCTGATTTGGTAAACCGTAAACCTATCTATTATCACCTATATAACATTATGTCCATGACTCGAAATCGAGAGTTTAGTAACAAAGTCCATTGTTACTTTCTCCTATTTCCATTCAGTGATTTCAGGTGGTTGTAGGTAGCAGGATGACTTCTGATGTTCAACAATAACACTTATGCAGGTAAGGTATTTTTCTACATGCCTTGTCATAGTTGCTTTCATCTCCGGTCATCAATAGTTACTTCTTAAATCCTTCTATGTCTAACCTCTACTAGGATGTACTATGTATATAGACTTATAGGCTTCATATTGTATCGAATCTTATAATCCGCCCAAAACTACGAACCCATATACGGTCGTTGAATCTTAAGATCTCATCATTTCCAGGTCTCAATAGTTTGTCTCCCAGCCATTTTATTTAATAAAGAGATATGCCATCAAGGATTCTTGTTGTGTATTCTTCACTAGGTTATCACTCGGGATTGCTTCCCGGGGTCAAGAAAATTTTTTACATTAAAAACTATTTATGATTCATACTATGAACAATATTAAGAACAGTGAACTACTATAAACAAAGAACGGTGCACTACTATAAACTAAAATCTGATGATAAAGAGTTGAAAACTGAAATCAAAATCTCACAAAATAAGCCACTCTCACAATAAAAAGCAAAAGACTTCCACTCATGCTTTGTATTTATCTACTACATTGACATACAACACTACCCCTATCAAAAGCATGATTTACAAACATAATTTACAGTTATGCTTTCACTTCCATTCAACTTAACGACTCATATATGACAACCTTCACAATACCAAGAATCGCATATCTAGTAAACCCATCATTCGTTGCATAAAAAAGATTCAGCACGTTATAAACGTTCCAAAATGCGTCTTTATAAACTCTAGGAACAATGCTTCCCTTTTCTTCCATAACAAATTTCATCATATTTGTCCTCTTGTTCTTTATCATCGTCATCATCTCCATTACAACCTCTTCTTCCACATTCTCACTCTCGATATTACTCAAATGTAATGCTACAACATTTAGTTCTCCTTCTTTAAATTCTCTATGCGTTTATTGAACAAAACCCATTATTGCTATACTACCTTTTTTTAATAAAAAATAAATTTAAAAGCATATACCTTAAAACTATGGATCTCATTCAGAAACCGGCCCTAAATGCTCATTAGCCCATATAGATAATGATATTCAAAGCTTTCGACAATCTCCTTTGACAGCTTTGGTCCCACAAAGTAAATAGCGGGGAGTACAATCGGGCCTAATGCAAACCGCACGCGAACCACAGTAAGAATTTGATTAGTCACATTTGGTGGAGAACAGGACTACATCTACATATGATTGTATATTTAATGTTTTGATAGATAGACGAACTTTATGATGAATATTACAAATCGAACTAAATAGATAATTTGCTACATTGATACAAAACTAAAAAAAAGTCATTGGTTAACTTTTTTTTATGTAGATCAAGTGGGTGCAGACATATTTGATGACAACTGCTAAATGGGCCTTTAAATTTCCTCAAATTTACACACCAGGTGTGTGTAAGTCGGTGGGCTTTACAAAGGAAAGCAAATTGTTATTTGCACTTTTTACACTTTATAAACCCGTGTTGAATAAAAAAATATTAACTCTTTTTAATGGAAAATTCAATTAACACAACCAAACAATACAACACCAAAACTAAACCAAAGTGATTTAGGTTAACCTTTTAGAAATTTTAAGCATATTACATTAGACAACAATAAGCAGACGTGACTACACATTTTAAGCATATTTCAAAGTGAGACTCAGAAATTCATTAACAGAATAATAAAGGCCGCGTACGTGACCACATTTTGCATTGCCTAGTTAAAATACTTACTAATCTATTAGCAACTAAATTAAATTAAAAGCATTAAAAATTCTACAATAAGTTTGTAAATAATACCTTGACCTAGTTGACATTTTTCGAATCTTGCATAAGCCTTAAGAGATCCATAAAGTTCTTGTAGCCACGCTCTTTCATTTTCCATCTTCGAAGGTTGGTTTCTAATAAAATCTTAAAGTGCTTTCACCTTTTTCCTTGCATCAACACGAAGATACTCCAAAATGATTCAAAATTAAGGTAACCTGAAATCTAGAATTTCATGGTGAATACAAAATTGTTTTTCTTTCAAGTACTTAGATGACTTCATTCATCTTTATTGTTATTTAAATTAGATCTAGATGATTATTTTGGGTATGCTTCTAAGTTATACTAATGACAAGTAATTAAAACTTCACTTCTAACTTCAAAAAAAATCGAACACCTACGATTTGAGAACACAAAAAAAGAAAAAAAAATAGTATATGATTTCTCATCATTCCTAAAGACAAAGCTTCCTTGGGTCCCTTGTCTTCTCTAACATGAAATAATCGTGGGAATCATTGTGAAATTCCCTTTTCTTTAACAAAAACAAAATGATATCACCTAATTTTATATCATGCAATATCAAACTATCAATAAATATCACAAAACAAAAATACTAAAAGTATTTTCAAACTGTGTAGTATCAATTAACTTGTTTAGTATCATATCAATTTAACATCCGAGGCCTTTCTGAACTTGGGCCTTGCCTTTTAAAGATCATCAATTTCTTTCTAAAGAAAATATTAATGTACCAATAAAACTTAAAGACCAAAGGTAACATAGAACATTGACAAAGCATGCTGAAACTAAGCCAACATTTTGATAGTTACACAAAGTGATTTGAGAGTCATGTAAACTACTCAAAAACAAAGTTAGATGGCAAATGATCCTATAAACAACGTTTATTTAGCATTTATATAATATTCTTTATCAGACACATGGGAAGTATTATTAACAATATGCATTCCTCTCTCAGAAAATTTTACCTCTTACCTCTTTATCAGGTCAACTTCCTTAGCTTAAAGCTCTTTCTCTTTCTTCTTCGAAGCTTTCAAAAAAAAATCTATTGTGTAAAATCATGAAAAGTGTTATGAGCATATCATTTATAGTGACTCTCCACATCTTTAACTTCTCATTGTATTTACTCTTATGTTAATGCTGAGCCTATAAATAGAGGCTTTGTATTTCATATTTTACATGAATAAGAAAACATTCTCCTATTCTCCCATTCGTCTCTATACATTGCTAATAGGTTCTAGTTGTTACATAACACGTTATCAGCATGAGCTGCTGCAAGATGTTCATATCCATGATTTGGTTTTCCTTCATCCATTCAGGTAACGATACATAAACCTCATATTTCAACTTAATATTTTTTTTACACATCTTGAATAAAGTTACAAAGTTTTGTTGCGACTATTGGGCACAAATTTTTATTGGACTAGAAATAAATCTGAATTTGTAGAATTAGTCGTACCCATGAAAAGTGAAATTAATAGTAGAAATAATTGACCTGCCTCTCACCTTGGACGCCTTCATGGTTTCATGTTTTGTCCTCATATTATTGTTTTTAGATCTAGTTTTGTGAATTATTTTGATGGCATGAAAGTAACTGAGGAGAAAATAACTAAAAAATAAATTATGTTTGATTTGTTTTTAGAATTAAAAAAAACTAACAATAATTGACACTTCATTCACTAGTTATGTAGCCTGATCCATTCATACAACTTGGGTATTCAAATTGAAATGGATGGGCATTTTCTGCCCTAATTTTTATATTATAAACAAATGTTGTGATTTGTTTTCATCATTTATGTTTTTTAATTTAATCTACTTATTATTTCTATTCATCACATATTCTGTTTTTTTTTATTAAAATCAAAGGCTAATTTAACATGAAAATTTTAACAGTATTTGATTTGATCATTACTATACATGTTATTTTGTTTTAGTAATGCAAATAAGTGTTTAATCATAATTTAGTGATGCAAATAAGTGTTTAATCATAAAAAAATATATAGATTGAATTATGTAGGCATGTGTTTTATTCCTAGTGATTTTATTATGCTATTAATTAGTATGATTAATGTGATCTTTTGAGATATTTTATTAAGTTATTGTTTTGGCATACATAACATTTATATTTATTGTTTTAGTTTGAAAACAGTATGGTTAATGTGATTTTTTTTGAGATATTTTGTTAAGTTACTGTTTTGGCATACATAAAGTTTATATTCTTTGTTTTATTTTGAAAACAAATATTTATGAAATATATGGTGAATGTTGATGATAAACTAACCATCCGAATATTTGATAGAAATAATTTGTTATGAAGTTATTTACTAAAAATATATGGTTCAGATTTAATTGTTATTTCTATTCATATATATTTTACTTGAATTAAGTATATTAAATAAATTAAATAGCTGTCGTTAGAAAATTGGTTTTAAGATTAGTTTATGGCTTATGTAATTGCCTGGTACATAGAAAATTATTCTTTATCTATTTGTCTTGTTTGTACATCAATAGCACATGCCTTAAATAATAAGAATGATCAAACCATATAAACATATTCTAAGTCGATATTAGCTTTTAACGTAAAGTGCATTATCTAAATTGTTGATGCATGAACCAATACTATTTTGTAACATGTGTTAACTGAATTGCATAATTTTTCAATACCAACTAAATCAACTAAGAAGTTGATAATTGTGCATGATATTATCACATATTATTTGGCGTAAGTAATAGGTTTCTTTATTTCGTATTGAATATATTTTATAGATTTTTCTATTTTTTATGTGCGAGCAACAAATATTTTATATAAGATATGGATGTGATTGGTTATGCCATAATAGGTTAATACATAATTTATATATTTTGCTTGAATGTGATGATATATTATTACTTCATAAGGTTTTATTATAACCTTGTTTTATTTGATAACATGTTATAATGTTATGTATTGCTTAATTTAACTTTGTAGTATATGTCATCTATATGCTATATATTGTTTATATGTAGATATTTTTGGATAAATTAAGCAAATGAAAAACCAAAATTTGTGATTTATCATTACTCTCATAAAATATTATAAATAAGTTCACGTATGACATTCAAAGTGTGGCATACTCTCTGAAAGGTCATCATATGTTGACCAATAAATCTTATACGAGTCGGTCATGTAAGTTTTTCTCAAATTATATATTAATGAGAAAAGAAGATTGTTTTTAAGGAAAAACAAGATAAAGTTTTCCATTGGTCACACCTGAGATATACTCTTGAAGTAGCAATATCAAATGAAAAGTTTGAAATGATTTCATATAATGAAAAGCTGTGAAACATTTTTTTGGCTTTCCTTCGTTCTTCGAAGTGACTGTGACTATATATTGATTATTGTGATCATGGACATAACGGAAAAATTGGTATGATGATCAGATTAATAATGAAATCGATTATAAAAATGTGTAATGATGGTCATGCTAATAACGAGATAGACCACCAAAAGAGGCGAATAAACAGAGTGATAATATGAGAATAAAGTGTTGAAAGTTTGAGTTGCTAATACGATGTTGTCTCGTATTTTATATGTTTAGTATACAAAAAATGTGAACATAAAACATAGTGTAAGTAATACATATATGATCATATGCTCATAAAGTAGGAATATTGTTAAAGAATATTCAAGGTTATTACCAGAATAAAAGTTGTGTGGAGTTATCCATTCCCTAAAGTGAATGTGATGATATAACGATCAGTGAAAGGTCACAATCATGTAATAATTAAAGAAATTGTAATGATGCCACCATGAATGTTGTATGATTATTCCTTGAATAAAATGTGATGATATAATAATTAGTGCAAAGATCGTGATCATGGTAATTGAGGAAATGATGCTCATGTAATGAGATCAACCATGTTTATATTGTGATGATTATAAAACGATCGTTATAAAGGTAATGATCATGGTAAATGAGGAAACTGTAATGATCCTCAACCATGTTTATTTTGAAATCGACACAAGAAGTGGCAATATAAGGGAATGTTTATACGAGAATAAAATATGGGAAACATGTTATAATATGAATGATTGAAATAATAATTGTTATTCTCTTGGATTTTCTATTTGTGTATTGAACAAACACAAGTGCAACTAAAAGCATATATGATGATCACAAACCCGAAGTTTATGGTTCATAATCATTTAATGATTGACATGATCGGTTAGACCATACCGAGTCTAGATGATGTGAAAAATATGAAAGAACCAGAAGATTCTTCATGGTACTTACACATGCAATATTTGCTTTTAAGGGAAGTTAATGATATACCAACTAAAGTATGGTTTAGATCCCTAACTATTTTGGAAATAATAAGGGAATATGTGTATCCCAACATGATACCATTTAGTGTTCTGAAATCGATGCATCGTCTAAATGGTTATCAAATTTGTAACATGAAAATTGCATGACTTGTGGCTTAGCTTTTAAGATAGTAAACACATTATTCATAAGTATGATATTCATCTTGATAAATGCAGTGATCTTGATTCCCATTTTACTTATGATTATTAGAACAAGTGTTAACTACATGTGATAGATGTTGTTACACGAATTGCATTTGTTGAAGACGATGACCAAACATCTACGATTGACTGCAAAACCAATAATCATGAAAGCAAAGGTCAATAAATGTATGTGGAAACATGTGTTTTTTTACATGATCTAATATCAATTCACATCAAGCCAACAACTTATTAAGCTTCCTCCCCATTATAATTGGTTTTGGTCAGGAACCAAATATTTCTCATCTATAGTTTTTTTGGTCGTGCGGTATATGTTGCAGTCACTCCACCACAATGCACAAAGATGGGACCTCAAAGAAGGTTGGGATTATATGTTGATATCATATTGTGATTTGTTTATGACATGATTGATTGATTTTTATTTTAATGACTCAATATTCCTAACATGGAGGGGAGATAAAAAGCAGTTGGAAAAGTTGGAATGAATTATCATCTTGATCCTCAGATTAAAAGGTGTGAACTGGAAATTCAAAAGATAATTCAATTACAAGCATTAACGGATTAATTTCCAAACGTATTCACTGACCTAAATAGAGTGGCTAGCTAAGTCATATGTACTAACTGCTAGTGCTCTAATTAAGATTAGTTTCCTAGAAGGACAACCATACATTGGTGATGAGTCTATGGCATGCCTGAAACATGGTAGACTAGTCGGTTCCAAGAAAAAAAATCCTCCAAAATGGAGCAAGTATTGAAAATGGTCAAGTCGAGGTATATTAACAGTGTCTCTTGAAATGACATTAGACATGATGGTTCCAAAATAACCTCAGGTACTTGAAAACAAAGAGCTCTTAGTAATTATATCATGTCTAGCAATGTTTGGAATCGAAATTAAAACGACGTCGTTATACTTTGTATATAATGTAGCGCTTAAAATGATTAAATCATGAGGATTAAGATTTGGGATCTGCCTATTATTGGAAACACATAAATGATTGGCCAAAATGAAAAGACGCAAATAAGGCAGAATTGAATTCTCTAATGAAATGGAAAGTTTCGGACCAGTGGTCCATACACTTAAGTTGTAAAATATGTTTGATACAAAAGGGTATTTAATGTGAGTTATCAAATGAGAATCAAATCAACTCATATATGGCAAAATTTGGTGGCACGAGATTTTGCAAGGGCCCATGATTGATTATGAGGAGACGTATTCTCCTGTGATGGATATAGTGATTTTCGAAGTCTTATTAGTTTGGTAATACAAAGAGAGAATTGTTATGCGTCTTATATATGTTGTGTATCATTTGATATTGAAATTTACATGAAGCTCCATGATGAATTTATATTATTATAATCATGTAAAGTAACTTCTCGAGAACACTATACATATTAAAGTTTGCTTATTTAATATGTTGACTATTATTGGAACTCCTGACGAATTTTCTAAAGTAGTTGAGTGCTTAGAGTAATTTAAAACATCGTAGGATGTAATTCTACGCACCAAGACATACGCAAGGGATAAATAGAACTTGGTGATTATGATATCTTAATGTATAAGAATGGTACAATATGCATTGGAAGTGAATTTGATGTTATCGATGTTCTAATTGATTTTGATTTGCTAAATGGTAAAGTTTATGTACAAAAACTCTTAAAGAGTGAATGTACATGCACAATTGGTCAAGATGGAAAATGCCAATGATGGATTGATGATGCTGGAAGCATTAACATCAATATCTTAAGAGCGTTATCTATTAAGGTAACAAAATATGTATGGACCAAAATAGTCAGGTTGAGTGTTTTATACCTCATGATATATTGTGATAAAGAGGGATACAAGTTTGATTAAATTAGCCATATCTTTATCAAAATTTCACTTCTAAAAGTTTGCTATAATCACAGTTTACAGTGATGATGTACACATCATCGAGAGAAACTGTCGAGCTTCTAGAGAGAGAATTTTTTTGAAAGACCTTGACACAATGTAATTATTGCTCGACCTGCAATTCGAGTACATGTGTGATGATATTTTTATCAATCCATCAAAGTACATTCGAAAGCTGTTGCGACATTTTACTATGGATAAAGCTCATCCTTAAAGTACGTTCAAGTGTGTTCATTACATGATATAGAAAAGAAACCTTATCATCTCTAATTAAATAAATTGAAAATTATGGTCAAGAAGTACAATAGTTAATTGCAATTGGTGCATTAATATTTCTTGTTATCCATGCATGATTATAAATCTTTTATTTAAATTTATTGACGTGATATAACATATGTCAAGCAAAGAGACGTTGGAATCGGTTAAAACAACTACATCAATATATCTAAGGTATGTTAAATTATTTTACTAACCGATCAAAACAAGTTTGGTTAGCCTTGTTCATGCAGGGAATGTAACACAACACAGTCGTTGATCTTGTGGTACGTATATATGAGAGGAGGAAGTAGAAGTCTGACATGAAGATCATACATCATTGCTTAGTTTAGAGAATTGCATATCAGGAGATCAAGCAACAATTCATTGACTACACAATTTTTGAGCAACTTTCGTAGATGATCGACATTATCATTTAAAAGATACATATTAAAATGAGGGGGATTAATCTACACGTTGCATTCTTTTGTCCTTCACTAAGTTTTCTGCTATCAGGTTTTCTTAGTAAGGTTTTAACGATGCAACAAGTCTGATCCAGAAGTATCAGGGGGAGAAAATACGCGCTGCACTCTTTTTCCCTTAGCTACGGTTTTATCCCACTGGGGTTTCCTAGCAAGGTTTTTAATGAGGCAACATCACCAAGCGTATTACAAGAATACTGTACTGTTTCATCATGTGGATAGTCAAGGGGGAGTGTCATGAATATATCATTTATAGTGACTCTCCACATCCTTAACTTCTCATTGTATTTACTCTTATGTTAATGTTGAGCCTATAAATAGACTCTTTGTATTTCACACTTTACATGAATAAGAAAACATTCTCCCATTCTATAACAACCCTCCTAAAATCCTGAACACGACTCTAAACGTCTCTAATATATCCCGAATATACGTTAATGGACTTAAATAATATATATATATATATATATATTAATAAAATCAAATAAAAACAATATTACAATGCTCTCGCAGGGCGCGACCCACTTGGGAGTGTGAGTCGCGGGCCGCGATAGGATTACACCAGGCCGGACCCTGGTCCACCACATGTCCTGTTACGCGCCAAGCCTACATAGGTGACTCGCTAAAGCTAGGACCTACCCTAGGTCTCTAGCGGGCCGTGTAAGTAGGAGAGCGGGGACTCGCGGGCCGCGAGCCGCCATCGTCCAGCCCTATAAAAGGGGCCTCAGGCCTCCGTTCATTCTCATTCAATTCTTTTCTTTTCTCTGATATAGTGGGTAATTAAAATCGGGTATAATACCCCCTAAAAAGTGAAGCTCTGCCTCGTTGTAAGTATTATAACCCCCGGTTACGTATTAGTTACTCTACCTGATTGCTCTAGGGCTCCGTAACGCATGTCAAGGCTCTGCCGGACTCAGTTCATTGGAGTTCTGTCTCGGTAGTATGACTAATGTAAATTGAGTTATTTTACTAACACATGTGCATTGTTTAGTTTTAATAGATTATAACCAGGAAAGTCACCCGGAAGCTATAGTATTTTCTAAGTCAGCAATGTGAGTCATTCTCTTTTTCTACCAAACTGTTTTACCAAAACCTCAAGTGTTTTAAATTACGATAACAGTGATTGAGTCTATGTATTCTACAATTACTGTCGGTATGTTGGGGTTTTGTATACATTACTTGTTACTGTTGCGAATGGTAGCATGACCACAAGTCAGGATTGACAGTACCGTGGGGGTAATTAGATAGATATAAACATTGTAATCGCTCTCAATACTGTAAAAAATTTAAAATCTTGTTTTGATTAAACTGGGATGCACTCGTCAGTATTCCTTGCTGATAAAACTTTTTAAAACGCGTTTCAGGTAACTTAATGTGAAGCTAATAAAAGCCAGCTGGAGAGCACTGAAGGCTTAAAGAAGTGGCTATAAAAGTTACCTAAATCAAAAGAAGATTATGTTTTAAATAATTAGGGTTTTATCCCTATAAATATATTATCAATGAACTTGGGTTTTATCCCATGCATTTATTATCTATAGAAATATTTGGTGTTTAAACTCTGATAAAATATTTTCCTAACTACGGTCCTGATGTTTAAATTCCACTGCCAAATTAATAAACACCGATACTACCAGCTCTATGTAGCTCGCGGCCGCCCGCCCCCGGGGCAAGGGGTCGGGGGTTGCGACACATTCTCCCATTCTTCTCTATACATTGCTAATAGGTTCTAGTTGTTACATAACAAAAAGGATAAAGTTATAGCTTACAAAATAGTTGATGAGACTACGTGATCAAATTGAAAATGAAAGCATAAAAGGTAACTTACAGCAAAGGGATTAACATCATCACCCTCATCAAAGGGATCGCGATATAGCGTCAAAAAGGTTCGATTATACCTGAATCGTACATCATAGAATTGATCAAAAGTATATAGATTAGACGGTTTTGATACAAAAAGTGGCTAATTTAGTATATTCCATTAATTGAATCATTCTAAGTATAGGAAATTCTCATCCATTTTTCATTCAAATTGAAATGAAGAGATGAATCACAACCTTTGGAGGTGAAAAGCTACACCTCCCCATTCAAATGATGAAACCCATTTCACCTTCAAAGTGAGTACAACCCTTATCACCATAAACTTAAAAAAAAATCAATCAATTGATTAATCGATCGATTCACCAACAAGCATAACATAATGAAATCCATTGGATCTAGAAGACACGAAGCTGTAATTCGATCAGAAAATAATGCATACCTGCGCCACCATCAAGAGCGTCATCGACAAAGGTTCGACCGAGTGTTATGGCGTTTAGGGTATTCTTTGTTGTGAAAAAATGGAAGGGGAAATGAGGGAGAACGGACAGGAGAAGAGCAATACTCACAACTAGGGTTTAGAAAAAGAACCGCTTCATATAAAAATAAAAAGGACGGAGGTTTGAGCGCCAAAACCAAAGAATGGTAGCCCCCATCTACTGTCACGTGGCCCAAAAAACGTTCATTTATTATATATAATAGATAATAAATTTGGTTTAAGAGATTTATCTTAACATAAAATCTAAATGCGTGGATTCTTATTAGTTGTGTTTTCTTTTCAACTGAATGCATCCACGACTACGTTTGCCTTAAAAATTAAGTTCATGAGATCCATTAATACTATAGGGGTGTTGGTCTTATATGAATGGCATCACTAAGAACTCATAGTGATTGTATTCAAGTATTTACAATTAATGCACCTATACATCGTCCTTTCTTCTTAACAAAGAATATGGGCTTGTGGGTTTGGGTTACAATGATGATGTTCTTCATCTTTTCCATTCGGTTTCCAGATGTTACTAGCTTCTGAACATTGGGCAATCTATGTCATGCTATATTTCTATTACACATGATTTATACTTGGTAGAGGGCTAATCAACCTATTTGTATACCTGCATTGCTTTTTTTCCCAAGTTACTTAGGCAATAAGTCTATTGGAATCAGATTGTTGTTAAAGCTTATTGTATAGTTCTTAATGATTTTGACTACTTATTTTTTACGACCATCAATCATTTCGACTATAAAGGTATGGCTAAAACTCTAAGATTCTTGATAGGGTTTAAATATGGCTGATACCAAGCTTCTACTCACGCCAGCTTCCAAGATTTTAGAGAAATTCTTAAGGAATTTAGTGTAAGACCCTAACACGCTTTAACTGAAAAGACGCAGCGGAAATACGTACCATAAAATTTCTTTCATTATAAACATTTTGACTTACTTGAAAGTTCATTTTAAAATAACTCTTTTACAATATATGCATCCTTCGTACTCATTTAATAAAATAAAAGCATAACTTATGTTTATCAAATTACATACTCAAGCATTCCCGTACAATCTATCTTGTGACTCGGTCTTTGATCGCTACTCCTCGTGATGATAATCTGTGATTCGTACAACCTGCACCCACCACATACATTTGCAACATTAGCATATATTATATACAAACAAGATTCTTAATCATGTAGTCTCGTTACATTCTACACACATATACTTTCCATCCCGTTATCTTTCTAGATTTAATCATTCCATCTGCGTGTCTAATCCTTGGCGAAACTTCAATAATGTACCTGCATTACATTTCATTCTCGAGGCACATTGTTAATAACGTCAATACTTAAATGTATTGAATCCACGTATACAATACATACATAACTACGTACATACATACATACCTTTACTTGCTTACATACGCATCTACTTACATACATACATGATTACGTCTTTACATACGTACTTACATACATACATAACTACATACATACATACCTACTCACATACATACTTTCCTAGACGCGTTTGCCCATGGATTCCCTTTTACTAATCATGTAGGTAAATCCATACTTATACTTACATATGCCTCTATACTTATTTCGTTCCATTTTATGCTTGCGTACACTCTCATCGCATCTCATAAACACTCTACAATGAGTTTAGAATACATTTTGGGGCTCCTTATAGGTTACGGGACTGATTTCGGATGAATTCTGCACATTCGGGTGAACTTGCAGCTGACGCATGGTCGTGCGTCCCAACCGCACGACCGTGCGGAACCTACGACTTCGGGAGCACTGGCAGTGCACAAGCCAGTGCAATGATTTACTCAGAATCGCACGACCATGCGGCCCAAGCGCACGACCGTGTGCTTCCTCGCGTCGGTCAACATCGCGTTGACAGTGTATTAGGGCGTCGGAGAAAAAAAACATTTGCACATGGCGTCGGCGACGGCCAAACATGCCGTTGGCGACGGCCCCTGGTTTTTCCATTTTTCTGCAGATCCGTTTCGTCGTCCAAACGCACTAAAACGCGCATAACTTTTGAACCGTTTACCCGTTTAACCTCCCGTTTCTTCCTACATGCTCGTAATTTGACATTCTATCATGTGAACTTGAAATCCCATATCCGGATTAAGGAAATTCTTATCTTACGCACTATCGGATTATTATTCATTTACGATTTATTCGACCCGTTCATGTTTTTGTCAAATAACTCATTCCTTTTAACCCAAAACTTACATTAACCTTATGACCATAATAGTTTTACACTATCCGGAGTGTCGTACTTGGGGTTTACGCACCCGATACCCGGTATTCGTTAAATTCAATCATTATTACGTAATTGAACATTAAATAGTACAATTTCCATCTATGAAATTGTTTATTCATTTACTCATGATTTACTACCGAACCTCTTGCCCATTAACCCGCGTCACCCTTTCTCGGTTAGCATGCTTACGTACAATTTTATCCATTACCCGGTTATCGTACCGAAGTCGTTACTTATGCAACCTTTCTGGTATGCAATAAAACCTCGTTTTGACCCATTTGATTTACTTAGCGAAATTCATCGATTTCATACAACTCATTCCTATTTGACCTCAATTATCATACTTAATTAAGTCGCACATAACTTTACATAAACAACTAAGAAGTGATTACGGAAATCACTTACCTCATGCATCCGTGTTCATATCCGTTTCCTCGCCACTTCTTGACCCGTTAGCCTTCCGTGCTTGATTCCGTCTCGACATGATTCCTATACTTGCATGTCATCGAAATCACATTCTTATTAGCATACACAAATGTACATGTTAACGATCATGTCGATCGCATAATTCACATTTGACTTTCATTAGTCACTTCTAACAAGCATAATACATGTAACCAAATTCATATCATTTCCAACTCGTGTAATCCATCATGTCATCGCGTTAAACACACATACGTCTAACACGCACCGTATAACTTACTTTAATCTTACAATTATGACAACACGTCTAACCATTCTTCTTATACACAGTTGACTTTTAGAGGTTAACGGTTCATTTAATTTAACTTTTGACTTATCATTATATACCCGTAACATCATAATAGCCTATACGGACAACAATATATACATTTCATCATACACTTGGCGTGTTTACTACCTCCTAAGCATAGTGTACAACCAATTCATGCATATTCTTCTAAACTCATACATAAATCATCAAATTATCCTTCTAATCAACATGGATCATTCATGCATAACATCAAACATACTAGTATCACATTTCTTTCAATTCCTCTAACAAAAATCTACCATACATATCAAAATACATCAATATTAAGCAAGAATTTAGACATAGATGATTTACCCATGTCATCATCTTCACCATAACAAACGGGTTTCACCATTAAACATCAAATTAACCTAAACCATGCATAATCCAAGTTCTATATGATGATTCTAACACACACCCGTTCTCAATTACATACAAATTCGCAATTTACATCATAACCCACTTCATGAAAGATCACCAATCTAACTTTTAAGACATACCTTACGATCCCCTTGTGAAGGTGATCATTAATCCATGCTCGGTTATGAATTTGAGCTTCGTTTAGCCTTCCAATTTGATGGATTAGATGAAGTTAGGGTTTTGTCTTCATGAGAGCTCCTGCTCTCTCTAGAACACATGATCGTGTGTGTTTGTGTGTGTAATTTCATATATTAATTCAACTTTCATTTTAACCCACTTTCGTCCCTTGTGTTTATTAATTAAACATATTTGGCTCAACTTTCATCTCTCAATTGTTTCTACTATATTCTTAACTAGGTTAAGTAGCCTAATTATTTATTTCTTGATGTACCATATCAGAACATTTGTCGAATATAAACATTCGGGTTTTGGGGTGTTACAAGTCTACCCCCCTTAAACAAGGTTTCGTCCCCGAAACCTATCTCATTTCCTCTTACATACACATATCTATGTAACACCCTTGCTTGTTTAATACAATATTTTATATAAGTTTCGTAAAAATGCATGTTTTTACGATTACACGTAAGTATGTTAATACGAGTTTACTAAAACTTTTACAATTTTTAAAAAAAGAACAACTTAATGTAATTGAATTCGTCGTTTAAAAGATACGACGAAACGCCGTGCGGAAACTTTTAACTTTATCGTGTTCGGTTCTTCTTCGAGCTTGATCTTCATCCGGGCACTTTTGGCAATCACCTATGATCAAAACCAACTTAAAAGTTAGTTTTGATAGTTAAATAACAAGTTTAAACAAGTTATATGGGTCAAACAAACAAAATTAAACATTTTTCAGGTTCAGGGGGGGCTAGGCGTCACGCCTAGGGGCTAGACGCCCCACCTAGCCCCCTTTTTGGCAGAAAGTTTTTATTATGTTGCTGCATATTCTCAGCATAACCCGATTTCACGGAAACGAGCATAACTCTCTCGTTTTTAATCCGTTTTACGCGATTCTTTTTCCTACGCGTCCGTAATTTAATTCTCCATCTTATGGAGTTAAAATCCTACATCCAACATAAGAAAGTTTTGAGACTTCTAAGCCCTCGACTCATTACCTTTTTGCCGAATTTTAACCCGTTTATTCATTTTATCAAGCAAACATATTTGTTTGATCCTTATTTCACACGCACCTCTTCAAACTAATGTTATCTATCATAATAGGTTCTAGTCACAGGTTTCTTACACAATTTAAACCCGTTTTCGCTCGTATGCTTATTTTGACCCGTAAAGGGTATTTAAGCACTTTCGAGCCTAAAATCGCTTTCGATTGCTTCCAGCATTCCATCACCACATTTCTTATCCTATAATCTCCCACCACAACTGTATTTATGGTGGGTTTAATGTGGTGATCTATATAAACCAAATTTTACCTCTCGAATCATTATTTTACGGCAAAAACTCAAATAGTGCCATTTGACTAATATAATACCTCTTTCAGCTTCTATACTTATTCTAAGTATTTACCTAATCATAAAACTCGTTTCCAAACAACCTTTAAAGGTTGTTTGTTCGAATTAGCTAACAAGGGCGTTTTGGTCCTTTTTAGTCTTTCAATTACGACAAGGTCTTTTGAGAACATGTTTGACCCATAATTCTTCTTTTGAGTTATGATCTTGTTCGAAAAGTCATTATGCTTTTCGAAACGCCATGACCCCCTTTTTTTTAAACATTCGGTTTACCCATTTAAGTAACCCATTGTCTATCTAAGACTTCATTTAGTGCTCATTGAACCTTACGTTCTAAATGAATAATTACTCTATTACACATACCTGGCTCGGGTCAATGTATTGACCTATTTTAATGCCTTGCTATAATATTCGCTAAATAATAGCGATGCAATATCATTTCTACATTTATTCCTGAAATCATATAACTCGACAAGAATCATTAGTCGCTATTATCAAAAGGTGGTATCTTCACCCTTTGACCCGTTTGGTCTAAATGACCGATTATATTAGCGAGATGACATGTATTTTCATCTCGACTATATGACTCGCTCCGATTTACATCGTGCGGTCATTTTACTTATAATTCATTTCTTAACACTTTTCGGCCTATTAAGGCTTACTTCATAAGTGTCTTGTAAAACCAACAGTTATGGTCGACGCGTGACCAATTTACCGTTTTACCCTTATTGTTTGTTTTGGTTTACCCTATAAGGTAACCATTTAAAAGTTCATTTTCCATTTGTCATAAAATGATCGAATTGCCGATTTAACTTCTTTTAAACCATCAACATGGTTTCTTTTCATGCTCGACTATCTTGTTCCGTACGTCTACACGCCGAAACATCATATCTCAACTATGTATTTATCTTATTCGTAACTAATACGATAAGAGAATATTCTAAAATATAAGACTAGTGTAAGCCATACTTACCTTACTTCCAAATTATGCTTTCCGTCATTCTTGCTTCGTTTGACCCGCTTCGTTCCCAAGCTTTCACCTAGCTTGTTAATCGTCAAACTATCATTGTAAATTGTAAGATGGTTAGATTAGTCATAATTATTCATGACTATTCCATCTCACTTATTTCATAAGTCGAAACTACTATTCGACTTCATGATTAGTTAACTTAGCTTATTAAAGTTAACTACTTTCGATCACTTGATTTATAACATTAGTTCAAATCAACATGATGATTAGAATTCTTCTTGTTTCATATTTCATATAACTTGCCATATTATTCAAATACACATTTTCACTCTAATTTCATCACTTTAGTTTTCATTTAGGCATTTTAACAAACACCTAATGTGCATACATTTTTACACATTTACAACTAGTTCATAATTAGTTATTTTTACCAAGATTAACATCAAAATTCACCACTATCACTTATGATCAAATACTCAAACTTGCAAATTGTTTAAGTATTTCCTGATTACTTAACATGCATGATGATTCTAAGCATATCTATATCATCTATTTCATCATAACATCAAAACCCACTTATCTAAGTGTGTTAATTCACCAAATCCATCAATCCATAGCATGTTATGTATGATTTTCACTTAGGGTTTCGTTCCTAAGCAAGTATACATCACTAATCTAGCCATAGCTTCTCTAATCCATGCCTAATTCACGATTAGGATGATTATCAAATTCTTACAACTTCACCAAACATCAAGATTTTACATACCTTATGATCCTCTTGTTAGGGTGATCATTAATTCACGTTCGGTTGTGAATTTGGGCTTCATTTGATCCTTCAATTTGATGATTATATGTGGATTAGGGTTTTTGGCTCCATGGGAGCCCCCTGAGCTCGATCCAGAACACACACTGTGTGTGTGTGTTTGTGTTTGATTTAATTAAATAACTTTTCTAGTTATCCCGCTTTAACCCCTCGTGTTTGGTTCGTTATTAAGTAGGTCACAGCCTACTTATTTCTAATAACAATATTCACACTTATTAACTAGGTTAAACATTCCTAGTTAACTTAGTGGGTTTGGGGAATTTATGACTCAGTTTATTTTTTTTTAAGTCCCGTTAACTCGGGCCTTCTATCTACTTTGCTTTCTCAAAGTATTTATCCTCCTTTTATTAAATATTAGATTTATTTATTTAAACCCTATTATTTACCGGGTAAATTTTCACCACTAACGGTATTTTACCAAGTCATTAATATTAACGTGGTTTGATTACCAAACCCGTTTTTCGGGTGTTACAAGTCTACCCCCCTTAAAGAGGTTTCGTCCCCGAAACCTTATTTACATAATTTATCGAGTTTAACTCCATGCATTTGCTCTCGATAAGCAATTAAGCATTTCTCATACTTTAACCGATTGTTAGTATTACCAGAAAAGTATGGTAATATCATTTTGGTTATTAATCGTCTACGTATCTTACATGACATAATGCGACTTAAAATAACGTAATCTCGTTATTTCCACTAGTTTAATTAACTTAGCAATATTCATCACTCGGCTCTAATATTCATCACACGGCTCTAATGTGATTATATTTCACATTACACTTTTTGACCGTGATCATGTCACGTCATGCCAAATTTTACATCAACTTTCTATTTTCAGAATTATCACTTTTCGGGTATATCGTCTTGCATCTATCCGTGTCAAGACTTATATCTTTCATGTTTACCGTTTATACGTCTATCATAATTCATTTTTGTAGAAACGTTATTTCTTACCAAAACCGAAGTTTTAGTTTAGCGTCTTCTCTTTAACCTTTGTCAATTATCCATACCGGGATATTGACAGTCCAAAATTTATTCTTTTTCAGTCTTTGTTTTATGCGAGGATTCTCCATTTATTCCCTCGCTTTGTCTAATTAACCCGTAGGTTTTATCACTTAGTCTATGGGCTATTTTATTAGACCTCCACCTCTTTAAGGCGAGGTCCTTATAATCTATTTCTTTCTAGTCATGACTCGTGGGTCATTTTAGTCTCGTAGACCTTTCCATTGTTTATAACCACAAAGGTTAGGTTGATCCCGTAGATCATTCCCTACTCATGTCATTCTTAAAATACATGTTTGGTGTCAAGGCATCCTGTTTTTTTTTTTTTGTTTAAAATCATTTATTTTCGCCTTGGTATTTTCTTTGACCTTGACCGTAGTCTAAGGCTACATTCGTTTCCTTTCGGACAAATTTTCCGACTTTATGACTTCTCACGTCATTTATGCGTCGGTTTATCCTATACTCACCATTATCCAGTTTACATACATTCGTATTTGATTATGTCCCATTACCAGGCTCATTATTCTTTTGCTTTTAACGTTACCTTTATCCCGCTTGCGTTTACTCATGCCGTTCGGCATGACATTATATTCGACCCGTTCAACTTTAAAATAGTTGAACATAATTTATTCAAAATTTCTATTTACATTATCTTGTCGTCTTTTAGTTATGACTCAAAACCCGAGTCTTTTAACTTTCCATCCGAGTCCCCGTCTCTCGGTCTACGCATGCGTTAAATTCTTACCCATCAACCGGGTGTTTTACCGAATTCGTTATTATTGCAACCCTCCCGGTATGCATTAAGACCTCGCTTCATTTTTATATTCCGACTTAGTCCTCGAGTTTGACGTTTTACAAAAACGACCCGTTTAGAGACATATTCGCATTTTCCGGGTTCGAGTGTAAGTACACCCCCTCCCAGTGCATATCTTAATCATTTTACATGTTTCTTTGTCCCTTCTCTCGGGCTCATTATCCTAATATAATACGCTTCCGTCACTCGTCTATGCGTTTACATTATGATCAAATATGTTGCTTATCTGATTCATTTGGGTACTTTTTAATTTGTCCCTTTAACCCCGTCCTTACTACATCGGATGTAAACGTGTCCGCTATAAGAAGTTCATGGTATCATATGCCACTACTTACTTGGCCAGAGTAAGCGATTAACACATGACACGCATGACCTTTTTATAGTTTTCACATCACGCCCTATGTAAGTAATGCCTCTATTTGTTTCTCTTGGAAACAATATCCCGAATACATTTTCTATTCGGGTTTTTCCAAGTTTTTAATCTACATATGCAACTTTCAATTTCTACATATTTGTTGCATATTACTATTTGTGCAATTAAATTTAAAATGTGCACCTGGTAATGTTTGCCCTAACGGGCTTCTCTTGCCATTAGCCTTGTTCGCGACCGTTACGCGATTTAGGTCCTTGATGAGCATACTCTTTGGACCGTTCCTCTGTCAAATCTGCGATTTGTTAAACTCTCGCTATCCTCATATGCGAGTGTCCTTCAACTAAAACATATACAACAATTAGTAATTTCAACATTAAAGGATCCCCGTATTATAATACAAGGCTTTTCTACTATACGCATCAACGTGTGTAATTTCGTTGACTATATCTATTCTATGTCGTTTTTATTGGTGTAACGTGTATTACACGATAACCATATATGTTGTTCTCAACACTTTAATCATACTAAACCATTGATATACATGTACTTACCGGATTTGCGATCAAGCCTCGAACCGAACACACTTTATTCTTTAACCATGAGCTCTGATTACCAACTTGTAACACCCTTGCTTGTTTAATACAATATTTTATATAAGTTTCGTAAAAATGCATGTTTTTACGATTACACGTAAGTATGTCAATACGAGTTTACTAAAACTTTTACAATTTTTTAAAAAAGAACAACTTAATGTAATTGAATTCGTCGTTTAAAAGATACGACGAAACGCCGTGCGGGAGCTTTTAACTTTATCGTGTTCGGTTCTTCTTCAAGCTTGATCTTCATCCGGGCACTCTTGGCAATCACCTATGATCAAAACCAACTTAAAAGTTAGTTTTGATAGTTAAATAACAAGTTTAAACAAGTTATATGGGTCAAACAAACAAAATTAAACGTTTTTCAGGTTCAGGGGGGGCTAGGCGTCACGCCTAGGGGCTAGACGCCCCACCTAGCCCCCTTTTTGGCAGAAAGTTTTTATTATGTTGCTGCATATTCTCAGCATAACCCGATTTCACGGAAACGAGCATAACTCTCTCGTTTTTAATCCGTTTTACGCGATTCTTTTTCCTACGCGTCCGTAATTTAATTCTCCATCTTATGGAGTTAAAATCCTACATCCAACATAAGAAAGTTTTGAGACTTCTAAGCCCTCGACTCATTACCTTTTTGCCGAATTTTAACCCGTTTATGCATTTTATCAAGCAAACATATTTGTTTGATCCTTATTTCACACGCACCTCTTCAAACTAATGTTATCTATCATAATAGGTTCTAGTCACAGGTTTCTTACACAATTTAAACCCGTTTTCGCTCGTATGCTTATTTTGACCCGTAAAGGGTATTTAAGCACTTTCGAGCCTAAAATCGCTTTCGATTGCTTCCAGCATTCCATCACCACATTTCTTATCCTATAATCTCCCACCACAACTGTATTTATGGTGGGTTTAATGTGGTGATCTATATAAACCAAATTTTACCTCTCGAATCATTATTTTACGGCAAAAACTCAAATAGTGCCATTTGACTAATATAATACCTCTTTCAGCTTCTATACTTATTCTAAGTATTTACCTAATCATAAAACTCGTTTCCAAATAACCTTTAAAGGTTGTTTGTTCGAATTAGCTAACAAGGGCGTTTTGGTCCTTTTTAGTCTTTCAATTACGACAAGGTCTTTTGAGAACATGTTTGACCCATAATTCTTCTTTTGAGTTATGATCTTGTTCGAAAAGTCATTATGCTTTTCGAAACGCCATGACCCCCTTTTTTTTAAACATTCGGTTTACCCATTTAAGTAACCCATTGTCTATCTAAGACTTCATTTAGTGCTCATTGAACCTTACGTTCTAAATGAATAATTACTCTATTACACATACCTGGCTCGGGTCAATGTATTGACCTGTTTTAATGCCTTGCTATAATATTCGCTAAATAATAGCGATGCAATATCATTTCTACATTTATTCCTGAAATCATATAACTCGACAAGAATCATTAGTCGCTATTATCAAAAGGTGGTATCTTCACCCTTTGACCCGTTTGGTCTAAATGACCGATTATATTAGCGAGATGACATGTATTTTCATCTCGACTATATGACTCGCTCCGATTTACATCGTGCGGTCGTTTTACTTATAATTCATTTCTTAACACTTTTCGGCCTATTAAGGCTTACTTCATAAGTGTCTTTTAAAACCAATAGTTATGGTCGACGCGTGACCAATTTACCGTTTTACCCTTATTGTTTGTTTTGGTTTACCCTATAAGGCAACCATTTGAAAGTTCATTTTCCATTTGTCATAAAATGATCGAATTACTGATTTAACTCCTTTTAAACCATCAACATGGTTTCTTGTCATGCTCGACTATCTTGTTCCGTACGTCTACACGCCGAAACATCATACCTCAACTATGTATTTATCTTATTCGTAACTAATACGATAAGAGAATATTCTAAAATATAAGACTAGTGTAAGCCATACTTACCTTACTTCCAAATTATGCTTTCCGTCATTCTTGCTTCGTTTGACCCGCTTCGTTCCCAAGCTTTCACCTAGCTTGTTAATCGTCAAACTATCATTGTAAATTGTAAGATGGTTAGATTAGTCATAATTATTCACGACTATTCCATCTCACTTATTTCATAAGTCGAAACTACTATTCGACTTCATGATTAGTTAACTTAGCTTTTTAAAGTTAACTACTTTCGATCACTTGATTTATAACATTAGTTCAAATCAACATGATGATTAGAACTCTTCTTGTTTCATATTTCATATAACTTGCCATATTATTCAAATACACATTTTCACTCTAATTTCATCACTTTAGTTTTCATTTAGGCATTTTAACAAACACCTAATGTGCATACATTTTTTCACATTTACAACTAGTTCATAATTAGTTATTTTTACCAAGATTAACATCAAAATTCACCACTATCACTTATGATCAAATACTCAAACTTGAAAATTGTTTAAGTATTTCCTGATTACTTAACATGCATGATGATTCTAAGCATATCTATATCATCTATTTCTTCATAACATCAAAACCCACTTATCTAAGTGTGTTAATTCACCAAATCCATCAATCCATAGCATGTTATGTATGATTTTCACTTAGGGTTTCGTTCCTAAGCAAGTATACATCACTAATCTAGCCATAGCTTCTCTAATCCATGCCTAATTCGCGATTAGGATGATTATCAAATTCTTACAACTTCACCAAACATCAAGATTTTACATACCTTATGATCCTCTTGTTCGGGTGATCATTAATTCACGTTCGGTTGTGAATTTGGGCTTCATTTGATCCTTCAATTTGATGATTATATGTGGATTAGGGTTTTTGGCTCCATGGGAGCCCCCTGAGCTCGATCCAGAACACACACTGTGTGTGTGTTTGATTTAATTAAATAACTTTTCTAGTTATCCCGCTTTAACCCCTCGTGTTTGGTTCGTTATTAAGTAGGTCACAGCCTACTTATTTCTAATAACAATATTCCCACTTATTAACTAGGTTAAACATTCCTAGTTAACTTAGTGGGTTCGGGGAATTTATGACTCAGTTTATTATTTTTTTTAAGTCCCATTAACTCGGGCCTTCTATATACTTTGCTTTCTCAAAGTATTTATCCTCCTTTTATTAAATATTAGATTTATTTATTTAAACCCTATTATTTACCGGGTAAATTTTCACCACTAACGGTATTTTACCAAGTCATTAATATTAACGTGGTTTGATTACCAAACCCGTTTTTGGGGTGTTACAATCTATGTCTGACTTCATAGTTGCATCATAATTATAAACAACCATCCGATCTCATTTCATAATTATTCGTACAATTGACTTCTTCTTAACCAGTCTATACTTTCCATGGCATGCTTTCACATAACATTCTCATTTCCTCAACCCGTTAGTAACTGATCAATATACATATTTATTTAAACTTATAATAATGCTTACATTCATATAATCCATTTAAAACGGATCTAATACCTTCATCTCATCCTTTAAGATTACATTCTATACATATATTACATAACATTTAATTATCGTTTTGTTATCGCAACGAAGTTACTATTTTATGGTCACGTATACGTGCTTAACTCCAAAATTAATATCATACTACATTTCCTGTAGTTATTTGTACCATACATACCCTTACGTTATCTTTAACTCACCTCATTCATTCTACATTCCTATTCCTCTCATTCATGCATTACTTAATTTGCATAAACAGATGTGTCATGAAAGTTCATTAGGCGAGAGTTTAACCAAAACCCGAAATTTTCACTCAAAACCTCTAAGATTTAGTTCTTAATGACGTAGTTTTCTTCTTACGTCATCTATTAAAAGTCAAACATTCCATAGCATACCTATTTTATCATTCATCTCGTAAGTCGATTTGAATTTACTAATTCATATCTATCCGGTCATGAGTTAAAGCATTTTACCTACCTCGATTTCATATCATACTTCAGCGATCCGTAAACCAGATCGATCCACACCTTCACAAGTACTAACCGTACCAGGCCAGCTTTCATTCATCTGGGCTTCCACTCGTGCACATTCTTTCACCAATTCGATTGGTTTCATCACTTTCAGAATTCCACCATTAACATCTGCAAAATCGGCGGTTAGCACCTTTCATTCAACATTCATTATACTAGATGATTACCCACCTATAATCCTTTTACTTCTTCCTACATACATGCTATAACACATTCCACATTTCATCCCTTACATGCAATTCTTTTATTCTAGTTACTTATTTCGTCAACCTTTACAGTTTGACTTTTCAAGGTCAATCTGACATTTCTTATTTATCGTAGATGTATTAAAGTACACGTTCTTACTTCTTTCCATTCATGCTTACTTGCCAAGACATTCATTACATCAATTCAGTATTCTTGCCAAAACTTACCTTTCCCAATCATACTTAAATTATTGTCCGGGTCGTAGCCCGTCATCCATTACGACTCCTAAGACGCATCTAACACATAACATGTTCAAAACTTCTTTCTTTCGTCAAAATTTAAGTTTGCGTGCCAAACATTATGCTCCCCTATAAGTATAAAACTTACAAATCAAAACATTAAATATATCGAGTTAAAATGGCAGTTACCATTTGACCCGCATAACTCATTCGTCTCTTTAACCATTCTTGCACACAAACATATTTGTGTATATAAATATAGATAAGTTTAAGACATAACTTGGATAATATTCGCTTTTTAAGGAATGTTTAATTGCTTAATATGTAATTATCTACACATTCGAATCTTTTCATTCTTATCATTCATTATGTTTCGAACCCGCCACGCGGTTCCTAACCTATGATTCATACTTTCATTCCTTTCATGTTTCGAATCCGTCTCATGGATTCTAACATATCATTCATGCTTTCAATTCTTTCTTGTTTCGAATCCGTCTCGTGGATCCTAACATGTCATTCGTACTTTCATTCCTGAAAGTCTTACATTTCTTTTCACCCTCACGTCCACCTACTACCTAATTCTAACGGACATACCTGTAACAATTATCACGGTCTCACGAACGTCATATGCTTCTTGTGTACTGGCCAAGTACCCAATCCACATACTAGTTTCGTGTCTTCGTGTAATCGCCACCTTATGTCTGAAGAATTTAGTTTCGGCACGTGTAAGATTTTCAAAACTTCCTTACCATTTCATCATTATATTTCATTTAAAGTCTTATTTCACTTGCCAGATTATACCATTAGATGCGCCCACGTGTTAAATTTACATACCTGGGCCATTTTGAGAATCGCACGACCATGCAGCCCAAGCGCACAACCGGAATCGCACAAGCCAGTGCATGATTTACTCGGAATCGCACGACCATGCGGCCCAAGCGCACAACCGTGCGCTTCCTCGCGTCGGTCAACATCGCGTAGACAGTGTATTAGGTCGTCGGAGAAAAACAACATTTGCACATGGCGTCGGCAACGGCCCCTGGTTTCTCCATTTTTCTGCAGATCTGTTTCGTTGTCCGAACGCACTAAAACGCGCATAACTTTTGAACCGTTTACCCGTTTAACCTCCCGTTTCTTCCTACATGCTCGTAATTTGACATTCTATCATGTGAACTTGAAATCCCATATCCGGATTAAGGAAATTCTTATCTTACGCACTATCGGCTTATTATTCATTTACGATTTATTCGACCCGTTCATGTTTTTATCAAATAACTCATTCCTTTTAACCCAAAACTTACATGAACCTTATGACCATAATACTTTTACACTATCCAGAGTGTTATACTTGGGGTTTACGCACCCGATACCCGGTATTCATTAAATTCATTCATTATTACGTAATTGAACATTAAATAGTACAATTTCCATCTATGAAATTGTTTATTCATTTACTCATGATTTACTACCGAACCACTTGCCCATTAACCCGCGTCACCCTTTCTCGGTTAGCATGCTTTCGTACAATTTTATCCATTACCCGGTTATCATACCAAAGTCGTTACTTATGCAACATTTCCGGTATGCAATAAAACCTCGTTTTGACCCATTTGATTTACTTAGCGAAATTCATCGATTTCATACAACTCATTCCTATTTGACCACAATTATCATACTTAATTATGTCGCACATAACTTTACATAAACAACTAAGAAGTGATTGCGGAAATCACTTACCTCATGCATCCGTGTTCATATCCGTTTCCTCGCCACTTCTTGACCCGTTAGCCTTCCGTGCTTGATTCCGTCTCGACATGATTCCTATACTTCCATGTCATCAAAATCACATTCTTATTAGCATTGTAACACCTCGAAATTTCATGTCCAATATAATATCGACATGTGGCATGAGCTTTAAGCGTATAAAAGATTACTTGTGAGGGACTAAAGTTGACAAACAAGGAATATTTGTGTGTAAAAGGATTCAAAGTGTCAACAATGGATAAATGTACCTTTCAATAACCCTATAAGATGTTTATAACCTTAAACGAATGAATTATGGATCATACGAAGCCAATTGTGGAAGAAAGTGAGAGATTACAAACTGCAGGGGTTAAATGTGTCAACATGTTAAATTTATACCTCTGAGTGACCTTTTAGCAAACCCGAAGCTTTGTAACGATTAATTGTGCTCACTAAAATAAGTGATAAAAATTTCACAAGGTTTCGATAAAGTATGAGAAAGTTATGATAACATTCGTATATGAGGGGTTAAAAGCGTCAACGTTGAAATTTAAGGTTTTTCGGGTAATCATAAAGTTAACCAAGGACTTAACAAAGTTTGGTTATGTCTTGGAGCCCTTAAAAATCAATTTAGAGGGTTAAAAATGCAAGAAATGAAGTTAAAACCACATTTATAAGGACCAGGGACCTAAAGTGCAAAAGCTGAAACTTGTTTTAACCTGACCTGGGCCTCATACCGGCCGCGTAAGGCTTCTGGGGACCCTTACGCGGGCCGCCTGGGACTGCCAGTGACAGAAAACACCTGCAGGTGCCAGTTCAGCCTGTTGCACCGCCTTTAGAGCTTTGTTTTACATACCAGGGGCTGTGTAAATGGGATTTCATGCATAGGGGGCACTTGTAAGCATCTGGGATCAATCATAGACCTATTTGGCATGATCTTGTAGCATTAAATCCCCTATATAAGAAACTCATAGTTGCAAACATTGCGCACTTCACTTGGAAACTTTCATAGCACTTGTTCTGGAGATTCCTGGAGCTCAAGACCAATTCCTAGTGATCATTAGTCATGCATAGGACTTCAGTAAGTGTCCTTAACCCTTCTTAATTCAGTTTTACTTAGTTTAATAGCCTAAAGTCAAACCGTCGTAATTAGAGTTTGACTTCGTGATTAATCAAAATTTGTCCAGTCAAATTTCAAATTGAAAGTACCTATGAGTAGGTAATTATGTGGGTAATAAACCCTTAAAAGGGCACTCTCTGATTCCCACTCTAACTAGGTCAATTGTCGGGTCAAACTTAATCATAAAAAGTCAACAGAAAGCTAATTTTCAAATAAATGCATAATTAGCAATGTAGAAGCCATGCAAACTGTTTTATCACTAATATAACTTGGTAATTAATGCAAGAACATGTCTAAACATGTTCAACCCGACAATTTTCAGTTTAAGCTCGGTTCGGAACCGAAAGTCGCAAAAGTAGACTTTTGCTTTTACTTTCAGTTCTGACCCAATGTAGCATAGTTTAGACATGATTTAAAGCTATATTAGGACCAGGTTATAGATTAGTGTAACCTTCTGAGGTTATACAACTTGGTTCATTAGTTATTCGATTCATATGCATGTTTCCGTTATATGCCTAAATGTTGACCATAATGCCCTTTTGACCTTAAAACACGAATTTTGAAAATGTGAGAGGACAATAATCTTTATTACTAATTTATAAACATGTCTCTAAATTTTCACATCAGTTTGAGGTCTAGATTAAGAGTTATGCTCAATAGCGTAATTAGAAAGCTTTTTATTAATTAAACGGCGTAATTAGCATAAAGCCTATCTAAACCCAATTTTTAATACCAAAATTTTTACCCACTGATGTAAAATAATATTTTGGGATTTTTGAAGATTTTTATTTATTTTTAAGCTGAGCATAACATAGGATCGTAGCTTTAATTCGGTAATTGTCGGTTTTGCCCTTTTGGCCTATAAATGAGTTTTACATAATATTTTGATACCAAACCTTTTGCTACTGATTTTATATAATAAATAAAATATTTTGAGTCTTCTAGAATGATAAAAATATCAGCTTTTCTTTAAAAACCCGGAAATCGCTTAAAACCGTCTTTTTACGCGTTTAAAACGCATAGTATGTATTAAAACCATTTTTCTCATATAAGACTTAATACCTACTGATGTGTTAAGAAAATTTTTATATTTTAATAGTAAAGAAAAGTTTTTAACTCAGATTCCCTGTTTTGACCTTTAAAGCTTATGTGAAATTACCAAAATGCCCCAACGGTACATAGTTTGGTTATAAAAGGTAAATTTCACATATATGCCATACCCTACTGTTATGACTTATAAAAATAAGTAATTTTAATGAATATATCAGACCTGAAACTCAGATTAGTGTTTAAACTCTTTTATAACCTTTAAAATGACCAAAATACCCCTACGGGGCATAATTTGAGTTTAAATCCATTATGGAAGGTATCTTACTGATATCACAACATATTTAAGGCATATTAACTTAGGAAACCTGTTCATGACTCATTTGGTTACCCGTTACGCATCATTCGCGTCCGGTGCGGTTTATGTAACTAGTTTGCATAAATTAGCCGAAACGGGTCAAACCTTATCATTTTTATCTCATAATCCAGAATGTGTTTAGTTTACCCATATTATACAAGTATACAAATTTTTCGGGTCTAAACCACATTCTAATCCGGTCTTCGCTTAATCATGCGTTTTGAACCGTGCATCTTCTTTTAAAACTAACCGGTCTAAGTTTAGGCTTAATTAAGACCCGTTAGGAATCTAATAGGTTTTTAAAAACCTTCGTTCCAGATTAGGAGCCTGGTAAAAGCTACTTGCACTTGCTGATTGAATACGGTTGAGATAAATTTGAATATTTGCTCAGGTAAATACTTTTAACTTATTTTCCCTATACGGGCTTGGGATACAGTATTATAATAATACCGCTTGGTCAGGTATGTGACATTAAATCGGATTGTGATTAATAAAGTTACATAACCTGTTTTAATCTGTTTTGTTTGGTATATGGCTTTTGGGGGTTAATGACCATGTCCGGATATCCTTGGCATCATTCATTGAAATGGCCACGACTTAAGCACGAGGTATAGGCATACACCTGACAGTTGCATATGTAAAAACTGGTAATCCACTTCAAGGAATCAACCTTGTGGGCATTATACTTGTGGCGTGTCAGTTAATCTTGTCCGGCTCTTCTAACCGGCCCTGACGGACGGCAAACATATAAATCTGTATACAAGATTATTTTAAATAACTGTCCCAAGTTATAAAAGATATTTTGTGCCTTGTGCATTCAAATCAATTTTCTTAAATGTTTTCAAAATGAGTCAGTTAATTGTATTTACCAGTGTAAACTGACGTATTTTCCAAAAAGGCTAAGTGCAGGTACTAGACGAAATAGGCTGGCTACTCCTGGCATCATTAATCAAGTCCTGCAAGCTCTAGATGTTAAAGTCTGTTGAACAATGATCTTTTATCTTTTGATCCGCCTGTGGATCCATTACAGTCCGTTTGTGATACTTTGATATTACTATTTTATTCGCTTTGTAATGTGATTCATCTTTTGCTTCCGATGTGCATTTAAATTGTGTTGTTTGACTATGATGATATCAACTACGTCACGATACTCCCCACCGGGCCCACCGGTAATACGTGGAAATATCGGGGTGTGACAGGTTGGTATCAGAGCCAACGTTAAGTGAATTAAACAATAGCCTTTTGTGTTTAATCTCAACGACACAGTTTGCACATTCATCGACTTCCGAGTCTAGACAAAGAACTTAGGACTGATCCAAATTTGTTTTATTTTAACTTTGTCCTTTATTTTTCTTTGTTGTGTCCTTTGTTTGTTTTGACAGGTTCAAAAAGAATGCCGCCAAGGATGAGAGGAAGATGTAGAGGCAAGGGGCCACTCGTCGCCCCCAATGATCACGAGGCCGGGCCATCACACCGGTGAACCCCATCAGATTCCTTAAGCAAAAGTCCTCAGGATAACTGGAGGACCTTTTTAGAACCCGCGAGACGTTCAGTCTCGCTGAGCTCCTCACCTTCTTATCTAAACTCTTACGGGCATCAATCGGAAAATCAGCCCCATAACTCACACCATTCTTTCATACCCCTGCAAAGCCACAACTCACCCTTCAACGACCCAACACCGTACTTCCAAAGCCGGTTTAACCCAGCAAACTTAATTAATGAACCAATGGGTTATAACCCGTTGGGACCGGAGGACCATTTCTCCATGGATATGGACGAAGATCCGGAACCTGCCCAACCGCCATCCGGAACGCCTACTCACCCCATCGAGATTTCGGATGGGTCACCCTTTCTTGGATTACCTTATAGTGGTCCCGACAGCTACGAGGCGAGGTTTAACCAAATCGACTGGGCGTTTACTCCCAGTTACCACAACTCACCGCAGCAACAGCAGCAGCAGCAGCAGGATCCCTCGGAGGATTCGCGCTTTGTAGCGGTTACTCCGCCACCACCACCAGTGCAACAACAGCCTCCGGAGCCACCGAGGCGTAGGAGATCAACCGCACGGATGTCCGTGCGAGGGGGAGTCCGCATCAGCACCCCTAAACCATCTAGTGCCAGTCATTATCCACCACTATACGAAGACCCACAGATGGGTGGGCCTTCAAACCCTGTTTCTGAGGTGTAGTCTGCGACGGTCGCACCGCCACCAGTGGGTTATAACAACCCAATTCCTACATACGCCGGTTTAGCGGCGTACAACCCATTTGAACAGCCGGCCCATTCCAACTACAACTATGCTAATGTTGACCCATACCAGGCAGCATGGGACTACAATGCTCTCCATCCCGAGTGGCTCTTTGGAGTCCCATATCAAGCTGGATATCCACCCTATGGGTATCAACAACAGCCACCTCCTCAACCTCCGCAGTATCAGCAGCCCCCACAACTGCCAGTGATATCGCCACCGCAGCAACAGGAGATTCTTCAAAGGTTGAGTCAGGTGAGGAGGAGGTTCGGGAAGAGCGTAGGCAAAACCGAGGAATTCTCAAGGGTCTGGCGAGCTTAATCAAAGGGAAGAGCAAAAAGGGTCATTAAATCCTTTATTTGTTTATTTGTACTTCTTTAATGTTTAATCAAGTCCCTGCGTGGACATCTGTTTCTATAATCAGTCCCTGCGAGGACTTGTATTTTCCTGTTAGCCCCTGTGTGGGCATGTCTTTTCTGTTTAGCCCCTGCGTGGGCAAGTATTTCTGTTAAGTCCCGTTTAGGGCAAAATGTACTCTTTTTAAATTAATTAGTGGCATGTTATCATTCAAAAAAAAATTTATTTGTCATTATATGCATAAATATAAAATGTATGAAATAAATAAATCTAAAATATATCATTCCTTTTTATAAGGTCTGCCTTTAAATATTAAATAAGATTCCTAAAGGGTATAACCTAGCCTGCATGTCATTATAAGACCTGGCCATGATGGTAAAACCTGTTTAAAAAGATATTCAAATCCTTGTTAACATCTGAAAACATGTTAACATTCCTGGCTGATGTGATTCGTAAAAATCACGCGTGTCATCCTTATATTGGATTATTCCAATTCCTTCTTTATTATTTAAACATCCATTTGTGATGTAATGCCTACGGGCCATAATTATTGTCATATAAGACAAAAGACAATCGTAGCCTACAACTCCCTGTCAAGAAGGTAATGAACTATGATTCAAGCCTTAATACCTCGATCCCATAAGATCTTGGCCTATAAATTAAAAATGTCCATGTGACTTGACCCTTTGTGCCATTATTATATTTAATTATAACTAAGGGTTATTAATGAAAAATCCTGAATGAAATACTTAATAAATTAGCCAATATGGTTCTTTAATGCCATGGTTAATAAATTAATAAGATGACAAATCTATTATAAACTTCTAAGAAGTCATTGTCATCATTTTATGTAGCAATCAAGCTACATGGCTGAGTCTGAAGAAATCAACAGTCATCCAAAGGAAAATAATGATACCACCAGAATCAACATAACTGGTACGGAACTTCAAGCATTGATTGATAATGCTGTCACCAAGGCCATAGATATGCAGTTCAATGAGTCAAGTGGTACTCGAAGCAGGACCTTATCAGTACCACATTCTAAACCTAAGACTCACTCTGAAGCTCATAGTAAGCCACCTGCTAAACATGATGGATCAAAGAAGGATGATGACGATCATCACTCCTCAAACCAGCATAGTGTTCCGTCTAAGAAAATTGTATTGGGTCAGGAGCCACGTACAAAGACTTGCTCCTATAAGTATTTCGTATCCTGAAAACCCTGAGATTTCACTGGGGAAAAAGGAGTTATCGACTGCATGACGTGGTTAGAAGAGATGTACACCGTTGTTGATATCAGTGGTTGCACTGATAGGGATGTTGTGAAGTATGCATCTCAGTCGTTTAAAGGAGAAGCACTAGCCTGGTGGAGGTCACTAATCCAGGCTACTGGGAAGATCCCGTTGTACAATCTGTCATGGGATCAGTTTGTTGCTCTCATCAACGAGAATTACTGACCTCAACATGAGGTTGAAAAGATTGAGTCCGACTTCTTATCGTTTATGATGAAAAATCTTGATTGTCAAGCTTACCTCACCAATTTCAATACCCTGTCTCGACTGGTTCCGTATCTGGTAACACCGAAACCCAAGCGAATTGCTCGATTCATTGGGGGTTTAGCCCCAGAGATCAAGGCCAGTGTCAAGGCATCACGACCTGCTACTTTTAGGTCAGCAGCTGACCTATCTCTATCCCTTACCTTGGATGCGGTCAGGCAAAGATCGCATAAGAACTCGGAGGAAGGTAAGAGAAAACACGAGGACGACAACTCACGACGGTCTGAGAAGAAGTTTAAGGGAACCACAGACCATAAGAAGAAGTTTGGGTCTGGCAAGGGTAGTCAACAAGCAGATGAAAATCCAAAGTGCAAAACCTGCCAGAAACGCCACTTCAGAAAATGCAGGTTTGAATCCAAGTCTCAATCAAAACCGTCTGCATGTGGGTTATGCAAATCCAAGGAGCACAAGACGATAGATGCAAGAAGATAAAGGATGCAACGTGCTATAATTGTAACGAGAAAGGGCACATCAAGTCCAACTGCCCTAAATATGCCAAAAAGCCTGAAGAAGTCAAAAAGACCAATGCAAGGGTCTTTCGAATGGATGCACGAGAAGCCGTTCAGGATGATAATGTGATAACAGGTACCTTCCTTATAAATGATGTTTATGCAAGAGTGTTATTTGATTCGGGTGCGGATAAGTCATTTGTAGATGATAAGTTTTGTAAGTTGTTGAATTTACCTGTTAAAACCCTAAGCGTGAAATATGAAGTAGAGTTGGCCGATGGTACCATAGAAACTGCCTCAACTATATTAGATGGATGTTTTATATCCATTAGGAACCACTCCTTTCCGTTATCCTTTCTTCCTTTGAAGTTAGCTGATTTCGACATAGTTATAGGCATGGACTGGTTATCTCATAACCAAGCCCAAATCGTTTGCAACAAGAAACAAGTGGTGATCAAGACTCCGTATGGTGAGCCACTTACCATACAAGGAGATACCCAGTATGGGTTGCCTGAGCAAGTGTCTGTGCTTAAGGCATCAAGGTGTATGAAGAAAGGTTGTGCCATTTATATGGCATAAGTGACTATTGATGAACCAAAACCCAAGATTGAAGACATCCCTATCATTTCTGAATATCCAGAAGTATTCCCTGAAGAACTACCTGGCTTGCCGCCAGATAGGCAAGTGGAGTTCAGAATCGACATTATACCTGGAGCAGCACCTGTTGCAAGGGCACCTTACCGGTTAGCCCCGACTGAGATGAAAGAGTTGAGAACTCAGATGGATGATTTGTTGGCAAAAGGATTTATTAGACCTAGCTCATCCCCCTGGGGAGCACCTATTCTGTTTGTTAAGAAGAAAGATGGATCAATGCGGTTGTGCATTGATTATCGTGAGCTAAACAAGGTTACAATCAAGAATAGATATCCATTACCCAGGATCGACGATCTGTTCGATCAATTGCAAGGGGCGAGTTATTTCTCCAAAATCGATTTAAGATCAGACTACCATCAACTGAAGGTTAAAGATGAAGATGTGCACAAGACTGCATTTAGAACTCGTTATGGTCACTACGAGTTCTTGGTGATGCCTTTTGGGCTCACTAATGCACCAGCAGCGTTCATGGATCTCATGAATCGCGTTTGCAAACCCTACTTGGACAAGTTTGTCATTGTCTTCATTGATGACATTCTAATTTAATCAAAGAATCAGGCTGACCATGAGAAGCACCTTCGGTGTATTCTTAAACTTCTTCAACGTGAGAAGCTCTACGCCAAGTTTTCAAAGTGTGAATTTTGGCTTCGTGAAGTCCAATTCCTTGGGCATGTGGTTAGTGAGCGTGGTATCCAGGTGGATCCCGCTAAGATTGAAGCCATCATGAATTGGAAAGAATCGAAGACGCCCACTGAAATTCGCAGCTTCTTAGGTCTGGCAGGATACTACAGGCGTTTTATTGAGAATTTCTCAAGGATTGCAGCACCCCTAACTTCGTTGACTAGAAAGAATATTAAGTTCGATTGGGGTCCTAAGCAACAAGAATCCTTCGATATTCTTAAGCAGAAGTTGAGCAATGCACCTGTGTTGACATTGCCTGAAGGAATTGAAGAATTTGTGGTTTACTGCGACGCATCGCACACTGGCATGGGATGTGTGCTAATGCAAAAGGCAAGGTTATTGCCTATGCTTCTCGACAGTTGAAGGTGCACGAGAAGAACTACACCACCCATGATTTGGAGTTGGGTGCCGTTGTGTTTGCACTAAAACTTTGGAGACATTATTTATATGGCACCAAGTGTGTGATCTATTCTGATCACAAGAGCCTTCAGCATTTGTTCAATCAGAAGGATCTGAACATGAGGCAGCGTCGGTGGATGGAAACTTTAAATGATTATGATTGTGAAATCAGATACCATCCAGGTAAGGCGAATGTGGTCGCCGATGCCTTAAGTAGGAAGGAAAGAGTTAAGCCCATTAGAATCAATGCCAAGAGCATTGAATTAAAGAACAGTTTAAATGAAAGATTGTTAGCCGCTCAGAAGGAAGCCGTATTAGAAGCTAACTATCCAAATGAAAAGTTGGGAGTAATTGCTGAGCAATTATCTTATGACAAAGATGGAATCTTAAGATTGAACGGACGAATATGGGTTCCAGTTTATGGAGGACTTCGGGACGTGATCCTTCAAGAAGCCCACAGTTCTAAGTACTATGTTCATCCTGGAAGTGATAAGATGTACCAGGATTTGAAAGCTAATTATTGGTGGATAGGCTTGAAGAAGTCTATAGCTACTTATGTAGCCAAATGTTTGACGTGCGCGCAAGTTAAAGCTGAGCACCAAAAGCCATCAGGTTTGCTACAACAGCCTGAACTTCCCACCTGGAATGGTGACTATGGATTTTATCAACAAGTTGCCAAAGACGAAGAGAGGAAATGATACTATTTGGGTTATAGTGGATAGACTGACTAAGTCAGCCCACTTCTTACCGATTAAGGAGACACACAGCTCAGATAAGTTAGCCCAGCTGTACGTGGACGAGATTGTATCTCTCCATGGAGTGCCAGTGTCTATCATCTCTGATAGGGATACAAGGTATACATCGCTTTTCTGGAAAAGCTTTCAGTAATCCCTAGGCACTCGATTAAATTTCAGCACTGCATATCATCCTCAGACGGATGGTCAAAGTGAGCGTACTATACAGACACTCAAGGATATGCTACGAGCTTGTTTCATTGATTTAGGAGGAAGTTGCGATGATCACCTTCCCTTGATTGAATTCTCATACAATAATAGTTATCATTCCAGTATACAAGCTGCACCTTTTGAAGCTTTATACGGAAGAAAGTGCAGAACGCCCGTTTGTTGGGCAGAAGTTGGAGATGTCCAACTAACAGGACCTGATATAGTCCTGGAGACGACAGATAAGATTGTACAGATATGAGATCGTCTCAAAGCTGCCAGGGATAGACTGAAAAGCTATGCAGACAAAAGGCGTAAACCTCTAAAATTCGAGGTAGGTGACAAAGTGTTACTAAAGGTATCGCCCTGGAAAGGGGTGATGCGATTTGGTAAGAAAGGTAAGTTAAGCCCGAGATATATAGGACCATTCGAGATCATCGAATGTGCCGGAACAGTGGCTTATAAGTTAAACTTGCCTGAAGAGCTCAGTGGTATTCATAATGTATTCCACATCTGCAATCTGAAGAAATGTCTAGCTGATGAATCACTAGTCATACCGCATACGGATGTGCACATAGATGAGAGCCTGAAGTTTGTTGAGAAACCTTTGTCGATTGAGGATCGACAGGTTAAGAAGCTTCGAAGGAAGCATGTACTGATTGCAAAGGTTAAATAGAATGCCCGTAGAGGTCCCGAGTACACGTGGGAGGTAGAATCCACAATGAAAGAAAAGTACCCTCATTTATTCCAGTAAATATCGAGGTCGAGATTTCTTTTAAGGGGGTGAGGATGTAACACCTCGAAATTTCATGTCCAATATAATATCGACACGTGTCATGAGCTTTAAGCGTATAAAAGATTACTTGTGAGGGACTAAAGTTAACAAACAAGGAATCTTTGTGTGTAAAAGGATTCAAAGTGTCAACAATGGATAAATGTACCTTTCAATAACCCTATAAGATTTTTATAACCTTAAACGAATGAATTATGGATCATACGAAGCCAATTGTGGAAGAAAGTGAGAGATTACAAACTGCAGGGGTTAAATGTGTCAACATGTTAAATTTATACCTCTGAGTGACCTTTTAGCAAACTCGAAGCTTTGTAACGATTAATTGTGCTATCTAAAATAAGTGATAAAAATTTCACAAGGTTTCGATAAAGTATGAGAAAGTTATGACAACATTCGTATATGAGGGGTTAAAAGCGTCAACGTTGAAATTTAAGGCTTTTCGGGTAATCATAAAGTTAACCAAGGACTTAAAAAAGTTTGTTTATGTCTTGGAGCCCTTAAAAATCAATTTAGAGGGTTAAAAATGCAAGAAATAAAGTTAAAAGCACGTTTATAAGGACCAGGGACCTAAAGTGCAAAAGCTGAAACTTGTTTTAACCTAACCTGGGCCTCATACCGGCCGCGTAAGGCTACTGGGGACCCTTACGCGAGCCGCCTGGGACTGCCAGCGACAGAAAACACCTGCAGGTGCCAGTTCAGCCTGTTGCACCGCCTTTAGAGCTTTGTTTTACATACCAGGGGCTGTGCAAATGGGATTTCATGCATAGGGGGCACTTGTAAGCATATGGGATCAATCATAGACCTATTTGGCATGATCTTGTTGCATTAAATCCCCTATATAAGAAGCTCTTAGTTGCAAACATTGGGCACTTCACTTGGAAACTTTCATAGCACTTGTTCTGGAGATTCCTGGAGCTCAAGACCAATTCCTAGTGATCATTAGTCGTGCATAGGACTTCAGTAAGTGTCCTTAACCCTTCTTAATTCAGTTTTACTTAGTTTAATAGCCTAAAGTCAAACCGTCGTAATTAGAGTTTGACTTCGTGATTAATCACAATTTGTCCAGTCAAATTTCAAATTGAAAGTACCTATGAGTAGGTAATTATGTGGGTAATAAACCCTTAAAAGGGCACTCTCTGATTCCCAATCTAACTAGGTCAATTGTCGGGTCAAACTTAATCATAAAAAGTCAACAGAAAGCTAATCTTCAAATAAATGCATAATTAGCAATGTAGAAGCCATGCAACCTATTTTATCACTAATATAACTTCGTAATTAATGTAAGAACATGTCTAAACATGCTTAACCCGACAATTTTCAGTTTAAGCTCGGTTCGGAACCGAAAGTCGCAAAAGTAGACTTTTGCTTTGACTTTCAGTTCTGACCCAATGTAGCATAGTTTAGACATGCCTTAAAGCTATATTAGGACCATGTTATAGATTAGTGTAACCTTCTGAGGTTATACAACTTGGTTCATTAGTTATTCGATTCATATGCATGTTTCCGTTATATGCCTAAATGTTGACCATAATGCCCTTTTGACCTTAAAACACGAATTTTGAAAATGTGAGAGGACAATAATCTTTATTACTGATTTATAAACATGTCTCTAAATTTTCACATCAGTTTGAGGTCTAGATTAAGAGTTATGCTCAATAGCGTAATTAGAAAACTTTTTATTAATTAAACGGCGTAATTAGCATAAAGCCTATCTAAACCCAATTTTTAATACCAAAATTTTTACCCACTTATGTAAAATAATAATTTGGGATTTTTGAAGATTTTTATTTATTTTTAAGCTGAGCATAACATAGGATCGTAGCTTTAATTCGGTAATTGTCGGTTTTGCCCTTTTGGCCTATAAAATGAGTTTTACATAATATTTTGATACCAAACCTTTTGCTACTGATTTTATATAACAAATAAAATATTTTGAGTCTTCTGGAATGATAAAAATATCAGCTTTTCTTAAAAAACCCGGAAATCGCTTAAAACCGTCTTTTTACGCGTTTAAAACGCATAGTATGTATTAAAACCATTTTTCTCATATAAGACTTAATACCTACTGATGTGTTAAGCAAATTTTTATATTTTAACAGTAAAGATAAGACCCGTTAGGAATCTAATAGGTTTTTAAAAACCTTCGTTCCAGATTAGGAGCCCGGTAAAAGCTACTTGCACTTGCTGATTGAATACGGTTGAGATAAATTTGAATATTTGCTCAGGTAAATACTTTTAACTTATTTTCCCTATACGGGCTTGGGATACGGTATTATAATAATACCGCTTGGTCGGGTATGTGACATTAAATCGGATTGTGATTAATAAAGTTACATAACCTGTTTTAATCTGTTTTGTTTGGTATATGGCTTTTGGGGGGTTAATGACCATGTCGCGGATATCCTTGGCATCATTCATTGAAATGGCCACGACCTAAGCACGGGGTGTAGGCATACACCTGACAGTTGCATATGTAAAAACTTGTAATCCACTTAAAGGAATCAACCTTGTGGGCATTATACCTATGGCGTGTCAGTTAATCTTGTCCGGCTCTTCTAACCGGCCCTGACGGAGGGCAAACATATAAATCTGTATACAAGATTATTTTAAATAATTGTCACAAGTTATAAAAGATATTTTGTGCCTTGTGCATTCAAATCAATTTTCTTAAATGTTTTCAAAATGAGTCAGTTAATTGTATTTACCAGTGTAAACTGACGTATTTTCCAAAAAGGCTAAGTGCAGGTACTAGACGAAATAGGCTGGCTACTCCTGGCATCATTAATCAAGTCCTGCAAGCTCTAGATGTTAAAGTCTGTTGAACAATGATCTTTTATCTTTTGATCCGCCTGTGGATCCATTACAGTCCGTTTGTGATACTTTGATATTACTATTTTATTTGGTTTGTAATGTGATTCATCTTTTGCTTCCGCTGTGCATTTAAATTGTGTTGTTTGACTATGATGATATCAACTACGTCACGATACTCCCCACCGGGCCCACCGGTAATACGTGGAAATATCGGGGTGTGACAAGCATACACAATTGTACATGTTAACGATCATGTCGATCGCATAATTCACATTTGACTTTCATTAGTCACTTCTAACAAGCATAATACATGTAACCAAATTCATATCATTTCCAACTCGTGTAATCCATCATGTCATCGCATTAAACACACATACGTCTAACACGCACCGTATAACTTACTTTAATATTACAATTATGACAACACGTCTAACCATTCTTCTTATACACAGTTGACTTTTAGAGGTCAACGGTTCATTTAATTTAACTTTCGACTTATCATTATATACCCGTAACATCATAATAGCCTATACGGACAACACTATATACATTTCATCATACACTTGGCGTGTTTACTACCTCTTAAGCACAGTGTACAACCAATTCATGCATATTCTTCTAAACTCATACATAAATCATCAAATTATCCTTCTAATCAACATGGATCATTCATGCATAATATCAAACATACTAGTATCACATTTCTTTCAATTCCTCTAACAAGAATCTACCATACATATCAAAATACATCAATATTAAGCAAGAATTTAGACATAGATGATTTACCCATGTCATCATCTTCACCATAACAAACGGGTTTCACCATTAAACATCAAATTAACCTAAACCATGCATAATCCATGTTCTATATGATGATTCTAACACACACCCGTTCTCAATTTCATACAAATTCGCAATTTACATCATAACCCACTTCGTGAAAGATCACCAATCTAACTTTTAAGATATACCTTACGATCCCCTTGTGAAGGTGATCATTAATCCATGCTCGGTTATGAATTTGAGCTTCGTTTAGCCTTCCAATTTGATGGATTAGATGAAGTTAGGGTTTTGGCTTCATGAGAGCTCCTGCTCTCTCTAGAACACACGATCGTGTGTGTTTGTGTGTGTAATTTCATATATTAATTCAACTTTCATTTTAACCCACTTTAGTCCCTTGTGTTTATTAATTAAACATATTTGGCTCAACTTTCATCTCTCAATTGTTTCTACTATATTCTTAACTAGGTTAAGTAGCCTAGTTATTTATTTCTTGATGTACCATATCAGAACATTTGCCGAATATAAACATTCGGGTTTTGGGGTGTTACATTTAGCTTTAACAAGCATTCGGATTTATAATGGTAGACTCCACATAAATCAATTCAACATTTGTTCTTCTTTTGCCACCATGTAGGGAACTAGTCGTCCTTAAGATTCATGACATATTCTTTGTATGTCTTGATCCCTATATTTATTTGAATAATTCTATTTTTAACTGTTCAGTCTCACTTAGGGGACAAACTTTGTTTAGGAAGTCCTAGGTGAATTCTTTCCTGAACATTTGCCTACTGGTGTCTTTTCGTTTGGTCCATAACGTAGTGCTTCTGATTAATAACGAGTGCACCACCAATTGGACCTTGTTGCTTTTGGAGTAGTCACAATTGTCTTAGATAAACTCTTTTCCACTTAACCACATGTGTACCTTTATCTTGCCTTTTTGCCATTAAAGAAAAGAAGGTTAAAGGATATGAAGGATTTGTAAGTACACTCCTTATAGTTATCTTTTTTTTCCTCGGTTTCATTGTCTACAATCTAGGTTGTGGATGACGAGGAACTTTCCTTTGGTTTATTCTCTGATATCTCAACATTTTGGGTTAGTTGCAACCATAATCTTAGCTACCTCGACGAAAATTTTCTATATTGACTTGTCATTCAACTGTACTCTTAATCTTTGCTTGATCCTATCAATTTAGGATAGAGTTTCGTTTCTATAAGGACTTGTGTTTCTATAGTTAACAGAGTGTTCACCTTTGTTTTCAGTCATAGGTTACTTTCATTCTATAATGGATCAAAATGTCTACTTATCTTATTAAACTATGTGACAACGTCATACACAGTAGCATATATTATCAGTTCAATTGTTATTTAAGGAACACAAACTTAGGTTGGCACATGTCCTAACTAGTTAACTGTCTTCGCATTTACTTTTACAAGTATGGGTATACATAGCATCTACCTTACAGACTAAACAAATACCCGTACTAGGTTGGCGTATTGCCATTATATAGTGGTAGCAGACTGCCTGCCTATTGTGAGTGTATTTTACTACTGGGCAACCCATAATGGGAAGGCTCACCATAATTTTCCCCGGCCTCAATACCTCATTACGTATCGATGGATCTGGAATACCCCAATTCCTAAACATGTATGATACGTCATATTTATATATTTATTTATCTATTCAAATGTGGGTGTGTTTCTAGCCTTACAAGGTCTCAACACCTCCTTTGCCTCACATATATTTATTACACAAATATATATCACAGTTTTAGGACAAACAAACATGATACTCGCGTTCACACGAGCATAGTATCATATACTTAACAATCATTCTTCTTAGTCAAGTACAATCTAGCTATCTTGACCTAGTAGTAGTCTAAGCGACATGTCTATTAAGTCACATAATTACTTAGTAGTCAAAATCCAAGTAATCAAGCCTAAGGGTTCCATATTCATACTTAAGTATTCTTAGGACAACCAATGTGATCAAGCCTTAATGTCCAAATCTTAGTTATCCTAGTGCCTAAGATGTTCTGGTTAAAGCCTATGTATTCTCACTACAATACCTAATTCGCTAAAACCTAGGGCTCTGATACCAACTGTCACACCCCACCCGTAATCTAGGTGATTATATACAATTGATACACTTACACTTACAGCGGAAGCAAACTAAAATTTCACTGAAACTTACAATAGTTTGAGTACAACATATTATTTATTTACAATAGTCAACATCTAGGTTTTCATGTCTCAATTGTCTTCTCACTATTTTTAAGAATGTCTCACTGATTACCTGTGACATGTATACTCAAACAACGTCAGCTATATACTAGTGAGCTCATGTTACATAGTTTATAAAAACAACACAATTGACACGCATACAACATGGGTTGTGATATTTTAGGCCAAGGGCAACCCTGCGCTATCTATAACCTTTTTACAACCACCTGCGCTATCTAGTGTCGTGATGCATACGAGGAACCCTATCCTCTTTTCAGCCAGTTCCAACACATCCCATTAAGCATATAAGGATCCAAATATACCCCTAGTTTGACAATAAAAGAAATATAGATTTTATTTACTTAGTTTTGTCTAGAAAACGAGGTGTTACACTCCACTATCAAAACAATGTGTATAACTCATTAGAGTGATATATGAGCCCAACTTTATATATATATATATATGGTAGGGTTCATTTGAGAACCACCCTTATTGCAATAACTATGAGAACCAATGTGAACACAAAAAAGTACCTAAAAAAAAAATCCAAAAACCACACAATTTTTTAAAAAGATTTTTCTAATAAAAATCGTTATATTTCGTTACAAAAAAAAACTATTTTTTTGAGTAACAGTTATGGATGCACATTTGCATATGTATTATTTCTTGGACAAATTCCGTAATATATATTACCAGTAGTAGAAAAATGAACTTTCATTTACATTACAATCTGCAATATACTACTTTTTACATTATCAATATTAAGAATGCACATATGCATCATTATGTATAACCATGATAACGTGTTTTGGTACAAAAAAATGTGATTTTAAATGATGAAGTAGGCCCATAAACATGTGTTTTGGTTAGTTATATCTAGTGGTTGATGGTTTGATTATATTTGTCACTTTATGATGTAATATGTTGTTTGGATGGTATAAAGGGTGTTGATGTACATGTAATAAAGTGAAATATTGGTAATGATATTGTATTATGGATGGTAGGAGGCAATGGTATTGTATTATGGATGGTAGGAGTTAATGGTAGTGTATTATGGATGGTATGATAGATGAAAGGGAAAGTGTATTCAAAGTGGTGTACCAAAACACGTTATAACATGTTCATACATATAGATGCACATGTGCAATTTCTAGTGTTGTTAATGTTATAACAAGTTCATACATATAGATGCACATGTGCATTTCTAATATTGTTAATGTAAAAAATAGTGTATTATGAATGGTAGTGTAAATGAAAGTGCAATTGTCTGATATTAGTAATGTATTACGGAATTTGTCAAAGAAATGATACATATGCACATGTGCATGGATAATTGTTACTCGAATTTTTTTTGGTTTTTTTTGTGACGAAATATAGCGATTTTTTTATAAAAAATAGTAAAAAAAAACTTTTTGAGTGTTTTTTTATTTTTTTAGGTATTTTTTGGTTGTGTTCACATTGGTTTTCGCGGTTCTCGCAATAAATGGTTCCTAACAAATCATTCTCTCTCATATATATATATATGCTAGGAACCACTATTAATTGCGAGAACCAATGTGAACACAACCAAAAATACCTAAAAAATATAAAAAATACAAAAAAAATTAATATTTTTTGTGTGTTTTTTAGATTTTTGAGGGGTTTAGCTCTATGGTTTAGTATTTAGCTTGGGTGGGGTTTAGGTTTTTTAGGGTTTTTTTTTTCGGTGGGGGAGGGGGGGAGGGGTAGGTTTTTTTAGGTTTTTGAGGGGTTTAGCTTTATGCTTTAGTTTTTAGCATTTAGCTTGCGTGGGGTGGGGTGAGGTTAGGTTTTTTTAGGTTTTGGGTGGTGTACAGGGGCGGACCCACATAGAGTTGGTCGGGGTCCCCGGACCCCAATGTTTAAAAAAAAAAAATAGAAGATTCGGATATTAAATTGTATAAGGACCACATAAATACAATTAGGTGGACACCATAGAAAGAAAAGGAAACCTGGTGTAGTGATAAATCCCTCTCTTTACCAACAAGAGGTCATGGGTTCAATCCTTGAATAACTTGTTTTTCCTCTTTTTTTTTTAAACTAGTTCAAACTTCGCTATGACCCGACCCGAACGAGGACCGACCCGATTTTTAACATTTTGTTATAAAAATTTTGAACACCGAAAAAAATGGAACTAATTAAAAAAATCCCTGGGTCCACCACTGGTGGTGTAGTGGGTTTATTTTGTTGTGTTCACATTGGTTCTCGCGGTTCTCGCATGAACCCTACCCTATATATATATATATATATATATATATATATATATATATATATAGGGGACCGCTAAAATGAGAACCACCTCCAGTTATGAGAACCATGAGAACCACTTTCTAGCCTTTAGATCTTTAGGATGGATGGATTAGATTAAAAGTAGTAAAAATTAATATTAAATGGTTTTTGTCTTATTATGTCTTTAATATTATAATCCAAAAGGGTAATTTAGTAAAATAACTCTATTTTGTCTTTTTATCTTTATTGTTTTTTATTAGTTTTTTGTTTTATTAGATTATTACTTTTTTTCTTAAACATAACTTTTTTATTAAAAACATTTTAAAATTCAGATTTTTTTAAACATTTTTTATACTTTTCACAATTTAAGTTTTACGTTAAACTTTTTACGTTTTACGTTTTTTTGACGCACCGTTTTTACGCCGGGTTTTTTCAAGCGTCGTTATTTTAACACGCCGTTTTTTTACGCGCCGTTTTTTACGCGCCAATTTTTCAACGCCGTTTTTTTACGCGCCGTTTTTTACGAGCCAATTTTTTAACGCCGTTTTTTACGCGCCAATTTTTTACGACCCATTTTACGACCCGTCTTGCGCCCGACTTTTTCACGCGTCGTTTTTTCAACGCGCCGTTTTTACGTAAAAAGTTTTAAGTTTTACGTAAAACGTTTTACGCTTTACGTTTTACGCGCTGGTTTTTTACGTTTTACGAGCCGGTTTTTTACGCGCCGTTTTTTACGCGCCGTTCTTTTAACGCGCCGTTTTTTACGCGCCTATTTTTTAACGCCGTTTTTTACGCGCCGTTTTTTACGTTTTACTAAAAAAATTTACGTTTTACTAAAAAAAATTTACGTTTTACCTAAAACTTTTTACTAAAAAAAATTTACGTTTTACCTAAAACTTTTTACGCTTTACAAAAAACTTTTTACGGTTTATATAAAACTTTTTACGTTTTACGAAAAACTTTTTACGTTTTACGTTTTTACGTTAAAAAAGTTTACGTTTTTACGTTTTACGTTAAACTTTTTACGTTTTACGTTAAACTTTTTACGCTTTTACGTTAAAAAAATTTACGTTTTACCTAAAACTTTTTACGCTTTACAAAAACTTTTTACGGTTTACATAAAACTTTTTACGTTTTACGAAAAACTTTTTACGTTTTACGTTTTTACGTTAAAAAAGTTTACGTTTTTACGTTTACGTTAAACTTTTTACGTTTTACGTTAAAAAGTTTACGGTTTACACAATTTTTTTTTTACAAAATAACTTTTTTACGCAACACGAACGCACCCAGAAAACGCAAACTCGGTAGGTGTCTCAGATAGATTGTTATCGTCATCGACTAGGGAAAAAAATATAAAAAACCAACAACATCAAAACAAAGCGTATCTCGAAAAAAAGGGGTTTGGCTCAGATTTTCCGATAATAAAAAAGGCTGCAAAATGGGGTTGCAGGTCCAAAAAACCTACCCTCCCGCCGTCTTTGCCGCGCCATCGTCGTCAAAATCAACGTTTTTTTTTTTTTTTGCATCATCGCCCCCCAAAATCTAAACCGATCAAAACCCACATAATCAAAGAATTCAAATCAACAGAATCAAGAGTTCAAAATCGACGTTTTTTTTTTTTTGCATCCTCGCCACCCAATCGACCATAGCAAAACCTACAGATTCAAAAGAACCCAAATCAAAAACAACGAAACCCACCGCCACACCACCAAACCCATTGCCACACCACCACACCCACCGCACATCGGAGCCGTCGGCCTCAAAACCCACTGCCACACCACCAAAAACCACCGCCTCCTACATTTAAAAAAACTCTATGCACAGTTGAATTGAATGTCCAGACTGCAAGTTTAACAAAAAAAAACCCATAAAAATCAACATATTAAATTTAAAAAAAAAATCAACAACAACAACAGAAAAAAAACATAACATATAATATAATCAATTATATATAAACTTGCATGTTGATGAAATCATAGCAGAAACAATCAAAAACAAACTATCATCACAACCTAAATTACAAAACCAAACGGATTCATCTTTTAAGTGTCAAAATAACCCAAATAACACAAATCCATAATTCTTTTAAAACATTCAGCAGTTGATACCCACATGCAGGTGCCAAAACTGAACAAATTTCAGATTAAAGATTACCTTAAAGTCTTCAAAATTGGGGTCAGAATAGATGAAGAAGTAAAACCCAAGACAAACACCAAGAAATCAGAGGTGTCGGTGGTAGGTGGTAGTCGGTGGGTTTATGTGACCGGTGGTGGGTACGGCGGCGAGGTGATCGGAAATCAGAGGTGTCGGCGGTAATGGAGAAGGAGGTGGGAGAGGGGATAATCGGTGGTGGTCAGTCGGGGTGGGCACCGCTTTGCAAATAAATCGACCACCACAACCTGAGAAACCCACTTTATGCACCACAAAACCCAACATTTTTACCATGACCGTCGGGAGACCATGACCGCCGCCGCTCACGGCGGCGCTGCCGTCGGCCCGTCGCCCATGGTGCCAGTCTTTCTCTCTCTCTCTTCGTGTTCAACCCTGTCGCAATCGCCCATGGTGTCGTCACCGGTGACCAGGGACCTAAAGGGGTGTCCGTCACCGTTAAATCCTCGCCGTCATAGATCTTTTGGTTTCAAAATCTTGGATTTTTAAGAGAGAGAGGTTTGAGAATAATGGTGATGGTGGTGATCTGGGTATTTAGAAAGAGAGAAGAACAAGTGAAAGATGAAAAAGAATGGTGCTTATCTCAATGCTAGTCAGAATATTTAAAGAAGAGAGAGAATAGATTTGATGGTTTTTATTAAATGACTATATTACCCTTTTAGGTGTCATTATCTTATTGGTGGATAATGGTTCTCATGGTTCTCATAACTGGGGGTGGTTCTTATTTTAGCGGCTCCCTATATATATATATGAGAAGGATCCATTAGGAACCAACCTTTATTGTGAGAACCGCGAGAACCAATGTGAACACAACCAAAAATACCTAAAAAATCTAAAAAACACACACACAAAAAACCGCGAGAACCAATGTGAACACAACCTAAAAATACCTAAAAGAAAATTAATTTTTTTGCTACTAAAAGTAGCGATTTTTACATAAAAAAATTTAAAAAAAAATGTGTGCTTTTTAGAATTTTTTTTTTTTGGTTTTTTTGGAGGTTTAGTTTTTAGCATTTAGCTTGGGCGGGGGTGGGGGGGTTAGGTTTTTTTTTAGGAGGGGGGGGGGGGTGGGGGTGGGTGGGTTAGGTTTTTCTAGGTGTAGTGGGTTTATTTTGTTGTGTTCAAATTGGTTCTCGCAATAAAGGTGGTTCTCGCATGAACCCTACCACATATATATATATATATATATATATAGGATAAGGATCCGTTAGGAACCACCCTTTATTGCGAGAACCAGTGTGAACACATGGCATTTTTGTAATTAAAGTGAAATTCCATCTAACAGGGTTTACATCTTCCATCTTCGTTCTATTCAAATCGTTAGGGTTTACATCCTCATTCAAATCGTCATTCACTGCTACCACTCCCCTGAAAACCACCGCCGCCGACACCGCGACACCACCGACACCACAGCACCACCACCGTGACAACTCCTTCGACGGCAACTCCTCCGACGACAATTCATCCAGTGACATTCATACATCTGCTCATAAGTCACCACTGCAATAACTAATTTGGCTCGTCCTTATACGATTACTCGGTTGAATACATCATTTATCCGGTAATCACAACAAATTACATACCTTTTTTGTCCGATTATTTTTTTGTCATCTATATACAAATAAACACAATTTCACTTGTAACCCCTTTCTAATACATATGGCATCTTCTGATTCATCACATATATACCCCCTTCGTCAATCTGATAATGACATTAACAAAGTTAGGTCAACTTCAGCTTATAAAAAGACCTATTTTTTGATATCCATACTATTGAATCTATGTGTACATCAGAAAATGTCGTTGTGGCTAAACACTCAATTTCCGCTGAATACTCAATTTCCGATGACAATACCGTTGCAGATGTCACAGAACCATTGTTGGTTGAGATCGATCAGATATACCATCTTGCATGCCCTGTTTCTCCGATTTTCTATAATTACAATGCTGTAAAGGTGTGTATCCGTCCTCATACTCATTGCAGCTAGCAACTACAATAATTTGTTAGGTCCCTTTCACTTAATGCCTCCAAATATGATTATAACGGAACCTTAAGGAATGTGTAATTCTTGACAGACAATAAAGACGAACGTGATTGGCACGCCAATTCTGCTTGGTCTTACAAAGAGAGTTGGCGCAAGGTTCAAAGATTGTTCTGTAATTTTGGAACTTTGGATTATCTTGTTAAACTTTATCTTTTTTGGATTTTGCTTACCTCAACCTCAGAGATATACGGTGATCCTCTTATGCATCCTCAACAGGAGACCTACTGGGGTAACACCAACCCAATTGGTAAGCCCACACCGTTCTTTATCTTCATCAGTTATTGTTTGTTTGCATAATGTTCGCACCGTTTTCAACATTGAAACCATACCATCTAAACTTATCGATGCATAGTTTTTAATGTCATTATGTTTTAACTACATGTACTCCATTTTCAACACACCTATTATACTTGCAACGTATACATTATGCACATGTGCATTGCCATCATATACATGTGTATCACATTACCAACACCCCCATATTCATCACTAATAAGCATTGAACAAATCACTGTTTTTTACATTCATTACTTTTATTTATATACATTACATAATTGTGAACATGTGCATTATGTTGCCAACAATCCATAATCATCACAAATAAACTCTTAACCATCAGTACATAATTATGCACATGTGCATCACATTACCAACACCCCATACTCATCACCAAAAAAAATTGTTAAACATTTATACATCGTGCGTATACACACCATATACCATATTAATCACAATATTATATGTTTTTTCTTTTTCTTTATACAGGAACAATTACGACTTCTACACCTAATGGAACACCATATTGGATACCTGATGTTGATGTTGAATACATCCCTATTATAAACATTATGTTTAACCATTGGGAGGACGTTGATTCTAATGACACTGATGAAGATGTTGATGCTAAAGACCCAATATATATATATGAACATGAGCAACCTCGTAGACGTTCATCCAGGCGTCATAAAACATTCAATGATTGTTGATTATCTTATATATAATGACAAACAATTTCTAAGCATTATTCTTTTTGTTTACAATCATTTTGCACTGTCTGTATACGTATTCACAGGTTATGATTGCGATCATGATACTTTGATATCAATTACTTATTAGACATAAGCGTATGTAATTTCATTATTGACCACCTAACATATATTACCAACATGGTTACTGTTTTGAAAAATGCACATGTGCATACATGTTTACTATTTCACTCCACATGGTTATTGTTTCGAACAATGTACATGTGCATACATGTTTAATGTTTCACTACATATTGTTATTGTTTCAACCAATGCACATGTGCATACATGAATATCTTAACTACATATAATCTGTTTTCCTTTACATATACGTCATCATATGCAATGTGGTACCCCATACGTAATAGGGTATCACATACATAATATGATATGCTATATCAAAATTTGCACATGTGCAATACCAACATTTCCTATACCAAACAACATAATACCTCAAATATTAACAAACATACCAATATACCTGAACATTCATATATATTTTTAACCCATCAACCACCATATAAGACATCGTATACATCAAACTTCTTATATCAACCATTATCGTAAAAACTACCAACATATTACCATCAAAAGACATCACGACAAAAAAAAAACTGTCTTTATGAATTGTATATCCACAAACTACCACATAACATTCGCATTAGTTCACAACCTCACACCTTCTGATCTTCTTTCCATTTAATAACCATCTTCCAACACTCCTCCTGTTTCAACGCCTCTTCGTCTATCATTTTCTCTGTCTATCATTTTCCTTGGTATTTTTCATCTGTCAACCTATTAATCAAATACGTCCTTGTTATCAATCCATGAGTAGTTTCAAATAATTTTTTCCTGCATACATTACATATATTTTATCAATTATTTTATGTATGCACATGTGCAGTAAACATATTACATACGTTATGTACAATGTTTAAGTTTTAAGGTAATAATGCACGTGTGCATATGCCGTAATACATTCATATTAACTTAATCTGACAAAATATGCATGTGCATAACTATGCACATGTGCATTAACATGATTGACCTTATCAACAAGTTTGCTTTAATAAAAAACTTAACCGTTACCAAATCAAATTTCATATTACCACCAATCATATTTAACATTAATTAGTAACAAAACTATTATGACAAACTATGTACATGTGCATAACTTTTTTTTTTAAATGTAAATGTTATTCACAGAAGCCAACCTACAAAACAGAGGCAGTTGAACCAACCACTACAGCAAAACGAAAAACAAAAAGCAACTCAACACAAGAACCTAAAGACCGAAAACTAGCAGCTACCTTATATCGAAACTACACCATTTTTCCCAACTCACAGACCTATTTTTGGACTGATTCTTATACCATAAAAAAACGACGGACTTAATATTACGGATAATCTCCCCGGGGTTAACCTGAGTCTCTGAGAACCTTTTATTGTTCCTGGCTAACCATATACACCAACTTGTCACAAACATAATGCCATGTAAAGCTTCTTTCACTTCTCTATCCAGATTGTAAAACTCAGAGGCAATTACGATATCTTTAGCCGAAAACAAAATAAAAGGACTCACCTTGCACCACTGACTGATGTGATACCAGACAGTCGACGCTATCCTGCACGAACAAAGAAGGTGTTCAGTTGTTTCATCGCCATCTTAATACAGACAACATTTCACGTCTCCGCCCCCAATAGTTCCGATCCCGAAGTGCAGTCAGCATGGGAATACGATCTAAAACCTCCCTCCAAACAAAAATATTGCATTTTTTTGGACCCATTTCGACCATTTCACAACGTGCCTGCTACTGAAATCGGAGCCGCTATACAAGAAGTTATTGACAACCTTGACTGAAAAAATCAGAGTCATTACCTCCCAACCATTCCCAACCATCTTTGCCATCGGACAAAGTGACATTATCGAGGAGCCCGATCAACTCGTGCCATTCCAGTAATTTTTCTTTCGGCCGAGCTTGGGCTTTTCGACCAATTCCAAACCCCCATAAAGTTTATATTATCCTGATTGTACTGGTCCGCCACTAGTCATCGTTTCTTTTGTTCCATTCTAAATATATTTGGGAAACGGGTTTTGTGCATTATTATGCACATATGCATTAATATGACTGGCCTTATTAGCATATTATGGCAAACTATGCACATGTACATCAACATGAATGACCTTATTAACCTATTCTATGAAATTATGCACATGTGCATAATTATACGCATTTTCATCAATATGACTGACCTTGTTAAACTAATATGGCAAAGGTGTTGTTTGTTTTTTCTGCGAGAAAAGGTCTGCAGTCTGCGGACCACATCTGCAGGCATCTGCAGGAGAAGAGGTGGACCAAATGTATGCAGTCTGCAAGAAAAAGAGGGTTTGTTTTTCTTTCTTCTACAAGAACACTTTTCACACACACAACACACACACTTCTCCTCTCTGCCTCAACTCTCTCTCTCTCTCTCTACAATCTGCCATAGCACCACCACCACCGCCCATAGCACCACCACCACCGCACCACATCCGCCATCACACCACCGCCATCATTTACCGCCAAGAACAACCACAACCACCCACCCCGTCTACCTTCATCTACCACCACAACCACCCACCCCCGTCGTTTAACCACCACCACCGCAGTCGTCGTTCAACCATCACCACCGCCTTCGTCGTCTCCATTTTGGGGGTTTTGTTCGATTTAGGGTTTTTGGTTCGATTTGGGGGTTTTGTTCGATGATGATGGTCTCCGATCTCTCTCTCTCTCTACGGTATCTCTCTCACTCTCTCTCTCTCTCTACGGTATCTCTTTCACCGATCTCTCTCTCTCTTCTTTCTCTCTCTCTCTCTACGGTCTCTCTCTCTACAGTGGTGGCAGGGATGTGGTGGTGATGTATCAGGTGGCTGTGGTGGCAGGGATGTGGTGGTGGAGGTGGTGGCGGTGGTGGCAGGGATGTGGTGGTGGAGGTGGTGGCAGGGAAGAAGAGGTCTGTGCCAAGAAGAGGTTCCAAGAAGACATGGGTGAATGTCTGTGTGGTGAAGAGGTCTCGCAGACCTTTTTTAATGAAAGGTCTGAGAGAAAACAAACAAGCTGCGGATTCCAAACATCTGCGCGCGTCTGCGCGGCGCAGACATAAGTGGCCAGAAGTGCTTCTGGCCAAAAAACAAACACCACCAAAATATGCATATGTGCATAACTATGCACATGTGCATTAACATGACTGACCTTATCTACAGATTTGCTTCAATAAAAAAAAAACCCTAACCCTTAACAAATCGAATTTCGTATTACCACCAATCGTATTTAACATTAATAAGTAACAAAACTACATACAAAAAAACACATAAATACCACATTACAAATCATACTATCACAACAGGTGCCCATAATCCCTCAAAATTATATACATCACACCATTTTCACTAATGCATATATGAAACGAAGATTTAAGCCTCATATTCACATATAAAATATCTGAATCGACGATTAAGCGTCATGTTAACATATAAACGTGCAAAACAAAGTGTATAAACTTATAAATTCACGGAATGGTGTAATGACGCTGGATACTCCGACAATAACTAGGTTATGACGAGTTCATTGGACGTTTGTTCCTCAAATTCTCCCTAATTATGCCACAATCTTCAATCATCATATTCTTATTGCCCTAATTTCGCATATATAACGAATATATGATCGATGATTCTTTTATTTGTGCCCTAATTTCGAATATACTACGAATAAATGAGGAATGGTAAGATCGAGATGACAGATGACTAATTTTGGAGAATCTGGAGTGACGGATGTGAACTGAGATGAGGAATTTTAAAGTCCAGGAGTGTCCGACATGGGTGTTTAGGGGGAGGCGCTTAATGTTAGGTGTTTAGTAGGAGACGTTTAGGAGGAGACACTTAATTTCAATTTTGTTATGTATTTACAGTATTGCCCTGTTCACATTGGTTCTCGCGGTTCTCGCAATAAAGTGGTTCTCGCATGAACCCTACCCTATATATATATATATAGGGACAACTAAAATGAGAACCACCTCCAGTTGTAAGAACCGTGTACGGGGCGAGGTGGACCAAATTTTTTTTTTCATAAACGTAGATGCGTGTATTATAAGCACATTTGTAAAAAAAATTCAAAAAAAAAAAAAATGTTGTGTGTGTAGTTTTGAGCACCACAAGTTTGTGTTTACGGGTACAGTAAAATTTATTTAAAATTTACGGTACCCGTAAACACAAACTTGTGGTGCTCAAAACTACACACACGACATTTTTTTTTTGAATTTTTTTTTTACAAATGTGTTTATAATACAAGCATCTACGTTTATGAAAAAAATTTGGTCCAACTCGCCCCGGATCAAAAAGTTCTCACGGTTCTTACAACTGGAGGTGGTTCTCATTTTAGCGGTCCCCATATATATATATATAGGGAAGAGTTATCTTGAGAACGATAAATATTGCGAGTACCATGGGAACGCATGGAAAAACCAATCAAAACCAATTTTTTTTAATACAAAACTCATTATAATTAAGATACACCATCAAAAAAAATAATTTACAACATCAATAATTCATTTATGCTCTCAAAATCACTCTTATTAATTTTTTACACGTGTGTAAATATAACAAGTTAATGGAAAACTTACACATGTGTAAATTTTATTTAGAGTTAAATGCCATTTTAGTCCCTGTGGTTTGGGTCATTTTGACAGTTTAGTCCAAATGTTTCATTTTACGCTTATGGGTCCAAAAAGGTTTCACTGTTGTCATTTTATTTAGTCCACTAGGTTAACTTCATCCATTTTTTTTGTTAACGAGAAGGGCAATTCGGTCATTTTATATGTAACTCTGTTAACTAGAAGGGAAATTCGGCCATATAAAACGACCGAATTGCCTTTCTCGTTAACAAAAAAAATGGATGAAGTTAACCCAGTGAACTAAATGGCAACGGTGAAACCTTTTTAGACCCATAGGCAAAAAATGAAACCTTTAGACTAAACTGAAGATATGGCTCAAACCACAGGGACTAAAATGACATTTAACTCTTTTCTTTATTTACGAATTCATGTAAATTTAAACGTGTAAATTAAATTTCTAACAATGTATTCGAATAATAATGACAAGTATTTTTTTTTTGAATTGTTTTTTATTAAGTTCTCGCTATTTTTTCATTTGTTCTCACAATATTTAACATTCTCATTTAAACCCCCTTGTATATATATATATATATAGGGAGAGGATCATGGAAAACTAGATATAAATGAGAAAACTAGAAAACTAACTAAAAACCACTAAAAAGGAGGGGGGGGGGGAGAGTTTTAATGAAGGGGGGGGGGGGGGGGGGGTGGACTTTTAATGAAGGAGGGGTATAATTGGAAAAAATATATATAACTTTTCAAACATTTCCCATTTCTCCATACGTTATCATTTTAAAACAAAAATGGTACCATAAGATCACAAATTTTTGTATCTTTCACTCAAGTATATCCGGGCATATTTTTTATGACATAAAAAAAGATTTATGGTGTGTCTTGTTTTCAATACTATTATTATAGTAGTGCACATGTGCAATATAACATGTACTACAATTGCATTACATGCTTAAAATTAGCTTTTTGAGTCTAGTTTAGTTTTTAGGGTTAGTTTTTTGGAGGTTTAGGATTATGATTAGGTTTTTGGGTGGGGGGGGGGGGGAGGGGTGGGGGGTTTAGGTTTTTTTCGGGTTTATGTTTAGGGTTTAGTTTTAGGTTTTCGGGAGGGTGGGGTTGGGGGGGTTTAGGTTTTTTTTTTTTTTTTTTTTTTTTGGGGGGGGGGGGGTTAGGCTTTTGGTGGGAGGGTGAATTTAGGTTTTTGGGGGGTGTCGGTGGGGGGTGGGTTAAGTGGTTTAAGCTTTATGTATTTGTGCACATGTGCAGTACAACCAAAAAATTTTTTTTTTTTTTTAATTTGTTTCCATACATAAAAAGTAGCGATTTTTCTATAAAAAATTGTAAAAAAAAAAAATTTGTGTGTTTTTTAGGCTTTTTTTAGTTAGTTTTTCGAGTTTTCACAATAAAAGTGGTTTTCATTTGAACCATCCCCAATATATATATATATATATATATATATATATATATATATATATGAGACCGCTAAAATGAAAACCACTTCCAGTTGTAAGAACTGAGAGAACCACTTTCTAGCCACTAGATTAACAAGATGGATGGACAGGATTAAAAGTAATTAAAAATAATATTAAATAATTTTTGTCTTATTATGTTTTTAATATTTTAATGCAAAAGGGTAGTTTAGTAAAATTACTCTTTTTTATCTTTTTGTACTTACTACTTTTTTATTACTCTTTTTGTATTATTATATTAATTTTTATTATTTAAACAATTTTTTTATTAAAAGCTTTTTAAATTCAGATTTTTAAGAGATTTTTTAAACTTTTTACGTTTTACGTTGAATTTTTTACGTTTTATGTTAAAATTTTTACGTTTTACGTTAAACTTTTTACGTTTTATGTTAAATTTTTTACGTTTTACATAAAACTTTTTACGTTTTACATTTTACGTTAAACTTTTTATGTTTTACGTTAAACTTTTTACGCTTTACGTTTTACGTTATACTTTTTACATTTTACGTTAAACTTTTTACGTTTTACGTTAAAATGTTTACGGTTTAACTTTTTTTTTACAAAAAACTTTTTAATGCAAAAACGAACACACCCAGAAATCGCAAACTCGGTAGGTGTCTCAGATAGATTGTTATCATCATCGACTAGGGAAAAAAATATAAAAAACCAACAACATCAAAACAATGTGTATCTCGAAAAAAAACGGGGTTTGGCTTAGATTTCCCGATAATCAAAAGGCTGCAAAGTGGGGTTGCAGGTTCAAAAACCTACCCCCACCATCTTTGCCGCGCTATCGTCATCAAAATCTACGTTTTTTTTTTTGCATCATCGCCGCCCCATCCAACATATCAAAACCCACAGAATCAAAGAATACAAATGCATCATTCAAAACAATCTGCATCATTCAAAAAATATTCTAACAAGTGCAACTCACATTTTCTAGATCCAAAAAACATTCAAACAACCTGCATCATTCACCGGTTCACACCCCTCCACCCATCATTCACCGCCGACACCGCCTTCGACACACTGTCCCTCTAACCCATCACAACAACCCCCCTTCACCCATCGTTCATCGCCACCAACATCAAAGATCGGGACAAAAAACAGAGACACAAGATCAGAACCAAAAACATCAAGAAAACGTCGCTACCTTGTCGGCATCCCACCGCCGTCGTCCTCTTTCTTTGCTGGAGCTGCAACGCCATCGCCGCCGCTGCAACGCCACCGCCGCCGTCCTCTTTCTCTCTCCTTGGACTTTCTTTCTCTCTCCTTGGACTCTCTCTCTCTCTACAACGTTTCTTCCTCTTTCTCTGAAATCTGGTCGTGTGTGCGTCGGATCATACAAAAACGAAGGGTTTCATGGTGGTGAACGAGTGAGAGAGAGAGAGAAACAAGGGTGGGTGATGCCGGCGGCGAGTACATCAGGGGTCGGCGTCGCGAGTTCATCAACTCCGGGGAGTGGGGCGGCAGATTAGCTTTGTTTCAGATCTAATTTGTGTTTTGAAGATGGTGGTGGTGAATGTTGGATTTTAAGAGAGATAGAAAGAGGTGAGAGATGATGGTGAGATGAGGGATGAGAGAAGTGAGAGGAGAAATGAGTGATATATAAAAGTCTGCTACAATAAATGAAGAGAGAGAGAGAAAAAAAATTTAGACATTTTGAAGGAAATAACCAAAATACCCCTTATTGTGATTGGTGGAGAGTGGTTCTCACGGTTCTTACAACTGAGGATGATTTCTATTTTTGTAACGCCCTGCTTTTTCGTAACCTTCCTTAATTAGAAAACGCGTATTGTATTTCTATTTTTGGAAGCTTGTTCCTTTTGTATTTCGTATTTCGTTGTATCGTTGTAAATCCGAGACTTTGATCGTAATAAAATTCGTTATTTCATATAAAATATACTTTACATATTCATGCATGCTTATACATTTTGCAATACTCGGGTTATACATTACCAATCTCGAACGCATACGCGCAACCGATACTCGACATACTCGTACTCATAACTTATACATCCTTGTTGACTATTAAATACATGGTTAAATTCTAATAATAATAATAATAAATCTAATAATATAATAATAATAATAATAATAATAGTAATAGTATAATATAATAATATAATAAATTAAAACATCAACTTTCGTTGATGCTTTCTTTTAAATATCACTTTACAAAAAAAGAAAGAAAAAAAAAAAAAGAATTAAACGTGATGTTATGGCTGTTGTTTCTAATGCCATCTTCCACTAACCACTATGTTACATTTTGATTTACATATATATAGTTATATGTTTATAACTTAATAAATACAATACACAAAAAAAAGAGGGAAATGTTATAGATGTTATCAACCTTGCTGGTCGCAAGCCTTAAGCTTTTTAAACTTATTCAAACTTCCATTACTTATATTATCATTAATACATTATAAGTTCCACTAATATAAAACTATTAATTGTCACACAAAAAAAAAGTGATGACATTTAATGGCTGTAAAACAGCCATTTCGGCCAGGTCTCGAGACAGCAACATTTAGAATTGTTTTTCTTTTTTTTATTATTGCTTTAAACCCCAACTAATCATATTAAATGCCAATCAACCTAACCCTAATCCTTCCCCTATAAATACACACCTTCTACAAGCTCAAAACACTTTACAAAAACTCCAAAATCTCACTCAATCACTCAAAAATCGTTGCTGCAAATTAGAGTTCGGACAGATTCTTTGAGTTTTACGAAAATGGGCATAACTTCTTCATTTCTTATCCGTTTTGGTCCATTCTTTTTCCAGAACGCTTGGGCTTGACCTTGGCTTCGATTCTAGGGGTGTTTCACAGCAAACAATTCATTGGAACTCTAGCAAAAAGGCTTTCAAAGTCCACTGTTTAAGTTTGTTTTCATTAATCTTTGTTTAGACATGAGTTTAACTCACTCAAACCTATGTCCTTATGCTTATAACCACTCCTATGGTTAGTTAGGCTTAAAAAACAAGGTTGAGACATACAACATCAAGAGGTTAAACCTCAAATAAATTCTGTTTTGTGATTAGGGTTTTTAACCCACATGATTTGATGATTTCTCATAGCTTAGATTGTTTACATTATTTGTACTAGTCTTAGTTCATGACCCTCCTTGTTTGTTTTTACAACAAGTGTAGTGGTGAACGCATACGTGGTGCCTAAATGGAAGCTCGTTCTTCCTACCTCCTACATGACTTCTATGACACATTTTGAGGTACCTAAATGAAGATGTATCTTCTACCTCATGCTTGAAATACTTGAACATTTGGACTTAATAATATATACTATATAACCTAAATAATATCTATGTACATTCGAACCTTTGATGTTGAATTCATATTCATTTGTCAAAGTAGTAGAAACATCATCTAAGGCTAAACCTTGTTATGATTCTTATGAGTGTTCAACTCATGAAATCATTATAACCCTTGTGGTTACCAAGTGTCATACAAGTGTTATGTGTTGAAGATGATTATGTTGATATAATACTTTCATGTTGTTTTATTCCGAATCTCGACTCTAAGCATACTTGAACTTTAACCCTTACACATTCATCATTCTAACCTCATCAACTTCGTCACATTGAGATAATCGGAAAGCCTATGCAATATTGTGAGTATACTTGAACCCCTTTTTCGTTTACCACTTTTTGGGGTGTAACATGTTATTTATAAACTTACACACAAACTTTATCGTAATACATAAACATTCCTATTACACGCATGCTTATTTGATTACTTGATACTTTAAACTTGGGTTGAGGACATTATGTGCTAGACTTATCATTAACTTCGTACGAGCCAAACCATGACATATATAGCGCTATAGGATTAACGACCCGCCCGTAGACTTGTGGTTATGTCATGAGCATATTCCGTTTCATTATTGGTTTGATATGTTTGACACATGCCAATTTTATTGTTTATCTCGTATCAAGAGCTTGCCACATGGAATTGTTTAAACTTATCTTTTGATACGTATGTACCAAACTTGTATACTCGTCTTTGCTTTTGCATTGAACTTTATTTTAAACATGTTACAGGTTGAGGATGATGATGCCATGAAATGAAGTAGCGTTGATGCCTAGATACACATATAGACGTTTAGGTTTAATCGTTGTATCAATTTTGATTATGTTGTATTGTATTTCCCTTGAACTTGATGTTATTTGATTTCCTTGTAATGTTGACAAATGAATTATGAAATGAAATCGGTTTATTAAATATTGTCACAAATAGTGTTATGAAGTCTCTAGCAATCTTCATACTTCGTCTCATCCCGATGTTTCCGCCATTGGTTGGGGTGTGACAATTTTAGCGGCTCCCTATATATATATATATATATAGGGTAAGGTTCATGCGAGAACCACCTTTATTGCGAGAACCGCGAGAACCAATGTGAACACAACAAAAAATAGGTAAAAAAACCTAACCCCCCCCCCCTAAAAAAACCCAAAAAAAAAAAAAACACACACACACAATTTTTTTTAATATTTTTTACATTAAAATCGCTACTTTTAGTAGCAAAAAAACAAAGAGACACCCATAACTGACTATCTATATAACACGTATAGAATTTGGTGTTACACAAAAATAGAATATGCAATTGAAAACATAATGAGATCCCACGAAAAGCCGATATATCAACAACCCACCTATATGCTATACCAACAACAACCCATACTCTCTTCTACGGTTTTATATACACACACAATTAATATATGAGTGGGGTTTTCTTTGGACACGAAAATAAAAGTTAAAAGTTTTAGTTGTTAAATGAAAGTTAATAGTTCTAAATTGTTTTAATCCATTTTTTTTTTTGCAACGAATTAACAAAAAGGCGGTCTTAATTAAAAAAATTATGATTTTAAATCCGTTTTACCTTAAATATTTTAAAATATGAGTTTTGCAACGTTTCAACAAAAATCTGGTCTTAATTAGAAAAATAAAAAAAATAAAAAAAAAAAAATAATAATAATAATAATAATAATAATAACAATAACAACAATATCAATATAAACTTAGTTTCTTGATATTTGGCTAAAATTTTGGATTTCTTTCTCTTTTTTTTTTTTACAAAAAAGATGTGATTATGAGATACTTGGCATTTGTATGGTGATGAACTATTACACATGTGCATGGCTCTGGAAACACCCTGAATCAATTATTTGTGATTAGTCTACTTTTATGTTTAATAGTGACAATTGTTTATAGGACCTCCAATTATCTTGACATTGATACTATTTTTAATTCTACTACTCAGTCAATGCTTTTGTATCCATATATAATTTTTCATATTAATATAAATTACATCTTTTGCGTGTTATGTTTTTCTTGTCATTTTTTTTTTTAATTTGGGCTCCCTTTCTTTTGTAGTCCTGGGCTCTTTCACTAACACGATTATAAAACAAATCTATTTGAAGAGAAAAAACTTAATTTGTATGTATATACAAATTAATTTGTAGATACAAAATATTGTATCAAATTCACAATAAAGCATCAATATGGACGAAGTTTTAATGATGTTAAATTTTATAAATAAAATGTTAGGAAACCAGTTGGTTTGGTAGATTTGGATAATTTTGTATTTTGGAATTTAGAGTCCCAACACTCTTTAGAATAAAAAGAAGTTATAAGAGACCTTAGGGGTGGTTTATCATCTTCTGAATGGTTAAGTACTGAACCAGTAAGCGGTTTAAATCATTAAGTACTCAACCGGTAAGAGGTCTGAACCATTAAAAGACAGTATAATGCTTAACCGTTCAGAGGCAAATGTCTGACCAATTCAGATTAGAAGTCTTAGGGGCTGTTTGGCAACATCTGAATGGTTAAGTGCTGAACCAGTTAGAGGTCTGAACCATTAAATGCTGAACCAGTAAAAGGTCTGAACCATTAAGAGTCTGTATAATACTTAACCGTTCAGAGGCAAATGTCTAACCAATTCAAATTAGAGGTCTTAACCATTCAGACTCTGTATAAATCTTAACCATTCAGTGGCAAATGTCTGAACCATTCAGACATCTGCTCGTGAAACAAACAGTCTGAACCAGTAAGAGGTCTGAACCATTAAGAGCCTCATTAAGAGGTAAATAAACAACCCCTTAACCATTCAGACTCAATATAATGCATAATCAGTAAGAGGCAAATGTCTGAACCATTCAGACATCTGCTTGCGAAACAAACATCTGAACCATTAAGTACTAAACCAGTAAGAGGTCTAAACCATTAAGAACCTCATTAAGAGCTAAACAAACAACCCCTTACTCTGATTCAAAATTTGGTACATAGATTGAACTGAACAAGCTCACATTAACTTGATATAGCACGACTTGTTTGTAGACATAATAATAGTAGTACCTAGATGTTGGGAATAATATAAGATATGGCTTAAAAAGCTCCACAATAATTTAAATCAAATTTATAAATATAATCCAACTAATGAAAACAACTAATTCTCTCTTGGCATAATTAAACACTAGATTAACCACATAAGTTCCTCACACAAAGTCATGTTACATGTCTTAATAATTCCTGGGAAAATTATAAATTTCAGCACATATATTTCTTTGCTATTGTTAGCCTTGGCCCTTGTGGGAAAACAACAAAACCATTCTTGTTGGGTCACAACAAGCCCGTTTCGGACTAGGTGGTCATCGTAGTAGTGTGAATATTCTTCGGTTTTTTGTAGGCCACATACCTCGAAGCAGAACCAGACCGGACAAGTGATTGTTAGCGAACTTATAAGCCAAGCCGCACGAGGAGGGGCCCATCAGGAACGATATACAAAGTATAGAAACGAAAGTATTCGTTTCTTTTCACGTTATCTGTCAACAATTTAGTAACTGCAACCTTAAAACTTACCCGAAAAAACTACATACTACAAAACATCCATACATGAAGTATAAACTGTCAAAGACTCACCCTAAAGTTCAACTGTAATTTACAGAGATCTTCACACAACAACATTTCATCTTGCTCTCAGAAGCTTCTTGTTTCACTCATGGGATCATAATCATACGCATCACCCGCCTTAATAAACCGCCCTTTCACACGTTGTCTCACATCAGCTCTCGCCTTTCGCGTCGCATACCTTACCGTCTTCTCAAATCTGCAACAGAAAAATCGAGATTAGATTATATGACTACATGGTACACTTGCACATTATATTTATGTTTAAAAACTCACTTTCGGGTTTTCTTCTTTTCCTTGTAACGAAGAACTGCGTCACTTCTGGTGGTGGTGGTCCCCGCACCGGGGGTGCACCAAGGCGGTTCACCCATCGGAACCATAGAAGAAGCTCCACAGTCTTGATACTCACCACCGCTGCTCTCAGCAGTCAGATTTGAAAACGAAATATTGGAGTGTTGGTGTGCGTAATGCGGGCTGGGTTCGGTTTTGCAGCTTACTAACGAATCCACAGAGGCTGCGTTACTGCATTCAGGCTGTACGGTATTCAAAGACTCCTAAAACAACCGAAACTTTAGCAAACGGTAGGTTAATAACAAGAAAATTGACTAATGGATTGAAGGTATACCTTTGTTGCATCTTTCCTGCCAAACAAGCTATCGATCCCGTCTTTTGCAAAAAGATGTTTTGGGTCGTTACAACCTACGCCAAACAGTTCTTCGTAATTCTCGATGTTCATGTCGACTTCATCCATCGTGTAGTCGTCATAGACCCCATCATCGACCACTTGTTCAGGATCTTTTGTCCCGATATATGATATCTGTGAGTAAACGATGCACAAAAATGAAACCTTTAATACATTGACTCAATTAGGGGTGAGCAAAAAACCGAACCAAAACCAAAATAAACCAGTTTAACCAAACCCAAATAAAACCGAACCGCACAGAAAACTGAAAAAAAAACAGAACCGAAGAAACCAAACCAAAATTTGCAGTTCGGTTACGGTTTTGCATTTCGTTAAAACCGAACTGAACCGAATAACCTAAATAATCATCTTTTTCAAATACATGTTATATATTGATCTAGGAATTATTAATTTTATTCTTGAATGTTAAATATAAACAATAAGAACATTAACATATTTATTTATCATTGAAATAGTTTATCCATTGTCTACAAGAAATACAAAATTTAACATAAAAATTAAATGATTTTCAAAGTATTATAAAAGAAAACGCCTTAATAAAATAGATTAGAATGTTAGGTTGAAGTGAACAATATTAATTAAAAAGATTCAATATATTAACTTAAATGTAAACATCTAAGAAAGATTTTCTTAAACTTTCAATTATACTTTCTAAATTTTGAATCTTACGCAATTTGTTTCAAAAACCAAAAAACCAAACCGAACCATTGCTAAAACCGAAAAAACCAAAACCGAACGGTTTTCAAAAACCGAAAACCGAACTTTCGGTTTCGATTTTACCCAAAGACCGAACCGTGCACACCCCTACTCAATATGTAACAACTGATATAATGACAAACAAGACGTCACACAATTCACCTTAGAGTTATCTTCAATCTGCAAATTACCGACCTCAAAGTTCATAGATGAATCTTGAATCTTGTTGTTTTCGGACCCTTCGAGGTTCTTATCAGCAATGCTCATTGACCCCATTTCTTGTTCACAAGATTCCGACATAAACGACCAAATCGAAGAAAGTTCAACAGCCGAAGGGCACCCGGAATAGCAATTTAACGTTTGCCGACTATGTGTACTTGGATCCAAATCAGGTCCATTGTGACTTACCCAATCACAGTTCTGACAAAGAGATGCTTTTTCTTCCACACATCGAACAAGTGCGGGCTGCGAGTTACACATATCGCATACGAGTGTTCTCATGTGGCGTTTCGACAGTGGATTCGCAGAATGAACATTGCGATCACATGATAAACACAAGTAGGCTGCGTCAGATCGACAATACACCATTGATCTTGCCTCGCCACAGTAATCACAATTGTAACCCATTTCTTCAAGAAAATACCTTACCTAGATACAATACTGAAATAAACACAAAAATAACAGCTCAACGATCAGTTGATCGACGAAGAGTTGTTCGTCTACTATCGTCGTACAATCAGGCGCCTGCATCAATTAATAACTTTTATTAGAAACTTGATCAAATGAGCACACTTTATTGTTTCAGAATATGATGTCCAAAAAGGGTCAATTTTAGAACAAATTTATTGTAACAAGTTGATTATATCCTGATAATATCCAAGAATAAATGAATAATTTCTTGATAAAATGGTTGTTGAAACATTCTAACACATAATTGATGGAATAGTAGATATGCCAAACGAATAAAAGCTTAAGCTAGATAGGGATTTAAGCATCTAAAATCCCAAAAAAAAAAAAAAAGATGAAGCAGAATCTAAAGAACAAAAGCTAAGTATCACCAAGCAGATTAAATCCAAACAAACCAGTAAAAATAGAAAAAAAAAATCATCAATTAATTAAACTAATAAATAATACAAGCTCAAATTTTCTAAAAGATTAGAACAAATCCAGTGGAAACAGACTAATATACACAAAAAAATTGAAAAAAAATAAATATTTGACTAAATATATTAGCAATCAATGAATTGAATCATAATTTACAGATCAAGAAGAAATGAAACAAATCAAGAAAACCCCTTTTGTATAAGGCTAAAAGAAACATAACCCAGAAAGCTTACCAGAAAATGAAGATCAAGAAAGCAGAAACAGAGATCTTTTGGAGTTGCAGAGGACAAAACCCTAATAAAGATGAGAGATATTTTCTTCAAGATTTAATGTGTAATCTGTTCGGGTGGTGTGTGTTAAATATCTGACAAAACATGAAAAAATATCTTAAAAAGGGGAAAAGCGCAAGGAGATAGAAGGAGGGTGGGTTCAAAAGGTGGGACCTTGTCCCTTTCTTCACTCTGAGTTATATGCAAATTCTTCCTTGAACATATGCCTATTTCAGATTTTAATCCCTCACTCTTAAATTAGTTTACTTTTTTACTTTGCTTTTTCCAAGAAAATTATGGTGTGGATTTCTATTCAAACCTAAGGGTGTTAGGAGTGGTTAAACATTTTGGAGTGGCAAATCAAAAAACCGACCAATCAGAGCGTGTCATGTCAATCAGTTAAAAGTGTTTAAACTTTGGTGAAAAGTGTTAGCAATGGTTTAGACACTTGGTGAAGTGGTAAACTATTTAAAAAAATGTTAGCAATGGTTTAGAGCACTCACATTCAATCCATCAAATAATGAGAGGAGAGGTTTTTATATTATAAAGGGTATAAAAAGTGGTTGTGAGTGGAGGAGAGAGAAAATGTTACTGTTCATCTGTATATTTGGGGGGACACTGTTCATCCAGTATAATTTTTTTAATATATATTGAAAGTGGTTGTGAGTGAAGGAGAGAGAAAAATGTAATGATAATATTATTTAATTGAAAGGAGAGAGAAAAAGTATTTGTTTTTAGTGGAAATATATTGATATAGGAGTTGTTTTTTAGTGGAATGTATGTATAATTTGATGGATTGAATGTGAATGCTCTTAGACACTTGTTGAGATAGGAATGGACCCCACCCCACAATACCCTCTCTCTCTCTCAATCATCTTCCCCGCGTCGGCTTCCCCTCCCCGCACCACACCCTTCACCGACTCGGCAAAGTGTCGGCGGCGGTGTTTGCCGATCGGCAAAACCGTTTGCCGACCACTTTGCCGCTCCACTCCTAACACCCTAACACAGTATGGGGGTTCGTCTCCCTTCGTCCTGATGCGGCGTCGATCCTCCGCCCATTTCTTCCCCCCTCTTTCCCCTGCTGTGGCGTCCTCTCCGGCTTTATTAGGGCGTTCAAGTTGGTCCACTAGAGGACAAAACCTCCTCACACACACATATAAACATACAACATATACATATATTTTAGGATCTTCCCCCCATTTCCTTACCTCCATCTTCTTTGCCCCATCCTCACGCACATCCTACGTGACGTTTACGTGGCGAATCATCCTTCAAGGGGGGACCATCACCATACCGTGTAGCCTAATAACAGGTTGTGTCAAGTGTGGGTCGAACCCGCAAAGATATGTAGCAATATAGGTTGTGTTCATGTCAATTTGATGGGTTTATGAGTTGATTTGTTTGTTTATTTTGTTACTAGATTATAACCCCGTGTTTTACACGGTTGAATAAAAGAATCAAAAAGTTAGTAAGGAATATTTAAATTATAAGACGATAATTTTAGACGTTTTTCAAATGCCAAAATAAATTTTGTATCGTGTATGATCAATATGTGATGTGTGTGATCAATATGTGTAATGTTTATCAAGTTTATAAATATGAAAGTATTTAATTCATTGATTAAAGAAACTTCATCATCAGCTTTCTCATAAGTTTTAGTAGTCAACAACAACCATTGTTTGTATGTTTTTTTTTTTAAATTGAATGAATTATATGTATATACACACACAATGTTAGTATCTCGTGTATTACACTACACAGCTTAAGAAAATGTAATGTTCAGTACTTAATAACAAAAAAAAAATTATGTTTTTTAGAAAACCCGTGTATTGATCGAGTTGAACACACATGGTTATTACACCAATGTGAGTATTAAATAATATTACAAATATAATTTGATACTTTATTTATATAATCTGCTAGTAATTTTAGTATCTTAAGTTATACTATCAATAAAATTATAGGTTTTTGTACATGTTTTATGATAATTTATTAGTTGTTATATATTGTTTTTATCCAAATAATATATTCTATGTTATTAAGTTGGTATGCTTGAATCAAATTGTTGATATTTTTATACTCTGGTTTTTCTTCTTCTTTTTTTTTACTATTTTAATAATATGTATAAAAAATATTATTATTTAATATTATTTTATAGCATGAACAATAAAAATATTATTATAAAAAAATATTATTATTTTAATATTATTAGTTATAAAAACGATTAATATAATAATGTATCAAACAATTTGGGAAAAAATATATATAAAGTAACTAAAACTAAGAAAGCTTTCTCACGTTTAGTTGTTATTATTGTTTTGTATTTGTATTATTACATAGTTCTTATTATGATTATAATTGTTTATTGAAAAAGGAAAAAAAAAACCAAATCATCTCCATGATATTGATATTGAAAGAGTAAAATGATTATATAGTTAATATAAGCTCTATCTATTTTTATTTACATCAATTTTGTTTTAGATTTGTATTTATCTTTTTAGATTTGTTGAGATTTTATAGGAGTTACAATTAAAAAAAAAGATAAATTGTTTGTATAAATAAAAAAAAATTGTGATGTTGAAGGAGAGAATGCCATGTGGCATTAAATGGAGTCTTTTATTAATATTTAGATATAAAAACGTGTTTTATGTAATAAGTTAAACTATTTAGGTATTTTTTATAATGTAAAAGTTCAAAAACAATTTCGCATAGTATAATGACAAATGATTGAAAAATAAAAATAATATGCAAATTTAGAATTTTAAAGTATTATTTATAAAAAAATATGAATTTTGTAACACTCGGCAAAATATCAGTAATCCCGTATAACTTAAACAATTATTACATTATTATTTTCGCATACTTGACTTAGTTTTATTTAATTAAGTCTTAAAAGTCTATGATAATACAAACATAATACCGTGAAAAGACATTGAGTTCATTGCATTGTGAAACAAAATAAACTATGTCCTAGACAAACTAGAAGAAATGCGAACACACTATTGCCAGGACTAGTCGCGGTACAGCCTGACATGACAAAAACAAGACTTGGAAATATGTCCGTAACGAATATTACATAAAAACATAAGTTGGGAATAACTTACAATTAATATGTTCCGGAAAAATTATATAAACACTAAATTGTCTTGTCCGCAGACAAATTTAGCAATTCTGCAGAAGTGTACATGATCCAGAAATGTCAGAAATCCAAAAATAAATGTTATTTATCATAAACCATATATAGGGTATTGAAAACAACACAAAAATCCCTATATAAACATTATCGTTTAAAGCTACACAATTCATTCGGTAACTACCCGCAACGAAACCGGTATAAAAACTATGTTCAAAATAACAAATTTACTAGTCTAGCGAACTAGTTAATAAATTTTAACATCACATATAATGTGTCAGGTTGTTAGTTTCTATAAAAACTAACCATTTAATTATCAAAGTTTATAAAAACTTTATAACATATAACAAACTTTAAAAAAAAAACAACTCACTCACCCACTTGTGTGTTGTAAGTAATGTAAGTATGTTAAGTGTATGGTGAGTTGTAAGAAGATTATAACACTACATCACTTACCATTTTCTTTTCATTTTTACTACAACTGATTAAATAAACTACGTCCTAGACAAACTAAAAATGGTTAAATATATATAGGGTTGGGTTCATTTCAGAACTCTAAATAATTACAGAACTTTCAGAACTCCTAATAAACAATCATTTTATATATATTTTTTTTGTATGTAGGATCTTTTTATCATCTATTACATGTATTTTTATGATTACATACATGTTAAAAGTAGTTTACATGTGTTTAATAGCCAAATTATATATATGTGTAATAACTAATTGCATATATGTAAAAAAACTAGTTTACATATGTGTAATTATAAATTTATAAATAAAAAATGATAAAATTACTCTTAAAATGTATGTAATCATAAAAATACACATAATAAATGATAAAATTATCCTAAACATAAAAATATATAAATAAAAAGATTGTTTATTAGGAGTTCTGCGAGTTCTGTAAATATTTATGGTTCTGAAATGATCCTGGCCCTATATATATATATATATATTTTAGGATAAAAATATACATTTAGAACACCAAAAATATATGTATATATAATTGTGTGTACTTATTTGTATGTATTTAAAAAGTTTAGGAAAATACAAACTAAACTAAATACTTACAAAAATACAACACATAAACATACTTGAAAGTTGAAAATTTGACAAGTATAAAAATATATGTGTCCAAACTTGGCAAAATAACCATATCGGACAATTCAGACAAATCAGACAAAACGGACAACATGGACGCAAAACAAAACAGATGAAACAGACTACTGCCATGGCTACTGTGGTTTTGAAGCTACTCTTTTGCCGGCTGCCATGGTTGTTGTGAAGTTTTGGAGGCTGATGACGTCGTTTTTTAAGGAAAGCATCCTTAGTTATTGAAGAGCCATTAGGAGGATGATGTTTTTAAGTGTAAATTGTAATTGCGTTTTACGGAATTTTTATTTTGTGGCTTCATTGCGCTCTATTTTGTTGCTTTATTGCGTTTTACGAAGGTGATGATGTTTTTTAAGTGCAATCAGGAGCGGATGTACCATATGAGTAGGGGTAGCGGAGTGGCGCTCCGGCGGTAGTGTAAATTTTGGAAAATTTTGACATTTTTTTAACGTTTTTTCGATTTCGTTACCCCTTTCTTTTAAGACGTTACCCCTACGAATGTTTTCTAGATCCGCCACTGAGTGCAACGTTGGAGGAAATTATATTTTAAAGTGCGTTATATGGCTTCTATTGATTCACTACGTTTTATGCATTTCACGAGACCCATTTTTCATTTCTTCATTAATTAGTCTGGCAATTAATGGTGGGCAATTTTTTGTTTTTTAAGAATATTCGTAGTGGGTGTGATTTTTCCAAAATTTGACCATAAAAACGCCCGGTCACGCCCATACACCGCCCTCCTGGGCGTGTTTGACCAATTTTTTTGGTTTGGCGTGTTTAAAATCACGTTGTTGGGGCAAAAGTTTGACCAATCACATTGAAGCTTCATTTTTTTTGGCCAATAGCTTTTTTGGTTGTTTTTTTTTTATTTTTATTTAATTCTCTAGACCCTTTTAACATAATGTACACATCCCCACTACACCCATTTTAGAAAAAAACGCACAATAATGTCCCTTGGTGAAAAACGCACAAATATGAGAACATTATTCACCCTTATTACGTATGTTCTAAAACAGCATTTATAGGTTATGGAGATTTAGGAAATGGTGGGACTATTGCATTATCTTATTCCAGCATTTTTTATACTTACTCAATTTTGTCTAGGAGTTTTGGTTGATCTTTTGGAATCTTGTGAACAACTTTGTTTTCTTTTAAAATATCTGATGAGGACCATCCAACATCAAATGGAGATGCCACTCAAGAATACGGGTGCTAAACGGGTCGTGTTCGCGGGTTGGTGGGTTCAACCCGATCCGAACCCGAAAATTTTAGACGAACCCGACCCCGACCCGAACCCGAAAATCATGTCATACATATGAACCCGAACCCGACCCGAATATTCGCATACTGACCCGAACCCGACCCGTTCAACCCGAATTTTTTAATATTTTATCTTTTTCAGCAAATTAATATATTAAAATTAGCACTACTACAAAAAAAAACACAATTTTATATAATAAAATTACATTAAAATCATAAAAATCTATGTCAACTTCCATTTTTAACTTATATTTATAGCATAAAATACACATCCAATTTAATTTATGACATAAAACATATTTTAAAAAATATAATATAATAGAAATGGGTTAAAATGGGTCAACCCGACTGGGTTGACCCGAACCTGACCCATTTAGCTAAACGGGTTCGCGGGTTCAACCTGAAACTGACCCGAACCCGTTTAGACTAAACCCAAACCCACGAATTTCGTGTTAGATTCGTGTCGTGTTTTCGGGTCGTGTCAGAAATTCACACTGATATTTTGTTAGATATTTTACTTGTAGGGTTGATTCTAAAACAACAGTTACATCTATTTTTATATCTTATTTGAAGAAATGAATAATAAGGAATTCTAGTCTATTGCGTTTTTTAATTGTGTTTTACAAAAAAATGAAAAAACACATTTTTATGTGTTTTTGTGCATTGCGTTTTACAAAATAATGAAAAAACACAATTTTTTGTCCATTGCGTTTTAGAATAAACGTTTTCTATTGTGTTTTTAGTCCATTGCGTTTTAGAATAAACACTTTTCTTTTGTGTTTTTAGTCAATTGCGTTTTAGAAGAAACATTTTTTTTTGTATTTTCAGTCCATTGCGTGTTAGAAACAACACATTTTATTGTGTTTTTAGTCCATTACGTTTTAGAAAAGACATTTCTTTGTGTTTTTTCGTTCACTGGGTTTTAAAAATAAGACGTTTATTTGTGTTTCTAGGCCATTGCGTTTTAGAAAGAAAAAAAAAGACATTTCTTTGTGTTTTTAGTCCATTGCGTTTTACAAAAAAAAAAAATCTTTGTGTTTTTTAGCCATTACGTTATATAAATAACACATTTCTTTTGTGTTTTTTGTCTATTGTGTTTTAGAAGCAAGACATTTCTTTGTGTTTTTTTGTCAATTACGTTTTAGAAAAAAAAAAAGTCATTTTTATGTTTCTTATCCATTGCATTTTACGCATCTGTGTTTTCGATTTTTTTTTCAAAAATATAGCAATAGTATACACATTTTAAAGATAAAAAACACTCGTTTTTTGGTGCAATTTTTTATAAAAAAATAATGTCGTATGAAAGAGTTATTAACATTTTAAAGAGTTATTGCTTTGGATTGACTAGAATATCACTTCACAAACTCACGCGTCTCCTTCTTTTTATCAATTATACCCATTTAATCCAAGCCCTTGATTAATCAATTGATGGTCAAGATTACTTCGTAGTTTTCCTAGCAAAAATAAACTTCCTAATATATCATGACCCTTGTATTTAAACAGTGGCGAAGTTTGAAAATTTTCACCGGGGGGTCGGAAATCACCGAACCTAAAAATTATGTATAAGTAATTTTTTTATAAAACCGGAGGGTCCAAAACGTATATATCTAAAAAAAATTATACAAAACATACATATATACATAACACTACTGAACGAAAAATTCGGGGAGTCGGACGCCCCCTCCCCCTCGCGGCCCCTTGAAAGCTATGCCCCTGTATTTAAATATCTTCGTCATTGTCTTGCATTTACAAAAAGATATTAATAGACTTATTAATTATTTAATTACTTTAAACTAAACTGATCAGTCCATGTCACATGGGATACCTTAATAAAAAGACATATAGAAATAAGAAGAGATTGGGAATGGATTTCCCAAACCTAATCGATTTTGGGCTATAAAAAAGAGAATGACTCGGGTATTAGTCAAGTATCTGTTGTGTGTGTGTGTGTGTGGGTGTGGGGGGGGGGGGGGGATAAGGCCCGATCTCTCGGGGGCTCTCGTAAATTTTTTAAAATTTTGTGTGTGTACATATATAAGAAAAATCTATATACTTTGTTACACGCTTAAACCCATTAATATGTTATCAATTTTTAAGGACATTATACACTAAAATTGTTTAAACTAAGCCCGGTACTCTTTTATTCGTCAATACCCATTAGTCAAGTTTAAACCTATTTAAAATTAACCCAATAGTTTAAAAGTAAACCCAACTAAAGTTTAAACTCATCTAATATTGGCCCATTAGGGGCCGTTTTTTCTACTTGCCCCGAGTCAAAAAAAATTCAAAGATTATCGAGGACGGTCCTGGACTCCTGGTACTACCTATTGGGATTACGGGCATACCCGCAGATATAAGGTATAGTCGTTTATGACCTTGTGTAGTTAAGCGGTTACAAACTACCTACTAAGATGTCATTATCTGAAACCCGGTCTTAAAGTCATCTCAAAAACCCGCTTAATCAAAGTTAGTAGAATTTTTATCATTCCTATTTAATGTGCCACATGATCATAAGAATCATAGCCAACCTAGTGTGTTACTTGAGATATATCAAATCACCATGTTACATGCAGGCGAATCAAAGGCAATGGTAGGAGCAGGCAAGGCCGGCACCACGTATGTTTAGTCCAGATTCTAAATAAATTACAAATTAATAGTTGCTATTTGGTTTGTTGAGATATCATTGGAATATAGTTGTTGATTCGAATTGTAGTTTTATATTATTTGATTGTATCAAGCGAGGCAGATTGGTTGATCTAGTCGGTCGCCTGCCTAGTTGTAAGTTCTTTTTCCTATTTTATTACCTACATGATTAATTAATGGTTTACTTTAACTTTATCTAGACAGTTATTTTATTGTTTAATTGTGTTTAGTTGTTTAATTTTACTCATTTATTATTTAACTATTATAACTTGTTTGTGTTATGAATGTATTTTTTTTTGAACGGCAAATTTGGATCACTGACGGACCACTGAAGTATCGTCGTGCCACCAACAGAACCACCCGATCATATCCATCTCCACTAGGCATAATGCCTATACACCAATTCAGGAGGAAACCCAATAAATATGGGAAAACCCCATTGTGGGAATCGAACCCAGGACCATGGTTTTAAAAATCCCGACTAGTCTCCGATTAGTCGCCGATTAATCACTAATCGGTGGTTCACCGATTAATGGCCGATTAATCACTAGGCGGTCAATGACGGTCCTATTCTGGCCAAATTTTGGGTACACGCTGGCCAAATTTCGACCAAACCTTATAAATTATTTCCAATTACTTAAATAAATGTGTCAATGAGTGGTTAAAAAATACATGCTTTAGAAAACTACATATAAAAATGCGCGTGTGTATATATAACTAAAAATTACATATAAAAATCTCGATCCGATTAATTCCGATTAATCCCTATTAATCCCGATTAATCGCTAGTCGGTACCCCACCGCCCGACTAGCGCCTAGCGATTCTTACAACACTGCCGCCAGGACCTATTGGTCCCAAAGCTTTATCCCACCTCTAAGATGCCACTAGGCTATAAAGCCATGGGCATGTATTTATTATTAATGTGTTTATCAACACCAAAAATAGATTAACTTTCTCTCCAAGTTTTGTACACCTATATATACCACTATTGTATCTCATTGTAAATTATGCCTATTAATGAAATAGCAATCTCTTTCTCCCTTCATCTCTGCTATATTGTTTTGCTATTAGGTTAGTTTCACAACACGTTATCAGCACGAGTCGCTGTTAGAGTTGTATTGTATCATCATAAAGTCGAATCGAGGTGTGTATTTATTTTCGCTTTATCAAGGTATGACCAATCTAACAAACTTACAAGTAAGTTTTAGTTTGATCCATAATATTCCTATCAATCATAGATATCTTTGTCATTATCTTATTGTCAAAATTATTGACCGACATGTTTATACAATTTCATAACAAAAAACTCATGTTAATAGCTGAGATGGCAATATATACAATAATCATAAAAGTTATTTTTATATTTTATTTGTAGATGCTAACACTTATTTTATTTTATTTTATCTTTTAGCATATTGGGATCTTTGTGGGGAAGGGTTATGTTAAATAACGTAATAGTGATTGACAATATTAATTGTTTATAAACCCACATAATGCATTTAACTACGCTTCATATGTTTATTCAAAAAGTGAGCTTTTATGTTCATGGTATGGATAGATATATCTTAAATATATTATCGATGATACATATGTATTAGATATATTTAAATTTAAAAATTATCTTCTCAGTTGATTTGAAAATGTCAATTTTACCTATTCATATTTCAAGTATTACATGAAGTTTAAGTAAATTATAAGTAAATTTGGTATCTTTGGTTAAAATAATAATAATTGATTCTCTACCAAAATTAGACGATCCCTTCCATGAGTTTTATGATTGTAAATTATTGTGTTTATCGATCCTATATATTACAGGGTTAGATATAGATTTGTAATTATAATTAAATTTACATTAATTTAATTTATATTAAACAAGCATGCATATTATCAAAAATTATGTGTTATCTAGAAGATTAATATATTCTCTTGTATTGTTGCTTCGGTTCATGTTTTATTTAGGATGTATTTGAAGTCCTTGGAAATAATATTTTATTATATAGATTTATTTTAGAGACAATGATTTCAATATTGCAATATGAAATACTTAGATGGAACATTTATCTCAAGACCTTAGAGCATCTAAAAATCACTTTGTTGGTTTGTTAGGACGTGTCCTTTAAGCAATTTATATGAATTCTGATGTTTTGTTTTGTTTTGTATTTCTATGCTATTTTTGATAGAATATGTTTAAATCATCTTGTTTGAAATTTATAAAATATGTAATAAAATCATTATCATGGTTCTAAATATAACCGGTTATGTTATGAATGAAGCTTAGTACAATTTGATTATCACTAAAGTAGTTCTATATTTTATTGTTTTTTGAAAATTGTTTATTTACCTTAATATTTGTGGATGATCTCATGTTAAGTAAAACATCAAGGATTAAGTAAAACATCTTCCATACTATCATTTGTTTATATAGATAGTACTAAATACAACAATAAAACCAAATTTGAGGTTTATTATCAAAGTTGTTTATTATAGAGTATAGACATGCTTAGACATTACACCCGAAGTGTCATACTCTCTAAATCTCATTATGACGTTACTAAAGGTCGTAAACAGCTAGACCAATAAATCTAATATAACTTGAATATCTAGTTACTTCTCTACCAGTGTTATAAAAAAATTGCAAAGAGAAGATTATTTACAAGGAAAGTCAGATAAAACAATTTTGGTTTGTCACACCTCAAATATGCTCTTAAGTAGCAATATTGTTAAAAGAGTATGAAAGGTTTAAAGTGACTTTATATTCGTATGTCCAAGAAAACAGTGAAAATCATGAAACCTACTTGGTATTGATCGTCGTGATCATGGACATAATTGAGAAATTTGTAATGATCATGTTAATAATGAGATTGGCCATCTGAATTGTTATGATAGCCAAGTTAACAATGAGATCAACTATCATAATCATAATAATGGTCATAATGAGATTTACCACAAGAAGTGGCAAATAATGAGAGTGATTATATGAGAACAAAATGTGTAAAGGATAAAAGTTGAATACCATGATAGTTCGCAATGATAATGCGTTGTTCACTCGCATAATGCAACTAATACATATACAATCATAAACCAGAAGTTTATATATCATGATTATTTACTTTATTGGCATGACCGGTTAGACCACATCGAGTCAATGATGATGTGAAACATAATGAAGAACTTGAAGATTCTTCTAGCCGATAGCATGCATTGTTTGCTCCTAAGGAAAATTATATATTTGCCACTTAAGGGTGTGTATCCCTAATCATTCTGGAATGCATATCCCAACATGATACCATTTAGTGTTTTAAATTGATGCATCGTCTAAATGGTTATCAAATTCACAACTTGATGTTTGTGTAATTTATGACTTAGCTAATAAGATAGCAAGCACAATATTACAGATTGCATGTATTTATCAGTAGTGATGATAAGTTTATTTCCCTGGCTATTAATGATCGACGGAATAAGTGTTGAACTTCCTGTAGATTATGTTCATACACGAATTGCTTTTCTTAAGACGATCACTTAACGTCTACGATTGATAGCAAAGCCAATAATCATGAGAGCAAGTTCATGTTTATATATGAGTACATGTAATTTTACATGAAATAAAATTCACATCAAGCCAATATGTTGTAATAGTTTCTCCCCAATTATAGTTGGTCTTTGGTCAGGAACCAAAGATGTCCTTTCTAAGATTTTGGTTGTGCGGTATATATTGAAATTGATCCACCACTACGCACAAAAATAGGACCTTAAAAGGTGGTTGGGAATACATGATAATGAATAGAGCCTTTCACGAGATATTTATTTATGTCTCAATTAATTGATATCCATCTAAATGGATTACCATTCCCAACATCAGGGGGAGATAAAAAGCAGTTGGAAAAGAAATGAGTTGGTATGAATTATCATTGATCCTCAAAAATAAAAGTGTGAACAGATTTCAAAGAATAACTCATTTACAAATATTAGCGAATATATTACTAGACGCATTCACTGACCTTAAAAAGGTGACTATGTCACATATACCAACTGCTAATGCTCCAATTAAGATGAGTGTCCCAGAAGGACAATCACCACATTTTTGTAATGAGTCTATTGCATGTCTAAAGCATGGTAGACCAGTCGATTCCAACAATAAAGTTCCTCGAAAGTTGGAGCAACTAATTAAGATGGTCAAGTCGAGGTTATATTAAAAAGGTCTCCTGAAGAGACAATAGACATGATGCTTCAAGAAGAACCCCAGGTACCTGAAAATAATGAGATCTCAATAAGGTGTATCATGTCTAAGATATGTATGGAATCGAAATAAAAATCGACGTCGTTATACTTTTGTATATAATCTAGCGCTTGAAATGATTAAATGATGAGGATCAAGATTTGAGATTTACCTATGAACGTAAACATAGAAATGATTGGCCAAAATGGAAAGACGCAAATAAGGGAAAGTTGAATTCTCTAATGACATGGAAAGTATCTGGACCAACAGTCTATACAACTGAAGTTGTAAAATATGTTGGATATAAACGGGTCTTTTATGTGAATTATGTGAAAATCAAATTGAGAGATATAAGGAAAAATTGGTGGCACAAGAATTTTCGCAAATACCTATGATTGATTATGAAGAGACGTATTCTCCAGTGGTGGATGCATTGACTTTCCAATATTTTATTAGTCTGGTAATATAAAGAGAGAATTGATATGCGTCTTATGAATGTTATGTATCACTTGATACTGAAAGTTTACATGAAAGTCCTGAAGGATTAAATTATGTAAGTCATGTAAAGTAAGTTCTCGAGAACAATGTGATCATTTATACATATTTGTATTTGAACAGGTTATGATTATTTTACATGTTGGATATAATTGGAACTCCTGATGAGTTTCTAAAGCAATTGAGTGCTTAAAAGATTAGTTGAAACATCTTAACGATGTAATACTTGTGCACCAAGAAACATATATAGAAAACTTGTACCCGGTGATTGTGATATCTCAATAAATAGTGTACACGCATGGTACAATATGGATTTCAGAGATAAAAGCAAGTGTTCATGACTTTTTTGCATATGATATAAATATCTATGTGTTAAATGGGCAAATTTTATGTAGCAAAACTTCTAAAGAGTGAAAACACATGCATATTTGGATAAGATGGAACAAATTCCCTCATGGATTGATAATGCTAGAAGCATTGATGTCAAAACCTTAAGAACATACTATATGAAGTTGAAAAAATATGTATGGACTAAAATAGTCGAGTCGAGTGTTGTACAACTCGAGATATTCGCATAAAGAGGGATATAAGTTTGATTAAATTAGCCATGTTTTATCAACATTCTACTTTTAAAAGTTCACCATAATCGCAGTTTACAGTGATGATGTTTAGGCATCATCGAGAGAAACTGTCGAGCTTTTAGAGGGAGAACTTTTTAATGACCTTGGCATGATCTAATTATTTCTCGGACTGCAGTTCGAGTATATATGTAATTATATTTTATTAATCCCTCAAGTACATTTAGAAGATGATGTTGGGATATTTTAGTATGGACATAGTTGAACTTTAAAGTATGTTAAAGGTTGTTAAGTCATTTGTTATAAGAAATGCCTATTATCATCTCCTACCAATGTAGAGATTCTCATTCTAGAAGTACCATCGTTAAATGCATGTGTGCATTAAATGTTTTGCTAGCTATGTATGGTTATAATATCTTTCACTTGAGTTTATTGTCATGATATAACCTTTGTCAAGCGAAGAGACATTGGAATGAGTTCAACGAAATATTTCAGGTATAAACGATATTTGATTATATTTTACTAACCCATCAAAACAAGTTTGGTTAGTCTTGTAGATGCAGGAATGTAACTAAACACAGTCGTGGACATATGATATTTTTTGGAAGGGGGCACCTAAAGTCTTGTTAGAAGATTATACAACATTGCTCAACATAAAGGTTGCACATTAGGGACCGAGCGACAAATCATTGACTACAAAAGCGTTGGTCAACTTTCAAGGAAGATGGACACACGTCACTTAAATGATACAAGTTAAAATGAGGGGGAGACTTATTTAAGTTGCACACTTTTTCCCTTGACTAAGTTTTGTCCCACTGGGTTTTCTTAGTAAGGTTTTTAATGAGGCAACATACCTGATCTAGAAGTATCAAGGGGGACTAATGCGCATTACACGCTACACTCTTTTTCCCTTAGCTATGGTTTTGTCCCACCGGGTTTTTCTAGCAAGGTTTTTAACAAGGTAGCATCAAGCGTATTATGTTGATAACCAAGGGGGAGTGTTATTGTCACACCCCAACCGATGGTTGAAACATCGGGGTGCAAGCACTAAGCGTTCAGATTGCCCATGAGATTTCCATAACACTAGAAATTTCATAATAGATTAGTTGATTCAACATTGTCTAGAACAAACAACCACCACATCAAGTATCAAATTACACAAATTATCAAATATTGTTCTAAGTTGATTAACTACATGGGTTTCTAAGCATCACCCTAGCTTGATTCACTTGTTTCCACCGCATCCTATCAGCCTGCAACATGTATTAAAATAGGGTCAGTACAAAAATGTACCGACGAGTATACAAGTTTGAGTATATAGAGTAATAGATTGTAACAACTCATATCCACAATGTAAGTAATAAAATAGTTTCAGCCGTGCTAGTATTCGCAGTCTAACAAGTGATAGTCCAAGTATCCCGATGCTTTGTTGTTTTCCCAAGTCTCAAGGAAAACTAGAATCCTCCTAACAATACCCCCGAGAATAATGGGGAGGTGCATCTCCTATAGCGCTACTATTGTTAAGGCGGAACTACACACCCTGGATTAAACGTTCACATAGCACAAATAGAATACAAGAATCACAAGTTTCACATACACGTAGGATAGAGTATAGTTTGTAAAAGTATCAAGTCTCATAGTTTATAGAATACGTGTTACATCCCAAAGTTAAAAAAAAAAAGGGATCGAGTATACTCACTGTGATTGCTTAACAGTTAAGACTGTTATTGGATCAAAGGGAGCTCTTTAGGTTTAGCCTGATTAGATTACAATAGGTAAGTGTCGGATGAAACAACGAGATTGCTCAAGTGTCAGATTAGTCATTGGATCGGATGGCTGTCCGATCGGATGGCCATCCGATCGGATTACCAGTCGACCGTGTAACAAGTGTGAAGGAACGAATGGCTGCCCTATCGGATGGCTATCCGATCGGGTTGCCACTCCATCCTTAGTTTGTTAAGAGTGTGGGAATCGAATGGTTGTCCGATCGGATGGCAATCCGATCGGGTGGCTGATCGAGTTGCCACTCGACGATCAGGGTTTTGAGTTTTAAGAATGCATAGGGTTAGGGGCAAGTGTCACTCGATCAGGTGGCTGCTCAATCGGATGGCTATCCGATCGGGTTGTCACTCGATTGGGTTACCTCACCCCGTTCTTAACTTTGTAAAAGTTCCAAGTTTCTGTCTAAAGTAATGACGACGTGGTACGTACTTCGACAACTGTAACCCTTCAGTGTTCAGCCGACTCGATCGGGTGGGAAATCACCCCAGTCCGCTCGGTCGTCCGTTTGTAACGAGTTTATGTCGGAGTCCGTACTGTGGTTGTCTTTTCTGGTAATAATCCGTTTCCAAACCAACTCCAGCCTATCAATCGAGTCTACAGTCCGTGCAGAACCGGATTCCACCGTTTAAAGTGAAAAGTTTAAGGAAAAAGATGAAGATAAACATAGGTTTTAACTTGAAAAGTTAGATCTTGCTTAGATTTAGTGTAAAGGCACACGAAATTCCTTGGATCTAATCTAGATTCTATCAGGAATGACATCATATGGTAGTTTGTACAACCCCCATTGATGACATCATCCTTAAGAACTCAGATCTGGGAGATTTCATGGTGAAAAGTGAGATTTCAAAGGAGAATCTCGTAGAGAACGTCGTATAGATCAAGAAGGTACAAGGATCTAGTGTAAAACGTACCGAAATAGCCGAGAAATCAAAGGAATATGGTGTTCGTGCGTCTGAGTCGAGCAGGGCTGTCACATCAGTGAAGGACTGATGTGACAGCTCCTATTTATAGTGTGAAGGTGGGTTAAAGAGTGGCAGTGCGCATGGATCGGGTGGCAACTCGATCGAGTGGCCATCCGATCAGGTGGTCATCCGATCGGGTGGTCATCCGATCGGATTGCCACTCGGCCAATCCATCCTTTCCGTGTTTCCGTTTTCGCGTGTTAGATCAAGCGTTGCGTTGCGTATTTATTGGGTAATAGCATATATAGTATAACTTAGACAACAGTACCAATGTTTTCAAAGTTTTATAGTTTCCGCCAGTGACAAGACTCCAGTCCCTCGTTCAACCAAGTCTCAAGTTTCACGAGCCTCAAGAGTCAAGCACCAAAGTATATAGATTTAGACATTTCAAGCATGTAGAATTAGGCATTCCAAGTATATAGAATTAGGCATTCCAAACATATAGAATTAGACATTTCAAGCATATAAAATTAGACATTTCAAGTATATAGCATATGACATAGAATTCCCAAGTATCAAAGTATTAGTAATTTCATAGTTCAGGGACTAAAATTGACAATATGTAAAGTCCAGGGACTAAGCTTGCCGAAAGTCTAAAGTTTAGGGACGCTGGGAGTTACAGTCTCCCCTCCTTTAGGAGATTTCATCCCCGAAATCTTAGAGGAAGACTGCTCGAAGAGCTGCGGATATTTGGCCTTCATCTCACTTTTCAATTCCCAAGTGAATTCGGCGCCACGCTTTCCTTCCCATCGAACCTTGACAATGGGAATTTTGCTACGCCTCAATCGCTTGACTCCTTGATCCATGATTTCAACCGGTTTCTCCACGAAGTGTACAGCTTCGTTTATTTGCAAGTCTTCGAGGGGAACCTGCAGTTCCTCGTCGGCTAGGCATTTACGTATATTGGATATGTGGAACACTGGATGCACGTTGTTTAGCTCTTGTGGCAAGTCGAGTCTGTACGCTACATTGCTAATCCTTTCGAGTATCTTGAAAGGACCCACATAGCGAGGGGCGAGCTTTCCCTTCTTACCAAAACGAACTACTCCCTTCCAGGGAGATACCTTGAGAAGAACTCGGTCGCCAACATCAAATTCCAGAGGCTTTCGCCTATTATCAGCATAACTCTTTTGTCTGCTCCTAGCCTTGATCAAGTTATCACGGATCTGAAGAATCTTATCCGTTGTCTCTTGAATTATTTCAGGGCCAGTAAACTGCTTGTCACCAATCTCATGCCAGCTGAGAGGAGATCGGCACTTGCGGCCATACAAAGCTTCGAAAGGAGCCATCTGAATACTGGAATGATAGCAGGTGTTGTACGAGAACTCAATCAATGGTAAATGTACATCCCAGTTACCACCAAAGTCGATGACATAAGAATGAAGCATATCCTCTAGGGTCTGAATAGTACGCTCGGTCTGTCCATCCGTTTGAGGATGGAAGGCCGTGCTAAGATTCAAATGAGCACCCATAGCGGATTGAAAGGTTTGTCAAAGACGTGAAGTAAAGCAACCATCACGGTCCGAGATTATGTCAAGAGGTATGCCATGGCGGCATATAATCTCATCAGTATAGATTCGAGCAAGTTTCTCCACCTTATACTCCTCACGAATAGGAAGAAAATGGGCGGATTTGGTCAAACGATCAACAATCACCCAGATACTATCGTGACCGAACGGTGTTCGAGGTAACTTAGTAATAAAGTCCATAGCGACGCTATCCCATTTCCAAACTGGGATTTTGGGTTGTTCTAAGAGTCCTGAGGGACGTTGATGTTCAGCCTTAACTTTCGTACAAGTGAGGCATTTAGAAACATACACAGCAATGTCCCTTTTCATGCCAGGCCACCAATAAGTTGTACGCAAATCGTGGTACATCTTATCAGCGCCCGGATGAATGGAGTAATGGGATTTGTGGGTCTCTTTCATAATAAGCTCACGGAGATTATTGCGATCCGGCACTGATGTGGTAAATGTGGTCTGTAAAAACTAAACCTAATCTAGACACCCTAGTTTTAAATTTATAAACTAAGACTCTCTAAATGCTAGACCACTGACAGGCAAGTGTACCTATCGTACGTAGTAAAGCCTAATGAAGTCCGAGTATCGAACCCACGAGACACTAGCGACGCTAACTAGACTCTGACTCAACTAAGTACTTAACTGGTTTTAATTTGTGTTTTTAGGATTTTTTAATAAACTAATAAAACAAGGAAAAAAAATAACAGGGCAAGCAAGCTAGAAGTGACAGGAAGGAGACAATGATGAGAAAGAACTACCCAGGCTTCGAATCCCTAGAATCATGCAATGCTAATGTGACAATGATGATGGTTAAATATCTATTTCCCTCGATTGACCCCCCGCTAGAGATGTCCCAAACGAAAGAAGCAAGACTAAATGTGAAGTGCTAGAACGAACAGGCTCGAGCTATCGATACCAAATCCTACGAAAATAGAATCCTTTTGACCTCAGAGACAGTTATGTTAAGAGAAGATCCCAAAATCGCAAAGCAAACCCAACTTTAATAATTGAAATCCTAGGAAACCTTAATTACGATGCAATAAACGAGCCCGAGCTATCGGTCACCCAATCTACCCACCAATAATTAGCTAATAACCTAGCTCACCCTAATCGTCTTTCGAGTCACAAGATGAGGATGCAAGTTTTAATATAGTGATTTTAATTATTAGTCAACTTGGTCAATTTCTCAACACAATACCTAACCCGAAAATCCTAAGATCAACGAATTAAATTAAATCCTAAGTCTAGGGGGAATTTCTTCGTGCCTAAACCGCTGAATTTATTGACTAATAAAATAACCAAAACATACCAACATGCAATATCAAGATCAATATCAAAGAAAAGTTATGTAAATCAAATCAAATAACCGAAAACATGTCACAAACGCATTACAATCCTCTAGTTCATCAAAACCTAGGTAGTTATGAAGTTTAGCTACTCATAATATTCAATAAAACAACTGAACAAGGTCTGAAAACAACTGAAAACATGGTTCAAAGCGAATAGAAACCGAAAAACTAATGTTTAACGAACCCGAATTGCTCAAAACTCGAACAGAAAGCTTCCAAGACCCTTGCACAGTTCCAAGATGCTTCAAGTTCGTCCCAAAGTGCTCCAATGTCGTCTGGTGTTGCTGCCGTCTTCCCTTGCTTCTAAATTGCCGCCAATGTCTGTTGCCAACTACTTTTTCTGTCGTATGATATCCCTTAAATATGCACCTCCACTATGAATATGATCTCTAACGTTCATTCCCTAAAAGTGGCGTATGGAATTCCCCCAAATTAAATGGGCTTCGGCCCAACTAGCACTCCTCCAAGATGTGCCCTGTTGTTTTCGAGAACAATCTTGCACGTCTCATGTTTTTTAATTGTCCACCAAAATTGGCTGCCACTAATCTGCAATTGCTAGCCCAAATCCCTATTAACAGCCCAAATAATCATCCTTTCTTTCTTTTTCTATTATGCACGTGTTCAACAACAATAATAGTAATAATAAATATATGCCTCTAATAATAATTTAGAGGTAGCGGGCTCGGTCCATTTGAGAAAAATAGCGGCAATTTTAATTTGGTCTCTGGCGGTATACTCTACTCAACTAGCTGGTTATTTCTTTATTACTCATTTTCGTTCCATTTGCACCAGGACCTAGCCCAACACCAAATAATATAATATAATACTAAAAACTAAATAAAACAAATAAAAACTATACAAAAATAATACACTTTACACGGGGCAAATATGTATATTTTACCATACATCAAATATCCCCACACTTTACCTTTTGCTTGTCCCTAAGCAAAATCCCAAGCAACATGTCCAACTTAAACACTTAACAACAACGCAAGTCTCGAACAAGTTATAACGCAAACTACGAAATCATCAAACACAGCGGTTTCGCAAGACTTACAACGTTCAAAAGTTTGATGAATCATAATAATTTTCAAAAAAAAAAACGAGCCTACCTAATCAAGCTTTTCTCACCTTCAAGCAACCAATCATGCAATGTCAACACCCCTCACAATTTCACTCGACACTCGGTTGATATATGTGATAATTCAAGTGAACTCTCAAAACCAAACTATGAAGCATACTATCATAAGCTTGTACGTCAATCAGATTTCTACCTATTTGTTAAAATCTAACACGGATCAAGAGGGCTTTGATGGGTAGGTAAGGGCTAAAGGTAGGTTATTTTTTTTTTCATTTTGGGAATATATGGCTAAACACGTAAACACACGAAAAACCGGATATGAACGAAACAAAATACTAACATATTGGTCATTTTGACCTACAACTTTATTCTAATAATTTTTTTTTCTTTTTCCTTTTTCTTTTTCTTTTTTTTTTCTAATATTTTCTTTTTCTTTTTGTTTTTCATTTTTTTTTCTTTTTTTTCAAATATAATAATCACGTAACACGATCCGGCTATCAAATCACAAACGGGTAACAAACGAATGGCTAGGCTCAAAGTGGTGTATCTAAGGGTAGTGGTGAAACGGGTTAAACACAAGGCTACACAAATAGGGCGATCCTAATGCCTCTATCATATCCATGCTAAACCCTAACCGAAGGTCTCAAACTGTATCAAGACGCACAAGTTCTAAAGTAATGCAACACGTTGGTAAACACACATGAAACGAAAGTAGTGAATATATAAATATGAAACATGTAAAGGCTCAAATCTCACTATCATGTGGTAAATAAGGGCTAACGATATCGACAATGCACAACTAATAAACTCTCCGGCTCCATCCACTATCCTAGGCATCCCAAAACCTTTTACTTCCCAAAAACCGATTCACTCAATCTACTATCCCGCAACTTAAAGAAACATGTGCTCTCCGACTCGTAAATTCGACAATTAAACCGTTTTTAACCGACGTTTTGAAAAGGTCTTTGTTTTCTACTCGCTAAAGGACCGGGACTCGCAAAACCAACTTTTTTCTTTTTCTTTTTTTTTCAAATTTTTTTTTTTTTTTTTTTTTGCATTTTTCGAATTTTATGACTCAAGACTCTACTAACTAGACACTAACCGCAAGTTTCCCATCCCCACACTTAAACTCTACATTGCCCTCAATGTAGGATGGAAACCGACTCAAAAGACTAAAAATAAATAAGAAATAAAAAGACTAAGGGCATAATTGGAAAGGACTTAGCTGGTTTTATAACGTGTAAGCTCCAAAGCTCTCATCCAATCCAGCTCGATCGTATAGCATTTCGGTCGCGATCGACTGTGACACTGACTGGTATACTTAGAAAATGCCTGATATCTGATAAGCAGCTCCAAAATCACCCGAATGGAGATTGAGTACGGGTGGCACATATCCAAACCTGCATAAACAAAAAGAAGCAAAAAACCAAGCAGTACCGACTCTAAAAAAAACGACTCAAAACTACTAAATTAGACTCATGGTACAAAATAAACGACTCAAAATACAAACTCTACAAACCTCCCCACACTTGAATTCTATCAGGAGGTTTCTCCTTTATCCAACCTCTATCCAACCCGTTTAATTCCACCCGTTCCTTATTATTAATTAAAATTTTAAGGGTGGAATTTATAAACCTTTTATCATTTCCAAACGGGTCAGACCACCAATACTTAAACTTACCTGGACCAAACCTGATTCGTGGCATGTAATGAGAAGGATGGTGTTGTGCAAACTTCAGCGATTCCTCCTTCTTCTTTCTGCACCATCCTCGAATCCTCAGAAGATGTTGATCCAAGCTCTTTCTCGCCCTCTCCCGTGTTCTTGATCGTGTTGGCAGTCCATCTTCTAACTTCTCCACGGGTTGGCTATCAAACTCCTCAGCCACTCTCTCTTCTACGTTTGGTGTATATTTGATCTCCATGGTCGGCGTCTCTACAAGTAATGTTTCTAGATAGGCGAGATCACCAACCGGGTCAAATTCTTCATCTTCAAGAGTTGGCAAACCTACCAATTCATCCCCAAACTCATCCTCCCAAGATGGTACATGCTCTTTCTTCTCATCCTCCATCTTGTCAAGTGGCTCTTTTTCAACTTCTTCAACTTTTTCAACTACGGTGTAGTCGGGCACCTCTAACTCTGCCTCTTCTACTACCACCTCATCATCACTCCAAAAGCCATCATCGATATTCCATGGCGTGGGACACCAATGGCTGGAATTAACAACTTGCTGAACCGGAGGTGGGACTTCAACGTCCATTATCGTCTCCGGTTCTACATCTGATAACTCTGGATCACCAGTTGGCTCTTCTTCAATCTCTTCTTCCGTTAATCTCCTATATTCAGCCAGTTGCGCATCTATCTTCTCATCACCACAGGAAAAATCAATTATAAACTTACCATTCTTCTCTTCTCGTTCTTCCCGCTCTACCTTATCATTTTCATTTGTACTCTCAATATCCTCCAATGGCGTCTCCTTTGAATCTGAAGGCATCGCCCCTTGAAAAGCAACCGGACAATCTTCATACTTGTGCGGTCCAGCGCAACCCCGACAAAATGGATCCATGAGTTGATTGTTGCTTTCCCTCAACATCTGTTCTAGTGCTGCTGTCGACTGAGCTAAGACTTGACATGATTCCACCAATGTCTGAAAATAAGGCGGGCACTCGTTTTCGTTGCATGATCGATATGGTAAAGTATAGAAATTCTGATATGGTGAAGGATAGGAATTCTGATATGATTGTGGCTGTGAATATGAGTTAGAAGAGTGATATGTGGAAAACTTGATGTGGTAAATGTGGTCTGTAAAAACTAAACCTAATCTAGACACCCTAGTTTTAAATTTATAAACTAAGACTCTCTAAATGCTAGACCACTGACAGGCAAGTGTACCTATCGTACGTAGTAAAGCCTAATGAAGTCCGAGTATCGAACCCACGAGACACTAGCGACGCTAACTAGACTCTGACTCAACTAAGTACTTAACTGGTTTTAATTTGTGTTTTTAGGATTTTTTAATAAACTAATAAAGCAAGAAAAAAAAATAACAGGGCAAGCAAGCTAGAAGTGACAGGAAGGAGACAATGATGAGAAAGAACTACCCAGGCTTCGAATCCCTAGAATCATGCAATGCTAATGTAACAATGATGATGGTTAAATATCTATTTCCCTCGATTGACCCCCCGCTAGAGATGTCCCAAACGAAAGAAGCAAGACTAAATGTGAAGTGCTAGAACGAACAGGCTCGAGCTATCGATACCAAATCCTACGAAAATAGAATCCTTTTGACCTCAGAGACAGTTATGTTAAGAGAAGATCCCAAAATCGCAAAGCAAACCCAACTTTAATAATTGAAATCCTAGGAAACCTTAATTACGATGCAATAAACGAGCCCGAGCTATCGGTCACCCAATCTACCCACCAATAATTAGCTAATAACCTAGCTCACCCTAATCGTCTTTCGAGTCACAAGATGAGGATGCAAGTTTTAATATAGTGATTTTAATTATTAGTCAACTTGGTCAATTTCTCAACACAATACCTAACCCGAAAATCCTAAGATCAACGAATTAAATTAAATCCTAAGTCTAGGGGGAATTTCTTCGTGCCTAAACCGCTGAATTTATTGACTAATAAAATAACCAAAACATACCAACATGCAATATCAAGATCAATATCAAAGAAAAGTTATGTAAATCAAATCAAATAACCGAAAACATGTCACAAACGCATTACAATCCTCTAGTTCATCAAAACCTAGGTAGTTATGAAGTTTAGCTACTCATAATATTCAATAAAACAACTGAACATGGTCTGAAAACAACTGAAAACATGGTTCAAAGTGAATAGAAACCGAAAAACTAATGTTTAACGAACCCGAATTGCTCAAAACTCGAACAGAAAGCTTCCAAGACCCTTGCACAGTTCCAAGATGCTTCAAGTTCGTCCCAAAGTGCTCCAATGTCGTCTGGTGTTGCTGCCGTCTTCCCTTGCTTCTAAATTGCCGCCAATGTCTGTTGCCAACTACTTTTTCTGTCGTATGATATCCCTTAAATATGCACCTCCACTATGAATATGATCTCTAACGTTCATTCCCTAAAAGTGGCGTATGGAATTCCCCCAAATTAAATGGGCTTCGGCCCAACAAGCACTCCTCCAAGATGTGCCCTGTTGTTTTCGAGAACAATCTTGCACGTCTCATGTTTTTTAATTGTCCACCAAAATTGGCTGCCACTAATCTGCAATTGCTAGCCCAAATCCCTATTAACAGCCCAAATAATCATCCTTTCTTTCTTTTTCTATTCTGCACGTGTTCAACAACAATAATAGTAATAATAAATATATGCCTCTAATAATAATTTAGAGGTAGCGGGCTCGGTCCATTTGAGAAAAATAGCGGCAATTTTAATTTGGTCTCTGGCGGTATACTCTACTCAACTAGCTGGTTATTTCTTTATTACTCATTTTCGTTCCATTTGCACCAGGACCTAGCCCAACACCAAATAATATAATATAATACTAAAAACTAAATAAAACAAATAAAAACTATACAAAAATAATACACTTTACACGGGGCAAATATGTATATTTTACCATACACCAGGCACCCAGATGCGATTGAGGTAATATTGTAGCCCATTAGGTTTAGTTTCAAGCTGGTCAATTCTGGCGCCGTGGATTTCTACTTCTAAACTTCCTTCATTTGCTAATGAATACTGGGCGTCACGAATACATGCTTGGATATCATTAGAGATACGAATAGCATTCACATGAGTTTTGCGACTAAGGGCATCGGCCACTACATTCGCTTTGCCAGGATGGTAGCGAATTTCGCAGTCGTAGTCGTTAAGCAATTCCACCCAACGTCTCTGTCGCATGTTCAGCTCTTTTTGGTCAAATATTTGTTGAAGACTTCTGTGGTCAGTGAAAACCACGCACTTAGTACCATACAAGTAATGTCGCCATATTTTTAATGCAAACACAACTGCACCAAGCTCCAGATCGTGAGTAGTATAGTTTTTCTCATGTACCTTGAGTTATCGAGAAGCATAAGCAATAACCTTGTCCCGCTGCATGAGCATACAGCCCAATCCACGGTTCGAGGCATTGCAATATACCACGAAATCATCATTCCCATCAGGGAGAGTAAGAACAGGGGCATTACACAAAAGAGTTTTAAGAGTCTAAAAAGATTTCTCTTGTTCGGGACCCCAAGCAAAAGGTTTCTCTTTCTGAGTTAGCGAAGTAAGAGGTACAGCAATTTTAGAAAAGTCTGAAATGAATCGGCGGTAATACCCCGCCAATCCTAAGAAGGAACGAATCTCAGATGCAGATTTAGGTGTACTCCAACTCTTCACAACTTTGATTTTAGACGGGTCAACATAAATACCTTGCTTACTAACGACGTGGCCGAGGAATTGTACTTCATTAGTCCAAAACTCACACTTAGAAAATTTAGCATACAAACGTTCACCACGTAAAAGTTCAAGCATCAAGCGCAAATGTCGAGCATGATCAGTTTTAGTCGTAGAATAAATTAAGATATCATCAATAAAGACTATCACGAAACGATCCAAATAGGGCTTACAAACACGATTCATGAGATCCATGAACACGGCGGGTGCGTTGGTCAATCCAAAAGGCATGACCACGAACTCGTAGTGTCCGTAACGAGTACGAAATGCAGTTTTGGGTACATCATCTTCGAGAACTCGAAGCTGATGGTAACCAGAATGAAGATCGATTTTTGAGAAACATGACACGCCTTGTAGTTGGTCAAATAGGTCATCGATACGAGGTAGAGGGTAACGGTTCTTAATGGTAAGCTTATTAAGTTCACGGTAGTCGATAAACATACGAAACGAACCATCTTTCTTCTTGACAAATAGCACGGGAGCATCCCACGGGGAGGTACTTGGATGAATAAATCCCTTGTCGAGTAGTTCTTGGAGCTGACTAGACAGCTCTTGCATCTCGGAAGGTGCAAGATGATACGGGGCCTTGGCGACAGGAGTCGCACCAGGTATGAGATCAATACGAAAATCGACGGTTCTAGGAGGAGGAAGATCGGGAAGGTCTTCGGGAAAGACATCGGGGAAATCACACACCACTGGAACATCGCTTATGTTCTTCCCCTTGCCCTTTTGTTCCACCACGTGGGCCAAGAAAGCAAAGTTCTGTTTACGTAAGCACCTGCTCGCTTGTGTGCATGACATCAGCCTCAGTCCTTTCGAAGGTCGGTCTCCATAAACATGCAAGATATCATCAGACGATAGAGGCAAGCGGACAAACTTTTCATGATAAGCAATCTCGGCATGGTTCTTACGCAACCAATCTCTACCGATAATGACATCAAAACTGCCCATTTGCATGGGTATTATATCAATAGTAAACACGTGGTCATTAAGAATCAAGGAACAACCACGGAGAATAGAATCAACCAGAATAGACTTTCCATTGGCAATTTCCACCGAAAACGACTTAGGTAACATAGAGCGTGCATAGCTTAGCAGTGATTCAAATTCCACGGACACAAAACTTCTATCGGCACCAGTATCAAATAGGATCGAAGCATAAAGGTTATTTACGAGAAACGTACCATTCACGACATCATTGTCGTTACGAGCTTGGTTGGCATTGAGATTGAACGCTCGTCCACGAGCGGCTGGCTGCTGGCCCTGGTTCAGCCGAGGACACTGGTTACGGAGGTGAGTAGTATCTCCACACTTGTAGCATGCACGAACAGCGTTGACTGGCTTTGGATTCTGCGGAGGAGTTGGGAGAGCTGGTAGGGTTGCCTGAGCTGGGGCTAGCTGAACTGGTTGAGCTGGGTTAGCTTGACGACAGTAGGGAGTCGTGTGACCATAGCGATTGCAGTTGGTGCACAAACGACATGTAGAAGCAACAGGATGATGAAAATTACAAGTGGTACACTTGGGGTAAGACCCAGTGTACTGCTTCTTGACTTCAGGGGCAGCAGTGTTCTGAGCAGTAGCAGCAGGAGCAGGCTTAACAGTAGGGTTCACAGCAGGAACAATAACATTGCATCCTGAACCCTGAGACTTTCGCCTCTTGTTCTTGCTGCCACTTGGCTGCTGGGTAACTTGGTGTGCAGACTTGGCGGGAGCAGGGTTAGCAAACTGCTTATCACGAACACGATTATTGTTGAGACTGGCTGCCAGACGATAGACTTCCTCAATATTTCCGAGTTGAGCTGCTTCAATAGAATCACGCATAGAAGGAGGTAGACCATTGAGGTACTTGGTTATCATTCGCTTAGGAGTAGAAACCAAGTGAGGAACAATCAAGCTGAGCTGCTTGAAATGGGTAGTATAAGCCAGATTATCATCCCTAATCTACTTTAAGTGCCAGAACTCTTCTTCAAGCTTCAGTTGTTCATGAGGAGGGCAAAATTTAAGCATCATTAATTCTCGCACCTCAGCCCATGGAAGAGCATAGGCTTCTTCATTTGATCGGATGTTTCTCTCGTTTGTCCACCACTCCAATGCTCGACCTTGAAACATTCCGGTCGCACTCCTAGTCTTTAGATGATCTGGGCATTCGCTGTTGATGAAAGTAACCTCGATGCTGTCAAACCACTCGAGCATAGCAGTCACCCCATCACTGCCTGTGAAAGACTTAGGGTTGCAAGAGATGAAATGTTTATAGGTGAACTTGGTAGACTTTTCTTTCTCCGTTTTAGAATCAACAGATGAGGGCGGAGTGTTCGATCCTTGGATCTCAGAGACAATCTTTGGCACGACTCGAGCGATCTGGTCGGCCATGAAGGACATCATCTTTTTCTGAGACTTTTCCCTGGCTCTCTTGAGAGTGTCGGAGATCTTTCGAGAAGACATCCTAAAGTTCCAACAAGAGGATCATTAAGTCTAGATTAATATAGATTCACACACGACAGACTAAGACTCAAGACCCACACAGATACCGCAATCCACGACCTTCGCATGGCACGTTGTACGAAGTTTGGCAACATGTAAAAAACACTTATATATAGGAAGTACCAGCGGCGTATCCACCACGCTTCGGGCACATCGCTTCTGCCTCGTACTCGGTGTCATGTTACGTGTCGTAAAACACATTTATAATCATAGATTCTCTTAGACTGTTCCAATAGATTCACATAGATTCCAATAGTTTCCATAGATTCAATAGATTTATAGACTCCAATAGATTCGTATATTCCAATAGTTTCAATAGATTCTCATAGATTCATGTTACAATCGACAAACAACGAAATCCCGCATGGCACGTGATACGAAAGTTCGGCAACATGACGGAAGCACTTATATATAGGAAGTACCAGCGGCGTATCCACCATGCTTCAATCACGCTGCGTCCCCTCATCGTCGGTGTCATGCTTCGTTAACCACAACATTAGATTCCACCACTTTTCACTACATATATTTCCTAAATAGATTCAACACAGACTATCCAAGTAGATTTAACATAGATTAACCAAATAGATTCCACAACTTCAACCCGAGTCTACAAAACTACGAACTTCACTTAGCGCGTGGTACAAAGACTCGGTAACATGCCAGAAACACTTATATATAGGAAGTACCAGTGGCGTATCTACCATGCTTCGGACATGCCACGTTATCCTCATCTTCGGCGCTAGGCTACCTTTCGCGTTTTGTTTCTCAAAACAACACATACTTAGATTATACGTAGATTACGCTAGAGTACGCATAGATTACACATAGATTCCTCATAGATTACTCAAGTAGTTTTCATAGATTAGATTCCAACAACTCATCACCGGGCTGCAAACACTAAGTTTCGCATGGCACTTAGTACGAAAGTTGGTAACACGTCTGAAACACTTATATATAGGAAGTACCAGCGGCGTATCCACCATGCTTCAGACACGTCACTTCTCCCTCGTGTTTCCATGCCATGTTATATTTAGTGTCTTACAACCGCAACCACACATAGATTCATCAGATAGATTTACGTAGAATCATAGCCGATCAAGATTCACACATAGGCTATCATGATAGAATAAAGCTTCATAAATTTAGTTGATCCTGAGATTAGAGTTAACGTTTTAGGTTGCAGACATGCGTGCAATTCATGAAAGAGTCTTAAAATAAACGAAGAATCAAGATAAACGAAGAATCAAGTCTAAAACCATATGCAAAATCGAGAGAACATAAAAGTTAGGCTCATAAAACATAGAGTGTTCCGGGTAGAGGAACGATGACTAACCAAGGTGATTCAAAACCCTTTCTAATTGAGGCAACGTGTCTTGACTTACTTAGACAAATACGTCATCGATATTAGGCCTACGATATTCGTCCTTTTGGTCATTTCACGTACCCAATTAAATGGAAGTTTCGAGTCCTTGGCGAGACACGAAAACATCAAAGAGTGGGACTAGTTATCAAGGTCTAAGTTTCACCTCTAACTTGATAACATCGTACCCTAATAACGTCGGTACTTATCCGCAGACAAGACCTCCTAGAATAATATGGAGATTTTCCATCAAGGTTCGGATGTTACTCCTGTCTTGAGGGTAAATCTCGTGCAAAATACAAACACTGGTTAACAGTGTTTTCGAAGTATCAAGTGTATATTATGTCAGCCTTAGGAAAGGCATGTAAGCTTAATAGGAAAATGTGCTGCTAGGAAGCAGGTACGGTAGAATGCATAAGTCTTAAACAACAGATAAGAGACAGGATTCCTAGAACTATAGACTAGGGCAAGTATTCCTACTTATCCTAATTCCCTATAGTTATGGCTCTGATACCAATCTGTCACACCCCAACTGATGGCGGAAACATCGGGGTGTGAGCACTAAGCGATCGGATTGCCCATGAGATTTCCATAACACTAGAAATTTCATAATAGATTAGTTGATTCAACATTGTCTAGAACAAACAACCATCACATCAAGTATCAAATTACACAAATTATCAAATATTGTTCTAAGTTGATTAACTACGTGGGTTTCTAAGCATCACCCTAGCTTGATTCACTTGTTTCCACAACATCCTATCAGCCTGCAACATGTATTAAAATAGGGTCAGTACAAAAATGTACCGGCGAGTATACAAGTTTGAGTATATAGAGTAATAGATTAAAACAACTCATATCCACAATGTAAGTAATAAAATAGTTTCAGTTGTGCTAGTATTCGTAGTCCAACAAGTGATAGTCCAAGTATCCCGATGCTTTGTTGTTTTCCCAAGTCTCAAGGAAAACTAGAATCCTCCTAACAATACCCCCGAGAATAATAGGGAGGTGCATCTCCTATAGCGCTACTATTGTTAAGGCGGAACTACACACCCTGGATTAAACGTTCACATAGCACAAATAGAATACAAGAATCACAAGTTTCACATACACGTAGGATAGAGTATAGTTTGTAAAAGTATCAAGTCTCATAGTTTATAGAATACATGTTACATCCCAAAGTTTAAAACAAAAAGGGATCGAGTATACTCACAGTGATTGCTTAACAGTTAAGACTGTTATTGGATCAAAGGGAGCTCTTTAGGTTTAGCCTGATTAGATTACAACAGGTAAGTGTCGGATGAAACAACGAGATTGCTCAAGTGTCGGATTAGTCATTGGATCGGATGGTTGTCCGATCGGATGGCCATCCGATCGGATTACCAGTCGATCGTGTGACAAGTGTGAAGGAACGAATGGCTGCCCGATCGGATGGCTATCCGATCAGGTTGCCACTCAATCCTTAGTTTGTTAAGAGTGTGGGAATCGAATGGTTGTCCGATCGGATGGCTATCCGATTGGGTCACCACTCTATCCAAGTTCAAGTTTCAAGGTTGCCTTTGATCGGGTGGCTGCTCGATCGGATGACTATCCGATCGAGTTGCCACTCGACAATCAGGGTTTTGAGTTTTAAGAATGCATAGGGTTAGGGGAAAGTGTCACTCGATCGGGCGGCTGCTCGATCGGATGGCTATCCTATCGGGTTGTCACTCGATCGGGTTACCTCACCCCATTCTTAACTTTGTAAAAGTTCCAAGTTTCTGTCTAAAGTAATGACGACGTGGTACGTACTTCGACAATTGTAACCCTTCAGTGTTCAGCCGACTCGATTGGGTGGGAAATCACCCCAGTCTGCTCGGTCGTCCGTTCGTAACGAGTTTATGTCGGAGTCCGTACTATGGTCGTCTTTTCAGGTAATAATCCGTTTCCAAACCAACTCCAGCCTATCAATCGAGTCTACAGTCCGTGCAGAACCGGATTCCACCGTTTTAAGTGAAAAGTTTAAGGAAAAAGATGAAGATAAACATAGGTTTTAACATGAAAAGTTAGATCTAGCTTAGATTTAATGTAAAGGCACACGAAATTCCTTGGATCTAATCTAGATTCTATCAGGAATGACATCATATAGTAGTTTGTACAACCCCCATTGATGACATCATCCTTAAGAACTCAGATCTGGGAGATTTCATGGTGAAAAGTGAGATTTCAAAGGAGAATCTCGTAGAGAACGTCGTGTAGATCAAGAAGGTACAAGGATCTAGTGTAAAACGTACCGAAATAGCTGAGAAATCGAAGGAATATGGTGTTCGTGCATCTGAGTCGAACAGGGCTGTCACATCAGTGAAGGACTGATGTGACATCTCCTATTTATAGTGTGAAGGTGGGTGAAAGAGTGGCAGTGCGCGTGGATCGGGTGGCAACTCGATCGAGTGGCCATCCGATCGGGTGGTCATCCGATCGGGTGGTCATCCGATCGGATTGCCACTTGGCCAATCTATCCTTTCCATGTTTCCGTTTTCACGTGTTAGATCAAGCGTTGCGTTGCGTATTTATTGAGTAATAGCATATATAGTATAACTTAGACAACAATACCAATGTTTTCAAAGTTTTATAGTTTCCGCCAGTCTCAAGACTCCAGTCCCTCGTTCAACCAAGTCTCAAGTTTCACGAGCCTCAAGAGTTAAGCACCAAAGTATATAGATTTAGACATTTCAAGCATGTAGAATTAGACATTTCAAGCATATAGAATTAGACATTTCAAGTATATAGCATATGACATAGAATTCCCAAGTATCAAAGTATTAGTAATTTCATAGCTCAGGGACTAAAATTGACAATATGTAAAGTCCAGGGACTAAACTTGCCAAAAGTCTAAAGTTTAGGGACGCTGGGCGTTACAGTTATGAATGTATTTATTATTAATGTGGTTATCAACCCCAAAAATAGATTAGCTTTCTCTCCAAGTTTTGTACACCTATATATATCACTATTGTATCTCATTGTAAATCATACCTATTAATGAAGTAGCAATCCCTTTCTCCCTTCATCTCTGCTATATTGTTTTGCTATTAGGTTGGTTTCACAACAGTTTGTTCGTGTTATTTATTTATAATTCTTTTATTAGGTTGCGAAGTGTAGGGGGCTTGGGTTGAGAGGCTTTGCTCGACACGTGGCGATTGTGGGCAACACCAGACCACCTCAAAAAAAGTGGGGTGTGGAAGCGGTGTTGGGGTGTCATGCTGACCCGCCCAACGCCGGGCTTCAAAGCGACGCTGGCTGGGCAACGACATGACCAACGCTGGCACAGAGTGGGTTAGCCACCTGGCTTCCCCCGCCCCATAAACACCCCTACTCCTCATAGCCTTAGGGCTTTGGAAACAACTATCTTATTCTTTGACATAATTATTATTAAAGTTAATCATGATTTTCGACAATGAAGCTTTCAAAGTCATGTCTATGCAATCGTATTAGTGGTTGATTTTAGAGTAAATTATTTTTTGAGTTTTTGTGTTTTAGTGGTTTTAATCATTTGAGTCTAAAATAAAAATGTTTAATGTGCTGAGTCCCTAGACGATTTTTTTATAACCTTTTGAATCATTTTAAGATCATTTTTTAACCTTTTGAGTCCAATTTTTAAACAAAAATGGACTCAAAACGTTATAAAATGAACAAAATTAGACTCAAAACGTTATAAAATGAGCGGTCAGAGACTCGGGGTGTTAATTTTTTATTTATTTTTGACTCAAATAGTTAAAACCATTAAAACACAAGAACTCAGAAAGTAATTTACTCTTGTTTTTATTTAACCCTTTTGTAATTCATGTTATAGAACCATATGGACTTGTCTATGTTACCACTGAAAATGTAATTTTGTGTTTTCACATGATCGAAGAGACATAGATGACAATTGTACTTTTTTTTAAAGGTGAACTTCTAATGGTTATCATTGTCACATCCGCACATTGCGGACCCTCTCCAAGAACGTGCGCCCAGATAGCAAGGTCAGCACTGGATTAACCAGTCTTGGGGGACCCTCTCCAAGAACGTGGGCCCAGATGACAATTGTATGATATACAACACTCAATCATTTCTAAGGTATAAAACTAAATATGCAATAATTAAGAATAACTAGGGCTGTAAACGAACCGAACGAACACGAACGAGGCCTTGTTCGTGTTCGTTCGTTAAGGAAATAAATGTGTTCACGAACGGTTCATGAACACTTACCGAACGAGATTTTATGTTCGTGTTCGTTCATTAAGGAAATGAGCGTGTTCGCGAACGGTTCACGAACACAAACGAACACAAATAAATTTGGCGAACGCGACGAAGGATAAAGATAGATGGCCCAGAGAGTAGCACTCGAACTTGAATCCCTTATTGTGGAACAGAGGTCGATTGTATTCGTGAATGTAAATAATGAGAAATGAAAGGGAAATGATGCATAAACAAGGTGAAAGTGGGTTTCCTAGTTTAATTGTTAGGGAAATAAAATAACTAAAAGTTTAATAATATAAAAAGTACAAATAAAATATAAGAAAGTACAAAGCTCATCAATTAAAACACAAACATACGAACATAAACGAACGCAAATCAACGAATGTTCACGAACACGTTCACGAACACCTTACCGAATGTTCACGAACACAATCGAACGAACGAGACCTCTGTTCATGTTCGTTCATTTAAGTAATCGAACGAAATTTCTTGTTCATGTTCGTTCGTTTATTAAACGAACGAACATAAACGAACTTCCCGCTGAACGGTTCATGAACTGTTCGCTGAACGTTCGGTTCGTTTACAGCCCTAAGAATAACTAATTATCTCCTTAGACAAAAACGTTAGTAAATCTATCAATGCTTAAACTCATTGATGTCCTTCCAATGAGCCCAAGGACCACAAATGAGACCTTGAATATGGTGGTCATCAACCGATCAACTAAAGGGCTCACAAATGTACGCAAAAGTCAACTTTCTCGTGATATATATAACTGATATTTTATCGATTTGCATTGTACTTGTCGAGCACTTCGAGATGTACAAAAGAGACCAATATAGATTTAGAAATATAGGACATAAAATTTCTATTAAAAAGATTAATGTCAGTCAGTACAACTACTAATTTGGTTGTCGTACTTTGGAAAATGATTTTGGGAGAGCGCTTAAGTTATTATAAGGAAATTATGTCAAACACGAGTCTCGTCCAACTCTCATGCTTCTTAATTCATTCGATTTTTGGAACTTGAGATATTGTTAAAAATACTTATTTGAAATCTTTTACATTTTTAATTGGGGGTTAGGATCAAATACAAAGGATAAAATAAATAAGAAGGGTAAGAAGGATTCTAGTCCATTGATCTTAGATTTGGAGGGTTGAGATTAGTTGTAGGGAAAAGAAGATAATAGAAGGGCATAAAGGGAATCCTATATTTATGGATTTTCTCTCTTCACATGCAAGGCACATGCCAATTCCCCCATCGATTTAAAATGTCCATAACTTTTTCATACGACATTTTTTTTAAAAAAAATTTCACCATAGTAATGAGCGTTTTTTATCTTTAATATGAGTACCATATTATCACATAAAAATAAAATAAAAAATTTCATTTTTACCGGGTTTTTTTTTTTTGTTTTTTGCATTGTATTAAAGGTTCAGGTCATTGTGTCTTTTAACTGGGTTTTGGTCAGTAGAGTTTCTATACATTGTGTTATTATCAAAACCTATAACACAATGTTAATTTGGGTTCTATCCATTGCGTTTTTATAAGAACCTATAACACAATAAATGACACAATGAAGATGGTGTTATATCTGAGTTTTCTCTAAATTGTGTTATTAGTTCAGGTCATTGTGTTTAATATGTTATTCATTGTGTTTTAATATGTTGTCCATTGTGTTTTAATAATTTGTTCAAATTTTTTTTATTATCTTTGTTCATTGTGTTTTAGTTTGTTGTGTATTGTGTTTTAGTTTGTTTTCCATTGTGTCTTCATCTGCTCTCCATTGTGTCTTTTATCTGCTGTCATTAATTGTGTCTTTTATCTGTTGTCATCAATTGTGTTTTTATTTAGTCTGATACTTATTGTGTTATATGTTATCGCCATTGTGTTATACGTTATGGTCATTGTGTTTTAGTATGTTTTCCATTGTGTCTTTATCTGTTGTCATTGATTGTATTTTTGATCTACTTTACATTGTGTTTTACATCATGTCCATTGTGTTATTATCAAAACCTATAACACAATGTTAATTTGGGTTCTATCCATTGCGTTTTTATAAGAACCTATAACACAATATATGACACAATGAAGATTTATATCTGGGTTTTCTATAAATTGTGCTATTAGTTCAGGTCATTGTGTTTAATATGTTATTTATTGTGTTTTAATATGTTGTCCATTGTGTTTTAATAATTTGTTCAAATTTTTTTATTATCTTTGTTCATTGTGTTTTAGTTTGTTGTGTATTGTGTTTTTAGTTTGTTTTCCATTGTGTCTTCATCTGCTCTCCATTGTGTCTTTTATCTGCTGTCATTAATTGTGTCTTTTATCTGTTGTCATCAATTGTGTTTTTATTTTGTCTGATACTTATTGTGTTATATGTTATCGCCATTGTGTTATACGTTATGGTCATTGTGTTTTAGTATGTTGTCCATTGTGTCTTTATCTGTTGTCATTGATTGTGTTTTTTATATACTTTACATTGTATTTTACATCATGTCCATTGTGTAATATGCAACTGGGTTTTTGAATTTTTTTTGAAAAATATAACAATATGGTACTCATATTAAAGATAAAAAAACGCTCGATTTTATGGTATAATTTTTTTAAAAACAAATGATGTATAAAAAAGTTACGGACATTTAAAAATTGGGGGGGGGGGATAACATGTGACTTGCATGTGAATATTCTCTTTCCTCTTGTAGACAAAATTACCCTTTCATTTAATTTCTTCTATGACATTTGTCATTCTCTGGTGGCTTTTTATCCTTCTTATTTTTAAATACTTTGTATTATAACTCAACCCTTTTAATAGGTATTGCATGTTTATTGTAGGTGTTTTTTTAAGTACTTATTTGAAATCTTTTACATTTGTTTAATATGTATTGAAATCTTTTACAAAAAAATATTTGTACTATATATTTTGGCTCCCACTATTTTCACATCTCTATACCTTATTCCCACACCTTTTTACTATCTCTCTCTCTCTCTCTATATATATATATGTATAGAGAGAGATAGAAAGGAGGGATGTGTGAATACTCCTATTTATTTTCCATAAAAAGAGTATCTTAGTTTATTTTATAATGAGAAAGGACTCAATTTCCCTACAATTGGAGTAGGGCTGGCAAATCGTGTCTTAGCAGGTTTAACAGGTATCTGATAACGCGAACAACAAAAATTTTAAACATGAATACGACTCATTTAACTACTTTATATCCAATGTCTATAAGACAGATGCATATTTTATACACATAGAAGGAAAAATAATGGATCCCAACTTTCAAATTTTGATTATTTTTCAAAACGTAAAATATCACATGGTGTATTTTTCTGTTATTGTGTCTTAGCAGGTTACCTACAGGTTACCTATTGCCAGCCTTAAATTGGAGGGTGAGCTCTTTTTGTGGTTGCTTCAAATATCAAGGCAGTATCGTAAGCATTGTGTGTCCGGTAGTGAGAGGAGACTTTCGTTTATAAATGTACCATATGACATAAACCTGAGCTAGACATACCAAAAGGCTTGTTCTACAACCTGTTGACAATTCATATGCTATACTCTCTGAGTCTGTAGTCTTTTGCAACTTTGGAGGGCTAAAAGCAACATTCTTTTTCTTATTCATAAAATTTAAATAACCATTTTGCTTGACATCCTTCAAGGGTTCTTTCGGACTCATGGAAGATCTTTGTATGGTCCTCACTTAGTACTTGTACGCCTTTACGCAGCACTCTGCTTTAGGCAAACTACTTGTATGCGAATGTATGTTCTTCGGAGAACAAAAGGTTTTTCCAAAGCTAAACATTTTTCCAAAGCTAAACATCTTTCGACCTTGAATCACTAGTGTTGATTCTGATTTATGTGAAAGTGGATCGGGTTGGTTTAGCAAGGTACCTGCACCATTATTCATCATCTTATTATTAAAAAAAAAGGTTATCATGATTTAATATTGGAAAGTAGTATGTATATCATTCAATAGGGGTGAGCAGAAAACCGAAATAACCGAACCGTAACCGAAAAAACCGACAAAACCGAACCGAAAAAACCGAACCGAAGTAAAAACCGACGGTTCGGTTTTCGAATTTTTAATAACCGAAAATTTCGGTTCGGTTTTTGGATATCCATTTCCAATAACCGAAAAAAACCGAACCGAACCGATAGGTTACAAGGCCCGATACATATGTTTTATGTTTAAGTTGTTAACTTGTTAGCCTTAATCCTTTAACAGTTTAACCCACACTAGTTGTTAATATGTTATAGTCTTTAACCCATCCTAGTAGGCCCAGCCCAATACATAACATTAATAAAAACACACAAGGCCTAATAATCAAATGAAGTTCAAAAGTTTGTAACTATTAATGGAAATCCTTGTTAGTTGTTACTTGCATGTTAGTTTTTAGTTGATGATATAATATACATAATCTACTGATGTCTTGTGTAGTTGGTAAAAACTAGTTAAATTCTAAATCAAGTATTTATTAATTAGTACACAATCATATGATAGCACACTGCACATCTAGTAATGAAAGAAAAAAAAACGGTTATTTAACCGAAATAACCGAAACCGAACCGAAACCGAAAAATAACCGAAAAAAACCGAACCGAAATAACCGAAACCGATCGGTTATAGAAATGTAAAAACCGATTATAGCGGTTACGGTTTCGGTTTCGGCTCAAAACCGAACCGACCTTTGCTCACCCCTATCATTCAATATCATGCCCATCAAAGAGAAGAATATGAAAATCACATTGTAAAAATAGGGTGGGGATCAAATAAAAAGTTTATTTAGGCTAGAAAGGATAGGAAGCAATAGGATTATAACATGTGGCAAAATTTAAAATAAAGAGAAAGGGTATTTTAGTCAATCCAATCCTTTCTTCTTCATTCTTCTCCCCGGTAACTTCAAAACCCACCATTTTCAAAACCCACCATCTTTAACCTTTTCTTCACTGACTATCTCAATAATCACTACATTATAGTGCGATTTTCGTCATCAATCAATGATTCAAACACCCGATCAACGTGTTCTTCAGCTTTTTTTTTTTTTAAAGAAAACCCAGTTTAATTTCATTCAAAATCTCGTTTTTTCCCATGATTTTGAAGATAATCACTCGATCCGTTAGATTCGATCGCTGATAAGCGTTTCTATCATTCAAATTTCGTCAATCGTTGAAGAAATCGGCTTCGATCCATGTATGAAATTCTTTAATTTCATTTTTACGATCTAGGTTTTTGATTTAGTCATTACGTTTTACGATCTTGGCGGGGGTCCGGGGGCAGCGCCCCTGGTAGCAAGGTCCAAGGGGCGACAGCCCCTGGCGGGGTCCAAGGGGCAGAGCCCCTGGCTGGGGTCGAGTTGTAATTGTATACAGTTTTATGCCATTGCGTTTTAGAACTGCATTCCTGGTTCAGACAACTCACAGACAAAACTATTGCCCTGGTTCAACGCGTTTTAGAGAGAACACTTTCTTTGGTGTTTTTATGCCATTGCGTTTTAGAGTAAGACACTTTTATGTGTTTTCTGGCCATTGAGTTTTAGAAAAACACAATTTTGAAGTGTTTTTAGTAATTGCGTTTTAGGTAAAACACATTTTTGAAGTGTTTTTAGTCGTTGCGTTTTAGGTAAAAACACATTTTTAGGTGTGTTCAGTCCATTGCGTTTTAGAGAGAACATTTTCTTTTGTTTTTTTATGTCATTGCGTTTTAGAAATGAGACATTTTTAAGTGTTTTCTGGCCATTGCGTTTTATAAGTAAGACATTTCTTTGTGTTTTTGGTGCATTGCGTTTTAGGTAAAACACTTTTTATGTGTTTTCTGGCCATTGCGTTTTAGGAATAAGACATTTGTTTGTGTTTTTTGGTGCATTGCGTTTTAGATAAAACACATTTTTATGTGTTTTCAGTCCATTGCGTTTTAGAAACTACACTTTCTTTTGTGTTTTTAGGCTATTGCGTTTTATAAATAAGACATTTCTTTGTGTTTTCTGGCCAATGCGTTTTACAAATAAGACATTTCTTTGTGTTTTTGGTGCATTGCGTTTTAGAAAAATGTCATTTTTATGTTTTTTTTTTCTATTGCGTTTTACGTAACTGAGTTTTTTCCATTGCGTTTTACGCAACTGGGTTTTCGAATTTGTTTTTCGAAAATATAGCAATAGTATACTCATTTTAAAGATAAAAAAACGCTCGTTTTTTTGCTGCAATTTTTATAAAAAAATAATGTCGTATGAAAGAGTTATTAACGTTTAAAAAATGAGGGGAGGAATTGGAGGAGAGAGAAACTATTGCCTTGTATTGACTAGAATGCCACTAAACAAACCCATGCGCCTCTTTTTTTTTCTTTAGTTTTACCCATTTAATCTTAGCCCTTGATTAAATAAATGAATGATCAAGATTACTTCCTAGGCTTACTACCCAAATAAACTTACTATTATATCCTAACCTGTAAAAATATTGCCTAAAATTGAGTATTAAAATATCTAAGCGGTGTATTCTTAAAAGGAATGCGATTTATACACAACGGATGAGTTAGTTACGCTATTTTAATTTGTAAAGGCATTTATTTTTTAAGATTACGTTTTTTTAACATAACCATATGCTTTTTAAGTTTAATCTTTTATTGATTTTTGTGTTCAAGCAATATCCCTTTTACGAATGTTAAATGTGTATAATAATGTGTTAATGAAATTTGCCGTTTAAAAAAAATAACAATAACGTGTTTTAGCATTATGCATTTACTAATTTTGAGTAAAGAATCACAAAATTGTAAAATAGAAATAAATTATTAATCTAAATTATACATTATTTTTCGGTGGTTTTGGGAATCGGGACCTACCATCCTGGGTTAAGTAACCTTTGGGTTCGTCAAAAATAAGCGTGTGTATATATATACTAGTTTTTCTCCGTTCTCATTGCGGGGCACTAAGGGCATGTTTGGCTAAGATTATTTTACTTAAAAAGGACTTTTGTTGAAAAAACTTATTGACTTATGACTTTTTAAAAAGGAGTTTTTTAAAAAGTGTTTGGATTAGCTTCTGGGATGGGAAAAACCAATAAATCAATAAGTTGTTTTTAAAAAGTGTTTGGCTTAACTTATTGATGTAAAATGACTAAAAGAGACATTCTTTCATAAGTCAACAAATACAAGGAGTGTTAAATCAGGGATAATCTGGTAATTTGGTCTTTAAAAAGTTATAAGCTGATCAAAAAGTCACAAGCCCCTAACTTCTCAAAAATGACTTTTTGATGACTTTTTCTCTTTTTCAAATAGGCATTTTGAAAAGGACTTTCAGGTTTGCCAAATACTAAAACTCCTTTTTAGCTTTTTTATTAAGTCAATAGGTCATAAGTTGGATTGGAAAAACTTAGCCAAACATACCCTAAGTCAAATGTTTCTCTCTTATAAAATGTACATCTGTGTTTCAGTTAGTTGTACATACTACTCATAAAATGATCTAAAAAAATTATATCAAGTCAACCAATTAAAACAAAATACAATCATACTTTTGCTAAAAAAACTAAAACGATTGATAGACTATAATTTTTAACTGGGAGCAAAATTGTAATTTTTTAGAACAAATGAGCATGTGCCACGAAAATAAATTACACCTAATCAATCAATTAAAATAAAACATTACCATAGTTTTTTAAAAAGAAATTAAAACGATGGCATGGCTATAAGTCTACACCAGGGGCAAAATCGTAAGTTGACAAGGAAAAAAAAAACAAAAACAATGACAAAACTGTAAATTTGAACTGAAGGTAAAATCGTAATTTGGTTGGGAGGGAAAAAACAAAACCAATTGAAAAGCTTTAAATTTAAACATGGCAAAATCTTAATTTGCTTGGACCAATTGGATAGTGTCAGGTAGGGTTTATTTGGGAACCACATTTATTGCGAAAATCATGAGAATCAGTGTGAACACAATCAAAACTACTTAAAAAGCTTAAAAACACACAAATTTATTTATTTTCCATTAAAAATCGCAACATTTTATTTATAAAAAAAAATTAACCCGAATAACAATTACTGATGCACATGTGCATATGTCATATTTCTTGACAACACCTACACAATCACTACCATCCGTAATATATTACCAATATTATACAATTTCTCGTCCGTGTACATTACAATTTATAAAATTAAAACCCTTGTAAATATTTTTACATTTTTTTTTATAAAAATCACTAAGGTCATTCATATTGATGTATATGTGCATAGTTTATACAGTAATGGGAGAACTAAAGTTAATGCTCATATACATTAAGTTTGTATGTTTGGTTAACTTATGGGTTGTCTATTATTGTAGATTAATAAATAGAAAAAACAAGTGGAAAAGTTACTTTTGTTCTAAAATCGATGAATAAAGGTACAAAAAAATGTTAGATGCAGATGCTATGGAGGATGATGACGTAATAATGCTACGAAGAATGATGATGTAATGATTAATCAAAGAGTTAAAAAAAGTTGTTTATTATTTAATGATGCAGTTGCGAAGATATGCACATGTGAATCACTTTATAAATGATATTATTTGTATGGCACATATGCATTTTGGTTAATTTTATCTAGTGGTTGATAGTTTGGTTATATATGTTTATGGTATGAAGGTTGGTGATGCACATGTGCATAGTTTGAAATATTATACATATTGACAATGTATTACCAATGGTAGTGTAGACGGAAATGGAGTTGTATAATACTGGTAATATATTATGGATGATAGTGTAGATGGAAGCGAAATTGTATTGGTTTTGTCAAGAAATGTGAAATATGCACATGTGCATCAGTAATTGTTATTAGGATTAAAAAATAATAAAAAAAAAATATTTTTATATATAAAATGTTGCGATTTTTTATGGATTTTTTTTAAAAGAAAAATTATGTATTTTTTAAGTAGTTTTGGTTGTGTTCACACTGGTTCTCGCGATTCTCGCAATAAATGATGGTTCCTAATGGATCCTCATCCTATACATATATACACACACACACATTATGTAACACCCCAAAACCGAATATTTAATTTGCTAGTTTGTTATCATGTTTAACAAAATGAGGTATAATAACGGGGTTAGTAAACCTAGTTAAATGTCTAGCAAATTAAGTAAAGGAATGAAATTAAAGCCAAATATGATGGTGTCATGAACTTAAGGGACTAATGGTGACATATTAAGAAAGTTGGAATGATTAAATGAAAGCAAGAATAAAACACACACACACATCAGGCGCGCGCGTGTGTGTGTGTGTTCGACGCCAGAGCCAAGGAAGGAAAGGGAAACCCTTCTAATCACTCAAAATCAGCCAATTGAAGCCCTAATCGTGACTAAATCTCATGCATGTCAATGATTTGTTGATCATCTAGGCCTATTAAAGCTTAAAGTAAGAAGAAATTGATAGTTTGATGATTTTGAATATGTAGGGTTTCAAGAAATTCCATGTGTTTATATGAAATTAGTATGATATTGAGCTAAGATCATCATCTAGAACATCATGAATGCTTGAAATCGATTAATTCAATGTTGGGAGTGAAAACCCACTTAGAGTAGAATGAATATGTGTAGTAAAGTGAGAAATTGGATGAGGGAATGTATGATGATTGTTTATAATGATAAATTGTTAGTTAGGGCTGAATTAGAAGAGAAGTTATGTGAAATTCTATGGAATATTGATGTTCTTGATGATATTGACATGGATTGGTCATGTTATGCAAATGATACTTGTACACTATGCTTAATTAACGGTACGCCCACCAAGTGTATGATGAAATGCCTAAGTGATGATTTTAGATGAATTGTGTATAATGATGGATGGAAAAGTAAAGAATGTAATAATGAAGTGATAAACGATAGGTTAACATGAAATATGCATTTTGATTGAAATATATATGGGGCGTAGTTAGATCAATGTATGAATGTGTAATGACATGATAAATTATATAAGCTTGAAAAGATATGACTTTGAGTATATGCCTTATGTTTGTTAGAAATTGACTAATGAAGGTCAAATGTGGAGCATAAGATTAATGTGATTGATGTTATGTGTGGTCTTGTATGCTAACAAGGATATTAATGTATTGACATGTAAGGATAAATAACATATCTACGGACTCAAGCACGGAGGCTAACGGGTCAAAAGTAAGCATGGAACCTATGCTTGAACTTGGTCGCTCAAGGTAAGTGATTTCCGTAATCACTTTTTAGTTTGTTTAAGTAATATAATGTTTTAATTATTAAGTTCATATGAAGTTGAGGTCAAATCAATAGATGATTTTGATAAATGCACTAACGGGTCGAATAGTTCGTAGATGAATAACAAGCCGAACACATAATAGTTAAGAAATTCCTTAACTCGGAGGATGGATTTCAAGTTCACATGATAGAATATTAATTTACACTCATGTAGGAAGAAACGTGACGCAAAACGGATGAAAAATGAGAGAGTTATGTCCGTTTCGGTAAGAATTAATAGTTAGGAAAAGTGCAGAGTTGACCCGGCCGGGTGATGAGCTGACACGGCCGGGTGAAGGTTCTGTCAAAAATATTATTTATGTGATTTATGCATCGTAGGCTTCGGTATATTATCCGTGGACTACGATGGGCCTCCCAAACATGATTTCGAGTGTTTCCTTGACAATTATAAGTTGTAAACCCAAGTCTAAGCCTCATGTAATTTATATAAGAGTATGATAGATGTATGTAATGAAGTTGGACATGTATTACATGTAAATGGTATACAAGAATGCGTACGGAACACGTAGGTATGAATACATGATTGTAGGTATGATTGAAGGTATATTAGGTATGTAGATGTGTATGATTGTAAGTATGTATGTGTGCAAGTATGTGCGAATGCATGATTTGGAGGCATTTGAGAATTAGCGTTACTAATAATGCCCTTGTGTTTGGAATGTAAGTTAATTAGATGCATTTAAATGGTTGACGTCCTTTTAAGAAGATGTAGTACTTGAATATGTTGAGATTACGGGTTTGCTAACCAAGTTATTATTGAGTATGTTTGAAAGTGCAGGTTTATGAATGTCGGACTTTCGAAGTATTGATATAATAATGAAACGGTTGAATGTTGAAAGGATAATCGGGGTTGAAGTGACTTATGCGGTTAGAATATGCTATGGACGTTTTAGTTTATACAACATTTTATGTTTGGTCGTCATCATCTACTAACGGGTTAGTTGTATGAAAGTATATGTCATACCCATTTAATTGGATAATCGAATGCGTGAGAGAAATTAAAGTACATACACGAATGGAACTAAAGTGACGGTTTTATAAGCAAATAAGTATAATGACTAACTTTTTAAAGCTTGTTGTTGAATGTAGGTAAATCCTCAATTTAGGCGACTTGGAGAATTGGAGCGAGCACATGTTCATGATATGTCATATCAAGCGCTTCCGCTAGTTGCACTAATGTTTTTGGGTCAAAATTCTATTTTGTACAACTTGTTAGTAGACATACATTTTAACTCGTGATGTCTAAGTTTTTAGTAGTGTCGTGTCGAACGAATTGTAGAATGGTATTTGTCTTACTTATGTTTATAACAGGGGTATATCCGTTTTACGGACGGGTCATGCCCAATTTTGTCAAAAGCATGTTTTAATGTTGTTATTTTGAAGTCTTTTAATTAACCTTGTAAGTAATGTAAAAAGAAGAAATGCGGGTCTTACACATTATATATAGCTAGATCCATTTATCGTACTTATATTAGTTAACTAGTTGATGCCCCGCAAGTCGCCTTGCGGGGCGGTAGCCGAATATTTCTCAACCAATTAAAAAAAAAACACAACCATTGTTTTGCTAGAAAAAAAAAAAAAAAAAAAAACGATGGCAAGACCGTAATTTTGAGCTCGGGGCAAAACTGTAATTTGTCAGGATTAATGAGCGAGTGTTAGGCAGCTGCTTGACACGAATAACAAATTAAATCGAGTCAACCGATTAAAACAAAACACTTTTATAGTTTTGCTAAAAAACTAAAACGGTGGCAATACTGTAATTTTGAACTAGAGCAAAATTGTAATTTTTGGCTGGGTAAAATCATAATTTATCATAAGACAAAGCGGTGGCAATACTGTAATTTTTACCAAGGGCAAAATCGTAACTTTGAACAGGGTCAAACTCATAAATTTTAACTGGGGGGTAAAATCGTATCATACCCAGGCCAATGGGGTAGTGTCAGACAACAGTCTGACACTATTTCCCCACACACCTTTTAAAAAAAATTAAAACGATGGCAATATTGTAATTTTTAATTGCGGACAATATTGTAATTTTGGGCTAGGGTAAAATCGTAATTTGCCAAAAACTACAGTGATGACATTGCTGTAATTTTTAACCAAGGACAAAATCATAACTTTAAACACGGGGTAAATTCGTAATTTTGAACTTGACGGTAAAATCGTACCACCTTGGTTTTGTAGTGTATATAAATAAATTATCATATTATCTTTTCTTTCCACGTCACTCATGTGTATTATAATTGTCTTACGCACTAACCTACTCTTACTTAAATCAAAATTAGCATTCAAATATGTTTTTTTATTTAAATGTAGGTATTTAAATAGTTTTTAATTATGCGAAACAAACTGAGAACAAATACCATCAATTGCATAATATATGGCAAACCAGAAACTACCAACTTTATAAAAGTTGTAAAGTTTGGGCCGTTTGTTTGAGTTTAGGTAGTATAGTTGATTTCTTACTATTTTATTGATTGTAGAAATCTTCACTATGGAATTTTATAACATTCAATATAATATTGTTGGTAGAAAATAACAATGTCTAGATATCTGCGTTCTATGTTTTTTTAACGATCAACAAAACCGTACTTTTATTCCGAAACGCAAACAACTAGGAGCTGATTAGAGTATAAAAACGCAGAAAAGCTTATACATTGTTTACATCAAAACGTTTCCAGCTATCCCAAGATAAACTTGTACTGCCCAAGCGATCTTTTACCCAGAGATAACTCATAGTTTTAACCTCCTCCACTTTCCGCGTCACGTTAGGCTCCTTCGATCTGAAAACTGCGTCATTATTTGAAAGCCATATGCTCCAGAAAACTGTCATTACAACTTGCAACGCCTTCTTACCTCTCTTCGACAGCTTCGAAAACAAGGAGAGATTCAGCAAATCTTTCATATGGAAAGCGAAAATTGGATGCAGACCACACCAGTTGGCAATCACCTGCCAAACAACTTGGGAAAAACGACACGTAGTAAAGATATGGTCTATGGTTTCCACCGTGTCTCTGCAGAACCAACATAATGGACCCGGAATGTTAATTTTTCTCCTTCGCAAAGCTTCAGCCGTTGGAAGTATTTGTAGGTTTGCCCTCCAAGAAACAAACCCGATTTTTTTGGGGATCCAACTATTCCACGCAAAACTACCCAGCCGTGCCATTGAGCGTTCACAAAATATTAGTGGCGTTTAAAATTAATAAGCACCCGTACTATAGTTTAAGGGTTTCTACAATACTTGTTAACACAGGTAATTCGTTAACCATACCAGTCTTTTATCAATTCATTTGGGGTAACATACATTCACACGATAGCCCTATATGTTGTTTACAACACTTTTAACATACTAGACTGTTAATATTCATAATAATTTACCGGACCATGGGACCAAGTCTTGAACCGAACACTTTTATCCTTTAAACCTTGAGCTCTGAATACCACCTGTAACACTCTTGATTTCTAGATTTTGTGCTTGAAAGTTGTTAGGGTTCTTCCTTTTTCTCTTCCTCTAACTCACGACACACACAATGTGTGTTTTGTGTTTTCATCAATTAAATACCCATATCTTTTGTTCATGGCCCCTTTTAGCCCCTATAGTTTGGTTGTATTCGGTTTGTTTATAACTCACATCCACAACTGACAACATTAACTAGGTTTATATTTTTGGTTATGTACCTCATGTCAATTATAAAACGAACATGATAATTCTATTTACTAAGTTCAGGGATGCCACTACCAGACTTAGATTATGACCCAGTAGCCCGGACTTTTTATAAACTTTTATCTTATAAAACATATATTCATTTTTTATTTAACATTTGGTTTATTTAATTAAATCCTAATGTTTATCAGATTAACTCTTACCACTACGGTATTTTACCCGTTCATCCCCGGTTAATTTGGTTTAATTACCAAGTCCATTTTCTAGGTGTTACATTAACACTATCCATTCCTGGTCCTAATATTCATTTAGTCCGTTAATTACCCCCACGTGCTCATCGCGTGAGGGTTAAATGTGTTTTTTCAATCCTTATGTTCACCATCTTCGTTTTAGGTTGTCCTGGTTAAAACGTCTGTCCTTTCTTTTTTCTGCTTAAAATTGTCACAGGCCAACCCATGGCGACACCATCGAAGTGATACGAAAACGAGATTGTTCGAGACTTCATAACGACTAAATGTAATAATAATTTAAGCAACCAAATTTCATTTCATTTCGAAAAGAGAGTACGACTTTTTGAAAGAAAATTACGACAACTTGTTCATACATATTCAAATGACTAGAAAATACAAAACATAAATTATTAAATGTGTTTCTAGTTCATCCTAAGTAGCTTTCTTGTATGTGATCCTCAATTTCCTGCAACATGCATTAAAATACAATCAACAAAAGTTGGCAAGCACACTGGTTTGATTACATAGCATACGTATAAAAGACTGTCTCAAATCCAACATGGCATTTTGTATACTAAGTCAATTTCATACTAGTATGCACAACCTAAATGTCAAACTATAGTTTCCACGAGCGTAATCTTGTCATCGCAATGACAAGACCGATATATGATTGAATACTTAACAATGACCCTTCCTAAGGGTGGTGTGCTACTCCTGTAGCGCTATACATATTAAGGTAGGCTTGTGCAAAGTTAATGATAAGTAGTTTGCATGTATGAGTGTTTGAGTATCTAGAATGAATTACCTAAGCATAAGAAATAGCATGTTAGGTGGATTGAGTGAATTCATGAGTTTGATTGTGTGCATAAGTGTGTTTGATTAAGTTATACATATTACACCCCAAAAGTGGTTAAAGCGTAAAAAAGGGATTTGAGTATACTCATGGTTTGCGTAGAAAGTCCACGAAAGTGAGTTTGTTAAGTCTTGCGTTTTAGAACAATGAAGTTACCCTATGAGGGGGAAAGAAGGTATTTGAGTTGCGGATTCGATTATTGGATTAGATTCGGAATTTTATAGGATAATCTATATGTTATAGTCAAATGTAAAGTAAAGGTACCATGAGAATGGTCATGCAAGGAGGTAGGATGATTTTCATCCATTAAACCTCATTATATGATTCACCAAAGCACAAAATCATCAACTTAGTTGATGATTTCGGTTGGTCATGAATAGTATATAGAATAAAAGTACACATCTAATTCACCAAGTAACCAAGTGAGCTCAAACTAGACAAGTGCATTCCAATCATGGCAAAGGTTTGGAGACTTGGTATAGTTTGGTCACTTTGTTACTAGTAAGTTTACTTGGTAACTTAGATGTAAGATTGGCCATCAAATCAACAAGTGAAGTAGTGGAATCGTAGTTGGAAGCCTAAGTTCTAGTATTCACATTTTACCCAAGTATAAGTCTCATAACATGGAAGGTTATGAGCTTGGAGGGTTTCAACACTTGTAGGTTGCTTGGAACCTTGAAAAAAAAAAACCCAGAAAGTTAAGGAGGTATTTGAAGCAAGGTAGGTGCAAGATTACCACATGGATAATAAGTTTATGGAAAGTTTGTAAAAGTTAAAATCAAAACAAAAAGTTTGGACCTTAAAATGGTGATGTTCGACCTTAGTTTACCATGGTAAACTTGTGAAAACACTCCTAGAGGTGTTCCAAATGAGTTTGAAACAAGAATTTATGAAAAAGAGAAGGAAAAGTGAGTTTGAAGTTCACTTTTGAACTTTGCAAGAATCTGCCCCAACTTGTATTTTCAGTAGTTTAAGAGTGTTTTGAGTGAGTTTAAAATGTGGGAAAAGTGAAATGAAGGTGTAGGAGGCTTGGTTATATAGTGCTTGACTAGGGTTTGTGTTTTAATGAAGAATGAAGGTGATTGGGGAAGAAAGGAGGTGAGAAAAATTGAAATCCGGATTGGTTAAACAAACTTTCTACGGATTCATCATCCTTGTGTCGCGTGGCGGGCAAGGGTTAAGAGTCCGCGCGACGCGGCGTGTTGATGTTTCATCCGAATTTTGGCTTTTGACACAATTGACCCCTGAACTTGTATGTAATTATTATTTATGTTAAGAGTTGTTGGTGCATATCATGTGTGTCCGCCACTGTGTGAATAAGCTAGATAGAGCGTGTGTTGAATATTGTATAGATTTGAGTATTTAGAAGGTAAGGAAAACACTCACATGCACGATTGAGTCATACATGCGTATGAGGGCTCATACTCACGCATGAACCTCATGCTCATGAGGTGTGCCTATAAATAAAGGCTCATGTGTAATAACCCGACTTTTCGGATGGTTATCCGTTTGTTTTGCTTCGATTTGTAACCATCCTGTACGCTGAGATTCAATATAAACAATGGGTTTTGTTAGTCTAAATACATTTTCATCACATCACACTGCTGCACGTTTAAACGCTTTATAGTCACAAACGCTTAACGCTAACACAACATGAGTCATAGAGTACTATGTTACTCTATTAGCCGAGTGTGTTTGTTTGGTTACCTCTCGCCTCCGCGTACGCTTCCCACGACTAACATGCTAAAACGCAGACGCTGTTATTAGTAGTAGTAATGTTATGCTGTGTGTTCTTATATGCTTTACTTGTGTGTGCTTATTATGTGTTTACTCGCAAACGCTATCGCAACTCAAACTCAACGCTACTCGCACAACTCGATTTATCACTCTAAAACGCAACGCGACCCGAAACTCAATGTCACACTAAAATACTTAAAGTACCAATACTAACTAACGCAACGGAACACATTAAACGAGCACCTTACACGTAAAACGAGGAAAAGGTTGCGCAAAACAGCACCTTTGTTCGAAGCCAGGCCACTTCGTACGAAGGTAGCTGGTTCGAACCAAGGCCTTCTGTGCGAACCCCCATCCTCAATAAATACCCAGCCCCTCTTCATTCATTCTCACTTGCTGATTTTCATACCGAACCTCTGCCGAATTGCTGTCCGACCATTTTCAAGTAAGATTTAACAGTTTTAATTGAATTACACAACGATTTCCACTTCGATTTTCCACAAGAATCACTTCGATTTCATCAAAACATCAAGGTTGTCATCAAGAACTTCAACTTTTTCTTATAAACTTCATCTTTCTTACTTAAACTCTATCTTTTTCATCCTAACTTCTCTGTTTTCATAAAATCTTCATCTTTTCTTCATAAATTCCTGCTTTTATAGAAACTCTTCATCTTTTTTCATCAAATCTTCTTCATCTACAACGGTTTACACTTAACCGAGTGTATTGGGACTAGCCATGGCTTCCTAAGTTAGAAATCAGTTGATTTCGCACTCATCAAGTGTTAGAATCTAAGATGAAAATCTTTAGAACCTATTTAAACTTAATTTTCACTCTAAAAACGGACCTAAAACGACATGTATTCCTTTCACTGAATAGTGGAGCGGGGTAATGTCGAAACCAACTTGAAAAGGACTCGGAAATAGATCCGATTCAGGCAAAAACACAACACCGAATGCCAAAAACAGCTACGTTTGTGAACTGGGCTGTTCTGTGCGAAGCCAGCTTCGTACGAAGGCACTGCCTTCGTACGAAGGCACTGGTTTTACACAACACAGCCCGATTCCCATTCATGACACACTCAAAGACCTCTCCGACTCTAAGTTCAATCAATAGCTTAAGGTTGGAGGGATGAACACTCGATTTTTCAAAGACAGACGCGAAGACACTCGATTTTAGATAACGGAAGCCCCACGTGTGTGAAGACCCACCTTCGTACGAAGGCACCAGCTTTGTACGAAGCTTCTGTTTCCCATCGACACTCCGATTTTCAACCGTTTCAGCACTTTGGAGGACTTACGCTTCTGTTCCCGTACGCAGGCTGATCCGACGCTCCCTTCAATCCACTGAGGATCGTGTTTCTTGATTAGTACACGCTCAGTGAGTATACTCGAACCCATTTTCCTTTAACGCACTTTTGGGTGTTACATACGTTCTCTATTAAACACGACACACAACGCAACCACTTTATAAACGCTAACCGCTCCCGCATGCTATACATGATTTGTTGAATGCTTGTTACTATGCTTACACAATGTATTGCCAGACCGCCTTTAGAAACGATAGTACTATAGTTTGGACTCAGCACCTGTTGTGACAGGGGTTGCTAAGGATCCCATTACTTTACTTCACGTGTTTACTTCGGTGAACATGTGTCGCGCATACTCTACATCGCAGTCACGTGATTAGGTTATATCATTGTTGGTAGTTACATGCTTCGCCCGTTACGTGTTACATGCTGGTTATGCGTAAACGCTTTTCATACTATATTTATGCAATTTTGTGTACTCACCTTTACTTTATGTATTGACTTTTATTTTAATGTATGTGACAGGTTGTTGGTCTGTTTGTTGCAATGGATTAGGAAGTCTAGAAACCCGCAAATAAAATCTAGGTTGTCAGAAATGTTTTGTTTAAGAGATATTAACTTCGTTATGACTGTTTGTTGAAATATTTGTTTATTGGTATGGGACAATGAACCTTTTAAATATTGTCATTTAATAGTCGTTATAGATTCTCTTGAGCAATCTGGTTCGTCTAGTGCCGCGCCCCGATGTTTCCGCCATCGGTTGGGGTGTGACAAATTGGTATCAGAGCCATAACTATAGGGAATTAGGTCGAGTCGTGTAGAACAGACCTAGTCTATAGTCTAAGTACCACTAGACCACCTCCGTACGAACCCACTTGGGGCTTCGTACGAACCCACAAGTTGTACTCTCGCTCGAACCTGCAGCATTACACCTTCGTACGAACCCACGCACTACAGCTTCGTACGAAGGCGCCTTTCCTAAGGCTGAAAACTACCATGCCTTTCCCTAAGGCTTACACAATACACACATTTTGAAAACGCTCGTACAACACCAACGGGTGATTGTGTCGATCAGGTGTGAAAACCAAGAACTCTCGATTAGATCACTCACCCCGCGTATGTTTACTCTCAGCACGAGAATCTTTCGTTGAGGTAGGAGTGTCATCCACATCTCAACGGGAATCTCCATCTCTATCTCGTGGTTGTTTTAACCACAACTAGGATCGAATTTGTTAAGTTAGGGGTGAAACCCGCATCTTAATGACACATTCCACTCCCTACTTTGATTTCAAAGATCTCATCAAAGTCTCAACTGTTCCGATGACTTGAGTCACGTAGTAACTGGAAGGATGAGTGTCGTTCGCCGTATTCCAGTGAGAGCATAATCTATTAGGCCAAAGCGTGTACTCAAGCTCGTTGGGTATAGTTGAATCACTTTGGGTAGTCAATGTCTAACACCCAAGGCACTCTGTTCAATTTCTAGCCTGCAGTCGCCGATTTTTACGCGTCATCGATTTTATTCTAATTTTATGTTTTAGGTTGTGAGAGTTAAACTCTACGCAAATGATTTCGATCTCTTGCTTTCCGCCCTCCACTTTACGAAACACGTACAACTTGCACATCCCCCTTAACCTAAAACGCTAACTAATCGCGAACAAACTAAGAAGTCACGTATGCTATACTCGCCGCTATGCTACTCACTACCTTTCGTAACTCTCGCACGTGCTACACGAAATCAAAATATTGGGTTTTGTTGATAGGTGAATACGTGCAAAATATATGTTTATGTGAATTATGTGCTCATACGTGCTTATGTGTATACATGTAAATGCGTGATTATATGTCTACGTGCTTATGTGTTTATGTGATTAAGACACTAAACTAATTTACAAACCCAATATAGTCGAATCTCGTTTGACCCCTCATATGTCATCTGCAGAAGAACTACCAAATGGCTTCAACCCGCCGAACTATCCAGCGCAACAATGCTGGCAAGCGAATCGCCTCTCTTGTGGCTAAGGAAATGGCCAAGGTGATACCTCAAATAGTCAGTGAAATCCAAGCTGTTGGTAGCAACTCTTCCGTTGACTCAAAAGCTGACACGCCGAAAACTCCCATCAGCTTCAAAAAGTTCAAGGCTTGTGGTCCTATGAACTTCACTAGGAAGATGGACCCAGCGCAATGTTTCAGTGGTTTGACGCGATTGAAGTTACCTTCTGTCAAAGCGGATGTCCTGAGAATCTCCGCACTGTCAATGCTACTGGAGTCTTTCAGTTAAGGGCACTTGATTGGTGGACGGTCGAGCGCAACAGGCGCGGTAATGATGCAGCTTATGGTCTTTCATAGGAGGAGCTCGGGGAGCTAATGATGAAGGAATTTTGTCCTTCCCACGAAGTCCAGAAGCTGGAGAATGAGTTGTGGAACATCAAGCAAGAAGGAGGTGACAACGCTGGTCTCACTGGTGGTTTCAAATAGTTGAGCATTATCTGTCCCAGTCAAGTGGACACGCCTGATAATCAAGAAGTATATTCGCGCTATTCCTGACTGTGTAGCTGATTTCATTCAATTCGCAAGACCTACTACCATCAAAGAAACCTACCAACTCACAGCTGAGATCAACGACAAATGAGACTTGGCTGGAGCTTTCAAAACCTCGACCAAGAGTCTCAATCAGGCTACTGCAACTCTTGGTACTGACAATGCAACATCTCAAGTGTTGGTGCACTTAGTGTCTGTTAACTTCATCTTTAACAAGTCTTATGTCTAGATAGAATGAATGAGCACATAATAGGTTAGAAAATTAGGGTTTGTACATGTTTAAGGAAGAGATTTCGCTTGAAGGTGATACAAGGCAGTTCAAGCGAAACCCCAACAACATGCAGGTTCGCTTGAAACTGACATGTTTAAGTGAAACCCATTCGCTTGTAATGTTCAAGCGAAACCCCTGTGTCTATATATAGGGGTTGTGTGTCATTTGAAGCGAAACAGTTGTCTGAGTTAGTGTGTGAGTCGAGGTGCTGCCGGATTTTTGTCAAAATTGATTGTAAAGACTCAGGATTGATTAATAGAGGAATAATTGAAAAGAAACAAGCTGTTTGACGTTGTTTACTTTGAATCCGCCTTAGTAAATGATGATGAACTGCTCAACTTGATTGTTTAGGGTCACGTAACCGATCCAACAAGTGGTATCGGATGCTACAAAGTTAATGCTAAATCAACAACAGCAGGGTGTCTGTTTTTCGGATCACGATTGATCACCTGGCAATGCAAAAAGCAGACCTCTGTGGCTCTATCCACATGTGAAGCGGAGTATGTATCTGCTAGCAGCTGCTGCTCACAGATCTTGTGGATCCAGCAACAGATGCGCGACTACGGTTTGCAATTTCTAAACACCCCTATCTTTGTTGATAATGAGGCAGCGATTAACATTACTAAAAATCCTGTACATCACGCTAAAACCAAACACATTGAAATTCGTCATCACTTCATTCGCGATTGTTTCGAGAAGAAGTTGATACGAATTGAGAAAATCCACACTAACGAGCAAAAAGCTGATTTACATACCAAAGCATTTGATAAAACTCGTTTTAATTATTTGCTAAAACTGAACGGTATGAAGCTTTTATCGGTGTCGGAACGGATTATTGGCATTGATGAGGATGACATTGTAGATGATGTTGAGAAGCAATCTGCAATGGTTTGTCGATTTTTACCTGTTTTGGTATTTAGGGGGAGAGTAGGGTAAGTATTATTTTCAGAAAATACAAAAACAGTAAAAAATGTCAAAAATACAAAAACATGAGATATTTTCAAAATCCAAAAACAATAGAAAACTCAAAAAGAGCTTGTGTAAAAAGGGAAAATGATAGTACATCGGCTTGACAGTTACGGTATGCTAAAGAAATGGAATGTTTAAAATGTGTTAAACAGTCTCGCTGATGATGTGCCGATAGGTTTTTACACACTTAGTAGTTTTTTTCGGGATATAAATCTAAATCTTTACTTGCTTATTTCGTGGGGAACACTACTTGGATATATAGGTAACCCCTGAAATCTTGTTTGAAAGATTCCTTTTTCTGATATACTAGGTCTTTATACTCAGTGATATCTGAGGTATTATTCCGGGACTTCTGCTGAATGGAAGTTCTGACCTAGTCCCCGAATAATACTTTCTACAATGCTTGAAACATAGCATCACCCTCAGCATAAATGATGAAGACAATAAAATTGCTAATCAATGCTGTTGTAACAAAAGATCTTCTAAAGGGGACACACCCAAAAGTTGAGTCATGATCTCTCTGCTGAACGGTAGTTCTGACCTGAGCTCTCATGATTTCGATCATAATTTATTCCCTTACAGATATCAGTTGTGGTATACTCACCTGTAAGACTGAATATTGGGATCTAGATACGGGAGTATATTCAAGAGGTGGGACACATGTATAAGTTTAAGTCTCTAAAACACTTAATCTGTATCCTGGACAGATTGAAAATTATGTGAAAATTTAAGAGGATCAGTATATCGACAATCTAAGTGAATTGTTTAATTCTGGGTATGAAATTAAAGCTTAACGATACTTGTGACTTATCGAATAGCTGATATGATTCCCTAACACGCTCACCAAAAATATGTTTGTAAATAGTTTACTTTTATTACATTTTAGTTCTGTATTTCATTTCTAGCATAGAAACTTTATTCAAAATTCAAAAAGATTTTACACTTCTGCTTTATTTTTGACAAACCAAAGTGGAGAGTTGATCTTCGGATTCGAATTCTAAAAGATGAAAGCAGATGCAGGAAGGTTTCTGGGCTGGACAATGAGTTTGGAGCTAAACATGATAAGTTTGTGAAATTGGAAAGTTAAAGCAAGTTCATTAACTTGAAACTTGTAATTTTCAGAAAAACAAATTAAATTGAATGTCAGTGTGTATTATCTCTGATCAACCAAGGTCATTAAGTTGGACTTGGTAGATTAATTGAGTAATCAGGATCATTAACTTGAACTTGAGTACTTATTTGGATTTCTAACATTGGAGGTTAAAAGGTAAGTTTGGATTGAAACTGTTTTTATCATATATCTTATATTTAGGTAGAGATTGTACAGGTAACAGGTATCCCCATGGTGATGAAAATGACAAAGTTTGAACCAGAATTTAAGCTCTAGCTTATTGAGAGGGGGAGTATGTGAAATGGGGAGTCAGAATTCTAGATCAACAGTCAAAGGGGAGATTAAAGATTAAAGTTTGAAGATAAAGATTGAAGAGAGTTTTTACAATGATAAATTAATTTGGAGAAAGACAAAGACTGAAGACTCAATGCCAAAGACTTCGTAAACATCCAAGGGGGAGTCTGTTGGTGCACTTAGTGTCTGTTAACTTCGTCTTTAACAAGTCTTATGTCTAGATAGAATGAATGAGCACATAATAGGTTAGAAAATTAGGGTTTGTACATGTTTAAGGAAGAGATTTCGCTTGAAGGTGATACAAGGCAGTTCAAGCGAAACCCCAACAACATGCAGGTTCGCTTGAAACTGACATGTTCAAGCGAAACCCATTCGCTTGTAATGTTCAAGCGAAACCCCTGTGTCTATATATATAGGTTGTGTGTCATTTGAAGCGAAACAGTTGTCTGAGTTAGTGTGTGAGTCGAGGTGCTGCCGGATTTTTGTCAAAATTGATTGTAAAGACTCAGGATTGATTAATAGAGGAATAATTGAAAAGAAACAAGCTGTTTGACGTTGTTTACTTTGATTCCGCCTTAGTAAATGATGATGAACTACTCAACTTGACTGTTTAGGGTCACGTAACCGATCCAACATCAAGGTTCAAAGTCCTCACGCCAAAGTTGCAAGCGAAGGAACAACAACAACAAGAACTATGTGACTATCGCCGCAGCACCACTTAACGCAGTCTCAGCACCGCCCAACAACCAAGACCGTCAAGTCGCTACCACCAATGCACCGCCTGCCAAGCGTGCATACACTGGTAGTCACCCTCTATGCCCTACTTGCACCTATCATCATTCAACAGGGGTGAACTGTCGCTTCTGTGTTAATTGCAACATTTATGGGCACTTCACCGCTCACTGCCGCTCAGGCGGCCGCCAGCAAGCTCCTCAAGCTCTTCCTGCATCGCCAGCTCAACTTCCTGCTCCTCAGGTCAACCAAGCAGCTCCTGCACCCACTGTTCATGTGTAACAACCCGCTTTTCGGAAGTCAAAGTCAAAGTCAAGATTGAAGTCAAAGGAAGAAAAGATTGCTAATTGCGATCTGTCACTCCTTGCTCAACTACTGTTTTGACTTCTTTGACTTGTAATCGAATCTATTATTTATTTGCTTTAGTTGTATTATGTGGAGTACCTATTAATAATCGAGATTTAATCGCATATTAATCGCCAATCGACTTAATCGCTATCGCAACTCGAATTATATGTTCTGGATATTGTTTTACGTGTGTGTGATATTTATGTGTTATGTTATGTTTATGTTGAGGTGTTTAATCGCAATCACAATCGCAATTCTATCGCATCACAATCTAATCGCAAATGCTAAACGTAAGTTATTTATAGTGATTGTATGTTAGATATAGTAGTTAGGTTATTTGAGTAACTAATGGGTAATATTATCGCATCCCTCACTAGAATCGCATCGCAACGCTCAACACGCGATTCAAAATGACAAAACTTGTCGTGCCGGACACCAGGATCGAGTGGCCAACCGATCGAGTGGCCATCCGATCGGATTGCCATCCGATCGGGTTGCCATCCGATCGGGTTGCCACCGGATCGAACTACCACCCGATCGGACTGCCATCCGATCGGTGACCTGCTCGACACTTATGCACTTTCCATTTTGGGAAACCCTATAAATACCCTCCTGTCACATCATTTGTGATGTGACAGCTCCTCACTCGAACCAGCCGCACTCAAGCTCTTTTTCTCTCGATTTCTCGCGATTCTTGTAAGTTTTCAACCTAAATCTTGTACTTCTATGATCTACACGCACTTCTTCATCTTTTTCACCTTTGAATCTTAACTTTTAACCATGAAATCACCGGATTTGAGGTGTTCTAGGGTGATGTCATCACGAAGTTCTTAAGAACTTCAATGTTTGGCTTCATTCCATTAAGAACAACTTAGATCTAAAGGATTTCCACATGAATAATCAATGTTTTCGCATAGATCTAGACATATTCATGGTTAAAAGGATTGAGAGAAGGTTTTCCAACTTTCTTTCAACTCTTTTACACTCAATGCACTCAAAACCGATAGAATCAGAGCTCGTTCTGATCTTCTACTCTTTCTTAGTGATGGGTTAGTTCCAGATCTGATTTCTATCCAAGAGACAACTAATGTCGGGTTAAACATGAACAACCATCTCGAACCGTGAATTGGTCGGACTAGGGTGGTTCCTGTTCGGTCGGATCACTCGGGACAAGATGGGGATTCTGTTGTCTAGCACGGTATCACACCGTCTCGATCAAAACTGCAAAACTTTCAAAACAATCAAGTGTCAAAGACGATCAGGTCGTTGGGACGGATTGCCGTCCGATCGGATTGCCATCCGATCAGACTGCCACCCGATTGGCTTGCACTTGGTTCCACACTTAAACTTTTACTTCAACTTTCCAAGGATCTGAACGTCGAACGGATTGCCGTCCGATCGGATTGCCGTCCGATCGGATTGCCGTCCGACCGGATTGCCGTCCGATCGAACGACCATCCGATCGTGTGACGTTTGGGACTTGGGTACTTGATCAATTTCAAAGAACAGTAGTTCCAACGGATTGCTATCCGATCAGATTGTTATCCGATCGAGTGACAACCCTACTGTGAACTTGTTCTCTCTAAGTGTCCTACCAATCGGATTGCTACCCGATCGAACGACCATTCGATCGATCGACCTGAAGGGTAGAGATACTTCTCTGTTTTCATAATGCTACAACGAAAACTTCAAAGCCATTATACACAAACACATCCTTACCAAACAGATGTCAATCCAATCGAATGGCCATCCGATCGGATGACCATCCGAACGGATTGACATCCGATCGACTGTTCAGGCTAATCCCTTAAGCGCTCCCTTCAATCCAAGGCAGTGTTTATTAAGTTAAACACTATCTATGAGTATACTCGATCCCTTTTTGCTTTATGCACTTTTGGGTGTTACATACGTTACGTATTCTAAATCACATCGATCACACAACGCAAACACTATTTATACGCTGACCACTAATGCATGTTATACGTGACTCGATGAATGCCTGTTTGTTATGTTTACACATTGATTGCTGTCTACCTGCCTTAGCAACGATAGTACTATAGTTTGGACTCAGCACCTATCGTGGACAGGGGTTGTTAAGGACAATACTTCACGTGTTCGTAGTGGTGAACATGTGATTCGCACTCGCTACTCGTAGTCAAATCGCAGTCATTGGTATTGATAGGATCTTTGTTGATAACTTACATGCTTCACATTATACGTTGTACATGCTGGTTATGCGTAAACGATTTCGAACTCTGTTATACTATTAAACTTGTATGCTCACCTTTACACTATGTGTATTGACCTCTATTTTAACATATGTGACAGGTGCTTAGGATGATTGCTTGCTGTTTGATGAATCAAGCTAGGTTGGAGTCTAGAAACAAACTAAATAAAATCTGAGTTGTCGGAATGGATATTTGTCTTTGAGAACAATGGCTGTAATAACTATTTTATTTTATATGTTTGTGGTATGGGACATGAATCTTAATATATTATAACAAATATTTGTTATGGATTCTCCTGGACAATCTGTTTCGCTCAGTGCCATGCCCCGATGTTTCCGTCATCGGTTGGGGTGTGACAGATTGGTATCAGAGCCATAACTATAGGGAATTAGGCAAGACTCGACCTAGTCTGGGTCGATGTCTTAGAAACGACCTAGTCTATATTCTAAGTGCCAACAGACCGACTTGTGCATGCCCCATAAGGGTTTTGTACGAGCTTACTCGCTATTTCTTGCTCGAACTTGCTGTATGCTACACACTTGCGCAAACATCGCATACTACAGTTCCGCACAAGATCAGCCTTTCCTAAGGCTGATTACTCACATAAACAAATGACCTTGTTAAGACTAGGTGTGAAAACCGCAAACTCTCGACCAGATTACTCGTTCGAATTGCTACTTTTACTATAAACAAAAGAAATTGCGTTGAATCAGGAGTGAAATCCATACTTTGATGCATATCTCCTTATCTATCTCTTGACTTCATCACACAAGCATGAACATAGTCACTAAGTTAGGGGTGAAACCCGAACCTTGATGACTCGTTCTACTCTCTAATGTGGTTTTACAAAACTCTCACCAAAGTCTCGACGGACTCCAACGACTTGGGTCACACTGTAACTGGAAGGATGCGTGCCGATCGCTCAAATCGAGGTGAGAGCATTGTCCCGAAGGCCAAAGTGTGCACTTACGAGTCCTTGTGAATAGTCGAATCACTTTGGGTAGTCAAATCACTCTGGGTGTGTGTAGACGTGTTCGACACCCGAGACAATCTCCCCTCGATTTTATGTGTTTCGATTCTGGATTTGCTACCGCCAACTCTGTGATTTATCGATTTTATGTGGATTTTATGTGTTTTATGTGATTACATGTTTCGATTTTGGTGATTTTTACACTTTTCGCGACTCGCTTTAATCAACACGCACCACTCGCACTGCACATCTATCTCAAAACGTTAACAAATCGTTACTGCCTATGGAAAATCGCGTGCTATACTACTCGCTATGCTACTCGCTGTGTACTCTCTAATCGCATATCGCTATTCTCGGATGCGCGAACTTTGAATGATAGGTGAATATGTGCAACATATAGCATGGTTTCTGTATTCTGACTGCCTTATGTGCTTCTGTGCCTTACATGCCTATGTGTTTTTGTGCCCTACGTGATTATGTGCTTATGTGCTTATATGATTTATGTGTTCCTGAGCTTTATGGTGAATCGCTAGACTATACTAGGAATAATCGAATAGCGTTTTGAATCCTATGGCGCTGTCTGTTGCAGACAATGTCGTCATTCAGATCATTCCATTCCCGTTCAGCTCGCCGCAATCATGATGACAAACGCATCGCCGCCCTCATCGCTAAGCAAATGGCGAAAGTTATCCCCCCTGATTGTTAGTGAGCTGAATGAAAATGCTAGCAAATCTTCTGAAGAATCCAGGACTGATGCTCCTAAAGATGCTTTCAGCTTTAAGCAGTTCAAAGCCTGCGGCCCGAAAAATTTTACCGACGAAGATGGGCCTACGACCATGTTTCAATGGTTTGATTCTATCGAAGTCACCCTGCGCCAGAGTAATTGTCCTGACAATCTCCGCACTCTAAACGCAACTGGCGTCTTCCAATCCCGAGTGCTGGATTGGTGGACGACCGAGAGAAATAAACGCGGAAATGATGCAGCTTACGAGCTAACATGGGATGAGTTGAAGGACGTAATGATGCAAGAGTTCTGCCCTCCCCATGAGCGCCAAAAGCTGGAGGACGAATTCTGGCATATCAAGCAGAAAGATGGAGACAACGCTGGTTTGACTGCTCACTTCAAGCAGTTGAGTATAATCTGTCCTAGCCAAGTTACCACGCCTGAAATCACTATCAAGAAGTATATCCGTGCTCTCCCGGATTGTGTGGCTGATTTCGTTCAAGCTGCAAAGACGATGACAATTGAGGAAAGTTTTCTGCTCGCTGCTGAGATCAACGACAAGCGAGTCAAGTCTTGTTACTGGGATAAAGCTACCAAGAATCTGCATCAAGCTACCACTGCTTCAACCGCTGAAACCGCCGCCACTCCTCAGTCATCCAAGCTCTCGAGACACAAGAGAAAGAACAACAACAGTTCTAGCAACAAGAACTATGCGATCACTGTAGCTCTGCTCCAAACAGTACCAGCACCACAGCAACCTCAACACCGCCAAGTAGCGGCACCGGCCACCAACGCACCGCCAGCAAAGCGTGCGTATACTGGTCCTCACCCGGCTTGCCCTACTTGTACCTATCACCACCTAGTGGGAATCGCTTGCAGATACTGTGTGCATTGCAACATGTACGGCCATTTCACCGCCAACTGCCGCAGAGGTCCACGTCAAACCCCAGCTCCAACCCAAGGTCAAGCTCCTACTCAACAAGCTCTAGTTACTGCTCCTCAAGGCCATCAAGCAGCTCATGCACCCGCAGTCAATGCAACAGTTTGCTATGCGTGTGGTGATTCCAACCACTTCGCTAACATGTGCCCGAACCGAGTGGTCAAGCAAGAGCCACAACAGCAGCAGCCCCAGCAGCAGCCTCAGCAATAGCAGCAACAACCAGCAGCCCGCGAACGTGCATTCAACATTAACGCCCGTCAGGCTCAAGCCGATAACAATGTGGTCAATGGTACGTTGTCACACCCCCAAAATCCACACGCGGAGTATCACCGCTTGGAGACGTGACATGACCAGGATCAAGCCACCAATCATATTGAACATAACCAGTAATAAGTAAAATTCAACCACACAATATGAAAGGTGTTTCAAATAAAAAACGTAGTTAAGTGTTTAGCGGAAGCATAATTGTAAAACCCAATATAAGTATTAAGTACGAAATAAAGTAATGTTTTAGCATGGCACACACTGCCATGTCCCACAACGACCGCGCCTCCCTGTGCAAGCTCCATGAGTACCTAACGACCTGCAAGGCATGTAGCAACGAATCAACAACAAAGTTGAGCGAGTTCACAGTTGGTTGTTTTGTTATAGCATTCGTTTCGTAAATCGTATGTTCGTTTTGTAAACCATGTATCGTATTAATTCGTATCGCGGTCTCCCAGACATGTTTGCGAAGATTTAGTGGGGGCTTTCCATGTATTACTAGACCACGCGTATCGACTGCTACGAAAATGTAAGAGGTGCCCTAAGTCAATGTCTATCAGCATTGACCCTTTGCCCATAGTCCATTAGTACACGCCCGTTCGGACGACACGGTGTGAGGTTTGTTAAACCTAATAGCGCTATCTACTAAAGACCCGCTCGCCATAGGCCTCGGCGATTAAGTCGATAATTGAGGGACTTAAAATGATAGAGTGATGGTCTTATGGTCGTACGTATCCTGTTGTATGCGGAATACGCAAGTTCGTAGTTACCGTTCAGTTCTTTAACCTATTCCCAACCCTTGGGAATCCCATGCCTTGGATAGAGTGTTAACTCACCTTGGTTTGCTCGGTATGCTAAACTATGTGCTCACAAGAAATCAGTCAAGTCCTATAGTTATGCACGTACACAATCAGTACATGTTGGCAAAGTTTCACATGCAATCTAAGTCACAACGTGTGTTTGACAGTTAACGTTATGTAACACATATGCAGTTAAAACAAGTTCATGCAAATCAAGCTTCACAGAATTAACAGGCAGTTAATATACTTTACATATTTGACATGTTTAACAACGTTAACAACTTAACAGAGTGATAATCTAACTGAGTTAATAAAGTAACAGATCATTAGACGAAAACCCTCTTGTGGCGAAATCCCTTTTGTGGCGAAAACCCTTTTGGGTTTTCGTCGTGATTGTGTTTTCGTCGGCCAAGGGGTTTTCGTGGCATAATCATCAACATCATCAATTACACAACAACAGGAAACCCTAAACATGCTAACAGCCGTTTTACATGCTATCATTGAACCAGCAATTAACATATAACACCATGATCACTAATCATATCACTTCTGTAATCGATACCCTATGCATAACATATTCTCACTATACAAATCTAATATACATGCAACCCTAATTTAACCACTACATAATCTGATCAAATAGGAAACACGTGATTCTTGTTCACAGCAAACCGTCCAACATGACTATTCTATCAGCTAATCATTATCATCAACATAAGTTCAGCACATGTTACTAATAAATATCACTGACAACAATGATTAGCTCCACATGGGCCGCCATTTTGATATTCAAAGTTATAAAACTCTTTCAGCCATTAAACTTCCATCCCATTGGACCGATAGCTACTGTTACATCACAACCCATTATGAATCACAACCTAAGTATCATATATTAAAGTTGCAAACACATTCATGCACATCGATGATACTCATGTAATCATACACTATAGTCACAAATATTAATTAATTCACACACCACAATATCAACAAATAAGAACTTCAATAGATATGAAACTACTAACCAAGAATTTAATCGAACGAGCCGTTATCTCGAAGGGAGGGGGGGGTGCCTGCCGTCGCCAATTGGGAGGAGGGGTAGGGTTTCCTAAAAGTGTTCTAATCTAAAGATCTCACAAGTTAAATTGTAATCATAACTGGGCCGAAGCCCATCCTGTTTTCGCCGGACATCATTTGGACGAAAACACTCTAGTGTTTTCGGCTAAGGGTGATTTCGTGGGGTAGGGTATTCGGCCAAGGTTCCATGTTTGTTGTTTTTAAATTTCACAAACACAATATTAATACAACACATTATTATTAACATGTATGCTTATATTGCACAATATCTAAAACACACTTAATAGGCACACCATATATAACATATCAATCACAATACGATTTAACATATTACAAATGTGTACAGTTGTGAAACAAACAAGTCGTGTAAACAAACAACTTAAACAATTAACGCGCAATTAATGCGAACATGGAAATCTTGGAAACTCGAGTTGTCACATTATCCCCAACTTGAAAGAAATTTTGTCCCGAAATTTAGCGCGAGGTTACTGAGGAAGCTAGTTGTGTTCTGTAGTTTACTGGTTTTCCTGGGGTGTCACATCATCCCGCCGTTGGTTTGGAATTTCGTCCCGAAATTCTGTAGTAGCTTCAGCCTCAGTAGTGGTTGCATTGTTCTTGAACAACTGGGGATACTTGAGTTTCATTTGATCTTCTCGTTCCCAGGTAAACTCTGGGCAACGACGGGAGTTCCAACGAACTCGAACAAGAGGTATTCTGGTGTGCTTGAGGACCTTAACATCCCGGTCCGTGATTTCAACTGGTTCCTCGACGAATCGCAACTAATCGTCTATAGTGAGCTCCTTCAAAGGAACTATGAGGGTCTCATCTGACAGACATTTCTTCAGATTTGACACGTGAAATACATTGTGAACTCCCCCGAGTTCTGCTGGTAGGTTTAGTTTGTAGGCCACCTTGCCTATTTTCTCAATGATTTCGAACGGTCCGACATATCACGGATTGAGCTTGCCCCGTTTGCCAAAACGAACCACACCCTTCCAGGGTGAAACTTTGAGTAGCACTCGATCCCTAACCTGGAACTCGAGTGGTTTCCTGCGCTTGTTTGCGTAGGCTTTCTGACGGTCGCGAGCTGCCGCCATGCGTTGTCGTATCTGAGCAATTCTTTCCATTGCGTCTACCACCAGTTCTGGACCTGTGATCTGACTGTCACCCACCTCTGCCCAACAAAGAGGTGATCGGCATTTATGCCCGTACAATGCCTCGAATGGGAGCGGCTTGAATGCTGGTGTGGTAGCTGTTGTTATACGAAAACTCCACTAACGGGAGGTGTTTTTCCCACCCGTTGCCGAAATCGATAACACATGCACGAAGCATGTCTTCTAGAGTTTGGATGGTGCGTTCAGACTGCCCATCTGTTTGCGGATGGTAAGCGGTGCTCATGTCTAATCGAGAGCCAAAAGATTTGTGCATGGCCTGCCACAGTTCTGAAGTAAATCGTGCATCACGATCAGAGATAATAGAAGTCGGCACCCCGTGCCTCGAAACCACTTCCTTCAAATAAACGTCTGCTAAAGTGGAGAACTTATCCGTTTCCTTGATAGCCAAGAAGTGTACAGACTTTGTGAGTCGATCCACGATTACCCAAATAGTATCATTCCCACGTTGAGATCTAGGCAGGCCAGTAAAAAAATCCATGGAAATTTGCTCCCATTTCCATTGTGGAATCTCTGGTTGTTGGAGTAGGCCCGATGGTTTCTGATATTCAGTCTTGTCTCTCGCACAAGTCAAACATTTGCTAACGTAAGTTGCTATGTGAGCTTTCATGCTAGGCCACCAACACGTAGTTCTGAGATCGTGGTACATCTTATCTGAACCAGGATGTACTGAGTAGCGAGACTTATGTGCTTCATCCATCACCCGCTCGCGTAAGTTTCCATAGTGTGGGACCCAAATGCGCCCTGTAACGTAGTAGGCGCCGTCTTCCTTTTGTTCTAACCGTTGCCTTGAGCCGCGTAGGGCTTCAGCCCTGACGTTTTCTGGTTTCAATGCTTCTACCTGAGCATCTCGTATCTGTGAAGTAAGACTAGACTGGATGGTAAGTTGTAATGCTCGCACACGCCTAGGTGTGGTATCTTTTCGACTGAGGGCGTCAGCCACAACATTTGCCTTGCCCGGATGGTACTTGATGGCACATTCGTAATCATTCAGTAGCTCGACCCACCGACGTTGTCGCATGTTCAACTCCTTTTGCTTGAAGATATGCTCGAGACTCCTGTGATCGGTGTAGATGGTGCACTTGGTACCGTACAGGTAATGTCTCCATATCTTAAGCGCGAAAATAACAGCTCCCAGCTCCAAATCGTGCGTAGTGTAGTTCCTTTCATGAACTTTAAGTTGGCGTGACGCATAAGTAATAACCTTGTCACGTTGCATCAACACACACCCAAAACCCTGAATGGATGCGTCACAATAAACTACAAAGTCGTCCGTGCCTTCAGGCAATGATAGAATAGGTGCGCTACAAAGTCTATCCTTTAAGTGCTGGAATGCTGATTCCTGTGCATTTCCCCAACGATAAATAGCGCCTTTCTGAGTTAATGAGGTGAGGGGTTGTGCAATCTTGGAGAAATCCTTGATGAACCTTCTATAGTAGCCCGCCAAACCCAAGAATTGGCGGATTTCTGTTGGTGTACGGGGTGCAGGCCAATCCTTGATTGAGTCTACCTTAGATGGATCAACATGAATCCCATCCTTGTTTACCACGTGGCCTAGAAAGTGGACTTCACGAAGCCAAAATTCGCATTTTGAAAACTTAGCGTACAACTGCTCTGCTCGAAGTAGTTCCAAAATAATCTGTAAATGCTGCTCGTGTTCCTCCTGACTCTTAGAATAGATCAGGATGTCGTCAATGAAAACAATAACAAACTTATCCAGGTAAGGTTTGCACACTCTGTTCATAAGATCCATGAAGACTGCAGGCGCGTTTGTTAGCCCGAATGGCATGGCCAGAAACTCGTAATGGCCGTAACGTGTTCTGAATGCTGTTTTGGAGACGTCCTCATCCCGGACTCTCAGTTGATGGTAGCCTGACCTCAGATCAATCTTTGAATAGTAGCTTGACCCTTGCAGCTGGTCGAACAAGTCATCGATGCGTGGAAGAGGATAGCGATTCTTTATGGTTACCTTGTTTAGTTCGCGGTAGTCGATGCACATTCTGAAGGTACCGTCTTTCTTCTTTACGAATAATACTGGAGCTCCCCAGGGCGAAGAGCTAGGACGAATAAAACCCTTATCCAAGAGTTCTTGCAATTGTTTGGACAGTTCTTCCAGTTCAGTTGGAGCTAAGCGATAAGGTGCTCGAGCTATGGGTGCTGCTCCAGGAGCAAGCTCGATTTGGAATTCGACCTGGCGATGAGGCGGTAGCCTAGGTAAATCTTCAGGAAACACTTGAGGAAAGTCGCGTACAACTGGAATATCCTCTATCTTCTTCTCTCTTGTTGATGCAGTAACAAGTGCTAAGATAGCGGTGTGGCCCTTTCGCAAACACTTCTGGGCCTTAAGGAAGGAGATGATACCCACTACAGCACCACTCTTGTCGCCTTGAATCTCGAGAGGTTCTTTACCAGAACGGGGAATACGAACAATCTTCTCTTTGCATAGGATCTCTGCTTGCTGTTGGGATAACCAATCCATCCCAATGACGATGTCGAAACTACCCAAAACTATAGGAATAAGATCGATAGAGAAAGTCTGGCCAGCGAGGATAAGATTACAACCCTGAACTATATGTGTGGCCTCTAGACTTTTACCATTTGCTAATTCTATGACATGCTTGGTATTCAAAAGTGTTGGTGTGCGCTTGAGCATTTGACTAACTTTTAGAGATACATAACTGGTATCGGCACCCGAACCAAATAAGACAGTAACATAAAAGTCGTCGAGAAGAAACTTACCCATCACCACGTTAGGATCATTCCTTGCGTCACCCTGACCCATCACGAACACTCGACCCCTAGCACCATTGTTTCCATCATTGTTTCCCCCGTTGTTGTTCCCATTGCCCTGATTATTGTTGTTGTTGTTGTTGTTCGGATTTTGATTTAGCTGGGGGCAGTCCCGCTTGAAGTGGCCTTCAGCACCACACTGAAAGCATCCCCTGTTACCTCGCTGTCACTGCTGGTTCTGTGGAGCTGGTGGTTGTTGTTGATAGTTCTGATTCGCAGGTCGTGAGCTCCTGCAATCCTTAGCTTCATGACCCATCTTGAGACACCTCTGACAGCGACCCCTGTTGCACTGACCATTGTGGTGTCTGTTGCAGTTGTTGCACTTCGGGAGGTTTCCTCGATATCCACCCTGCCCTTGACTACCAGAAGATTGCTGACCAGGACTCTGGTAGTCATCGATCTTTCGCTGCTATGCCTGGGACTGAACTGAAGTCGAACCCTTGCTGGAGGTTCCATCCCACTTTCGTTTGTTGTCACTGGGAATAGCAGAAGTAGTAGTAGTAGCACCAATACGCTTAGGCAGCTTGTTCTGTTCCACTGCCTGGTCTGTGAGACGGTGAGCAAGACGAGTAACATCCTGGATGGTAGCAAGGTTGGTAGAAGTCACATGACTTTGAATCTCTGGTACTAAGCCTTTGAGGTATATCTCGATACGTTTAATGGGAGGATCCACCATAGTTGGACATAACACTGCCAGTTCGTTGGATCGTTTCGTATACGCTTCTATCTCTGACCCCGTCATCTTCAGGTTAAAGAACTCCACTTCCAGCTTGTGGATGTCATCATGACTACAGTATTCACGTTTGATCAGTTCCTTAAAATCATTCCATGGGGTGGCGTTTGCAGCTGCCAGCCCTAACATTTGAACTTGCGCATTCCACTAAGTTAGCGCAGTGCCTTCGAGAGTACCAGTGGCATATTTCACCCTACGAGCCTCAGGGCATTCACACATTTCAAAGACCGATTCGAGCTTCTCGAACCAGTGGAGGAGTCCAACGGCCCCTTCAGTGCCACTGAAAGTAGTAGGACGACAGTCCATAAAAGTTTTGAAAGTACACACAGGAGGCTGAGCGTGTTGACCTCCTGCCTGGGCAGCTGCGAGTGCTGCAGTTACTTGTTCAGTGATCAAAGCCGCCAACTGGGCTTGAGTCATGTTAACGCGTCCACTCATGATCTTCATATCAAAGGAAACATGAGTGAGAAAGGTTCGCGAAGGTGCGATGACAGAAGAGAGTAAGCACATAAGTGTTTCAATCAACAGTTGTTACGTTTATCTAAGCATACCATGAGCAAAGTTCTATGTAATCTATCAAGTAGGCAATGTAAACATAAATCACATCGCCTAGAATGTCGAGTCTTGCACGTGGAGCAAAGCGTCGTTGTGGATCGTTGAGCACTGTTCAGGTTATAGTCTGGTTTTAACAAAAACCTTTTCTCTTATTAAAACCAAGTTCACTATAACCAATGGCTCTGATACCAATCTGTCACACCCCCAAAATCCACACGCGGAGTATCACCGCTTGGAGGCGTGACATGACCAGGATCAAGCCACCAATCATATTGAACATAACCAGTAATAAGTAAAATTCAACCACACAATATGAAAGGTGTTTCAAATAAAAAACGTAGTTAAGTGTTTAGCGGAAGCATAATTGTAAAACCCAATATAAGTATTAAGTACGAAATAAAGTAATGTTTTAGCATGGCACACACTGCCATGTCCCACAACGACCACGCCTCCCTGTGCAAGCTCCATGAGTACCTAACGACCTGCAAGGCATGTAGCAACGAATCAACAACAAAGTTGAGCAAGTTCACAGTTGGTTGTTTTGTTATAGAATTCGTTTCGTAAATCGTATGTTCGTTTTGTAAACCATGTATCGTATTAATTCGTATCGTGGTCTCCCAGACATGTTTGCGAAGATTTGGTGGGGGCTTCCCATGTGTTACTAGACCACGCGTATCGACTGCTACGAAAATGTAAGAGGTGCCCTAAGTCAATGTCTATCAGCATTGACCCTTTGCCCATAGTCCATTAGTACACGCCTGTTCGGACGACACGGTGTGAGGTTTGTTAAACCTAATAGCGCTATCTACTAATGACCCGCTCGCCATAGGCCTTGACGATTAAGTCGATAATTGAGGGACTTAAAATGATAGAGTGATGGTCTTATGGTCGTATGTATCCTGTTGTATGCGGAATACGCAAGTTCGTAGTTACCGTTCAGTTCTTTAACCCATTCCCAACCCTTGGGAATCCCATGCCTTGGATAGAGTGTGAACTCACCTTGGTTTGCTCGGTATGCTAAACTATGTGCTCACAACAAATCAGTCAAGTCCTATAGTTATGAACGTACACAATCAGTACATGTTGGTAAAGTTTCACATGCAATCTAAGTCACAACGTGTTTTTGACAGTTACCGTTATGTAACACATATGCAGTTAAAACAAGTTCATGCAAATCAAGCTTCACAGAATTAACAGGCAGTTAATATACTTTACATATTTGACATGTTTAACAGCGTTAATAACTTAACATAGTGATAATCTAACTGAGTTAATAAAGTAACAGATCATTAGACGAAAACCCTCTTGAGGCGAAAACCCTTTTGGGTTTTCGTCGTGATTGTGTTTTCGTCGGCCAAGGGGTTTTCGTGGCATAATCATCAACATCATCAATTACACAACAACAGGAAACCCTAAACATGCTAACAGCCATTTTACATGCTATCATCGAACCAGCAATTAACATATAACACCATGATCACTAATCATATCACTTCTGTAATCGATACCCTATGCATAACATATTCTCACTATACAAATCTAATATACATGCAACCCTAATTTAACCACTACATAATCTGATCAAATAGGAAACTCGTGATCCTTGTTCACAGCAAACCGTCCAACAAGACTATTCTATCAGCTAATCATTATCATCAACATAAGTTCAGCACATGTTACTAATAAATATCACTGACAACATTGATTAGCTCCACATGGGCCGCCATTTTGATATTCAAAGTTATAAAACTCTTTCAGCCATTAAACTTCCATCCCATTGGTCCGATAGCTACTGTTACATCACAACCCATTATGAATCACAACCTAAGTATCATATATTAAAGTTGCAAACACATTCATGCACATCGATGATACTCATGTAATCATACACTATAGTCACAAATATTAATTAATTCACACACCACAATATCAACAAATAAGAACTTCAATAGATATGAAACTACTAACCAAGAATTTAATCGAACGAGCTGTTATCTCGAGGGGGGGGGGGGGTGCCTGCCGTCGCCAATTAGGAGGAGGGGTAGGGTTTCCTAAAAGTGTTCTAATCTAAAGATCTCACAAGTTAAATCGTAATCATAACTGGGCCGAAGCCCATCCTGTTTTCGCCGGACATCATTTGGACGAAAACACTCTAGTGTTTTCGGCTAAGTGTGATTTCGTGGGGTAGGGTATTCGGCCAAGGTTCCATGTTTGTTGTTTTTAAATTTCACAAACACAATATTAATACAACACATTATTATTAACATGTATGCTTATATTGCACAATATCTAAAACACACTTAATAGGCACACCATATATAACATATCAATCACAATACGATTTAACATATTACAAACATGTACAGTTGTGAAACAAACAAGTCGTGTAAACAAACAACTTAAACAATTAACGCTCAATTAATGCGAACATGGAAATCTTGGAAACTCGAGTTGTCACATACGTTCCTTGTGAATGGTATATATGCTATGTGTTTATTTGATACTGGAGCAGATAACTGTTTTGTATCATTTGAATTCGAAAAGCTCCTCAATCGTAAGCGCGCTCATCTCCCCTCGACGTTCGATGTTGAAGTTGCCACCGGAAGAACCGTCGCAGTCAATTCAGTTATACGTGATTGTACTCTTGAACTCAACAATCACATCTTCCCTATCGACCTTATTCCGATGCAGCTCGGTAGTTTTGACGTCATAGTAGGCATGGAATTTCTTCGCGAAAATCGTGCTGAAGTTATTTGTTTCGACAAGATGATTCGCTTCTCGCTCGCTAATGGTGATCAATTGTGTGTTTACAGTGAAGTCGCGTCGAAGAAACTCCAACTCATGTCGTGTGTCCAGGCTAGCAAGTATCTCCGCAAGGAATCCAAGCTTTCTTGGCGCACATCGTAGTAGCGGAGAAAAAGGAAGTTAAGGAGGTGGATCAGGTCCCCGTTGTTCGTCAATTTCCTAACGTTTTCCCTGATGATCTCCCAGGATTACCTCCGAGTCGTGATATCGACTTTCGTATCGACCTCATTCCTGGAGCCAACCCTGTTGCTAAAGCGCTGTATCGTCTCGCTCCTTCCGAAATGCGCGAACTCTTGAGTAAGCTCCAGGAACTACTTGATAAAGGCTTTATTCACCCTAGCACCTCTCCTTGGGGCGCGCCTGTCCTTTTCGTAAAAAAGAAGGATGGTTCGTTCCGGATGTGCATCGATTATAGGGAGTTGAATAAGCTGACTATCAAGAATCACTACCCCTTGCCTCGAATTGATGATTTATTTGATCAGCTACAAGGTGCTACGTGTTTCTCGAAGATCGATTTACGCTCAGGCTATCACCAGTTACGCATTCAAGAGGAGGATATTCCCAAAACCGCGTTTCGAACCCGCTATGATCACTATGAGTTCGTTGTCATGCCTTTTTGTTTGACTAACGCGCCCGCAGTTTTCATGGATCTAATGAATCGAGTGTGCAAACCCTTCCTTGATCGCTTCGTAATCGTATTCATCAACGATATCCTGATTTATTCCAAGTCAAAAGCCGAACACTCGCAGCATCTACGTTTGGTTCTTGAGTTACTCCAGGGAAACCGTCTCTATGCCAAGTTCTCCAAGTGTGAATTTTGGCTGGGGGAGGTCCAATTCTTGGGTCACATTGTCAATAGTCAAGGTATCCACATTGACCCTGCGAAGATCGAAGCTGTTAAGAGTTGGGTTACACCCAAGAATCCATTTGAAGTCCGTTCTTTTCTCGGACTGCCAGGCTATTATCGCCATTTTATTGAAGGTTTCTCTAAGATCGCTGTACCTCTTACTTCTCTTATGCATAAGGACAAACCTTTTGTTTGGGGAACTAAACAAGAGGAAGCCTTTAAAACTCTCAAGACTATGCTTTACAATGCTCCCGTGCTCTCACTGCCCGACGGAAACGACAATTTCGTAGTCTACTGTCATGCCTCGAACCTTGGTCTTGGTTGTGTTCTAATGCAACGAGAGAAGGTTATCGCGTACACTTCTCGACAGATCAAGATCCACGAGAAGAACTACACCACACACGATCTCGAGCTTGGCGCAGTTGTTTTTGCGTTAAAGATTTGGCGACACTACCTTTATGGTACCAAGTGTATGATCTTCACCGATCATAGGAGCCTACAACTTATCTTTGACCAGAAGGAACTGAATATGCGTCAACGGCGGTGGTAGAACTGCTCAACGATTACGACTGTGAGATCTGTTACCATCCAGGCAAAGCAAACATCGTTGCCGATGCTCTCAGTCGACGAAGCTACTTGCTTAGCATCCGTAATTCCCAAGCCCAGTTTAATCTCGAAGCTCTTATCTGTGACGCGCAGCATGCTTGTTTTACCGAGCGAACTTTGAAAAAGGAAAGGATTCTAAACGATGGCGCCCAACTCGAGAATAAATCGAATGGTATCTTTCATTATTTGGATCAAATTTGGATTCCCAAGCGTACGAATTTGCGACAACTTCTGATGGACGAAGCCCATAAATCTCGATATTCTATTCATCCCAGTTCTGACAAGATGTACCAGGACATGCGCTATAAGTACTGTGGCCGGGCATGAAGAAGGATATCGCAATCTATTTTTCGAAATGCCTGACCTATTCCAAGGTCAAGGCTGAGCATCAAAGACCCTCTGGCTTACTCGTCCAACTCGAGATCCCGATGTGGAAATGGGAGAGTATAGCTATGGAGTTCATAACGAAACTCCCGCGTACTCAATCTGGTCATGATAGCATTTGGGTTGTGGTTGACCGTTTGACCAAGTCAGCTTACTTCCTGCCGATACGAGAAGACTTTAAGGTAGAAAAATTAGCCCGAATCTACACCGACGAGATCATTTGTCGACACGGGACGCCTCGTGACATCATCTCTGACCGTGATGGTTGGTTCACCTCGCGTCTTTAGGAAATGTTTCAATCTGCTCTCAGTACTACTCTTAATCTAAGTACCGCTTTTCATCCCCAAACCGACGGTCAGACTGAAAGAACGATTCGCACCCTTGAAGACATGCTCCGTTCGTGTGTCATAGATTTCAGTGGTAATTGGGACGCGCACTTACCTTTGGTTGAATTCTCGTACAATAACAGTTATCATTCGAGCATACAAATGGCACCGTTTGAGGCTTTATACGGAAGGAAATGTCGATCGCCTATTGTATGGCACGAGATCAGAGACGCGCAAATTACCGGTCCTGAGCTATTGCAAGAAACGACAGACAAAATCCTCCAAATTCGGGATAATCTATTGAAAGCTCGGAGCCGACAGAAAAGTTACGCTGATAGACGCCGCAGGCCCCTTGAATTTGACGTTGGCGATCACGTACTCCTAAACGTTGCACCTTGGAAGGGGGTGATTAGATTCGACAAGAAAGGAAAGCTCTCGCCTCGATATGTTGGACCCTTTAAGATTCTGGAAAGGATTGGAAAAGTGGCCTACAGACTCGAACTACCAGAAGAACTGAGTAACGTCCACCCGACTTTCCACGTTTTGAACTTCAGAAAGTGCTTGGCCGACCAGGAATTACATGTCCCTCTCGAGGATTTACAAGTGGACGAAACATTACACTTCGTGGAAAAGCCTATCGAGATCATGGGACGAGAAACCAAGGTGCTCAGATGCTCACGCATTCCCATTGTGAAGGTCGCTGGGAAGGTAAACGCGGGTACCGAGTTTACCTGGGAACTCGAAAGCGACATGAAGGCGAAGTACCCGCAACTGTTTGTTACGCGTACTTCTTAAATTTCGAGACAAAATTTCCTAAAGTAGGGGAGGCTGTAACAACCCGCTTTTCAGAAGTCAAAGTCAAAGTCAAGATTGAAGTCAAACGAAGAAAAGATTGCTAATTGCGATCTGTCACTCCTTGCTCAACTACTGTTTTGACTTCTTTGACTTGTAATCGAATCTATTATTTATATGCTTTAGTTGTATTATGTGGAGTACCTATTAATAATCGAGGTTTAATCGCATATTAATCGCCAATCAACTTACCGCTAATCGCTATCGCATTCGCAACTCGAATTATGTGTTCTGGATATTGTTTTACGTGTGTGTGCTATTTATGTGTTACTTGTGCATGTTATGTTTATGTTGAGGTGTTTAATCGCAATCGCAATCGCAATTCTATCGCATCACAATCTAATCGCAAACGCTAAACGCAAGTTATTTATAGTGATTGATGTTAGATATAGTAGTTAGGTTATTTGAGTAACTAATGGGTAATATTATCGCATCGCTCACTCGAATCGCATCGCAACGCTCAACACGCGAATCAAAATGACAAAACTCGTCACGCTGGACACCAGGATCGAGTGGCCATCCGATCGGATTGCCATCCGACCGGGTTGCCACCCGATCGGACTGCCACCCGATCGGACTGCCATCCGATCGGTGACCTGCTCGACTCTTATGCACTTTCCATTTTGGGAAACCCTATAAATACCCTCCTGTCACATCATTTGTAATGAGACAGCTCCTCACTCGAACCAGCCGCACTCAAGCTCTCTTTCTCTCGATTTCTCGCGATTCTTGTAAGTTTTCAACCTAAATCTTGTACTTCTATGATCTACACACACTTCTTCATCTTTTTCACCTTTGAATCTTAACTTTTAATCATGAAATCACTGGATTTGAGGTGTTCTAGGGTGATGTCATCATGGAGTTCTTAAGAACTTCAATGTTTGGCTTCATTCCATTAAGAACAACTTAGATCTAAAGGATTTCCACATGAATAATCAATGTTTTCGCATAGATCTAGACATATTCATGGTTAAAAGGATTGAGAGAAGGTTTTCCAACTTTCTTTCAACTCTTTTACACTCAATGCACTCAAAACCGATAGAACCGGAGCTCGTTCTGATCTTCTACTCTTTCTTAGTGATGGGTTAGTTCCAGATCTGAATTCTATCCAAGAGACAACTGATGTCGGGTTAAACATGAACAACCGTCTCGAACCGTGAACTGGTCGGACTAGGGTGGTTCCTGTTCGGTCGGATCACTCGGGACAAGATGGGGATTCTGTTGTCTAGCACGGTATCACACCGTCTCGATCAAAGCTGCAAAACTTTCAAAACAATCAAGTGTCAAAGTCGATCAGGTCGTTGGGACGGATTGTCGTCTGATCAGATTGCCATCCGATCCGACTGCCACCCGATTGGCTTGCACTTGGTTCCACACTTAAACTTTTACTTCAACTTTCCAAGGATCTGAACATCGAACGGATTGCCGTCCGATCGGATTGCCATCTAATCGTGTGACGTTTGTGACTTGGGTACTTGATCAATTTCAAAGAACAGTAGTTCTAACGGATTGCTATCCGATCGAGTGACAACCCTGTTGTGAACTTGTTCTCTCTAAGTGTCCTTCCAATCGGATTGCTACCCGATCGAACGGCCGTTCGATCGATCGACCTGAAGTGTAGAGATACTTCTCTGTTTTCATAATGCTACAACAAAAACTTCAAAGCCTTCATACACAAACACATCCTTACCAAACAGATGTCAATCCAATCGAATGGCCATCCGATCGGATGACCATCCGACACTTGGTGCTCTTGCACCGTTTTACACGCTGCTCATCGTTTATGCTATCATTAACTGTTCAGGCTAATCCCTTAAGCGCTCCCTTCAATCCAAGGCAGTGTTTATTAAGTTAAGCACTATCTGTGAGTATACTCGATCCCTTTTTGCTTTATGTACTTTTGGGTGTTACATACGTTACTTATTCTAAATCACATCGATCACACAATGCAAACACTATTTATACGCTGACCACTAATGCATGTTATACGTGACTCGATGAATGCCTGTTTGTTATGTTTACACATTGATTGTTGTCTACCTGCCTTAGCAACGATAGTACTATAGTTTGGACTCAACACCTATCGTGGACAGGGGTTGATAAGGACAATACTTCACGTGTTCGCAGTGGTGAACATGTGATGCGCACTCGCTACTCGCAGTCAAATCGCAGTCATTGGTATTGATAGGATCTTTGTCGATAACTTACATGCTTCACATTATATGTTGTACATGCTGGTTATGCGTAAACGATTTCGAACTCTATTATACTATTAAACTCGTATGCTCACCTTTACACTATGTGTATTGATCTCTATTTTAACGTATGTGACAGGTACTTAGGATGATTGCTTGCTGTTTGATGAAGGATGATTGCTTGCTGTTTGATGAATCAAGCTAGGTTGGAGTCTAGAAACGAACTAAATAAAATCTGAGTTGTCGGAATGGATATTTGTCTTTGAGAACAATGTCTGTAATAACTGTTTTATTTTATATGTTTGTGGTATGGGACATGAACCTTAATATATGATAACAAATAGTTGTTATGGATTCTCCTGGACAATCTGTTTCGCTCAGTGCCATGCCCCGATGTTTCCGTCATCGGTTGGGGTGTGACATCATGCACGAGCTTGCTACACTTGTGGTGACCCGAATCATTTTGCTAATGTTTGCCCTCAGCGTGTTGTGAAACAACAATCGCAGCCACAACAACAGCATCCTCAGCAGCTGCAGCAGCAACAGCAGCCGCAGCAAGCAGCCCGCGGAAGAACCTTCAATATCAATGTCCGCCAGGCTCAGACTGACAAAAATGTTGTCAATGGTACGTTCTTTGTTAACGATATTTATGCTTCTTGCTTGTTTAATACTGGAGCCGATAACTGTTTTTTGTCATTTGAATTCGAAAAGCTTTTAAAACATAAACGTGCTAATCTCCCAACAACCTTCGACGTAGAATTTTCCATCGTAAGAACCGTGACCGTTAGTTCCATTCTACATGACTGTACTCTTGAATTCAACAATCACGTCTTCCCGATCGACCTCATCCCTATGCAACTTGGTAGTTTTGACGTCATAGTATGCATGGATTTTCTTCGTGAAAATTGTGCCGAAGTTGTTTGTTTCGAAAAGATGATTCGCTTCTCTCTCTCAAACAGTGATCAATTATGTGTTTATGGCGAAGTATCCTCGAAAGAATTGAAGCTTATGTCATGTATTCAAGCGAGCAAGTATCTCCGCAAGGAATACTTGGCTTTCTTAGCCCACATTGTAGTAGCGGAGGAGGAAAAGAAGTCGATGGAAAAAGGTACTTGTGGTTCATGATTTTCCTAATGTCTTTCCTGACGATTTACCCAGTCTACCCCCTACTCGCGATATCGACTTTCGTATCGACCTTATCCCCGGTGCTAACCCTGTCGCTAGAGTCCCTTATCGACTCGCGCCGTCCGAAATGCATGAACTTGTTGGATCGTCACGTGACCCGAATGAGTCAATCAGAAGAGTTTACAATCCATATCAAAGGAGAAATCAATGATATAGACTTAATACAGCTTGAATTTCCCTAATTATCTTCTTTTTATTGATTTCAATGCTTTACAGATCGTTTGACAAATGGACAGCACCTCGGCTCTGAAATCTCGAACGTTACAAATGAATCAGCTGCTCAGGTATTTATAGGTGTGGCTATTTCGTACGAAACCAACATGGCTATTTCGTGTGAAATACCGTTGTGTTATTTCGTACGAAATAGCTCTTGCTATTTCGTGCGAAATACCCTATTTACATTCAAAACCTGTTTTCTAACCTGCTGAGCACTGGTTTATCCTATCTAGACACAAGACTCTAAAAAGACGAAGTTAACAGACAACTATGCACCAACAGACTCCCCCTTGGATGTTGACGAAGTCTTTTGCATCAAATCTTCAGTCTTTAGTCTTTGTCTATCTTCTCGCTTTGTCCAAAATGTCTGACACTGTAAGCATCCTTCAATCTTTATCTTCAAACTCCCCTTTGAATGTTTATCCAGAATATAAACTCCCCCTTTCAATATGCTGGAGCTCGAATTCTGGTTCATATTTTGTACAAACTTTGCCATGGGGATCTTAATTCCTGTTTCTCAAGAATATAACATTACAATCTATTCTCCTTTTTTACTACACTTGATGTTTTTATCAGTTTTAATAATCCACTTAAGTATCTAGGTCCAAGTTAATGACCCTAGGCACTTAATTTGTCTACCAAGTCCAACTTAATGACCTTGGTTGATCTAAACGAAACAAAACTGACTTTGTTCAGCATATTTCAAAACATTATTTTGAAAATTACAAGTTTCAACTTAATGAACTTGTTTTGACTTTTCATATTTCATAAGTTTAACATGATAAGCTCTCAACTCTTCTGTCCAGCTCAGAAACTTCCTGCATCTTCTTCAAACTGCGAGTCTGAAGATTAGCTTTCCACTTTGATTTGTCAAAAAAAATAATAATAAATAAAGCAGAAATGTAAAATCTTTTTGGATTTTGAATAAAGTTTCTAAACTAGAATGCTAAACAAAAATGAAATGCAGTAAATGTAAACTATTTACAAACATATTTTTGGTGAGCGTGTTAGGGAATCATATCAGCTGTCGACAAGTTACAAGTACCGTTAAGCTTTAATTACATACTCAGAATTAAACAATTCACTTAGATTGTCGATATACTGATCCACTTAAGTTCTCACACAAATTTCAATCTGTCCAGGATACGAATTAGGTATATTAAGAACTTAAACTCATTCATGTGTCCCACCTCTTGAATATACTCCGATATCCAGATCCCAATATTCAGTCTTACAGGTGAGTATACCACAGATGATATCTGTAAGGGGTTAAATGTGAGGGCCATGAGAGCTCAGGCTATTGCTTCCGCAAAATCAGAGAGATGATGGCTTCGACTTTAAGTGGGTCCCCTTTAGAGGATCTTTTTTACAACAGCACATGATTAGCATTTTGCAATGTTTCATCATTTTTTATGCTGAGGGCGGGCTTTTATTTCAAGCAGTAGTAAAGTATTATACGGGGACTAGGCCATTGCTTCCACAAAATCAGAAGTCCCGGGATAATACCCCAGATATCACTGAGTATAAAGACCTAGTATCTCAGAAAGAGGGATCTTTCAAACGAAATTTCAGGGGTTACCTATATATCCAAGTAGTGTTCCCCACGAAATAAGCAAGTAAAGATTTAGGTTTATATCCTGAACAAACCTACTAACTGTGTAAAAACCTATCGGCACATCATCAGCGAGACTGCTTAAGACTTTTAAACTTTCCATATCTTTAGCATACCGTAACTGTCAAGCCAATGTACTATCATTTTTCCTTTTTACACAAGCTCTTTTTCATTTTCTATTGTTTTTGGATTTTTGAATTTTTTTTACTGTTTTTGTATTTTCTGAAAATATAACCTACCTCCCCCTAAATACCAAAACAAGTAAAAAATCGACAAACCATTGCAGATTGCTTCTCGACATCATCTACAGTGGTACCTTCATCTACGCCAATAATCTCCTCCGACACCGATAAAAGCTTCATACCATTTAGTTTTAAAAGATATTTAAAACGAGTTTTGTCAAACGCTTTGGTATGTAAATCAGCTTTTTGTTCGTCAGTGTGGATTTTCTCAATTCGTATCAACTTCTTCTCGAAACAGTCTCGGATGAAGTGATGGTGAATTTCAATGTGTTTCGTTTTAGCATGATGAACAGGATTTTTTGTAATGTTTATTGCTGCCTCATTATCAACAAAGATAGGGGTTTTAAGAAATTGCAAACCGTAGTCTCTCATCTGTTGCTGGATCCACAAGATCTGAGAGCAGCAGCTGCTAGCAGATACATACTCGGCTTCACATGTGGATAAAGCTACAGAGGTCTGCTTCTTGCATTTCCAGGTGACCAATTGTGATCCAAAAAATTGTCACCCCGCTGTTGTTGACTTAGCATTAACTTTGCAGCATCCAAAATCAGAATCAGAATACCCTTCGAGCGTGAAATCGCCTTTTCTTGGATACCACAACCCCAGTGATGGAGTTCCTTTCAGGTAGCGTAATATCCGTTTCACAATCACCATATGCGAAGCTCTGGGGTTTGACTGAAACCGCGCTGCGAGGCAGGTTGGATACATAATATCGGGTCTTGAAGCTGTCAAGTACATCAGCGATCCGATCATGGAACAATATAACGTTTCATCTACCTTCTCTCCGGTGAGATCAGGGTTTATCCCATGGTTCGTCGCTAATGGGGTGGAAGCTGGAGTAGTCCCGGACATCCCAAATTTCTCTAAGATATTAAGAACATACTTTGTTTGATGTATGAATATTCCCTCGGGTAGTTGATCAACCTGAAGTCCCAAGAAGAATTTCATCTCACCCATCGATGACATTTCAAATTTTTGCTTCATAACTCTTTCAAAATCTTTGCACAGATTTTCATTTGTTGACCCAAATATGATGTCGTCCACGTATATCTGAACTATCAGAAGATGTCCGTTGACTTCTTTGGTGAAGAGAGTGGCATCCACTTTTCCACGGATGAAGCTGTTGGCAAGCAAATGTTGAGACAATGTCTCGTACCAAGCTCTCGGGGCCTGGTGTAAACCATACAGCGCTTTATCCAGTAAATAAACCTTGTCTTTGTGGATTGGATCGGTGAAGCCCGGTGGCTGTCTGACATATACCTCCTCTTTTACCTTCCCATAGAGAAACGCCAATTTAACATCTAGCTGACAAACTTTAAAACCTTTCCAAAATGCTAGGAAGATTCTGATCGCTTCAAGTCTAGCAACTGGAGCATACACTTCAGTGAAATCTATACCCTCCTGCAGACTAAAGCCCTGGACTACGAGTCGAGCTTTGTTACGAATAATAACCCCTCAATCATCCCTCTTGCACTTGAACACCCACTTAGTGTTTATCTTCCTGTGACCATTAGGCAAGTCTACCAATTTCCACACTCCTAAGTTCTCAAATTGACTCAGCTCCTCTTGCATTGCGTTGACCCAGGAATCCTCAGTTAGAGCTTCCTTATATGTTCACGATTCAATCTTCGAAATAAAACAAATAAGTGAAAACTCAGTTTGTAACGGAGCAACTGTAGAATAAAAACAAGTAAGGCCTTGGTCAATTTTTCATCTTGTGTGAACGCCTGATTGTAATTCTCCAATTATCAGCTCTTCTGGATGGTACGAAAGAGTTCTCGGCATCACCTCGCCTGGAACATCTACCTTGCCTTCCAAATTTGTGACATTCTGATTTGCACCTTGTTCACTGACTGGACTTGTTTGACTTGATATCTGGATCTGCTCCCCCTCAGAATCTGAATCACCACGATCGAATATAGGTCTATCATCAGATTTTTGATTATTGTTGACTGCCGTCTGATTGTCAAGAGTTTGCTGAATATCATCATGTTCTCCAGCATTACTAGGACCAACTTCATCGTCATTTGAAGCTTGAAATTGACGTCTGGATGACTCAGTTGGGAATCTTTCTTGTGATTCTTCATATTCTCTTAGAATATCCAACTCGTCAAAGAAATCTGGTTCTTCTTCTATGTTAAACGAATCCCACAGAGTATCGTAATTAAAACGCCATGAGTCGCCTGGATTCTGAGGTGGCATGGTATAACCTTGACACTCAACATTATGTGCTTCGATGATCTGCTTCAAGCTTGGAACAAAGACTCATTTCAATGGACTTGCATAACCCACGAAAATTCCTTCAATACTCTTTGCACCAAATTTGCCATAAGGTTCTAGAACTGTATAGGGAGACCCAAACGGTTCCAGATACTTCAGGTTAGGTTTGCGGTTGTTGATCAGCTCGAAACATGTCTTGTTGAATTTCTTCACTGTAAGAACCCGGTTGAGTGTATAGCAAGCGGCTGACACTGCTTCTGCCCAAAAGTTGACTGGTAATTTCGAATCAGCAAGCATCATCCTAGCCGTTTCAATTAGCGTCATGTTCTTTCTTTCAGCTACTCCATTTTGTTGTGGAGTGTTAGGAGCACTAAATTCTTGCAATATACCTCTCTCATCACAATATTCTTCCATCTTGTTGTTCTTGAACTCTGTACCGTTATCACTCCTGATTCTTCTGATTCGGGTTTGGTACAAGTTTTCAATTTTTCTGAACAACGTCATCAAACTTTCAAATGTCTCATCTTTTGTCTTCAGAAATGATACCCATGAAAATCTCGAGTAGTCATCTGTTACTGCTAGACAGTAGAGATCTCCAGTTATACTTTTGACGTTTACTGGACCAAACAGATCCATATGGAGTCTCTCTAACGGTCTCGAGACTGAGTTAACTTTCTTTTGAGGATGTGATTTCTTCTTTTGCTTGCCTTTAATACAGCTAATGCACTCCCCCTCAAGATGAAAACCTTTCACATGAACACCAATAACTAAGTCGTTATGCACCAGATGATTCATTTTCCTCAAGTGAATATGGCCCATCTTTCGATGCCACAATTGTGATTCTTTTTCCGTTGCTCTTGACATAAAACAGTGACCCTGACCCGTGGTAGTAGTTGCTACACTCATGTCCAACACGTACAGATCATTCACTCTAGGTGCTCTCATGATAACCCACTCTTCGGGAACAATAAATCCCGGTTTCAATATCAAACATTCCTTATCTGTAAAGTGTGTTGTATACATACGATCATAAATATGAGAAATGCTCAGAAGATTGTTTTCAAGCTCGGGGATGTAGTTTACTCTTTCAAACATGACAATTCCATTTTATAAAGTTCCTTCACCAACTATTCAACCACCTTGATTACCTGCAAAACCTACATAACCTCCATTAAACCCTCGAACATCGTACAATAGGGTCTTCTTCCCCGTCATGTGCCGAGAAGCTCCACTATCCATAATCCAACGTGAAATGGATCTTGGAAGCTCCTGCACATATCACAAACACTTAGTTAGATTTTGATGCCACCCAAGCCTATTTTGACTCAGGTAGCTTGACTTTGATGTGAGTTTTAGCGGTGTAAAGGGGCGGAAAACTTTTTTCGTTCATCTTTAAGCTCTCTTCAGACCCAATCTCAACCTCTTTGTGTAAAAAGAAATCATTTTTAGGAGGTTGACCAGATGATTGGTCTTTCTTTGATACATCCTTCTTTTCAGAAGTAGTAGACACTTGTTTTTCAAGTTTCTCATAGTAATCCAAAGGTACATACATCTTCTTAGTTGAAGATGATGATTTTGCAGTCTCAGACACATTTGGTTTTGGAGAACTTGGTTTCTTTTCAACTGATTTTGGCTTCCATGCTTGTTGAGGCGATGCAACCCGTTTGTAAAATTTATCAGTTTTAGTTATCACATTCTTTACAGGTTCAGTTTTGATCTTGGCGTTTTCATATTTCAAAACTTTCTTCTCAACAACCATTGGAGCTTTGCCTATTGCATCAGCTTTCTTTTTCTGACTCTCAACAACTTCAGACTTAGGCTTTAAGTTGGTGCACTTTCGTGCAATGTGTCCAACTTTGTTGCACTTAAAGCATGTACGGGTATCAACTTCCCGACTTGTGCCTTTGGTCTGAGGCTGTGAGGCCTTTTCTTCAAAAAACTCTTCATTTGATTTTGAAAAAAATTCAGATTCCTGCTCGAAATGAGAACTCGAGCTTTTTACAAACACCTTTTTCTCAACAAACTTCTTGTTTTGAAAGTTCTTTCTTTGAAAACTCTTACCACCCTTATAACCACCCGACCATTTGTTTTGATTGTTGTTAGAAAAACGCGGTGGTACAACAGGTTTTTTGTAGTAAGCTTTATCTTTTTCAAAGTTTAATTTCCGTTTAGAACGTTTCAAACCTTCGATCTCAAACACATCAATCTCAACCAGTTTAAAAACATTTTTCAATTTATCGACATTCACATTTTCCAATGGAAATTCAAGATCCGAAGACAACTTATCCGATCCCGACATCTTGTACATCACAAGATTAGGTTCTTCACTTAAGTTGTTTTTGGATGTTGATTTTGGAATATATTTGTCCAAGAAACATTCTTCATCCTCAGTTGAATCACTCTCAGATTTTAAAACATTTTCATCCATGCTTTTAACAATTTCAGACTGAACACTATCTTCATTGGATGATGAATTGAATGTGACATCAATTGATTCTGGAAGTTTAACCTCATTTGTGTCTTCATCATTAACCAACCCGGACTTTTTCTTTGAAAAATTATTTAACACTGGCCGTGGAACCTGATGATACCCAACCCCAGTTCCTTCCGAATAAACATCTTCGCTAGCTTTGTTCTTCCCGATTGGTTTAGGAACGATATGTTGAAGAACAAAATTTGCGGAGTTGTAACTGTTGAGTTTCAGATTGAGGAGTTCATTCTCAATCTTAGCTTCCTGAAACTGAAGCTTCAGCTTAGCAATCTCATCCAACTGTTGGTTGATTTGCTCTTCTTTAACCCTAAGAACTCCGGTCAGTTGAAGATTTTCTTTGTTTGTTTTACCATTTCTTTCATCAGAATCTTTTACCGTTCGTTTTAGCTTCTCAAAACTTTCTGAGAGTTGACGATTTTCATGAATTAACTTTTCGTTTTCTTTCCTAATTCTTTCTACGTCAGTTTTATCATTTTCAATTTTCTCAGTCAGTTCTTTTAATCGTTCATTTGAAGCTTTTAACATTTTTTCACGGTTTAAGATCTGATCTTCAACATCTCTGACTCTTCCTGTCAGTTCTTCGGTCTTTTTACTGCTGAGGTAAGCAAGTGTACTACAAACCTTGCAGTCTTTCATGCAATTTTTGCAGTCACTCTCAATCTTTGCTTTCTTACCTGAATCATTGGTTGCATCATTCGGACTGACCTTGCTTTTAGACTCAGTTCCAGAACCAGAAACTACCTCTAACTCTTTCGCTGCAAGCACTTTGTCAGCCATCTGCTTCAGGTTTTCTCCAGTGAATTCTTTTGACGTGTCAATAATCCCGTCATCAACTTTCTTTGGCTGCGATTCTTTCTCTTTTTCTTTTTCTTTAACTTCAGCTTCTCCTCCTCCCCACCACATTCTCTGTCTTGCTTCTTCTTCTTCAACAATTTGCTCGGTGAGAGTTTCAACACTGACAGAATCTGGATCAATAGCTATGTTTCCGTTGGGATCTAGGTAACATTTTCTATCAGCATCCCATCTATTTGCCTTTTTTGCTTCTTTGTATGTTTGATAAATTTTACTTCTCATGCACTGAGCTTGCATCTTTCTGTTGATGTATTTCACTTCTTCTGTTCTGGAATCTTTGAAAGGAACAATCTTTGTCATAAACGCATAGCCCACTGCATCTTTTTCTGGTAACACTTCACTCCAATCATATCCTTCGTCATCATGAATAACAGCATGTGCTCTAGACTTTTCTTTGGGAGTATCTTCTAGCTGCTTCATTCTGGGAGGTTCAGATTTGTTTTGATGATAAATTGTTCTTTTGTAATAATCCTCTCTGAATGTATTTGCCGTATCATCAGCAGATGCGTTTCGACATTCACGTTTAAAATGTTCTTTTTGTTTACATTTAAAGCACGTGACTTTTGATTTATCAAACCCTAGCTTGGTTGATGGTCCACCAATAGAATGTCTACCGGTAATCTCCATGAATCTTTGCGCTCTCCTAACAGCACTCGCCATACACCACCTGATATCAATCAACTCCATCTCCTCTGGGTCGATTTAATCATAATCTTCCTTGGTGAGGTTAGTGTTTCCAATCTTTCCCGCTACGAGGCTTTCATAAGATTCTAAGACAGATGCTAAAAACACCATTTGCTGCTTGGCGGATTCTTCACTGAAATTCTGTGCATTTTTTAGATCCACGGCAATGTTGCACTGAAACAGATTCTTTGGAACTGATTGACTTGGAGTAGTCGACGATGAACCTCCATGATAACCACTGTTTGAACTTTCTTGATTTGACGTGTTAGAACTTTCTGCTGAGAAAGCTGTCTTTGGAGACACAGTCTTCAGGATCATACTTCCTCGATAATACAGCTCAACATTCTGCTGGTATGAGGAATGATTGACTTTGTTTGATTTCTTGATCTCAAGTTCATGACTCTCCAATCTTTCTTTTAACAGATCAACCGTCAGATCTTCCGACTTTACTGTGTTTTTCAGAATCAAAGCAAAGTACTGCCAGTCTTTCTCATCAGGCAGCGAGTCAAACAGTTTGTCAACCAATTCTTCTTGAGTGTACACAATTCCGTGTCTTGCAAGTTCCAGCTTTAAATGCCCGAATATTTCAATCATCTTTGACACTGATTCGTTTTTTAAACATCCAAACAAATCAAATTCTTTTCTTAACAACTTCTTTTTGTTTTTAACAATTTCGGCACTACCCACACATTTTACTTTCAATTTCTCCCATAGATCTTTCTAATTTGTGTATTCAATTAACGATATTATGTCATCCCTCACGGACTGATGAAGTAAAGCAATGCATTTTTGTTCAGCAACGAATCTTTCTACTTCATTATCCGCTATATTTTCATAATCCGATCTTCCCATATCAAAACCATTCTTCATGCTTTTCCAACTGAGATATGCAAAAGCTTTTAGCCATTCTTCAAACCGTTTAGCCCATCTGTTGTATTCTTCAATCGCCATCAGCTTGGGCGGTTTGTTGTATGTGCCATAAGCACTTTCTACACTCAAAGCATCAGAAAGAGTTTTCTTCGCACTCGGATTTGGAGCATTTTCATTTGTGTTGTTTGATGTATCATCTCCTGTGCTTCCTGTGAAAAAAAAAGCGTCACTGAACGGATTCAGAAAATCATCCATCTTCAAGTACCTGAGACAATCAACAAACACTTAGAAAAAATTTTTGGATTTAAAAAAATTTCAAATGAAATAGTTCACACGGAATGAGATTCAAGCGAAATGAATCTCAAGCGAAATACTCCTCAAACGAAATGATCTTCACGCGAAATAAGCTTTCAAACGAAATGACTATTTCGTGCGGAATAGCCAAACGAAATCACCCTCTTCAAGCGAAATAGCAGTTTTGGTGCGAAATAGCGACTTTCGTACGAAATGAATGTGTATTTCGTACGAAATAAAGTCCAAATTCTGATTTCGTGCGAAATGATGTTCCAAATGTTGATTTCATGCGAAATAGAGATCCTGAAGTTGATTTCGTGCGAAATCAAATGTTGATTTTGTGCGGAATAGTGATGACGTCCATTGTCGGCCAAGATTTTTTCAAATTGATCTGGTTTTTGGTCGATTTTAGGTCCAATTCTTTCAAGGATTCATTAAAACTGTGTTTTACGAGATATATGTGAAATTTAAGCCATTTTAACCGTAAAATCTCGTTTAATTTTGAAAAGAATGAGTAGAAGTGAGAAAATCTGATAAAAAACAAGCTGAATTGGTATGAACTCTTCGTCCTGAGCTCTGATACCACTTGTTGGATCGTCGTGTGACCCGAATGAGTCAATCAGAAGAGTTTACAATCCATATCAAAGGCGGAATCAATGATATAGACTTAATACAGCTTGAATTTCCCTAATTATCTTCTTTTTATTGATTTCAAAGCTTACAGATCATTTGACAAATGGACAGCACCTCGACTCTGAAATCTCGAACGTTACAAATGAATCAGCTGCTCAGGTATTTATAGGTGTGGCTATTTCGTACGAAACCAACATGGCTATTTCGTGTGAAATACCGGTGTGTTATTTCGTACGAAATAGCTCTTACTATTTCGTGCGAAATACCCTATTTACATTCAAAACTTGTTTTCTAACCTGCTGAGCACTGGTTTATCCTATCTAGACACAAGACTCTATAAAGACGAAGTTAACAGACATCATATGCCCAACAAAACTTTCTAGCCAACTCCAGGAGTTACTTGATAAAGGCTTCATACGCCCTAGCACATCTCCTTGGGGCGCACCTGTCCTTTTCATGAAAAATAAGGATGGATCGTTCCGAATCTGCATCGATTTTAGGGAACTCAACAAGCTTACTATCAAGAATCGCTACCCTTTACCCCGAATCGACGATTTGTTTGATCAACTGCAAGGCGCTACATTTTTCTCTAAGATCGATCTATGTTCTGGTTATCATCAGCTGCGTATCCAAGAGCAAGATATTCTGAAAACCGTTGTCCGTACCCGTTATGGCCATTACGAATTCATGGTCATGCCTTTTGGTCTCACGAACGCACCCGCGGTCTTCATGGATTTGATGAAACGTGTGTGTAAACCCTTCTTGGATCGTTTCGTCATTGTGTTCATCGATGATATCCTCATCTACTCGAAGTCGAGAGCCGAACACGCGCGTCATCTGCGTTTAGTTCTCGAACTGCTCCAAGGAAATCGCCTATATGCCAAGTTCTCCAAGTGTGAATTTTGGCTCGAGGAGGTTCAATTCCTCGGTTACGTCGTCAACAGTCAAGGAATTCATGTCGACCCCGCAAAGATAGAAGTAGTAAGGAGCTGGATTACGCAAAGAACCCTTTCGAAATCCGTCCTTTTCTCGGGTTGGCGGGTTATTACCGTCGATTCATCGCTGATTTCTCCAAGATCGGCGTACTGCTTACCACTTTAACTCAGAAGGACAAGCCTTTTGTTTGAGGTCCCAAACAGGAGGAAGCCTTTCAGACCCTTAGGTATATGCTCTGCAACGCTCCTGTTCTTACACTTCCCGACGGAAAAGACAATTTCATTGTTTATTGCGATGCATGTAACCTAGGTCTTGGTTATATTCTCATGCAACAAGACAAGATCATCGCGTATGTGTCTCGACAACTCAAAGTCCACGAGAAGAACTACACTACTCACGATCTCGAACTCGGTGCAGTTGTTTTTGTGTTGAATATTTGGCGACACTGCCTTTATGGTACCAAATGTACGATCTTCACCGACCATAAGAGCCTACAACACATCTTGAACCAGAAAGAACTAAACATGCGCCAACGCAGATGGGTTGAACTTCTCAACGACTACGATTGTGAGATACGCTACCACCCAGGCAAAGCAAACGTCGTGGCTGATGCTCTCAGTCGATGAAGCTATGTGTATAGTGTTCGTAATATCCAGGCCCAAAACGACCTCGAAGCTCTCATTCGCGACGCGCAGCACGCATGCTTCATTGAGAATACCTTGAGAGAGGAAATGAAGAAGTGTGGTGCCAAAACCCAGTTGGTGTGTAAATCGGATGGTATTTGCCACTATCTCGACCGCATTTGGATTCCTAGTCGCAATAACCTTCGGGATATATTGCTGATTGAAGCTCACAAATCCCGATATTCCATTCACCTCAGTGTCGACAAGATGTACCAGGACCTTCGTTCCAAGTATTGGTGGCCGTGAATGAAGAAGGATATCGCTCTTTACGTTTCGAAATGTCTAACTTGGTCGAAAGTTAAGGCCGAACACCAACGACCATCTGGCTTACTCGAAAAACCCGAGATCCCCATGTGGAAATGGGAGAATATAGCCATGGATTTTATTACGAAACTCCCTCAAACGCCTTCTGGTCACTATAGCATTTGGGTTATCATTGATCGTTTTACGAAATCCGCCCATTTCATACCGATACGAGAAGACTTCAAGGTAGAACGATTAGCACGAATCTATACAGACGAAGTCATTTGTCGACACGGGACGCCTCGTGACATCATCTCTGACCGCGGTGGTCGATTTACCTCACGTCTCTGGGAGACTTTTCAATCCGCTCCCGGTACTACTCTTAATCTCAGTACCGCTTTCCATCCCCAGACCGACGGTCAGACTGAGTGCACGATCCTCACCCTTGAAGACATGCTTCGTTCGTGCATTATAGATTTTGGTGGTAATTGGGATTCGTGTTTACCTTTAGTAGAATTCTCGTACAATAACAGTTATCACGCTAGTATTCAAATGGCACCCTTTGAGGCACTATATTGTAGAAAATTTCGATCGCCTATTGTATGGAACGAGATTGGAGACGCATAAATCATCGGTCCCGAGTTACTATAAGAGACGACAGACAAGATTCTCCAAATAAGAGACAATCTTTTGAAAGCTCGGAGTCATCAAAAGAGCTACGCCGATAAATGCTGCAAGCCTCTTGAGTTTGAAGTTGGTGATCACGTACTCCTAAAGGTTTCACCTTGGAAGGGGGTGATCCGATTCGGCAAGAAAGGAAAGTTAGCACCACGATACGTGGGTCCCCTTAAGATTCTGGAAAGAATTGGCAAAGTGGCCTACCGACTCAAATTACCTGTTGAACTCAGCAACGTACATCCGACTTTCCACGTCTCAAACCTCAAGAAGTGCTTAGCTGAAGAAAATCTCCATGTATCTCTCGAAGACTTACAAGTAAACGAGACTCTGCACTTTGTGGAAAAGCCAGTAGAAATCATGGATCGAGAAACCAAGAAACTTCGACGCTCTCACATTCCCATAGTGAAGGTTCGCTGGGAAGGAAAACGCAGCGCCAAGTTCACTTGGGAACTCGAAAGTGATATGAAAGCTAAATACCCACAACTCTTTGTTACAACCACTGCTTAATTTCGAGACGAAATTTCCTAAAGTAGGGGAGGCTGTAACAACCCGACTTTTCGGATTGTTATTCGTTTGTTTTGCTTTGATTTATAACCATCTTGTACGCTGAGATTCAATATAAAAAATGGGTTTTGTTAGTCTAAATACATTTTCATCACACCACACTGCTGCACTTAAACACTTTATAGTCACAAACGCTTAACGCTAACGCAACATGATTCATAGAGTACTATGTTACTCTATAAGCCGAGTGTGTTTGTTTGGTTACCTCTCGCCATGCGTACGCTTCCCACGACTAACATTCTAAAACATATACACTGTTATTAGTAGTAGTAATGTTATGCTGCGTGTTCAATATGCTTTACTTGTGTGTGCTTATTATGTGTTTACTCGCAAACGCTATCGCAACGCAAACTCAACGCTACTCGCACAACTCGATTTATCAATCTAAAACGCAACGCGACCCGAAACTCAATGTCACACTAAAATACTTAAAGTACCAATACTAACTAACGCAACGGAATGCCTTAAACGAGCTCCTTACACGCAAAACGAGGAAAAGGTTGCGCAAAACAACACCTTTGTTAGAAGCCAGGCCACTTCGTACGAAGGCAGATGGTTTGAACCAAGGCCTTCTATGCGAACCCCCATCCTCTATAAATACCCAACCCCTCCTCATTCATTCTCACTTGCTGATTTTCATACCGAACCTCTGCCGCATTGTTGTCCGACCATTTTCAAGTAAGATTTAACAGTTTTATTCAATTACACAACGATTTTCACTTTGATTTTCCACAAGAATCACTTCGATTTCATCAAAACATCAAGGTTGTCATCTAGAACTTCAACTTTTTCTTATAAACTTCATCTTTCTCACTTAAACTCTATCTTTTTCATCCTAACTTCTCTGTTTTCATAAAATCTTCATCTTTTCTTCATAAATTCCTTCTTTTACAGAAACTCTTCATCTTTTTCATCAAATCTTCTTCATCTACAACAGTTTACACTTAACCGAGTGTATTGGGACTAGCCACGGCTTCTTAAGTTAGAAATCAGTTGATTTCGCACTCATCAAGTGTTAGAATCTAAGATGAAACTCTTTAGAACCTGTTTAAACTTGATTATCTCTCTAAAAACGGACCTAAAACGACATGTTTTCCATTCACTGAATAGTGGAGTGGGGTAATGTCGAAACCAGCTTGAAAAGGACTTGGAAATAGATCCGATTCAGGCGAAAACATAACACCGAATGCCAAAAACAGCCACGCTTGTGAACTGGACTGTTCTGTGCGAAGCCAGCTTCATACAAAGGCACTGGTTTTACACAACACAGCCCGATTCCCATTCGTGATACAATCAAAGACCTCTCCGACTCTAAGTTCAATAAATGGCTTAAGGTTGGAGGGATGGACACTCGATTTTCCGAAGACAGACGCGAAGACACTCGATTTTCGATAACGGAAGCCCCACGTGTGCGAAGACCCACCTTCATACGAAAGCACCAGCTTTGTACGAAGCTTCTGTTTCCCACCGACACTCCGATTTTCAACCGTTTCAGCACTTTGGAGGACTTACGAATCTGTTCCCGTATGCAGGCTAATCTGGCGCTCCCTTCAATCCACTGAGGATCGTGTTTCTTGATTAGTACATGCTCTGTGAGTATACTCGAACCCATTTTCATTTAATGCACTTTTGGGTGTTACATACGTTCTCTATTAAACACGACACACAACACAACCACTTTATAAATGCTAACCGCTCCCGCATGTTATACGTGATTTGTTGAATGCTTGTTACTATGCTTACACAGTGTATTGCCAGACCGCCTTTAGCAATGATAGTACTATAGTTTGGACTCAGCACCTGTTGTGACAGGGGTTACTCAAGATCCCATTACTTTACTTCACGTGGTTAGGTTATATCATTGTTGGTAGTCACATGCTTCGCCCGTTACGTGTTACATGCTGGTTATGCGTAAACGCTTTTCATATTATATTTATGCAAACTTGTGTACTCACCTTTACTTTATGTATTGACTTTTATTTTAACGTATGTGACAGGTTGATGGTCTGTTTGCTGCAATGGATTAAGAAGTCTAGAAACCCGCAAATAAAATCTAGGTTGTCGGACTTGTTTTGTTTAAGAGATATGAACTCCGTTATGACTGTTTGTTGAAATATTTGTTTATTGGTATGGGATAATGAACCTTTTAAATATTGTCATTTAATAGTCGTTATGGATTCTCTTGAGCAATCTGGTTCGCCTAGTGCCGCGCCCGATGTTTCCGCCATCAGTTGGGGTGTGACATCATGCGTATGGAGTGATTAAGTTTTGAGGTTTTGGCTGGAGAGATTGTTTGATGCTCTCTCCAGCCTGTCAAATGATGTATACTCTTTTGGTATGGAATGGAATCTTCTACTTATGGTTATTATTATGAAATTTCTACCGAATTAGTCTTTATTTTATCCAAACTTCCGTCTAAACACGTAGGATGCAACGGTCACATGTTCTTAACAAGAGTTTGTATTTTGGGGGGTTTTAAGTGTAGGAAGTGTATGCATGTATGTGTTATGTATCGTGCATGTAAGAATGATAGTATGCATGTACAATAAGTCTCGGTTTTGCGTATAAACACATATTTAACGATTGATTGTATATAACGCAAGTAAGATTGATATAAGTACGAATTTTCCTATTATGATCGAAGTCTCAGATTACAAGATTAGAAATGAAATACGAATACAAGTTTCCAAAAATAGAATTGTGAATACAACTTTCTAAATATGGAAAGTACAGAAATGTGAAGCGTTACATAAATCTTCGTTCCCTTTAAACGAGCTTCGGTGTTTACAATGTGGTCATCATTATGGCCTGTTCGTGGTAATCATCCACATAATGACTTTGGCCCATACGAGATTTACCGTTATTGGTTTACACTCTTTTATTGTCTTTTTTCTTCTAAATGTAGAAAAAATTGTGTTCTATTTTATTATAGCAAACAGACTTACACTATTTACCATCAAAATATTCGACGATGGTCAATTTTTCAACTCTGACGGTAGGAGGTATTACAATGGTAAGTGTAACTTCATTGATATGGCCGATACTCTAAATTTGGTCTAGATGTGTTGGTAGAGATAACTAAATCATTAGGATATTCATGTGATATGGTTGTTCACTACCATTATAAGCTTCTAGATTTGGATTTGGATAGTGGTTTAAGGGTACTGGGTAACACCTAAGTTGTAAATAGGTTGCGTGCATTGATGCCAAAGGTTAAACTAATTGAGATTTATGTGAGCATTGGTACACAAATGCTAACACCTTTTTTTTCTTGAGGACCGACACTAAAAAGAGGTTAAACGTACAGATTACGAGGATGTAGTTGGTTCATGTTAGGATCGGAGGCTCTCATGATTGTGTTTGTTTGTAATAAATGGACAATTAATAAACATGATTCAAAGAAATATGCAGCGAAAATGAATACAAACTTTGTAAACACAATCAAAGAGGAAGATATTTTTGATAAACACATGCTTCTCATCAAGTCGAAAGATTACAAATCAATGCAAACGATTACAATGCAAGCTTACAAACTAAACTCCCCCTCAGCCTGATACTCCATGGTTGATTGCACACAAGATGAAAGGATTGAACTAGAGGAGAAGAACTCGCTCAGTCCATCCAATCTAACAGTACAGAGTACTGCTCCATTTATAGGCACACCACACCACTGAAGCATCTCAGCTGACGTCACCATGAAAGCGACGTCTAACAGCCTAACAACCTGTAACCACTATTTCTATAAAAACACTGCTAATCTTAACCACTGATTCTACATAAGACAAGTAATACATTAAACTACTGCTATCTTCTTCCATCAGTGCTTTCGTCAAAGTTGATCAGTCCTTAAGTGGGCAGTATTTTGTCATCAGTAGATTGAACCAGCAGTGTTTACTTCTTCAGGGCTTTATCAGCAGTTTAAAGGGTAGCAACAGTTGTACTTGGACAGTGGATATAGAGCATCAGATGTTATAAGTACTTTCAAGGGGAAAGCCTGTTGTAAACTACTGATTATTATGAATCCACTGTTGTGAACCAGTTTTGGCTTTCATTATCTGTTCCTTTGATAGGGTTCAATCCTAACAATCTCCCCCTGGAACAGATAATGCCAAAACTCTTCATTATTTGTAGATCTTTATTGCCTCATCAACAGTTCCCTTATTTTCCCTTTGAGTTGTAACTCAAAGGCTAAGGCATCTGTGTCATCATCATCCCTGCTAAGTGGAAGATCAAGGAGATCCTGCAAATCTTCAAGACTTAGGCCAAGTGCTTGTTCCCTTGTTATTTTCTTCACTTCTCCACTAGACTTGAACACTGTCAGTACATGGGTCTATTTGTCAGTTTTCCACTTTAGTACCTTTGAGTCTAGTTGGTTTCTTGGGAGATTTTTATTTGAAGAGGTGTTTGGTGATGCAGGCCTTGTGATGACTGTTTGAGCAGTGCGTGCAAGTTGATTCAGGCCAAGAGTATCAGCTATCATCTGCTTAATACCTTCTTTAACAAGCTCATCTCCTGCCATTAATTCTGCCATTGTTTCAGTACCCAACTGTTGTGTTTGCTTTCTTTTGTAGATAGCAGCACCAGCTGGAGCAGTAGCTCTCCTGATTTGTAGCTTTGATGGTCTTTTTGAAACCTCTGCTTCAGGGTAGTCGGGTTTTTGTGGAACTGTGGGATCTTTCTTCGTTAATTCCTCCAACCTTTTGTAGGTGGCCCTGACTATATCTTCTTTCCATCTTGCCACTTGATTTTTAGACCCATAGTCAGCAGCAACTAATTCCTCTTTCATTCTCTTCAGCTCTAGTGTCTTTTCAGGCACATTCCTTTTGTACTTTGACCAATCTGGAGGAGTGTGTTTGACCTTATTCTTTATTATTTCTTGAATCCTGGCTGCTTCTTGTTCAAGCTCAGGAATGGTCCACTCCTTGTACATATGCTTTTCTCCCTTGTACTTCTTGGTTGCCATGATGCTTTCAATGTAGTCTTTTCTCAAAGTTTCATCTGCTTTCTCTGAGATTTGTTGACAAACATTTTTTGCAAATTGCTCTAAGGATCTGACTTGAGTAAATAGGAACTGATAATGTCTTTGAATTTCTCTGTCAATTTTTCCTTGAGAGTTTCTTTTGGAAATATCCTCTGCCTGTTTAGCCTTAACTTTCAAATATTCTTCAATGTTGTTAGTCCTTGGATATCCTTTAACTGATGGCAACTTCCTTTTAGCAGGGACATCCTCATAGTAGAAGGACTTGATCTCCTCTCTAACTGCTTCAAGTTCTAGAGGAAATTGGACACCTGCAGGAGTGATAATAGGGATTGGTTGTTGTACTGGAGCTGATGAGAGAGGAACAGGGTTTGGAATAACTGCAAGTGGTTGTAAAGATGTTGGTGGTGGTGATGGCGAATCATCATCTGGTATGAAAATCCTTCTCCTTTTTATTGTAGGAGAGGCAGATGATGTTTTGGGTGGATCAGTGGTGGTGATTTAAGTGGCAGTGATTTGTGATTGACTAACAACTGTTGAAACAACTGGTGTTTCAACCACTGTTGTCATTACAACAGATGTTGTAACATCTGATGTCTTCTGCCTTTTGGCAGGAGGAGATGGTGGTGGTGGTAAGGCAGTGGTTGTGGTGTGTGTTGAAGTGGTGTGTGTTGAAGCGATAGCAGATGTTGAAACAACTGGAGTGCCAGCAGATGTTGATACAGCAGGAGTTACAACAACTGTTTGGGTGGAGGTTTGATGTTGGGGGCTTTTGGACGGTGGTTTTGGAGTACGCTTTGTGAGTCTGGATGGTGTGGACTTGGGTTCCCTCACTTTTCTAGTGGGATTTCTTTTTGGCTCAGGATTTTTAACATCCTTTAGCTCAGAACAACCCTGCGCATTCAGCTCCATATAAGCATTTTTCTCCTCATTCCATCTTTACATATCCTTTGCCGCTCTGTCCCTTTTTACACTTGCTATAGTTTCATCAAGTGCATTTTGGGTAACATCAACCTTTTTGCTACCATCTGGCAAGGGAATCTTTCTAGTCATAGCATCCTTTTCTGGTTCAATGTAAAGACCATCATCTATTCCCTTCTTCTTCCACTCCTGAATTTTGTCCCCCTTTTTGGCATTATCTGGGGGTAATTGATCAATGAAAAGAACAGTTGGAGGAGCAGTGCCAGTGGTTTTCATTATATGGGCCTTGATAGCCTTAATGTCTGCTTGTGTGTTCTTGAACCTAGACTCCATTGTGTTTCTCAGCTCTTGTACATGTATTGCATGTTGCTGATCAGCCATTTGTTTTTGTTAGTGGAGAAAAGGTTGGAAGAAGTTCCATATCTCATCTGCAGCAGGTGCTTGTGGTGGAGCAGGTGCTTGAGGTGGAACAACAGCGGATTGTACCTTTTGTACTGTCACCAACTGATGCAGCATTTCTTTGATTTCTGCTACAGTGGTATCCAGTTTTTCAACTCGTTCCATCAATTCCAGGTATTTTAAACCATCACCCAATTTAATGGGATCATCTGATTTCCCACTAGCAGTGGTTTTATCAGTGGTTGAGGTAGGGAGTGTACTCCAAACATTAACCACTGATGCCCCTTTTTCTTGGTACTGGGGTCTTCTTCCTTCAACCCTTGACAACCTTTTGATGTTGCCAGTGGTTAAAACAAATCCACTGGTGGATGTCAGAGGTGCTATGGAAGGAATTGCCTCCAAGGAAGTCTTATTGATGTAACCACTGTCCAAATGCAAACCAGTGGGTTCAACACTTGTAGTGGCTGCTTCACTTGGACTACCACCAAGAGTTACTTGTAACTCAAGGGGTGTAACCTCCTCAGGTCTTGTTGGTGGGTTAACTATGATTGATACATCAGACCCAGTCGTTTGTTGAAGTATATTCTCATTGATAGGTGATTGAGAAGGACTGGTTTGTGCCTGGTTCAAATCAATAGCATCCAACAAAAGTTTAGTTGGTGGGGGAATTGTGGATGTGAGGTTTGGTGTAGAAAGAGAATTTGCCCCGGGTATTGGGCTGTGGATGATGGAAGCGAGTGATTCCAGAGCATCAAATTGTGGTGTCCCTATATGTACAACCTGTTCTTTTTGAGAAGAAGCATGAGGAGTTTTGGTTATGGGTTGAGATATTTGTACCAACTGCTGTGAGGAAGTAGCAGCAGTGGTTTCTTGTGACTTTTGTGCTGTCACTGGTAGTTTCTCTGGTATCTCATCCTCCAGAGTTGCCTTTTTGATGGGTTTGGGGGGGGTTTTTTAGTTTTATTTTGCTTTGGCTTTTTGGTGATTTTAGGTGTGGGTTTCAAAGCAGTTGTTTTGCTACTTTGATCACCTTGAGCAGTGGGCTCAGCAGCAGATACCTGAGGAGCAGTATTAGCTGCTAAATTCTGCTCAGGCACCTCTGCTTGTGTTTTGTAAGGTGTTGACATTCTTGTGAAAGTTTCAGCAGTTAAGCTGTGCATTTGAAGAGATTCACCTTGTTTTATTGCAGCAGCATCATTCTTACCAAGTTTCTTTTCAAAATAATAACTTAGAAATCTTGGAAATAGTAAGAATGCCTTTGTTTCAACATTTTTAACCAGATCATTAAAGATTACCTGAGAATAATTAAAATTTCCTTCTTGAAGAATAGCATACCCCAGGTTTTGAATCTTTAATGGTATTTCATTAAAAGCAGTGGTTTTGTTTGAAACACACATTAGGAGGGTATGAAATAAAAACCTTGTTACAGAAGGGAAGAAACCTTTTTGTAAGGTATCCCTCTTCATCATTGTATCTGCATACCCTCTTTCAATAAAGTCAATTTTTAACTCGTTTTTAGGAAAAGAAGTTATACCTTTCTGATCATCAAGTTAAAAGACCTCCGAGATGGATTGTGGTGTAATTTGGACAACTTTACCCTTTAGAGAAGAGTTAATGGCTATGACAGTCTCACCTTTGTGTCAAGGGTTACATTTTTCCAGAACTCTCTTTGGGTCGCCAAGTAAATTGGTGCATCTGCTGTTAACAAAGTTTTAAACTTTGATGCAGACATGATATCAATGATGGAATCGAAAACATCAGTGGTGCCGGGTTTTGTGAGAAGACCCAGAAGGTTGTGAGACAGTTTGTGTGGGATTTCGATGGGTTTAGCCTTTTGAGAGGCCGCTTTGAAGATGATTTGGAAGTAGGTTTTGCAGATGACTTCGATTTTGTCATTTTGAAGATGATGATCGAAGAAGGTTGTGAAGAAATTTGAGGAAATGAGATGAAAAACTGCTTTGAGAAGAGATTTTTTAAGAATTCAATTCGACAGTAAAACCCTGTTTGGGGGTTTTGATCAGGGTTTTATTTAGGGAAAAAGTAAGTGCTGATGTGGCAGCGGTTAAAAGGATCTGATGGCTAAGAACTGACCACGTGTCAACCTCTGATGAAAAGATGAATAATGGAGGACAGTTGTTTTGGAGAACCACTGATGAAGCAAATATCAGTGGTTACAATGGTAGCAATATGAAAGCAGTGGGTGATTTTTACTATCAGTGGATAAGACACTGATTTTGAGCATCAGTGCTTGCCAAGAAAATGAAAGATCAGGGGTTGACTTTCAGCATTGGACAGTATTTAGGAAATAGATGTTTAAACAAAACAGTGGTTAGGGGTAAGGTAATGGTAAAGATTTAAAGTGCTAGTATATCAGCAACTGTTAGAGCATCAGTATTTACAACATCTGTTGATGTTGATTCTGAAATGTCTACAAGATTGCTATCCTTAACAAACTACATTTTAGATGCAAATTGTCAAGTTCAACATGTCAGCAGCTTTTGTGAGAATTTTTATTCAAGGATTTGCCACATGTCAATTTACATAATTTGAAGCCTTTACAGATTCCTGACAGTGGTTTAGTACCCCAGATTATGAAAACCCTTTTACTAAGGCTACTCACTTTGTGTCATAATATTTGAATTAGAACATGAGTATCCAAGTATTTTAGGGTCTGTTAGCAATCAATCTTTTGCTCAGTGTTAAACCAAGCTTGAGTTTGACATGACCTTGACACTTGAACCATTTCCTTTTGATCCATTTTCAAGGATAATATCACCAAAGAAAAAAAAAATGATGGTTCTTTATCCTGACAGGAGTATGAAACTTTTACTATTTAAAAACAAGTAAAAGTACAAAATACATCATCCTTAGAAAAAAAAATAAAGAATAATATATCCTGCTTTATTTGGGAAAAACCTTTTCAAGAAAAATAATTAAAGGTTTTTCCGAAAACAGCATCAAAAGGATCTGGTATATTTTCCAATATCACTCATAATCACATCATTCTCAGGTTTATGAAAATGGTCAGTGGTTTGAAATACATTGTAATAACCACTGTTTGAGACCATTTTCTTGTTTAATTGATTGCGAAAATGAGGAGACATGTTCACATATGTTTTTGAAAGTTCTGTTATAAACTTTGTTACAATGTGATGATTCTGCAAAACTTGTCTAGTCCCCTTTTAAGTATAAACACTGGTGATACTATTGTAACCTGAACATCTCTGAACCAATGAATGCACACAGTTGCTTTGATAACCATTGTTAACCCAATTTTGGACTCTCAAGTGTTTTGTATTTATACTCTTTTCTTTTGTCTTCAAAAGTTTTTGAGATAAACACACCTTTGAGTTTTTGTGATTTTCCTTCTTCCCCTTTTACCCTTCCCATTCATAAGTAATGAAATACTTACTGGGAGGTCTTTATTGAAGAAATACTTAATCCAGAATCATTTTGCAGTAATGTTTTGAGAGATCTGGTCACATTTTGTACATGCATATGTCAAATCTCACATTACATATGATTTGGACTATTTCAACACCTGATTTTCTTAATGTGTTTTTAACAAAGTTGATTTGGTCCTTTTTATTAGGATTCCCAACCTGTTTTTCAACACATAAGATCTTGAAACTAAAGTTTTAATATCCCTCTTTTTATGTTAACAAGAACACTAATGTTATTTAATCAAACATAGGTGTTGTTGACACGAGGTACACACTTTAGCAGCAAACATGATGAATACAGCACAAAAGTTCATAACAACAACTGAAATCAATTTTGTAAAGAAGATAATTATACCATAGTTAACAGATATATTTTCAGATTTGAAACCTATAGGTGATTTATGTATGACATCATTTGTTGTGTGAATTTTGTGTGTCTTATGACATCTTGGTTGTTTTACAGAGCTTTTGGATAGTCATTTTGAACATGATTTCTCGTTACTCTGTTTTTCAACAAAATACAATCAACCTTAGTATCAATGAATTTTGAGCTGAACTATTATGTCAAATTGATTGTTAGATCGAATTTGACTGTCCAGGCTTTGATACCAATTGTTAGGGTCGGAGGCTCTCATGATTGTGTTTGTTTGTAATAAATGGACAATTAATAAACATGATTCAAAGAAATATGCAATGGAAATGAATACAAACTTTGTAAACACAATCAAAGAGGAAGATAGTTTTGATAAACACATGCTTCTCATCAAGTCGAAAGATTTCAAATCAAAGCAAACGATTACAATGCAAGCTTACAAACTAAACTCCCCCTTAGCCTGATACTCCATGGTTGATTGCACACAAGATGAAAGGATTGAACTAGAGGAGAAGAACTCGCTCAGTCCATCCAATCTAACAGTACAGAGTACTGCTCCATTTATAGGCAACCCACACCACTGAAGCATCTCGGCTGATGTCACCATGAAAGCGACGTCTAACAGCCTAACAACCTGTAACCACTGTTCCTATACAAACACTGCTAATCTTAACCACTGATTCTACATAAGACAAGTAATACAGTAAAATACTGCTATCTTCTTCCATCAGTGCTTTCCTCAAAGTTGATCAGTCCTTGAGTGGGCAGTGCTTTGTCATCAGTAGATTGAACCAGCAGTGTTTACTTTTTCAGGGCTTTATCAGCAGTTTAAAGGGTAACAACAGTTGTACTTGGACAGTGGATATAGAGCATCAGATGTTATAAGTACTTTCAAGGGGAAAGCCTGTTGTAAACTACTGCTTATTATGAATCCACTGTTGTGAACCAGTTTTGGCTTTCATTATCTGTTCCTTTGATAGGGTTCAATCCCAACAGTTCAGATACACAATTAGCCAAAATGGTGATGAGCTTGGATTTGACAGCGAACAAAACAAAGAAGAGTGATGAACTTAGGTCTGATAAAGACCAAGATGAAATTGGGTTTGATTATTAACAAGATGAACTTGGTGATGAAGATGGGCATAACAGAGAACAAAATGAACCTGGGTTTGATTTTGAACACCTTGGCATCGATTAAGGTAAATGTAGAGATGAAGACGATGAGTTTTTTTGGGTATGGTGTGAAAATGATGGTTTATTAGACAAAGGGTGGTGAATTTAGGGGTTGAAAAGACATATTTACCCCTCGCGTGATGGACACATGGGGGTAACTAACGAACTAGGTAACGTGTGTTAGGTTTGGGGACATAAACTGTTAATACTCCAAATGTTAGGGAGCAATGGTGTTAAAGGTGGACGAAACATGATGTTTTGTGCAAACCTCAAAGACGAAAAATGCATTTTACTATAATCTTTATTTTCAAATAATTTTCATCAATCAAAGGAAGACATGTGTCACCAATAACTGACTGATTAGATCCTTGATTATAATAACTTTCGCCACATTTTAACTTTATAAAAATTATATTTAATTTGTGGAGCTTCTGGCGCATTAGTATCTACTGTCCCCATATGAATCTACATCAAAATGATCAAATATGTTGTGCCAAGCCAAAGGATCTATTCAACTATGTTAAACTGAAATTTGTTGCGTCAAAAGACACTTATCGAGTTATGGTTGATCAGTGATTTAAAAAAACCAAGATTACATCAAAATGATCAAATATGTTGTGCCAAGCCAAAGGATCTATTCAACTATGTTAAACTGAAATTTGTTGCGTCAAAAGACACTTATCGAGTTATGGTTGATCAGTGATTTAAAAAAACCAAGATTATTTTGTTACTTATCGATCAAATTAAACATTTTCATGATTTCCCCCTTTTATTCTATTCACGTCTATATTAGGAATTCGTGATTTTGAGTGAAACATTCACCAAATCAACTTCCAAATCAGTACTATATTATCACCAAATTGTATTCAATGAACCTTGATTAACTTCAAAATTTCAAACCCTATTTCAAAGCTTTCCTTCATAGCCGGTTTCAAATTTCAACCGAGCCAACTTTATTAACCTAACAACATATAGACACATGGCATCATGAATACATTAAAAGCTCATGAATATCAGGCAAACTACTTTATCTAAATATAGTGGTGGCTAGGAACATGAATGAAAAGCTACACCACACCCTTGCTTGATTCACCATGGTTTGCATGGATTAAACCATGGCAACTATGGTCCCCCTTTCCATTTTTCAAGAAACCATTTCTTTTTTCTTTAGATAAAGATAAACTAAAATAAATAAGGGGTTAGTGGTTTGCGTCATGACCACACCCTTAGGGTAGTGGTTTTGGATGGTGGATTAGAGGTGAGTTATATGGCACTGACGTAGAGAGTCATGGAGGTTACGAGGGTTATGACCACACCCTATAGCCCAGGAAGTTAAAATTGATAAGATTTGAACCTGATTTTCATCCCCTCTTTCGGTTACAAAAATGTATTTGTTAGCATATTTCGCATTGTGAAAATCAATATTAATTAACTATATATTGATTTATAACATTTTGTTGCATTATTAGTTGTAATTTTAGCAAAAATGGATGTACCGACTTGATTTTTTTTGTCTTTAATTATTATTTTACTTTTAACCCAAATACTTTAATAATTGTACAATTTAATCACAACATCATTGGTTGTAACATGTGCTTAAGTGGTTGTACCTTAGTCAAATATAGGTTGTAAGTTGTGCTTAAGTGGTTGTACCTTAATCAAATAATAATGGTTTCATTACCTTACCAAATTCAATATGTTTTGTATGCATGTATGGTTGTAAATTGTGCTTAAGTGGTTGTACCCTAATCAAATAATGGTTTCTTTATCTTACCATATTCAATTGGTTTGATCCATTCAAAGTTGTGTTGTTTTATTTGTAAATTACTATTATTTATATAATCTAATTAATTTAGCCAAAATCTTGTATAAATATAATTTGTAACATATTGATGCAATGGTTGTTGTAATGTATGCATTATGGTTTGTATAGTGGTAATGATATATATTATATATAGATTACGATGAACCTGTCAAACGGGAAAAAATAGACGCGGGTTCATCGTAACGCGCGAGTCCTAAATCAACTTGGTTAATTTATTCTATGTTTTACGTTTCGGTTAAATTTCTTCGCATTAACACCGTAACTTCAGTATCGGTGGTCGCTGATAATAGTGTGGCATTAGTGCTCGTCCCCGCCGCAACGCGGGGGGGGGGGTCTTTAATACTAGTTATTCTCAATTTGCATAATATATAAAAAAATAGCCGATTATATATGTATTTTGTTAGTGTAAACACAAAGTTTAATCAGGAATATAACTAAGAATTCCAAAAGATATGATGTGACAACTCGTATTTCAGAACTTATCTTTGTGCTTAATGTAACGTATGTGAACTTTGTGTGATTATCGGATATGTTGATTTAATGAATGTTTGTGGAGTTCGACATCATGGAGAAAATAGGCAGGGTGGCCTACAAATTGAACCTACCAGCAGAACTCAGTGGAGTTCACAACGTTTTCCACGTGTCGAATCTGAAGAAGTGTCTGTCAGATGAAACCCTCATAGTTCCTTTGAAGGAGCTCACTATCGACGATCAGCTGCGATTTGTCGAGGAACCAGTAGAGATTACTGACCGAGATGTGAAGATTCTCAAGTGTACTAGAATACCTCTTGTTCGAGTTCGTTGGAACTCCCGTCGTGGCCCAGAGTTCACCTGGGAACGCGAAGATCAAATGAAACAAAAGTATCCCCAATTGTTCGCAAACAGTACAACCACTACTGAGGCTGAAGCTACTGCGGAATTTCGGGACAACGGGGGGAGGATGTGACACCCCAGGAAAACCAGGAAAAACCATGCAACTTAACTAGCTTCCTCAGTGAGTACGTACCAAATTTCGGGACGAAATTTCATTCAACTTGGGGATAATGTGACAACTCGTATTTCAGAACTTATCTTTGTGCTTAATGTAACGTATGTGAGCTTTGTGTGATTATCTGATATGTTGATTTAATGAATGTTTGTGAGATTTTATGTTTGTATTATGTGGATCTATGTATGTATATATATATATATATGACTCGGATCGTACAACACAACCCGATCGCACAAGTCCATGTTAGGCCGAACATCTCATCCTTGTCACACTTTCCACCCGGTCCACTATGATTGAACCCGAAACCAAATGGGCAGCCCAAGAAGGGGTTCGGCCCACTCCCTTGTGTCGCATAAACTATGAGGAAAGTTTATACTCCTCATTTGTTGCAAATCTCACAACACACACCAAACCCTAAGCTCCTCTCCTCTCCTCTTGAAGCCGACGGCAAACATCCCCATCTTTTGAAGCTTTATTACTTGGATCGATCCTATCCTTCTCTCAACCGGTTAGTGTTTGTAATTATCGATTGCATGTTAGATGATATTATGATCTATATGTATTACATGATGATTTAATGATATCTTGTGATTGAATGTGATATAAACTGTTAATGGTTAATGTTCATATAATCGGCTCACATGTGTATGATTAGATCAAGATGCATATTAGTAATCGGATGATGTTATAGAGGATTAGAATCGAATATAAGTAAGTCGGCTGTGATGTGTTTGAATTCGGATGATATGTGATGATCCTAGAGTTAGAACCGATTGAATGTTATGATAGGTTGTGTTCATGATTCGGATGTTTATTTAGGGTTCATATGAATTTGATGATAAAACCTTGTTTTGATCGATATATGATTTGATTAGAAACTGTTGATTGATTGTATGCAAATATGGAAACTGTTAAAGTGGTCAAACGAATTGATTGAATTATGTAACTGATTGCAAGATTCTAGGAATAATTAAACTAATCGCACAAGTTTCCCCTCTCGGTCGCACAAGATCAGGTCGCACAAGACCTGATCTGATCGCACAAGTGCCAGACGCACAAGGTGCATCGCACAAACCGGGTACAATCACATAAAGCACCAGGTACTGATTCCTTATGCATGATCGCACAAGACTTGTGGATCGCACAAGACAGTGCTGATCGCACAAGGCTTGGGCCACACACAAACTGTTACACGGTTGGGCCTCAAAGCCCAATCCCAACCGCACAAGTACTGGTCAATCGCACAAGCCATCCGGATCGCACAAGTCTATCTGGATCGCACAAGAGATTCATGTTTAATTGTTTGGACCGTTTACATGTTGGACTGTTTATTTATATTGGGCCGGTCATTCGCACAAGATGTTATTGGGTTGTACGATTACCTCAGCCCAATACATCCTGATCGCACAAGTTGGGTTTTATGTGTTTACTGTTTCGTCTAGCATGTTTAATGTGTTGCCATGATCAATACGTGTTCGTAATCTGTTAACTTATGTGTAAACCTACGTGCTTTACTTGAACCTAGACCTGACTTGTATGGTAACCATGTTAGGACGTGGTTGACCACATAAAGTTCAAGTAACCTTTCTGTGTATCTGCCGAGCAAACCAAGGTGAGTTCACACTCTATCCAAGGCATGGAATTCCCAAGGGTTGGGAATGGGTTAAAGAACTGAACAGTAACTACAAACTTGCGTATTCCCGATACAACAGGATACGTACGACCATAAGACCATCAACTCTATCACTTGAAGTCCCTCATTTATCGACTTAATCGCCGAGGCCTATGGCGAGCAGGTCATTAGTTAATAGCGCTATTAGGTTTAACAAACCTCACACCGTGCCAGTCGGACAGGCGTGTACTAATGGACTATGGGCAAAGGGTCAATGCTGATAGACATTGACTTAGGGCACCTCTTACATTTTCGTAGCAGTCGATACGCGTGGTCTAGTAACACATGGGAAGCCCCCACTAATCTTCGCAAACATGTCTGGGAGACCGCGATACTAATTAAAACGATACATGGGTTACAAACGAACATACGATTTACGAAACGAATACTATTACAAAACAACCAACTGTGAACTCGCTCAACTTTGTTGTTGACTCGTTGTTACATGCCTTGCAGGTCGTTAGGTACTCTTGGAGCTTGCACAGGGAGGCGTTGTCGTTGTGGGACATGGCAGTGTGTGCCATGCTAAAAACATTACTTTATTTCGAACTTAATACTTATACATTGGGTTTTTACAATTTTGCTTCCGCTAAACACTTAACTATGCTTTGGTTTTGAACACCTTTCATATTGTTTGGTTGAATTATATTTACTACATACATTGCTCAATATGATTGGTGGCTTGATCCTGGTCATGTCACGCCTCCAAGCGGTGATACTCCGCGTGTGGATTTTGGGGGTGTGACAGATTGGTATCAGAGCCATTGGTTATAGTGAACTTGGTTTTAATAAGGGAAAAAGTTTTTTTTTAAAACCAGACTATAACCTGAACAGTGCTCAACGATCCACAACGACGCTTCGCTCCACGTGCAAGACTCAACATTCTAGGTGATACGATTTATGTTTACATTGCCTACTTGCTAGATTACATAGAACTTTGCTCATGGTATGCTTAGATAAACGTAACAACTATTGTTTGAAAACACGTGTGTGTTTACTCTCTTCTGTCATCACACTTTCGCGAACCCCTCTCACTCATGTTTTCCCTTGATATAAAGATCATGGCTGGACGCGTTAACATGACTCAAGCCCAGTTGACGGCTCTGATTAACCAACAAGTTGCTGCGGCACTTGCAGCCACCCAAGTAGGAGGTATATCCTGCAGTCGCAACTCTCTCTAGGATCATTAGATCCTATGCTCCTAACCCCACTCTTGTGTTTAACTTTGTCCTATCCTTGTTTATACAACAGGCCAGCATGCTCAGCAGCCTGCGTGCACGTTCAAAACTTTCATGGACTGTCGCCCTAGTACTTTTAGTGGCACTGAAGGGGCAGTTGGACTCCTCCACTGGTTCGAGAAGCTCGAGTCAGTCTTCGAAATGTGTGAATGCCCTGAAGCTCGCAGGGTGAAGTACGCCACTGGTACTCTCGAGGGCATTGCGCTGACTTGGTGGAATGCACAAGTTCAGATGTTAGGGCTGGCAGCCGCTAACGCCACCCCCTGGAATGATTTTAAGGAACTGATCAAGCGGGAATACTGTAGTCGTGATGACATCCACAAGTTGGAAGTGGAGTTCTTTAACCTGAAGATGACAGGATCAGAGATAGAGGCGTATACGAAGCGATCAAATGAACTGGCAATCTTGTGTCCAACTATGGTGGATCCTCCCATCAAGCGCATTGAGCTGTTCCTCAAAGGCTTAGTACCAGAGATTCAAAGCCATGTGACTGCTGCTAACCTCGCTACTATCCAGGATGTTACTCGTCTTGCTCATCGCCTCACAGACCAGGCAGTGGAACAGAACAGGCTGCCTAAGCGTATAGGTGCTACTACTACTACTCCTGCTACTTCCAGTGACAACAAACGAAAGTGGGATAGAACCTCCAGCAAGGGTTCGACTTCAGTTCAGCCCCAGGCATAGCAACAAAAGATTGATGACTATCAGAGCCCTGGTCAGCAATCTTCTGGTAGTCAAGGGCAGGGTGGATATCGAGGAAACCTTCCAAAGTGCAACAGATGCGATAGACACCACAGGGATCAGTGCAACAAGGGTCGTTGCCAGAGGTGTCTCAAGATGGGTCATGAAGCTAAGGATTGCAGGAGCTCACGACCTGCGAATCAGAACCAACAACAACAACCACCAGCTCCACAGAACCAGCAGCAGCAACAGCGAGGCAACAGGGGATGCTTTCAGTGTGGTGCTGAAGGCCACTTTAAGCGGGACTACCCTCAGTTAAACCAGAATCAGAACAACAACAATTATAACAACCAGGGGAATGGAAACAACAGGGGTAACAACGGCAATGGTGCCAGGGGTCGTGTATTCGTGATTGGCCAGGGAGAAGCAAGGAACGATCCCAACGTCGTGACGGGTAAGTTCCTACTAGACGACTTTTATGTTACTGTTTTATTTGATTCGGGTGCCGATACCAGTTATGTATCTCTAAAAGTTAGTCAAATGCTTAAACGCACACCAACTCCCTTAAACACCAAGCATGTCGTAGAATTAGCAAATGGTAAGAGTGTAGAGGCCACACACATAGTTCAGGGTTGTAATCTTATCCTCGCTGGTCAGACCTTCTCTATCGATCTCATTCCTATAGCTCTGGGTAGTTTCGACATCGTTATTGGGATGGATTGGTTATCTCAACAGCAAGCAGAGATCCTGTGCAAAGAGAAGATTGTTCGTATTCCCCGTTCTGGCACAGAACCTCTCGAAATTCAAGGCGACAAGAGTGGTGCTGTGGTGGGCATCATCTCCTTTCTTAAGGCTCAGAGGTGTCTGCAAAAGGGCCACACTGCTATTTTAGCACTCGTTACTAATGCATCGACGAAAGAGAAGAAGATAGAAGATTTTCCTATCGTACGTGACTTCCCTGAGGTATTCCCTGAGGAATTACCTGGCCTTCCGCCTCATCGTCAAGTCGAGTTTCAAATCGAGCTAGCTCCTGGAGCAGCGCCCATAGCTCGAGCACCCTATCGTTTAGCTCCATCTGAATTGGAAGAACTATCTGCGCAACTACAAGAACTCTTGGATAAGGGTTTTATTCGTCCTAGCTCTTCGCCCTGGGGAGCTCCAGTTTTGTTTGTGAAGAAGAAAGACGGTACCTTTCGCATGTGCATAGATTACCGCGAACTGAACAAAGTGACCGTGAAGAATCGCTATCCTCTTCCACACATTCACGACTTGTTCGACCAATTGCAAGGGTCGAGCTACTACTCAAAGATTGACTTGAGGTCAGGCTACCATCAACTAAGAGTCCGCGACGAGGACATCTCTAAGACAGTGTTCAGGTCTCGGTATGGACATTACGAGTTCCTGGTTATGCCATTCGGGTTAACAAACGCACCTGCGGTTTTCATGGATCTTATGAACAGAGTGTGCAAGCCTTACTTGGATAAGGTTTCAACTGTACGCCAAGTTTTAAAAAATGCGACTTTTGGCTTCGTGAAGTCCACTTTCTAGGCCACGTCGTAAACAAGGATGGGATCCATGCTGATCCATCTAAGGTAGACTCGATTAAGAACTGGCCTGCACCTCGCACACCAACGAAAATTCGCCAATTCCTGGGTTTGGCAGGTTACTACAGGAGGTTCATCAAGGATTTTTCCAAGATTGCGCAACCTCTCACTTTACTAACTCAGAAAGGAGTCACTTACCGTTGGGGTGAGCACAAGAATCTGCATTTCGGCACCTAAAGGATAGGCTCTGTAGCGCACCTATTCTCTCATTGCCAGAGGGCACAGACGATTTTGTGGTCTTTTGCGACGCATCCATTCAGGGCCTTGGATGTGTGTTGATGCAACGTGGCAAGGTCATAGCCTACGCCTCACGCCAACTTAAAGTTCATGAAAGGAACTACACGACACACGATCTGGAGCTGGGAGCTGTTGTTTTCGCACTCAAGATATGGAGACATTACCTGTACGGTACCAGGTGCACCATTTACACCGACCACAGGAGTCTCGGGCATATCTTCAAACAAAAGGAGTTGAACATGCGTTAACGTCGATGGGTCGAGCTATTGAATGATTACGAATGCGCGATCAAGTACCATCCAGGCAAAGCCAATGTTGTGGCCGACGCCCCCAGTCGAAAGGACACTACGCCTAAGCGCGTGCGAGCATTACAACCTACCATCCAGTCTAGTCTTCCTTCCCAGATACGAAATGCTCAGGCAGAAGCATTGAAACCAGAAAACGTCAGGGCTGAAGCTCTACACGGCTCAAGGCAACGATTAGAACAAAAGGAATATGGCGCCTACTATGTAACAGGACGCATTTGGGTCCCACTCTATGGCAACCTACGAGAGCTTGTGATGGATGAAGCACACAAGTCTCGCTACTCAGTACATCCTGGTTCAGATAAGATGTACCACGACTTGAAAACTACGTATTGGTGGCCTAGCATGAAAGCTCACATAGCAACTTACGTTAGCAAGTGTTTGACTTGTGCGAGAGTCAAAGTCGAATACCAGAAACCCTCAGGCCTACTTCAACAACCAGAGATACCACAATGGAAATGGGAGCAAATTCCCATGGATTTCGTTACTGGCCTGCCTAGATCTCAACGTGGAAATGATACTATTTGGGTGATCGTGGATCGACTCACAAAGTCTGCACACTTCTTAGCTATCAAGGAAACGGATAAGTTCTCCACTCTAGCAGACGTATATCTTAAGGAAGTTGTCTCGAGGCACGGGGTGCCAACCTCTATTATTTCTGATCGTGATGCACGTTTTACTTCTGAACTGTGGCAAGTAATGCACAAGTCCTTTGGCTCACGTTTAGATATGAGCACAGCTTATCACCCGCAAACGGATGGGCAGTCTGAACGCACCATCCAGACCCTTGAAGACATGCTTAGGGCATGTGTGACTGACATTGGCAACGGCTGGGAAAAGCATCTGCCATTAGTGGAATTTTCGTATAATAACAGCTACCACACCAGCATCCAAGCAGCTCTGTTTGAGGTATTGTACAGGCGTAAATGCCGATCACCTCTTTGTTGGGCAGAAATTGGCGACAGCCCGATCACTGGCCCAGAACTTGTGGTAGACACAACAGAAAGGATTACCCAAATACGACAACGAATGGCAGCAGCTCGTGACCGTCAGAAAAGCTACGCTGATAAGGGCAGGAAACCACTCGAGTTCCAGGTTGGGGATCGAGTGCTACTTAAAGTCTCACCTTGGAAGGGTGTGGTTCGTTTTGGCAAACGAGGCAAACTTAACCCACGATATGTTGGACCATTCGACATCATGGAGAAAATAGGCAGGGTGGCCTACAAACTGAACCTACCAGCAGAACTCAGTGGAGTTCACAACGTTTTCCACGTGTCGAATCTGAAGAAGTGTCTGTCAGATGAGACCCTCATAGTTCCTTTGAAGGAGCTCACTATCGACGATCAGCTGCGATTTGTCGAGGAACCAGTAGAGATTACTGAGAGATTACTGACCGAGATGTGAATATTCTCAAGCGTACTAGAATACCTCTTGTTCGAGTTCGTTGGAACTCCCGTCGTGGCCCAGAGTTCACCTGGGAACGCGAAGATCAAATGAAACAAAAGTATCCCCAATTGTTCGCAAACAGTACAACCACTACTGAGGCTGAAGCTACTGCGGAATTTTGGGACGAAATTCCAGATCAACGGGGGGAGGATGTGACACCCCAGGAAAACTAGGAAAAACCATGCAACTTAACTAGCTTCCTCAGTGAGTACGTACCAAATTTCGGGACGAAATTTCTTTCAACTTGGGGATAATGTGACAACTCGTATTTCAGAACTTATCTTTGTGCTTAATGTAACGTATGTGAACTTTGTGTGATTATCTGATATGTTGATTTAATGAATGTTTGTGAGATTTTATGTTTGTATTATGTGGATCTATGTATGTATATATATATATATATATATATATGACTCGGATCGTACAACACAACCCGATCGCACAAGTCCATGTTAGGCCGAACATCTCTTCCTTGTCACACTTTCCACCCGGTCCACTATGATTGAACCCGAAACCAAATGGGAAGCCCAAGAAGGGGTTCGGCCCACTCCCTTGTGTCGCATAAACTATGAGGAAAGTTTATACTCCTCATTTGTTGCAAATCTCACAACACACACCAAACCCTAAGCTCCTCTCCTCTTGAAGCCGACGGCAAACATCCCCATCTTTTGAAGCTTTATTACTTGGATCGATCCTATCCTTCTCTCAACCGGTTAGTGTTTGTAATTATCGATTGCATATTAGATGATATTATGATCTATATGTATTACATGATGATTTAATGATATCTTGTGATTGAATGTGATATAAACTGTTAATGGTTGATGTTCATATAATCGGCTCACATGTGTATGATTAGATCAAGATGCATATTAGTAATCGGATGATGTTATAGAGGATTAGAATCGAATATAAGTAAGTCGGCTGTGATGTGTTTGAATTCGGATGATATGTGATGATCCTAGAGTTAGAACCGATTGAATGTTATGATAGGTTGTGTTCATGATTCGGATGTTTATTTAGGGTTCATATGAATTTGATGATAAAACATTGTTTTGATCGATATATGATTTGATTAGAAACTGTTGATTGATTGTATGCAAATATGGAAACTGTTAAAGTGGTCAAACGAATTGATTGAATTATGTAACTGATTGCAAGATTCTAGGAATAATTAAACTAATCGCACAAGTTTCCCCTCTCGGTCGCACAAGATCAGGTCGCACAAGACCTGATCTGATCGCACAAGTGCCAGACGCACAAGGTGCATCGCACAAGCCGGGTACAATCACATAAAGCACCAGGTACTGATTCCTTATGCATGATCGCACAAGACTTGTGGATCGCACAAGACAGTGCTGATCGCACAAGGCTTGGGCCACACACAAACTGTTACACGGTTGGGCCTCAAAGCCCAATCCCAACCGCACAAGTACTGGTCAATCGCACAAGCCATCCGGATCGCACAAGTCTATCCGGATCGCAAAAGAGATTCATGTTTAATTGTTTGGACCGTTTACATGTTGGACTGTTTATTTATATTGGGCCGGTCATTCGCACAAGATGTTATTGGGTTGTACGATTACCTCAGCCCAATACATCCTGATCGCACAAGTTGGGTTTTATGTGTTTACTGTTTCGTCTAGCATGTTTAATGTGTTGCCATGATCAATACGTGTTCGTAATCTGTTAACTTATGTGTAAACCTACGTGCTTTACTTGAACCTAGACCTGACTTGTATGGTAACCATGTTAGGACGTGGTTGACCACATAAAGTTCAAGTAACCTTTCTGTGTATCTGCCGAGCAAACCAAGGTGAGTTCACACTCTATCCAAGGCATGGGATTCCCAAGGGTTGGGAATGGGTTAAAGAACTGAACAGTAACTACAAACTTGCGTATTCCCCATACAACAGGATACGTACGACCATAAGACCATCAACTCTATCACTTGAAGTCCCTCATTTATCGACTTAATCGCCGAGGCCTATGGCGAGCGGGTCATTAGTTAATAGCGTTATTAGGTTTAACAAACCTCACACCGTGCCAGTCGGACGGGCGTGTACTAATGGACTATGGGCAAAGGGTCAATGCTGATAGACGTTGACTTAGGGCACCTCTTACATTTTCGTAGCAGTCGATACGCGTGGTCTAGTAACACATGGGAAGCCCCCACTAATCTTCGCAAACATGTCTGGGAGACCGCGATACTAATTAAAACGATACATGGGTTACAAACGAACATACGATTTACGAAACGAATACTATTACAAAACAACCAACTGTGAACTCGCTCAACTTTGTTGTTGACTCGTTGTTACATGCCTTGCAGGTCGTTAGGTACTCTTGGAGCTTGCACAGGGAGGCGTTGTCGTTGTGGGACATGGCAGTGTGTGCCATGCTAAAAACATTACTTTATTTCGAACTTAATACTTATACATTGGGTTTTTACAATTTTGCTTCCGCTAAACACTTAACTATGCTTTGGTTTTGAACACCTTTCATATTGTTTGGTTGAATTATATTTACTACATACATTGTTCAATATGATTGGTGGCTTGATCCTGGTCATGTCACGCCTCCAAGCGGTGATACTCCGCGTGTGGATTTTGGAGGTGTGACATATGATCCCTTTACCTTGTTAAAGTAGAATTAGCTATGATATTGCCATTTGAACCAATATTGACATAAATTAATGTTGTTTATTCTATATCTCTATTACCAAAGAAAATAACAGAATTATTAAAACCAAATTAACACTATTAAACATTCTATTTTTTTCAAGATTATTTAGTATGCACCCTGTGTTACCTAGTATCATTTATAATTAAACTTAACTTAGTATACCTACATACTTAAGAGCCTTGTATTACACTTAATGTAATATACTAGTTATGAGTAAACTAAAAGATAACACAAACTAAAAATGTAATTAAGCCAATAAAAAAAAATTACAATGAAAATGTAGTTGAGCCAATAAAAACAAATTACAAGGAAACGGAGTCCAAAGCCTTACATGAGCCACATGGCCCACTCATACTTGGAAGAATGTAAGCCTAAGCCCAATGGGATCTTGGACCTATGTTTTGGAACAATTTGTATGCAAATTCTGTTTTTTCACAGGCTACACAACTTGTGTAAGCCTGTGAAAAAACAGAATTTGCATACAAAAAAACCCGATTTGTGTGCACAAATCGGGTTTTTTTAAAAACCGGTTCCGGGTATGGAACCGGATTCGGGTAGGATCGGGTTTTACAAAATCGGGTTTTTTAAAAACCGGGTCGGGTCCGGGTTTTCTACCAAAAATATATACCCTATATACCCGGGTTCGGGTAGGGTTCGGGTCGGGTTTTATAAAACCCGGGTATTATAATACCCTATTTCCGGGTTCGGGTATTCATTGGGTTGGGAAAAAACCTGCACCGGGTATTAAGAAAACCCGATCGAGTATTAATGCTTCTTTATATGTTTTAGTGGATGGTGTCTATTGAAATTTTAATGACATTTCTAAATTTAAATTCGATAGTGATATTCCCCCAAAGCTTAAAAGCCCTCACGAAGCCCATAAGCTTAAACAGAAGTGGAATGTCCATAATTAGGTGTGTATAATCATATTTTCAAAGATGCATCTACTTAAAACTAGAGGTAGCTATATAACCGGGTATAAAAAACCCAGTTCCGGGTATTTATAAAAACCGGGTTTCGGGTATAAACCAGGTATAAAAAAACCCGGTTCCGGGTTCGGGTTTTAGATCAAATATGAATACCCGGTCCCTACCCTATGGGTAGGGTCGGGTTCGGGTATAGAAAACCCGGTTTTTATAATACCCGGTTCCGGGTTTTTTTTTCCGGGTCCGGGTTCAGGTTTTTTGTGCAATACTAGGCTACACGCTTACAAAGTTACAAAAAATAAAATTAAAACACTAGAGTAACTTTCATAATAAACAATTTTAATAAATCAAACCGTACCTGGAAGGAGAATAACCAAGATATTCTTTGTAGGTAGACAAAAGTATGAAAAATTATAATTCAATTAGAGGGAAAGTGCACATTTGATGCCACCTGATAAGTCATCGAAACTATATGATCAACCAACTTTTTATTAGGCGGGCGTGGCTCGTTTTCTAGCGGTCTGGCCCGTCATGCTCAATTACAAATCCTTTATAACTAAATTAATTGATACGAAGAACTGTATGACAGACACTGCATTAGATTTTGGAACTTCAAGTTTAACGCTACTTAATACACACTAGAATCCATTATTTGAAACCACGAGTGTTTTAACTCAATCGAGACAATAAACTAAACGAGTGAAAACAGGTTGAGTATCCAGTATAAATGTACTGCTACTCTGCTAGTACAAAGCATCAAATATATACCTAAAAATTAGTATTTATATTGTTACCGAAAACAATTCATTTTCTTTCATTTCGTGTCACTTGATTTATTTATTTATCTTAATCGTATTATCTATTATTTTATATTATCAACTTCAGATTCAGATTATGTGGATAGTTCGTCAGTTGAACAATTACTACATGAGGGTTTCCTAGTTGTATTGGAGAATATGGAGGAAATCTTGGGGTAACTTTGTAGAATAGTAACCAAGTTTTAAAAGTGTTCCACAGTTTCAATTAGGTCACTGAAGTTTCAAAAGTGTTCCAATCAGATCACACAACATTCATTTTTCATTAAAATTAAGGGTTTTTTCATCCATTTCATAAGTAACCATGGTGATGTGGATTTTTGTTTCTTTTTTCCTGTTTATTTGATGCTAACTTTGAATGATGACGTGAATTGTAACTTGTTTTTTTAATTTTTAATGTAATTAAAGTGTTTTTATTTTTAATAAATATAATTTCATATATTAAAATAATTTCTCATTGTTGACAATAATGGGCACGTAATAGAAACTGATTTTTTATATAATCGGGAGTTTATATGTTAGTAATAGTATATATACTCGGTTATATTTTAAAAACCGGCAAAAAATATCTAGTAAATATTTTTAAACAACTAGATTCTTTTTGCCGAGAAAAAGAGCGAATAAAAGATGTTTAAACTTTAAAGCCTAGCCTTTTTATATGGGTTTTGTTACACTATTGATTTATTCATTTTGGCAATGCTTTTTTCTCTTAATCTTACGCCTTAGCCACTTTTGTTTTCTTTTTCTTCCTCTTGTTTCACACCTTTGAAAATCATGGTATATCCACTTATCTCTTTTTAAATTATTACACTGCTATTGTTTGAATTATCAAACTACTTATTATAATTGAGTTTCTTTAACCATACTTTGTTTATTAGGTCAGGGGGTGTGGTTTAGCGCCACCCCGCCACATTAACATCTATAGCGCTCCGGGGCGCCATCAACCATCCCCTGCTTGTTAAAAGGGGGGTGTCACCCCTTGTCCGCCATGGTGATAACGAGCCAAAAAGGGTGTGCAGGTGGGGCCCACCTCTTTCAACCAATAAAATCTTTTTTTTTTTTTAATTTTGTTTAATATGGGGCTTTATACCACACCATGCAAGTTAAAGAGATGGGCTTTAAATCCCCCACATGACGTGACGCCAAGATGGATCTAACGTGGCGTGATAAAGCCCCTAGGGGCTTTATACTACACCCTCCATCCTTAGTTAGTTGTTAGCGACTTAGCGGCATGTTAAAAACTTAGTATATTTTTTTTATTATTACACTAGGTTATAACCCCATGTGTTACACAGGCTGAATAAATAAATTTTATATACTAAATAATAAAATAATATATATTTAAAAACCCCATTTATTGTACTGGTTGAATAAATATAATTTTGAATATTAAATAATAAAAAGTTATATCTGTAAGAACCGTATGTATTGTATGGGTCGAATAAATGTAATTTTATGTACCACATAATAAAAGGTTATATCTTTAAAACCATGTGTATTACAGAGGTTGAATAAATATAATATTGTTAACCAAATAATAAAAAAAATGTTATATCTTTAAAAACCCTCGTGTATTACACTGGTTAAATAAATATGATTTTATATACCAAATAATAAGAATATTATATTTAAAAAAACTAATGGATATAATATAAATTATATTTAAAAAATCGTAATAAATCTATTTTTATATATAAATAATATTGAAAGTTATATACAATTTGTTTAAAATAATGTAAAAAAATCGTTATAATAATTTTTTAATAATGAAAATAAAAATAAATAACATATTAATACAAAGTTTGGTTTTGGTGATAAATAATTTAGTTATTTAAAAATATCTTAAATTAACAATTTAAATTTAAGGACAATATTTTATTGTAAAAATAGAAGTATTCTATTCGATATTATAAGGTAGACAAGATTTAATATTAATTTTTATTTATTTAGTTAATATAAGATAGAAAAAAATATGATTGAATAGCTGGAAGGTTGTATGATGATAAATCGATCAACTTTATTATTATGTCATATGATTTTTAGTTATATATTTTTCGAAATATTTAAAAAAAAAAATTAAGACTTTGTTATTGCAAGTAAAATCAATGATTTTATATTTGTAATTTTGTTTGGTATTGTTTTATTAAAAAGTGCATATTATACATATAGGTATTTTGTGTCTTAAGTTATTGATGCTATCCAAAATGTTTTTCGATTTTATGTCTAGCATTATATATAATATGGTAAAAGTTTAAAGTTTATTGGAGCTAATTACATCATCGAAAAGAATAAGAGTAAATTTTATATTACAAATAAAAAGGTGTATATAAAAAAAGTAATAATTTGGGTAAAAGAAAACAAAAAATTGTAGCTATTATATGACACTTTAGGTAATATAAACAATGAAAATAATATGATATAGAAAATCAAATAAATAATATTACAAATAAGAAGTATACATTAAATTTAAAGGAAAATTGGTTTTTAATAAACCAACCTTTGTCCCGTTGATAAATAATAATCTTACCTACGTAATTGGTATACAATAATCCTACCTATCAACATGTTGGTACTCAATGAACTTTCGTTAATTTCTTTTAACTGAAGTTAGTTTTTAAGTTTTATTTATTACACAAACAGTCCCTGTAGTTGTAAACCTAGCTATTTAAATAGCACAAACCCTAATTCCCTTCATTTTTGAATCAGACAAACAAAACACTAGCCTCTCTCATCTTCTCTACTCCCTCGATCCTCTATCTGACAAGCATATCAGCCGGTTGCTAGCTGTAATACCGGCGGCGGAGTTGTCGGCTCACCCCACACACACACCCACCTGTAAATCACCTCACCCCCTTCCTTTTCGATCTGTATGACGGCCGACCACCACCACCACTATCTGGTGGTGGCACGATGACACAACAAGTGAGAGAGAGAGAGAGACGAGGCGGAGGTCGTCCGACGAGGACTTTTGACGGCAACGCCGCGGCGGCGGTGGCTGAGTTCTTTTGTCCGAAACTCCCATGGCGGTGGCGATGGTAGTTGTTTACATCGGAAATCAAAATCCAGGAAAAGAAGGTTTTTCGAGTGGTGTTTGTGATAAATCTGGAACAACAGGGTTGTTTGTGTAATAAATAAAACTTAAAAACTAACTTCAGTTAAAAATAATTAACTGAAGTTCATTAAGAACCTAGAACCAACATGTTGATAGGTAGGGTTATTGTATACCAATTACATAGGTAAGATTATTATTTACCAATGGGGCAAAGGTTGGTTTATTAAAAACCAATTTTCCAAATTTAAACTAGATAACAATTATCTATAATTAAGTAGAAAATGTTAAACTAAATAATATTTAGTTGGAGAGTTATCTATCATTAAATAGAAGAGATTAAACTAAATAGTAATTATCTATAAGAGATTAAACTAAATAATATTTAATAGAAGGATTATCAATAAATAATAATTATTCTTAGGAGAGTGAAGGGAAAATCAAAAGATACATGGTCTAATATGATGACAAGTGTCCCCTAAATGATTTTTTTATTATTATACAGTACTAGCGGTAAGACCCGGGTGCAAACACGGGTGGTTTCTTAGAAAACCATGCATAACAAATATAAATGATGAATATGATTATATTTATAGAGTTACAAATAGATAAATCAGTCGGTAAATACTTAAAGTTTAGAGTATAAAAAATACAAAAATATACAATTTATTAATATTTTGTAAACGAAATAACATTTGCATTCAAGCATGTTCCTTCTTCAAAAAACAATATTTTAAATCAACAGTCGTTTCAATCCCCTTCAACCTCCACAAAACACTATTTTAACCCAACAGTGGTTTTAAACCACCGTTCTAACCCAACAGCGGTTTCAACAACACTTTTCTCCACAACACTCTGTTTTAACCCAGCAGTGGTTTCAAACATCTGTTTTCATCCATCTGTTGACCAAAGTCAATAGATGTATCAACTACTGTTTTATTTTCAAACATCTGTCCACAACAAAACACTATTTTAACCCAACAGTGATTTTAAACCACCGTTTTAACCCAACAACGGTTTCAACAACAGTTTTCTCCACAACACTCTGCTTTAACCCAACAGTGGTTTTAAACATCTGTTTTTGATGTATGTAAAATGCAGCATATAAATTACATTAAATGAGGCATGAAACTAACCCTTTTTTAGTACTAATGTTGGAAAAGTGTGCTTTTGTCTTCCTTTTGTATTTTCAGGGTTAAAAGACCTTAAATGAACAAAAGAAGCAAAAATACAGCCAAATCTAACAATAATACAAGAAAAGGAATAAACGTGGCATGCCCGACCCCTCGACAGCATCTTCCCAAGCAAAAACAAGAGATCAGAAGGCTGAACACACCCCGTGCTCAATGAACACGGGGGCGTGCTCAAGTGTCTGCATAAAAGACAAAGCTGTAGAAGCTTCTATTTCCCAACACGGGGGCATGCCCAACGGACACGGGGCCGTGGTCAACGCTAAGATTCGCAGAATACAAGCAAATCTTGATAGTACAGATACGCTTCTGCACACGGGGCCGTGCCCAGCATACACGGGGGCATGGTCAACTAATGCAGACAAACTGCAATTAATGAAGAAAGAGAAGATGGGTGGACACGGGGTCGTGCCCAATGGACACTGGGCCGTGTCCGGGCTTCTGTGCAGGCTATAAATAGGGGTGCTTGGCTCACTTGCAAATCATCCCTTAGCAAACCACCTCTCTCACACTTCACCCACCCACCACCACCATCATAACCCACATCCACCACCATCATCCATCACCCATCATAGAGTGTGTGTAGTAGTCTCGCGATCCAAGATTGATCGTAAGAGTTCTTGACAATCAAAGGCCATGTTTGCCTAAGTCTCTTACATCACTTGGTGAAGACAAGCATTTAGTGTAATACTTTTTATTTTTAATCTTTTCGCACTTTTTATTTGGTTATGTATTAATGACTTCAATAACTAGTTTCTTATGTTGAAGGTGAAACTTCCTTATCATTTATCCGTGGTGTCTTAGCGTTATTTTACTTTCTATATAAAATAAAAGATTTACACCATTCATATCTCCACGGTCTATATGGAGATATGTTGGCTACCTGGTCGGAGGTTAAGGGAATGGTTTGGTAAACCTCTTACCTTGTTCAGTGTATAGATCCTGCAAGGACTTGGGTCAAGCTTAGTAGGACCTCCTTCTATACCCACTGGTATTGGATGGCGGGGGTTCGAATTTCTTGATCCCCTCATATGTAAACTACTATTAAAACTTTAACCCGGCTACTTAGGATTGTATCCCAGCTGACTCAAACTACTTAGCCGAGGGTAACGTCACCTTCAAAAGAAGGGCCTACCACATTACGCATTAATAACTTAATTAATTATCTTTCAATAATCCAACCCTTTAGGATTGTATCCTTGCTGACTCAAACTACTGGGTTGAGGGTAACGTCACCTTCAAAAGAGGGGCCTACTACTATAACTAAGATAATCTCTTAAAAAGTGCAAAAGTGCGGAAATAATCAAAGGTTACACTAAAGGCGAGTCGGATCCAAGTGATTCATCTTGTCTATCTGTTTTTATTTTTATTTTTATTTTCAGCATTTTTAGTTTTTATTTTCATGTTTAAACCTTTTCCTAAAATTTTGATTTGGTTAGACGTTGAGGATAAACCGGTACTAAAAGCTCTTGTGTCCTTGGACGACCTTGGTATCTTACCAACGCTATACTGCGCTCACGATGGGTGCACTTGCCCATATGTGTGTTTAGTGTTAGTAAAATATCGTGTTTTATAAATTTAAAACTAGACTAAAGTGTTAAAAATGGCTTAAAATATACTTAAATATATACAGACGACCACACACATCAAGTTTTTGGCGTCGTTGCCGGGGACCCAAGGATTTTAAGAAAGCTTAAAATCGACGGCCTAATCAGTTTTTCAAAAACCTTTTTAAAACGCGCACATTTTTCTGCATTTTAGTTAGTTTTTGCATTTACAGTAGTCTGAACACGGGGCCGTGTGTTCAGTGCTGCACATCTTTTTTAAAACTCCCAGATACAGAGTCTGAACATGGGGCTGTGCTCACTGAACACACCCCCGTGCTGCACAAAACCAGTCACTTTTATTAAAACGCCCAGATACAGAATCTGAACACGGGCCGTGTCCAGCCTTTGTTTCCGTTTTTATTTTGTTTTCTGGTCTCGAGACTCTGTTGTGATCTGCTTAGTGATTCTTATGGATCAATACTCAGGAGATTACAACTACACCTATGAGGAGGATGATTATAGGGAAGATTATTGCACCATTTGTGGTAACCCTCACTCGATACAATATTGTGACTTATTTCAACCATCCACTTCATACACCTATTATGAGGAGCCCATGTACGGGCCATCAACTTCATACACAACCTATGAAGACCCAAGGTATGAACCTTCTCCCTCATACTCATGTTTTGATGAACCAAGGTATGAGCCTTCATACTCATACTTTGAGGAACCAAGATATGAGCCTCCACCTTCATATGCTTATTATGAGGAACCATGGCGTGAACAACCCACCTCATATGAGTATTATGAAGAACAAAGTTACGACCCTTATCCATCATATACTTACAATGAAGAACAATGGTGTGAACCATCTACTTCCTATGAGTATTATGAGGAACCAAGGATCGAACATCCGGATTCAAGCTTTGAGGATCCTGATCCTTACTCTATCACCCACACAGCCGATAGGATAATAGAACATATTAAAACTATCGAACGTTGCATAAAAGAATCTCGCGCAAGGGAAGAGGAGTCCCACGCGAGAGAAGAATTAACTCGTAATAAAGAAGAGATAGTAGAAATTGTAAAAATGGAAGAACAAATAAGTGAAAAGCCAACACATGAGTTAAACAACGAAAAGGTGAGTCCGATAACGTTAAAATTCAAGAAGAGTCTAATTTTGAAAAAATTAATCTCTTGTCACCTTCTTTCGAAAATCATTGTTTAGTACCCTCTCATGCTAAGTTTTTAAAAGAGTTAAACACTAACACTAAAATTGACGAAACGGTAAGCATTAAGTTAACAAATGATCAAACTTCACTAATAAAAGAAGTCCCATTTGAAATTAACATTACACCAGTTCCATGTTTTTTTTTTCAAAACTCCTTTATTAGTAATGTTACAATTGATAAAGATCTTTGTGCTAATATAATGCCAAACTACATTTTCGAAAAATTAAGTATTAGTGATTTTTCTCCACTTCAAATACCCATTTTTCTATCTAATCGGAAAGTAATAAAATCAATAGGGGTAGTTGAGGATGTTTTGATGACGCTCCTCTAGTGTTGGGATGACCTTTTGTAAAAACCCACGAAGCTTTGAAAAACCGGAAGTACAACAATCTATCTATTCAATTAGGGGCATTTAAAAAGAGTGTCGATCTTGTGCGTTCAATGAAATATCCATTCGACAATAATGACCCCCCTAATTGAAGATGAAGATGAACCACCCGATACAAGAGAAGAAATTGACCACTTTGTTGAAGAAGAGGTCGCCATAGAACAAACCTTTGTGATTCTTGACAAAAATGAGCAACCAAATAAGGAGTCTCCTAAAGACCCACCTCTTGAGCTCAAAGAACTCCCAAAAGGTTTAGAATATGCTTTTCTAGACAAAGATGGTAAATCACCTGTAATTATCTCATCAAAATTAAGTAGTTTAGAAAAAGAAAAATTAATTATGCTTTTGAAAAAACACAAAAATGCGATCGCTTGGAAGCTTGTAGATATTAAAGGAATAAGTCCTTCCATGTGCACGCATAAAATTTTAATGAATGATGACTATAAATCGGTAATACAACCACAACGTATGGTAAATCCAAATGTCCAAGAAGTGGTTAAAAACGAAGTCATCAAATTACTTGACGCCGGACTCATTTACCCAATTTTCGATAGTCCTTGGGTAAGTCTCGTCCAAGTAGTCCCAAAGAAAGGAGGTATGACGGTAATAACTAACGAAAATAATGAATTAACACCAACGAGAACCGTACAGGATGGAGGGTATGTATAGATTATCGTCGATTAAATGAAGCAACAAGGAAAGATCACTTTCCTTTACCCTTCATTGATCAAATGTTAGAAAGATTATCCGGTCACAAATTTTATTGTTTCTTAGATGGTTTTTCAGGTTACTTTCAAATCCCGATAGCACCCGAAGACCAAGAAAAGACAACATTTACATGTCCCTATGGAACTTTTGCTTATCGACGCATGCCTTTTGGTCTATGTAATGCCCCCGCAACCTTTCAACGTTGCATGGTGGCCATCTTCAATTATATGATAGAAAGGACAATGGAAGTCTTCATGGGCGACTTTTCTATCTTTGGAGATTCATACGACCAATGCCTCGATAACCTTGAACGAATGCTATCCCGATGTGAGGAAACTAACCTCGCCCTTAACTGGGAAAAATGCTATTTCATGGTAACGGAGGGAATAGTACTCGGTCACAAAATCTCAAGCGAAGGAATGGAGGTTGATCGAGCAAAAATTGACACTATTTCTCGATTACCACCCCCATCCTCCGTTAGAGCTATCAGAAGTTTCCTAGGGCATGCCGGATTTTATAGGGGATTTATCAAGGACTTTTCTAAAATCTCAAGGCCTCTAACAAAATTACTTGAAAAAGATGCCCCTTTCATCTTTGACAAGGATTGCAATCAAACATTTCTAACCCTAAAAGAAATGCTAGTCAATGCACCTATCATGATAGCGCCTGATTGGAAATTACCTTTCGAAATCATGTGTGATGCAAGTGACTTTGCAGTTGGAGCCGTCTTGGGACAAAGAAAAGATAACCATTTTCACCCAATTTATTATGCTAGTAAAACACTTAACGATGCACAAGAAAATTACACAACAAAAAAAAAAGGAATTGCTAGCTGTGGTATTTGCTTTTGATAAATTTCGTTCTTATCTTGTTCTTTCTAAAATAATAGTCTATACAGATCATGCAGCCATTCGATATCTCTTCAAGAAACAGGATGCTAAACCGCGTTTGATCCGGTGGATTCTACTCCTCCAAGAATTTGACATTGAAATCAAAGACAAAAGAGGAGCAGAAAACACCGCAGCAGATCATCTTTCGCGCTTAGAAGACCCAGCTTTGGAGGCAACCAGGGATGAGCAAATAAGCGAAAAATTTCCAAAGGAGTCCCTGGAAATGGTGGAATACCGAGAAGAGCCATGGTACGCCGACTATGCTAACTACCTAGCTAGGGGTATAGTCGCGAAAGGATGGCCACATCATCAAAGAAAGAAATTCTTTGCCGATGTAAAACATTATTTTTTGGAAGATCCTTATCTTTTCAAAATGTGTGCCGATCAACTCATCCGCCGATGCGTACATGGTGGTGAAGCAAGGAGAATTCTCCGCCATTGTCATGAAGGTCCGTACGGAGGACATCATGGTGCCGCGAGTACCACATGAAAGGTATTTGACTCAGGATTTTATTGGCCAACCATTTACAAAGACGCCCAAAGTCTTGGCAAGACTTGTGACGCTTGCCAAAGATCAGGTAATATTTCTTCCAAAAACGAAATGCCACAAAATGGCATTCTTCTTTGTGAAAATTTTGATGTGTGGGGACTCGACTTTATGGGAGCCTTCCCACCGTCAAAAGGAAACAAATACATACTTGTGGCGGTAGATTACTTGTCTAAATGGGCCGAGGCCGAGGCACTTCCAACAAATGATGGAAGAGTTGTGGTAAGATTTCTGAAAAGATTATTCTCTCGTTTTGGAACACCAAAAGCTTTAATAAGTGATAGAGGTACCCATTTTCGTAACCATCAACTTGAAAAAATCTTAACAAGGTATGGGGCCTATTACCGGGTCTCAATGGCATATCACCCTCAAACAAACGGACAAGCCGAAGTGACTAATAGAGGTTTAAAACGAATACTCGAAAAAACCATAGGGTTAAATAAAAAAGAATGGACCGATAAATTAGACGATGCTTTATGGGCTTTTCGAACTGCTTATAAAACAACAATAGGTACAAGCCCATATAAGCTCGTCTATGGAAAAAGTTGTCATTTGCCAGTGGAAATAGCACACAAGGCCTACTGGGCAATTAAAAATGTAAACTTGGATTTAGAATTTGCTGGTAGAAATCGATTTTGCCAATTAAATGAATTAGACGAATTAAGGAATTTTTGCATATTCTAACTCCGAAATTTATAAGGAAAGAATGAAAAATTTGCATGATAAACACCTTAAACCTAACGAATTTCGGGTAGGAGAACAAGTTCTATTGTTTAATTCATGACTTCGATTGTTTCCTGGTAAATTAAAGTCTAGGTGGTTAGGACTTTTTTCCATCACCCATATTTTCCTGCACGGTGCAGTCGAAATTAAATCTCGGAATGGAATTCCATTCAAAGTCAATGGCCAACGGTTAAAGCTTTATCAAGGATTTATTGAGGATGAGGAGGAAGAAATCTCGCTTCAAACGGTCGAAGAGTGACAGCATCAACATCATACCTGGTAAGTTACGAACAATCGGGAAAACATCTGAATCGGTAAGATCTCTAAAACCAAATTTTGGGAAACAGGGCACTCACATAAGCACTAAATATATATATATATATATATGTATGTATATCTTGCCCGCCCACGGGGTCGTGTCCGCGCAACTGTCGGGATAAAACCCCTTTTTTCCAAACAGTTTCTTCATTCCACACGCCCTGTTTCCCCAAAGAACTCTCTGGTTCCGGCGATTTTTCTGCAGATTTCAACGTTTCCCCTCCTTCTAACAATGTCAAGGTATGATTCTACCCTTATAACTAATTAGATTAAGTTCATACATGTAGTTTAACATCAAGATTTGGGAAAAAATCCAGGGTTCTTCAACTTGAACTGGACCGAACCTCAAATTTTTGCATAAATCTGTTAGCATTAGTATAGATACATGTTATAGGAAGTAAATCAACTTGTATTGTTTGTAGACTTGCCCGATTTCTCATACAAACCCCAAACCGTTGTTTTTGAACCAAAAAAGATAAAATTGAAGGGGTAAACGGTTTGTTTTTGAAAAAATGGCACTTGGGGTTTCATTTTCGGGGAAAACCGCCCCTACTGGACCAAAAAATTTTCAAGTTTTTGGGACCGGGTTGAAAAATGGGAATTTTTGTAAACAGACGCCTGGACACGGGGTCGTGCTCAACGAGCACGGGGGCGTGTCCAGCCAAATTTAGTCCAACATGGGGCGTGTCCGCTGAACACGGGGTCGTGTTCAGCCGACTGTTTTCAGTTTTCTTCGAGAATTTCACTGTTTCTTGCTAATTGTTTGGTGTTTTCTTTCAGATGCCCAAGAAATTTACCAGATTCAATGCAAATAAGTTGGATGCTCAAGCAAGATACGATGTGCTAAGAACTAGGCCCGAGTAGTATCCACGACAAGTATACACGGATCTTCTAGAAACAGTGAACCAGTTAGACCGTTTCAACAACATTGTCACCGGCCCATTACGAGCTGCCCTTTGCACTCGGCTTCGCTCCGTGCATGAGTACAACATGGAATTCTACAGCACGTTCGCTTTCAAGACACGAGCCGATCCGTTTGACAATAATGGGGTAGAGTTCCGTTATTGGGGGACTGTGTACTCGATCTCGATCGCACAGTTTGAGGTGATAATTGGGTTGTACGCGGAAGAGGATGCGGGAGATGAATAAAATACCGGCGGTCTACGTGAGATTCCAGAAAATCAACGCCAAGCTGATTGGGCTCAAATCGGAGAGAGTCACTATAACCCGAGCCGAATTAAGAGTACCCAGTTGAGAGACCCTCTTTACCGATACATCCACAGGGTCCTCACCTACTCTCTTAGCCAGAGGCATGACAGCAGCGACGTTGTAGGGTTACGAGATCTGCTAGTCCTCCATTGCATTCACACCCTTACCAACCTTGATGTTCCCTACTTGCTACTCTGAAACATGCACTGGAACCAACTTGCTACTCCCCCGACTCCTATCTTCTTTGGAGGGTGGATATACTGCCTCTTCAAACACTTCGTGAATATGCCGAGGTCTTTCCAAAAGAGTCCATGGTCGGGGAGAGTGGACATGGTCATATGTCGCTCTATGAACTTGATCTACGAAGTGGAAGATGGGACGGTCAGTTTTCAAAGAGTTCAAGGGCATGCATGGAACCCGCAAGAAGCACTCGTCTTACACGCTCCACACATCCGCCCTCCTCCTCAGTACCACTACCAGCACCAGGGTGATCCGGGTCAATCCTCCTCTCAAGGAGGCGGTTTTCCTAAGTTTCAGAGCTTACATGATTTATTGCAGGAAAACCTTATGTGCACCAGGAACACCTACAACATGGCCAGTAACACATACACCCGGGTCGGAGTGATAGAGAGAAATATCTCCGACATACAGGATGACATTGGAAACATCCGAGAGTATATGGCGGACCACGGAGGAGGTGATGATGATGAAGACGAGGACATGGATTGAGCGGGAGGAGTAGGAGGTAGCATCCCACGGTTGGAGGTCTCACAGGTTAACCCCCTTATCTTATGAACAATTTCTGGCCTGCGTGCCACTTGTTGAACAATTTACTTTCCTTTAACTCTTTTTAATTTCTGCATTTCTTTTTTTTCTTTTTAACTTGTGACGTGGATGGTGAACTTTGGTAATTTAGGATGTTGGCTATTGTTTAGTGTGGTATTTATTAGTAGAACAGGTACATACGAGGCTTAGAGCACTAAACATTAGTGCTACTAAAGCCGAGACAATGAAACCGAAGCCAGAAACCTGTTTTACACTTTTGCAGTTTGTCCACACAGGGTCGTACTCAGCCGACACGCCCCCGTGCCTGTTGGTGCATTACGTCTGTCGACTTCATCTTGTATCGAGTCTTCTACTAGAATTGTTAGATTAGGGCACGTTGTACGAGAAATAGGTTTTAGAGGTAATTTCGCTTGAAGAGGCTAATTCCGCTTGAAAGTGTCACAAAGTAATTCCGTACGGAATTAGATTCCGTTTGGAATCTAATTTCGTTTGGAACTGTTTCAAACGGAATTAGAACTCTATAAATACCCTCCCAAGCAAAATCATTGGTAACTTTCTGATTTCCGGTACCGAACTGCTGCCGACACGTCGTTTGATCTGTATTGCTGTTATATCAATAAAACAAGACGTTTAAGAGTGAAACATGCTGTTTTACAAGTCTGTTTCTTTGTTTCCGCCTCTGAAACAGACAAGAACTCTTCTGATTGACTCGTTTGGGTCACGGATCGATCCTACAAGTGGTATCAGAGCTCAGGTGGAAGAGTTCTTGCCAAAACAGCCATTATTTCTGACTTCTACACCTTCTTTTACAAAATTTTACGATCAAAATGGTCTGAATTTCACACATAATAAGCGAAACAGTGTTTTAATGAATCCTTGAGAAAATTGGATCTTAATTCAATCAAAAAGTGTTAAAATCAGTAATTCCGTTTGAAAACCAGATCGGAAAGATGATGTCAGCAGCATTTCAAACGAGATTAGGACTTAATTCCGCTTGAGTTTGCTTTTCCGCTTAAAAAGTAGAGCTAATTCCGCTTGAAATTCCCTGATTCCGCTTCAAGGTGTAATTCCGTTTGAGAATTTTTAAACGAAATTAGATAATTTCGTTTGAAATTGATATCTAGTTTGAAAGTGTACTTGTTCAAACGAAATCAGGTTATTCCGTTTGAGAGTGATTTCGTTTGAAAGGGATATTTGCGCTTCAAATCTAATTCCGCTTCAGAACTTGATTCCGTTTGAAGTTGTGTTTTTGAGACTTGTGTTTGTGAAAAATTTTCCGAATCATGGAAGAGGAATTCTACAATGCGTTTGCTACACCGGTGGCACCAGTTACAGCTGCTGAAACTCTTTACAGTGAGAATGAAACGAGAACTTACCAAAAACCACCTAAGCTAATGTTCATTGAAGATTTTAAAGGTTGGCAAAATTGATTTGAGAATTGGGTGCAAGCATATAAGTTTGACGCGTGGTGTGCTTTACACAAAGATTATGAGAAACCGAAAAACGAGCGTGGGCTTGAAAAAGCTTTTTGTGATTTTTCAGAGAGTGATAAATTGAAGTATACAAGTGAGAAAATGATGATTATCTTCTACAACAAGCAGTAAAGGAATATATTTTTGTTCTGCTTCAACATGAGAATACTGCTAGATCGATTTGGAATGCACTGATTCAAAAGTTCAAAGGAAGCGCATATATGATCAAAAACAAAAAGGCTTTATTGAAGAAATCATTTGATATGTTTGCAGCTTTCGATCATGAAACAACAAAGATGACCATTGATAGTTATTGTCATCTGGTATTGGAAATGGGAAGATTGGATATTAAGAAAGATGATGATGAATGGGTTGATAAACTTGCCGATGCATTACCACAGCAAAAATGGGGAACTTATCTGTTGATTGTGAAACACATGAGAAAGTCTTAAAATATGAATCTGGCACAGTTTATTCAAAAGATTGAAGAGCACGAATTGGATATTCAGAAAACGGAAATCATGAAGAATCCAAATGCTCAACAAGATATTAGTTTATATTATAGAGGGAATAAGTTTAAGGCTACCCCCAGCCCTAGCCCAAAGATCCAAACTGGTTTTAGTGCTGACAGTTCGTCTGGAACAAAGGGTAGTAATGTGACACAGAGTGGTGGATCTTTATCTTCATATTCAAGTTTTGATCGAATCATACAACATCAAGTTCTCAACAACATAATTCTACAAATTTACAGTGCAATGTTACCTTGAACATTCAAAATGGTCAAAATCTATCTCCGAAAATAGAAAAGCAACACATGGCATCACTCGTTGCTATGTTGGAATCATATGAAAGTTTGATTGCTGGCAAGATTGGAAATCCGATGCTTACAAAAGAAGATTATGACCAAATTGATGTGGAGGAACTTGAGTTGATGGATGTGAAGTGGTGTTTCGCCAGTGCTGTTCGAAGAGCAGAAAAATTTACACAAATCACTGGTAGAGATGATTTTCGGGGAATAAGTGAATCTCCAATAGGGTTTGACAAATCGAAAGTCACCTGTTTTCGTTGTAAAGGAAAAGGCCATTTTAAACGAGAATGCAAAAATAAAGAAGCAACTGGGAGACAAGATGGAAAGAATGATTATTATCAAAAGTCAATTTTTCATTAGATTGTTCAACAATCACAAATTGATAAAGAACCACAAACTGCTCATACATGTACCATTCAAGAGAGAAGAGCTTGTTTTGGGATAATTGATCAAGATGATGAATTTGTTGCAGAGGGATTTAACTGGGATAAATACATTCTACCAGGTTCAGGTCTTGTTGCTAGAATTCTGGGTGAAGATGAGGCTAGTCAGAAAAGAATCCAGATTTTTCCAGATCTAGGAAGTGATATTGATACCGATGATGAGGAAGAATATCTTAACAAAGCTAGAAAAGGCATAGATCCTGATAGTTTTAATTTGTTTTTTGCAGATAAAGTTGAATTGCTGAATCAGAAGAAGATTGCCAGATTGATGAGAGAGCTGGAAGCAGCAAGAATGCTAGCTGATGAAAAGGCAAAGACAGAAGCTGGAGAAGCAAATGTTGAAGCAGTAACTGAGAAAGTTGTAGATAAAATTGTTGAAGTTGAGAAACTCGTTGAAGTTGAAAAGATTGTTGAGGCTGAAAAGATAATTGAAAAAGTGGTTGAAGTTGAAAAACCATGTTTGAAGTGTTTAGAATCTTGCAAAGTTTGTGAGGAGAAAGATAAGAAGATTAGTGAGTTGGAAGAGCTGAAAGAAAATTTGTTGTCTGATTTGAAGTATGTGAAGGAATCATATGATGTGCTGAATAGAACAGTTGATGGTCTGAAAAAGACAAATTCAGAAATTGATGTTGCTATGTTAAAAATGAGCTCAACATTAATGATGAAACAGAAGATCATCAATGAGTATATTGAAGATTGTGCTAAGCTGAAACAGGATTTAGAGCTTGAAAAGATTGAGAGTGAAATGATTAAACGTTTTTTGTTGAGTTATACAACATGTGATTATTTGATTGATTGTGTTTATCCTACTGTTGCAGGTCTTGAAGCATTCAAGGAAGAAAAGACTGAAGATACTGATACTGGTAAGAAACAAAGTGTCAAGTATAACAGATGTCCGCCCCCGATCCATGAAAGTTATTCTCCCAGAAAACCAAATGAGGAACGAGTAAATAAGGCTCGCCACATCAAGTTAAAGTCTGAAATCATTGATGAATTACCAGACAATATTGATGTCACATTCACATCATCTGACACTGATCATGAGTCTGAGTTGTTAAAGAAAGTGGTCGATCAGGTGTTGGATATGGATGAAGAGTCAAAACCGGAGTCTAAGTCTGAAAGTCCGAGTTCACCGGTTAAAAGGGTTTACAATAAAGAATTCTTGTTATCAAAATCTAATTTGAATGATGGATCAATCAAAGTGGCTTATACTTTGAATGATTCAGACAAATTATATTCTGATGAGGAATTTCCAATAAGAAGTGTCAAATCTGAAATGATCAAACAGATTTTCAAATTAACAGAAATTAAGATTTCTGAAATAAAAGATTTAAATCTTCAAGAAAAACCTAAAAAGTACATTTCAAGAGTTCAACAGAGATTAAACAAGAAAAAGGGTTACAGTTTTGGTTTAGGTTATCAAAATAAACCAAACCATAATGGTAATTTCAGAAAACAAGGTCTTGGTTTTAGTTCTTCGGAAAATTATAAAAATGAGAAAAATTATAAACCAAAAACAACATTTGTTGCAGGAGGAAGTTCTGAAGATGAGCAGAAGAAACCATTCTGGAAACAGTCAAATCAAGAATTTCTTGCTGAAATAAAGAAGAATGTGAGGAAATTTGATCCAAGAGTTGACATAAGAATCTGTTTCAAATGTCAAGAAGTTGGACACAAAGCCTGGAATTGTCCAAAGTCCAACAACACAAAACAGGGTGTTTCTTTTAACTCAAAATTGAAAGAAAAACAAGTTGATAAAAGGAAACAACCAACTGAGAAATCTAAGGTGTTTGAGAATTCGATTTTCGAAACTATTGAAGGTTCAAAATGTTTTTACAAAAGAAATGTCGATTTAAATAAACAAAAATGGGTTGTGAAAAGTTCAAAGAGTAGTTCTGACAGTGAATCTGATTCCATAAAATCAGAGGAGTCATATGTTGAGAAGAAGAATGAGAATTCCGTTCCAGATGTGAACGATGAAAATTTTCCTAAATGGTCAAAAGAAAATTTGAAGTTGAAAGTGGGTAAAACTGAAATTTCAGGTCAATTCTTTGCTGATAAGAAAGAATTTGAAGCTGAAAAGGTGTTTAATGGAAAGGTTAAACATATTTTCGTGAAGATGGTTGATGGAAAGGTTAAAGGTGCAAAAGAATTTTACAAATCAAAATGTTGGTGGGATAGATGTGTACCAGAATCTCCCAAGGCTGGTCAGGCTTGGGGGAAAGTATTTTCTAACTGAAATCCTGACTTGCCGGAGCACCCAGGTTGGTAAGTGTGGAGCAGGAATCGGCATCATTCTTGAAAAGTTTGTGTGGTAAACCTACAGGTGATATCTTGATATTGTTATATGATGATTTACAAATGGTTTTGGATGATAAGTGAACCTACTAGTGGTTGAAGAAAGTTTTCACTTTCAAATGGTAAATCAAGGACATTAATTTGTACATGTTTTTCCTACAAATGATTGAGAAACAATGTGATGAACCCCTAACTTACAAGTGATAAAATCAACGAAACTTATTTTCCGGAAAAACCATTTGATTAAAACAAACTTAAGTGTTTTGAAATCACAATGGGAATATAGTTTGTTGAAAGGGGGAGTTCTGATTGTTTATGCCAAGTGGATGGCGATCTGAAGTGATTCGATATCAGTTGTTACTTTGATTGTATAGTTTGTTTTCATATTTCCTTTAAATAATTTTGAATTTTAGGGGGAGTAAGAAATTTCAGAAAATCCAAAAACATTTGAAAATTTGAAAAAGTAAAAAAACATGATAAATCAAAAATGAGTTTTGTTGTCAAAAAGAGGAAATGATAGTACATCAGTTAGACGATCACAACATGCTAAAGAAATGGGAAGAAAAATGTGATAAACGGTCTCACTGATGATATGCCAGTAGGTTTTTGCACATTTAGTAAATTGTGACGAGATATAAACCTAATTTCAAACTTGCTTATATCGTGGGTAGCATCTCTCGGATATATGGGTAACCCCCGAAATCTTGTTTGAAGGACCCCTCTTTCTGAGATACTAGGTCTTTATGCTTAGTGATATCTGGGGTATTATCCCGGGACTTCTGATTTTGCGGAAGCAATGGCCTAGTCCCCGGAGAATACTTTACGCTTGCTTGAAATATAGCCCCCCCCTCAGCATAAAAAATGATGAAACATTGAAAAATGCTAATCATGTGCTGTTGAAGAAAATATCATCTAAAGGGGACACACCAAAAGTCGAAGACGTCATCTCTCTGCTGAACGAAAGTTCTGACCTGAGCTCTCACGGCCCTCTCAATTTAACCCCTTACAGATATCATCTAGGTATACTCACCTATAAGACTGAATATTGGGATCTAGGTACGGGAGTATATTCTGAGGTGGGACACACGAATAAGTTTAAATCTCTAAAACATTAATCTCGTATCTCGAAACAGTTGAACTTTGTGTGAGAATTTAAGTGGATCAGTATACTGACAATCTAAGTGAATCGTTTAGAACTTAATATGTTTAAAGCTTAACAGTGTTGGTGATTTGTCTCATAAACTGATATGATCCTCTTACACAAACTCACAAAAATATTGTATGTAAATATTTCTTTACTGCATTTCTATCAATATTAAAAATTCCAAAAAGATTTTCGGAGTGTTTTAGCATAAATTTTGAAAAATTCAAAAAGATTTTAGACAACTGATGTTGAAAAGCTGATTTTCAAAATTCCAAGTGCTGAACATGACAAACAGGTTTGGGAGTGTGGTTTTTGTAAAATGATATACATACAAGTGTTTCATCAGAGATTAACAAGTTAAATCATTTTGTATGATACTTGAAAATGATGTGATTAGTTTGTGTCTACAAGTGGTAAGCAGAGAATAAATTTGTCAAATTCTATATTTGTGAAATTTATTTTTGGGTAGAGATTTGTGCAGGAATCAGTAGAGCCAGGAATTGGTCGTGATCCTGTGGGAAGAAATGTGAGCCAGGACATGATCTTAAACCTGTGAAAGCAGACTACGATCCCAGCATAATTCAAGGGGGAGTCTGTTAGTACATCCGAGGAAGAGAAGAGTTTGTGGATGCTAGAGCCATGTAGAGATCCTGGAGATAAAGAGAAGAGAGGATAGAGGATGCTTACTCTGTCAGATATTTTGAAAGAGCCCGAAGACTGATAAAGACTGAAGACGTTGAAGACTCGACACTTAAGACTCATCAACATCCGAGGGGGAGTCTGTTGGTGCATTACGTCTGTCGATTTCGTCTTGTATTGAGTCTTATACTAGAATTGTTAGATCAGGGCACGTTGTACGAGAAATAGGTTTTAGAGGTAATTTCGCTTGAAGAGGCTAATTTCGCTTGAAAGTGTCACAAAGTAATTCCGCATGGAATTAGATTCCATTTGGAATCTAATTTCGTTTGGAACTGTTTCAAACGGAATTAGAACTCTATAAATACCCTCCTAAGCGAAATCATTGGTAACTTTCTGATTTCCGGTACCGAACTGCTGCCGACGCGTCGTTTGATCTGTATTGCTGTTATATCAATAAAACAAGACGTTTAAGAGTGAAACAAGCTGTTTTACAAGTCTGTTTCTTTGTTTCCGCCTCTGAAACAGACAAGAACTCTTCTGATTGACTCGTTTGGGTCACGGATCGATCCTACAGTGCCCATCGCCCAGACCTGTTGTTTGTTTAAATTATGCAGACTTTCGCCAGACACGGGGTCATGCTCACCCAACACGCCCCCGTGTCCACCTTTTGTAAGTTCTCGTTACTGGCAATCTGACCACGGGGTTGTGTTCATCCAACACGGGCCCGTGTCGAGATGACCAGTAACATAAAATTTTGTTTTTGACACACCTTTTACACATTCAATCAACCTAAAAACTTATTTTTGGGACACATTGAGGACAATGTGTAATTTAAGTGTGGGGGGGGGGGGATGCTAAAACCTTGAATTTGCAAGTCCTAATTACAAGCCTTACACAAAACTCTATTGGAACCGCTAAACACCCCAAATTTTTTCAAAAAAATTTTCATTTTTTTACTTGTCTTGGTTTAATTTGGGAATTACAAGTTCTAAAAAGGTTATATTTTTACAAATTTACAACCAATAGCGTCGTGATAAAAAGAACCAACATAAGAAAATTATGAAACGGCATAACAAATCTAGTTAAAATTTGATTATATATACTTGATCACATAAAAACCCATTCCCACAAAAAGTGAGTTTTGAGCCTTTACTGAGCATACAAATACACATCTTTAAACTAAATGCTCATTTTTCGTTTCTTGTGTGAATAAGCAGCTTGGTTTCTTACGACTCTAGAACTTGCCATAACGATACATTCCCGTGTCTTACCAACTTAAACCCAAGTAAGTAAATGATGGAGGCATTAGGACTAATCCTTTTTCTTTCAACACCATTATTTTCTTCTTTTTACCACCTACCCAAAATCCCCCTAGTTAACCCCTTTGAGCCTAAACCTTTTCATTACTAAACCCAAAACAAACACCCTTTACCCACCAAAACCTTTTTTCATTTTAAACCCTTTATTTTAGTAAAAAGCTCGGTTTTTCATATGACATCCCTTATAAAAAAATGATTATGAAGCCAAGAAATAAACAAACAAGTTCACCAAAAAGAACTTTGTTTGAAGAATTGCTTCATTAAAATAAAAAGTAACGAAAATAAAAATCTAACGAAAACCGACGCTTTTTATGCTTTTCGCCCTTTTCTATTAACCACTAACCCAACCACCTACCTTTAACCCAAGCCTAACCCTTCCCCAAAGTCCTCTTGATATTTACAAAGGTGTATAGTTAAAAAGGAGGAGGATTGATTGCTTGGCAAACATATGGTAGAAGTAAGTTACATGCCGCTCTCGAGTGTTTCACAAATACATCTTCGGCCGAGTGTTGAGTGATCCCCTGTGAGGTATGTGAACTTGTATATAAATGGAATTTTAAAGAGGCATGTTATGCCCAAATAAATAATTTCTCTTATGTAATGTTCTAAATAAATCATAACGAATAGGATTGTAAATAACCTAAAAATAAAACCTAATAAAAATCTTGGAATCCCGACACTCAAGACAAGCCCAAAACCTTCTCTTCTACCCATTTCATTTGGGAGTGTAAGCCACATTATAAAGAGTTTTGCTTGAGGACAAGCAAAGATTCAAGTGTGGGGGTATTTGATGTGTGTAAAATGCAACATATAAATTACATCAAATGAGGCATGAAACTAACCCTTTTTTAGTACTAATGTTGGAAAAAGTGTGCTTTTGTCTTCCTTTTGTATTTTCAGGGTTAAAAGAGCTTAAATGAACAAAAGAAGCAAAAATGCAGCCAAATCTAACAATAATACAAGAAAAGGAATAAACGTGGCATGCCCGACCCCTCGACAGCATCTTCCCAAGCAAAAACAAGAGATCAGAAGGCTGAACATGCCCCGTGATCAATGAACACGTGGGCTTGCTCAAGTGTCTGCATAAAAGACAAAGCTGTAGAAGCTTCTATTTCCCAACATGGGGGCGTGCCCAAAGGACACGTGGCAGTAGTCAACGCTAAGATTCGCAGAATCCAAGCAAATCTTGATAGTACAGATACGCTTCTGCAAACGGGGCCGTGCCCAGTAGACATGGGGGCGTGGTCAACTAATGCAGACCAACTGCAATTAATGAAGAAAGAGAAGATGGGTGGACACGGGGTCGTGCCCAATGGACACTAGGCCGTGTCCGGGCTTCTGTGCAGGCTATAAATAGGGGTGCTTGCAAATCATCCCTTGGCAAACCACCTCTCTCACACTTCACCCACCCACCACCACCATCACAACCCACATCCACCACCATCATCCATCACCCATTATAGAGTGTGTGTAGTAGTCTCGGGATCCAAGATTGATCGTAAGAGTTCTTGACAATCAAAGGCCATGTTTGCCTAATTCTTTTACATCACTTGGTGAAGACAAGCATTTAGTGTAATACTTTTTATTTTTAATCTTTTCGCACTTTTTATTTGGTTATGTATTAATGACTTTAATAAATAGTTTCTTATGTTGAAGGTGAAACTTCCTTATCATTTGTCCATGGTGTCTTGGCGTTATTTTACTGTCTATATAAAATAAAATATTTACACCATTCATATCTCCACGGTCTATATCGAGATATGTTGGCTACCTGGTCGGGGGTTAAGGGACCTGGGTCAAGCTTACTAAGACCTCCTTCAATACCCACTGGTATTGGATGGCGGGGGTGCGAATGGCTTGATCCCCTCATATTTAAACTACTGTTAATACATTAACCCGACTATTTGGGATTGTATACTTGCTGACTCAAACCACTTAGCCGAGGGTAACGTCACCTTCAAAAGAGGGGCTTACTGTCGCAACCCTCGTCCCCTCTTATCCCGGAAACGGGCGGCCGCGGCCAGTTTTGGTGGTATCTGGTGATTGTCTATTTTGGCAGCGGAATTTTCATCAGGACCGTAGTTAGGAAATATTTTATCAGAGTAAAATACCACACTTTCATAATATTAAATACATGGGACAAAACCCAAGTTTTAGGTACACACATTTTCATAGGAATAAATCCTATTTTATTTAATAAAAACATCTATTTATTTTAGGTAACTTTATAGCCACTTTTCCAAGCCTTCAGTGCTGTCCAACTGGCTTGTATTTGGCTTTCACATATTGTTACCTGAAACACGTTTAAAAACATTTTGTCAGTGGGAAATACTGGTGAGTGAATCTCAGTTTAATCAAGTTTAATAAAGACCATTGTACAGTATTGAGGGCATTCACGCAATTACATTTGTTTCCAAGTCATACCAATTACCACCCACGGTACTGTCAACCTGACTTGTGGAAAGGTTACTCCTCGCAAGGCAGTAACAAATTTTGCATACAAAACCCCAACATACCGATGATAATTATATCCTTACAAATACTCAATAACTGTTTAATATATACTTAATTATTTGAGGTTTTGTAAAAACAATTTGCAAAAAGGAGATTACTCACATTGCTGTCTTAGGTTTTCTGTAAGGGTTTCCTGGTGAAAATCTATAAATTACACAAATGCATACGCGTTAGTATAATAACCCATTTTAACATTAGTAATACCCTCCCTGAGACGGCATTCCAATGACTACGTCGGGCAGAACCACGACAGCCGTTACGGAACCCTAGATCATTCAGGCAGCGTATCTAATACGTATCCAGGGGTTATGATACTTACAACGGAGCAGAACTTCCTTTATTAGGGGGTATTATACTTGAAAATTATGCCTACTATTTCATAAATTCGAGTGAGAGAGAAAGATGTGAGCTATTGAAACTGATGCCCCGAGCTCCCATTATATAGGGCCTGATTTGGGCTTTCTCGCGGCCCGCGTAAGGTGAGACTATGGGCTACGCGGCCCGCGTAGTAGGGGTATAGGGCTTAGCCCTGATTGGTCATCACCACTAGACCCGCCACAATATTGACACGTGGTAGCACCGGGTATCGCCTGAGTTTGGAGTTGTCGCGCCCCGCGTGAGATCTTTAAGAGATCTACGCTGCCCGCGAGCGACCTATAAACTTTGTTTTTATTTAATTTTTAATGTTATATCATATTTTGGGCTCGGTTTTCGCATACGGGGTATATTTTGAGACATATTGGGATATTTTAATATATATTAGGGTGTCGGAATAAATTTTTGTAGGGTTGTTATATCCTCCCCACCTTGTTTTAGAGCTCGTCCTCGAGATCTACTGGAATAAGTGTGGATATTTTCTTTGCATTTCTGATTCAAGTTCCCATGTGTACTCTGGTCCTCTTTTGGAGTCCCACTTCACTTTGACTAGAACTAATCTCTTGCGTTTGAGGTTCTTAAATTTCCTGTCTTCAATCTGTAGATGTCTTTCTACAAATTTAAGTTGTTCATTTACCTCTATATCTTTAAGAGGTACTACCAGTGATTCATCAATTAAGCATTTCTTGAGATTAGATACATGAAATACATCATGTATTCCTGCCATTTCATCTGGCAGTTGTAGCTGGTAGGCTACAGATCCTATTCTTCTAATAATCTCAAAAGGTCCAACATACCTAGGACTTAGCTTTCCTCTTTTGATGAATCTTACTACTCCTTTCCAAGGAGAGACTTTTAATAACACTTTATCTCCTACTTGAAATTCCAATGGCTTTCGTCTGTTACCAGCATAACTCTTTTGTCGATCACGTGCTGCTTTCAGTCGTTCCTTGACTTGAATGATTTTGTCGGTTGTCTCCTGTACTATTTCAGGTCCAGATAGTTGCTTCTCCCCAATTTCTGCCCAACAGACTGGGGTTCGGCACTTTCGTCCATAAAGTGCTTCGAATGGTGCAGCATTGATACTTGTGTGATAACTGTTATTATAAGAAAATTCTATTAAAGGTAAGTGTTCATCCCAATTACCTCCGAAGTCAATTACACAAGCTCTAAGCATATCTTCCATTGTCTGAATCGTCCTTTCACTTTGTCCGTCTGTTTGAGGATGATAATATGTGCTTAGATTCAACTTGGTTCCCATGGCTTTTTGGAAACTTGCACATACGCATTGATCCGTCCTTCTTTTTGACAAATAAAATCGGTGCTCCCCATGGCGATGAGCTTGGCTGTATGAATCCTTTCTCCAACAATTCGTCCAATTGTTTCTTCAGTTCCTGCATTTCGGCAGGTGCCAAACGGTAAGGCGCTTTGGCAATTGGTGCTGTCCCTGGTAGCAGATGGATTCTGAATTCAACTTCTCTGTCCGGCGGTAGTCCTGGTAATTCTTCTGGGAATATATCTGAAAACTGGGATACTACTGGAATATCCTTTAGTTCTTTTTCTTTAGTGTTAGTGATTATGGAAATCAAATACACTAAAGATCCTTTTCTTATATAACTTGCTGTTTTCATCACAGAGATGAATTTCGTGGATCTAGATGGCTTATCTCCTTTAATTGTGATCTTTTCACCCTTTGGTGAATTTACTTGAATTGACTTTTGATCATATAAAATACTGGCTTTATTGGCTATTAACCAATCTATTCCTAATACAATATCAAATCCTGCCAGATGCATTGGATAAAGGTTTGCAATAAACTTTTGTTTTAAAATTTCTATTCTTGCTCCCTGCAAGATTTCAGAAATCTTAATGGTTTCCCCATTGGCTGTCTCTACTAGACATTCTTGTGGAAGTTTAGTTAATGATTGATTAAGAAGTTTGCAAAACGAAGTATTAATAAAGCTTTGGTTCGCACTAGAGTCAAATAATACTTTAGCAAAAACATCATTAACTAAAAATGTACCAGCTATCACGTTTGGAATCATCTTGGCTTCATCTGCCGTCAGAACAAATGCTCTAGCATTTTTAGTGTTCTTGTTGTTCGGAGCTGGAGTTAGTTTCGGGCAGTTGGGCTTGATGTGGCCTTTTTCTCCGCAGTTGAAGCACATTCCGTTATTAGGTTTCCTCCTACAATCTTCTTCCTTGTGTCCTGGCATCTTGCAGAAATTGCAGTGAGTGGAGCATTTTCCCGAATGCTTCTTCTTACAAGCTTAGCAGTATGGTGCAGAGGTAGAACCTATATTCTTACGGTTTGAATTTCCATAACGGAATTCCTGGGTAAGTCTCTGAGCTAGATTTCTTTTATGGTCTTCTTCTCGTGTACGCACTAACTCATCTGTCAAGGTGTTGGCTAGTTCTACAACTTCTTCTATGGTTTGGGGTCTAGCTGCCTTGACTACATGCCTAATCTCCCCGATTAATCCCCAGATGTATCGGGAGATTAACACTGGTTCAGGTGACGCAAGGGTTGGCACAATTCTAGCATATTCAAAGAATGTAGTAGTGTACCCTTTGCTATCTACTCCAGTCATTCTAAGGTTTAGGAATTTATTTGATATCTGTTCCTTTTCATTGGGAGGGCAGAATTTCCTTTCCACCATGTTTTTTAAATTCTTCCCATTCCATATTGTAAATCCTATCACTTCCCCTAGACTGGAGGATTGTGTTCCACCATTCTAAGGCTGAGTTCTTAAACAGATTGGAAGCAAACATTATCTTATCCTCTTCTGCACATTTGCTTATTTTTAAGACTGCCTCAGTCTTTTCTATCCAGCGTAGAGCTGCAATGGGTCCTTCATTGCCCGAGAATTCTATTGGTTTGCAGGACCAGAATTCTTTGTAAGAACAACCATAAGGCATGGTTCTTCTTCTTTTGGGAATGGGCGCTTGAAGTACCGGTCCATTGTTCATGCTGTGTTCAGGTTCAGTTGGTCGCTTACTGCTATGCTTACTTTTATTATCAGCTTCCTTAACAGTTTGGATAATAAATGGCATCGCATCTATTATTCCTTGTGCCACTATGTGTTGGATGGCACTGTTATCCACTTGATTTCCATTGTTTTTGTTGTTTGGATTCTCATTATTCGGGTTATTGTCGTTCAGGTTTTCATTGTTCAGATTTTCCTGGTTCACTTCGTTGTCCATCTGAATTTTAAACATTTACCACATATTAATATCACAAAATAATATTTAATATAGTCAATCACATGACACGCATTTTGGTCAAAAGCGTCGATCATTGCGACTTACTCTTTTTATATATTATGTATCTACTACAAACCGATACTGGAAATTAAAATTACAATACAACTGAAATAAAAATTATACTAATAATAGTAGGCATCCGTAGTTTTTTTTCAAAGAAACATATTATATATTATATATTATTATTACTTCCTCCTCCATCACATTCATGGATATGGATTCATCTAGAAATCCATATTGCGCTCGTCATACTTCAAGACGAGTCGCTCTCCCACCTGTCTCATCCTCTCACTTTTTTCTAAAATTTCTTCACCAAAGGTCCTGAGTTCTTGTACATTTTCTGCACTCATTGGGGGTGCAGGTTCTATGACTGGGTTTGGAATCTGGGGTGCGGGTTCCTGTTATGGGGGTGTGGGTGCCTGGTACGGGTAAGGATTCTCTAAAATCTCTCTAATGAATACATCGTTATCGTAATAGGGATCTAGAGGGTCCAAACCTGGGTATGCTCCTAGATTCGGCATGGGCATGTCTTCTTGTATGGGGTAACGTTGCACATAGTCCCTATTGTCGTCCCACTACGGGTCGTAATTTGGGTCTAAGGGATTGGGTGCTGGTACCCTAGGTATCTCCTCTGGGTTAAAATCATGCATTTCTACTTGATTTTCAAGGTTATTTTCTATTTCCATGGACTGTAATGGTTGGGGTGCTATCAGTTGCTCCAGGTTAGGGTCAGTTGCTGTGGTTGCTAAGATATGGATATTTGCTATACCCCTATTGAGCATGTCTTGGGTATAGGCATTGGTTTCTCTCTTAGCTGCTGCTAGCACTCTTTGTTCTTGCAACTTTTTCATTCGTTTCCTACGCTCATGTGCTCCCTGACTGAACCATCCTCTCTTTTTATGAGGGAATGGCTCTTCAGACTGAGCCTTAAACACAAATATTCCTTCTTCTTTATTAGCAGAGTACCCTGAGAGGGCAGGCTGAGAAGAGGCGCCTTCGCTTCTAGGTGAACCAGACAACTGACGATACGCGTCGGATGGTCCTTGGTCGCTCATACTGTAAACTAACAAATAGTCAAATAACACACGGTAATAAAATACAATTATGCACGTATTTTCGTAATTTATTTCCTAACACTTTAGATAAATTTTGGTGTCAGCAGAACACTTCTGTGGCTGAATTAGTGGCTTAGCTTTGATACCACCTTCTGTCACAACCCCCGTCCCCTCTTATCCCGGAAACGGGTGTCTGCGGCCAGTTTTGGTGGTATCTGGTGATTGTCTATTTTGGCAGCGGAATTTTCATCAGGACCGTACTTAGGAAATATTTTATCAGAGTAAAATACCACACGTTCATAATATTAAATACATGGGACAAAACCCAAGTTTTAGGTACACACATTTTCATAGGAATAAATCCTATTTTATTTAATAAAAAACATCTATTTATTTTAGGTAACTTTATAGCCATTTTTCCAAGCCTTCAGTTCTGTCCAGCTGGCTTCTATTTGGCTTTCACATATTGTTACCCGAAACGTGTTTAAAAACATTTTGTCAGTGGGAAATACTGGTGAGTGAGTCTCAGTTTAATCAAGTTTAATAAAGACCATTGTACAGTATTGAGGGCGTTCACGCAATTACATTTGTTTCCAAGTCATACCAATTACCACCCACGGTACTGTCAACCCGACTTGTGAAAATGTTACTCCTCGTAAGGCAGTAACAAATTTTGTATACAAAACCCCAACATACCGATGATAATTGTATCCTTACAAATATTCACTAACTGTTTAATATATACTTAATTATGTGAGGTTTTGTGAAAACAATTTGCAAAAAGGAGATTACTCACATTGCTGTCTTAGGTTTTCTGTAAGGGTTTCCTGGTGAAAATCTATAAATTACACAAATGCACACGCGTTAGTATAATAACCCATTTTAACATTAGTAATACCCTCCCCGAGACGGCATTCCAACGACTACGTCGGGCAGAACCACGACAGCCGTTACGGAACCCTATTTTAATCGGGCAGCGTATCTAATACGTATCCAGGGGTTATGATACTTACAACGGAGCAGAACTTCGTTAATTAGGGGGTATTATACTTGAAAATTATGCCAACTATTTCAGAAATTCGAGTGAGAGAGAAAGATGTGAGCGATTGAAACTGATGCCCCGAGCTCCCATTAAATAGGGCCTGATTTGGGCTTTCTCGCGGCCCGCGTAAGGTGAGACTACGGGCTACACGGCCCGCGTAGTAGGGGTATAGGGCTTAGCCCTGATTGGTCATCACCACTAGACCCGCCACGATATTGACACGTGGCAGCACCGGGTATCGCCTGAGTTTGGAGCTGTCGCGCCCCGCGTAAGATCTTTAAGAGATCTACGCGGCCCGCGAGCGACCTATAAACTTTGTTTTTATTTAATTTTTAATGTTATATCATATTTTGGGCTCGGTTTTCGCATACGGAGTATATTTTGAGACATATTGGGATATTTTAATATATATTAGGGTGTTCGAAAAAATATTTGGAGGGTTGTTATACCTACCACATTACGCATTAATAACTTAATTATTTATCTTTCAATAATCCAACCTTTTAGGATTGTATCCTTGCTGACTCAAACTACTAGGTTGAGGGTAACGTCACCTTCAAAAGAGGGGCCTACTACTATAACTAAGATAATCTCTTAAAAAGTGCAAAAGTGCCGAAATAATCAAAGGTTACACTAAAGGCGAGTCGGATCCAAGTGATTCATCTTGTCTATCTGTTTTTATTTTTATTTTCAGCATTTTTAGTTTTTATTTTCATGTTTAAACCTTTTTCTAAAATTTTGATTTGATTAGACGTTGAGGATAAACCGGTACTAAAAGCTCTTGTGTCCTTGGACGACCTCAGTATCTTACCAACACTATACTACGCTCACGATGGGTGCACTTGCCCTTATGTGTGTTTAGTGTTAGTAAAATATCATGTTTTATAAATTTAAAACTTGACTAAAGTGTTAAAAAGGGCTTAAAATATACTTAAATATATACACACGACCGCATTCATCAGTTTTCATCCATCTGTTGACCAAAGTCAACAGATGTATCAACCACTATTTTATTTTCAAATATCTGTCCACAACAACAGAGCTTTCATCATTTAAACAGAGCTTTGCCAATATTACAAGCTTTTAAACTCTCAAACCTGAATATTCATTTAATTAATTTAAATAACAAACATGGTTAATAATTTTAACACAACTAATTATATAAAATATGAAAGTGTCAAACAGAGGTAACTATATAATAAACAAAGTTCAAAACAACAAACAACATTCAGTAAAATACAGCATAATAATTTCTAATCAATGGGCGAAACAGTAGTCTCGATAAATAAAGCTCATTTCGGACCATTGTAGTTGTCAACATGTTGGAGGTATTTCAAAACTTGATTGCTCAGATCAACTTCAACCATATCCCCCCAATTTCAACTTCAACCTTAAATACTTAAAGTTTAGAGTATGAAAAATACAAAAGTATACAACTTAATAATCTTTTGTAAACGAAATAACTTTTGCATTCAAGCATGATCCTTCTCCAAAAAACAATATTTTAACTCAACAGTCGTTTCAATCCTCTTCAACCTCCACAAAACACTATTTTAACCCAAAGGTGGTTTTAAACATCTGTTTTCATCCATCTGTTGACCAAAGTCAACAGATGTATCAACCACTGTTTTATTTTCAAACATCTGTTCACAACAACAGAGCTTTCATCATTTCAACAGACCTTTGCCAATATTACAAGCGTTTAAACTCTCAAACCTAAATATTCATTTAATTAATTTAAATAACAAACATAGTTAATAATTTTAACACAACTAATTATACAAAAATTACAAGTGTCAAACAGAGGTAACTATATAATAAACAGAGTTCAAAACAGCAAACAACATTCAGTAAAATACAGCATAATAATTTCTAATCAATGGACGAAATAGTAGTCTTGATAAATAAAGCTCCATTCGGACCATTGTAGTTGTCAACATGTTGGAGGTATTTCAAAACTTCAATGCTCAGATCAACTTCAACCATATCCACCCAAATGCTTGTTATCAGCCACTTGTTGTTTTCAACTATATTAGTCCTTCGGCGCCTGTCTACATAATCAGCTACTCGAGGATTATTGAAAGCAAACACCTTGATCCAGCCTTCTTCTTCATATCTGAGCAAATCAGCAGTTAGCTCAGCATACTTTCGAATAATAACCAAATGCAGCCTCTTTGCGATGGTCAAAAAATGCCCTTGGCAAGGATTGACTACGATACTCTCGGGGAAATGAAGCATTCTGAAAGTCTTAGAAAGAACATCGAAAGCAACGATGCTCCTCTCACCTAGTGGATACCAATAATTTAAAACCATGAAATATATGGTTTTATCTGCATAAATTCCTGGAGACCATGAATAACTGCTTGAACCATAATTATTTACGCTACCGAAATTTATTGTTCTCCATGACTCACGACGTCGTGAGTAAACACGAGCAGTAGCCACGTTATGGTAACAACTGATGTGAAGCACTTTCAGATCATTGGATTGATCAAAATAAATTCCACCTGTATCAGAGCTTCGATCATAAATATAATTTAAGTAGTCGTCAGACAAAAACTTATAGCGCCTGGTAGTTGGATTCCAAAGGATCAGCTCACAGCAAATCCCTTCATTGCAAACTAACAGGAATCCATTAAATGACTATAGAATACGTAAGAAGGTAGGGTGGACATTGTTAGGAAAACTTAAGGGCTTTGCTTGTCCTGACAGCCAAATTACCAGCTACTATGTTGTCAACGACATTGACGTGTCTTTAAAGGAGAGTAGTTTCTTTTGTAGTGAATCTCCACTTCTGAGAGCATGGATCATCTCAAATGCATGACTTGACAGTTCCCTATAAAAATATTTGGAAAGACATTTCAAACGACCAATATCTTCTATAGGGAGCCTCGTGAAAATTTTGTCAACAATCACTTGAAACCCAATGTTTTCCATTTCGCAGTGAACAAATGCGTGTTTGAAAGCCAAAGAAATTGTAAAGATACTGATAAACAAAAAAATTTGAAGATGATTGAGTAGATGGATGAAAGCGGTAATGATGAAAGCAGTTTCCCAATGTATTTTATATACCCAATGAAGGTGGTTATGACTAAATACATCGTCAGACTAACTTAGTGTGTAAAGAATATGATGCGACGATGGTTAGGTTTTTAATGCAAAACATTTCAAAAATGCATTTCCATGGGAAAAGTATAAAATTAAATATCAAGAAATCCAAAGTACAAATTTTAAACCTTAAAAAAAAGGTTATCATAATTACACTTAAACTCCTCGTTTACCATAAGACGCCTTTACCATCAGACAGAAGTGAGTGAGTGACATGCATTAATTGCAAATTACATATCCCCAGGCATTTTGAATTTGAAATTACTGGCAATCTCAAAACATCTGCTAAGTTATACGTTTGCCAAAGGAAAGACTTTCAACATCTGCTGGCTTTAAAGGATAGATATGGGTAGAGGTTTTGAGATGAGTGGTGTGTGTCGGGTGTATTATATTTTTTTCTTTATATTTTAAGCCCTTTTTAACACGTTAATCAAGTTTTAAACTTATAAAACACGATATTCTACTAACACTAAACACACACATGGGCAAGTGCACCCATTATGAGCGTAGTATAGCGTTGGTAAGATACCGAGGTCGTCCAAGGACACAAGAGCTTTTAGTACCGGTTTATCCTCAACGTCTAATCAAATCAAAAGTTTTAGAAAAGGTTTTAATCATGAAAATAAAAACTAAAAAAATGATGAAAAATAAAATAAAAACAGATAGACAAGATTAATCACTTGGATCCGACTCGCCTTTAGTGTAACCTTTGATGATTTCCGCACTTTTGCACTTTTTAAGAGATTATCTTAGTTATAGTAGCAGGCCCCTCTTTTGAAGGTGACGTTACCCTCAACCCAGTAGTTTGAGTCAGCAAGGATACAATCCTAAAGGGTTGGAATATTGGAAGATAATTAATTAAGTTATTAATGCGTAATGTGGTAGGCCCTCTTTTGAAGGCGACGTTACCCTCAGCTAAGTGGTTTGAGTCAGCAGGGATACAATCCCAAGTAGCCAGGTTAATGTATTAATAGTAGTTTACATATGAGGGGATCAAGCCATTCTCACCCCCGCCATCCAATACCAGTGGGTATTGAAGGAGGTCTTAGTAAGCTTGACCCAGGTCTTTGCAGGATCTATACACTGAACAAGGCAAGAAGCTTACCAAACCATTCCCTTAACCCCCGACCAGGTAGCCAACATATCTCTATATAGACCGTAGAGATATGAATGGTGTAAATCTTTTATTTTATATAGACAGTAAAATAATGCCAAGACACCACGGACAAATGATAAGGAAGTTTCACCTTCAACATAAGAAACTAGTTGTTAAAGTCATTAATACAAAACCAAATAAAAAGTGCGAAAAGATTAAAAATCAAAAGTATTACACTAAATGCTTGTCTTCACCAAGTGATGTAAGAGACTTAGGCAAACATGGTCTTTGATTATCAAGAACTCTAACTATCAATCTTGGATCCCGAGACTACTACACACACTCTAGGTGGAAGATGGATGATGGTGGTGGATGTGGGTGTTGTGATGGTGGTGGAGTGTGGGTGAAGTGGGAGAGAGGTGGTTTGCCAAGGGATGCCTTTGAATTGAGCCAAGCACTCCTATTTATAGCCTGCACAGAAGCCCAGACACGGCCCCGTGTCCATTGGGCACGGCCCCGTGTCCATCCTCTTTCTCTTTCTTAATTAATTGTAATTGTCTTTATTAGGCTCCACACGCCCCCGTGTGCAGAAGCGAATATGTACTATCAATATTTGCAAGATTTTGCGAATCTTAGCGTTGACCACGACCCGTGTTGTGCTGGGCACGCCCCCATGCTGGGAATAGAAGCTTCTATGGCTTTGTCTTTTCTGCAGGTACCTGACCACGCCCCCGTGTCCGCTGGGCACGGGGCCGTGGTCAGCCTTCTGTTTCCTTGTTTTTGCTTAGGAAGATGCTGTCGAGTGGTCGGGCATGCCATGTTTATTCCTTTTCTTTGTATTCATGTTAGATTTGGCTGCATATTTGTTCCTTTTGTTCAATTAAGCTCATTTGGTCCTGAAAATACAAACGGAAGACAAAAGCATACTTTTTCCAACATTAGTATTAAAAAATGGTTAGTTTTATGCCTCATTTGATGTAATTTATATGTTGCATTTTACACACATCAATGAGGCAGACTTTTAGATAGATTTTAAAATAATTTTATATATATTAGGATTGATGATGCAGTAACGACATAAGAAAAGCATTGTTGGAAAACCTCTCTGGCTGCCACATCAGCTTTTCTAATGCCACATCGGGATTATTTACCATTATCCGCATTTCAAAATTTCCTCTCAATTGTCTTTTAAAACCTCTGTTGAGCAGGATCTAATGTCTATCATCTGTTGTTCTTTAAGATCTGTTGACCCATAGCAGACCTTTGATTTTTCAAACTTTCTTCAGACTATGTCTTCATCAGCAGAGGATCACTTGAAACAGATGTTCTTTTTGGGCAGAGTTTACCTCTGACAGACATTTAGAGGAGTAGATGTTGTGTATTTGTAATTAAGAGGAAATTCTTCAAAAAATTGTTGACTTACCAAATAATAAAATTTCAAACCTCTGGCATAAAAAAATAATAACAAAAATCTCTTCATTTAAAGACCAGCAATACTCTACATAGTAAACACATGCTTCTACAACTCCAGCAGACAAAGATGTTGCGAACCTCTGTTAGGCAACAACAGATGTTTCCAACAGTACTCTTCATTTAAAGACCAACAATACTCTACATAGTAAACACATGCTTCTACAACTTCAGCAGACACGAATGTTGAGAACTTCTGTTAGGCAACAACAGATGTCCGTAACAGTAGCAAGTCAAACAGCCGTTAGATTAGCAGAGGATCACTACTAAACAGATTTTCTCTTTGGGCAGACTTTACCTTTGACAGGGATTTAAAGTAACAAATGTTGAGTATTTGCAATTGAGAGGAGGAAATTCTTCAAAAAAACTGTTGACTTACCAAATCATAAAAAAAGATAATAAAATTTCAAAACTATGGCATAAAAAAACAATAAAAAAAACTCTTCATTTAAAGACCAACAGTACTCTACATCCTAAACACATACTTCTACCACTTCAGCGCACACGGATGTTGAGAAGCACTGTTAGGCAACAACAGATGTTGACAACAGTAGCAAGTCAAACAGCCGTTAGATCAACAGATGATGATTTCGAGCAGATGTTCTCTTTTGGAAAACTTTAACTTTGAGAGATCTATACAATAACAGAAATTGATTCTTTGTAATTCTTCAAAAAAATGTTCAAGCACAATTCAACATCAACATAATCTAAATCAAACTCAGAGACAATTTCATGGACTAAACCAATATCGATCTACAATAATCAGATGATATTAAAAATTACATAATAATATTTATGCACCTTAAAATTAGTAAAAATAAAATGCTCCACAAACATTAATAGGATTAAAATTTAAGTATGAGGATTAAAAGATCAACAATTACATCGAATACTGAACAACGAAACTTTAAAATCTAACAACAACACCAAGAAATTTAGGAACCTAATAGCAAAAATTAAGTGCTTTTAGCTTCAACTGCATCGAGTACTGAACCTCTCAATGTATATCTTTGACAATCGCCATGAACTCCACGGAAGTATTGAAGGCATCACCATCAGGTTTCTGGAAACTTGGTCTCTCATGAACAGACCAAGATGCAGTCCATCAAAACACTTCTTCAGCTCTTGAAGAGTAGCCCTATCCTCATATACTTAACTCTCAACTTGCTTGATAAAGAGCTGCTTTAAATCATCGGAGCTTGCAGAAGTGTATACATTCTATACATCAAAATTCCAAACTTTATGCTTCTTTTAATACAAAAAAAAGCAGGAAAGAACAAACTGAATCTACTTATATATTTTATTAAATAAAATCTTATCTTATAGCAGAAGCAGATCCTTTCTTGCGTTTAGTAGGAACCATTGTGGGTTCTACATCATCATCATCTCCCCAAGTCATTCATAATCATCATTTAGTCATAAGCAAAAATTATTTTAACTGTACATTTAATAATATTTCTTTGTGTTTAATTTAATACCATCAATATCCATATTAACATATTCTAAAACCATTCAGTCTAATCACAAATACTTCTACCACTGGTTGCTCGAAGAAAACAGAGCTGGAATATATCAACAGTTTAAAATCCACAAACCTAAAATAACCCGCAGATGATTGTATGAATTTCAAACAACTGTGATTAGACTGAAATATAAAGCGAGAATTAGAGTAGCTCAGTTCAAAATTAAAAATTCAAAATTTCAAAATTACAAAAAAAAAAAAAAACATACTTTCAACGATGTTGGAACAATGATGCTGGAAACAACTGTAGAACACTCACCATCATCATCTGATTAAATCATTCACAATCATCATTTACTCATAACTCAGATAAAAAACAATTACGAAAAATAAAAAACCAAAACAAACATAATTATACATATGACATTACCATCATCAAGGCAAACCACATATCCCCAAAATTTGTTCTGAAGTGGGTCAGAGAGAGCTTCAGTTTTCTCTTATCCTTTATGAATAAATGTCGAGTATTGAGAAGAAGGGATTTGAGGGAGAGATACATTTGAAGTGTGGTTTGAAAATACAAAAGTAGAGAACACGAGAGTGTAAATATGAAGAGTCTAATGAGAAAAAAAAACCTTTATATAAGAAGATGATTGACAGACGTGAGTGAGTAACATGCATTAATTGCAAATTGCATATCCCCAGGCATTTTGAATTTGAAATTACCAGCAATTTCAAAACATCTGCTAAGTTATACGTTTGCCAAAGGATAGACTTTCAACCTCTGCTGGCTTTAAAGGAAAGATATGGGCAGAGGTTTTGGGATGAGGCAAACTTTTAGATAGATTTTAAAATGATTTTATATATTAGGCTTTATGATACAATAATGACATAAGAAAAGTATTGTTGGACAGCCTCTCTGGCTGACACATCAGTTTTTCTTATGTCATTAGGATTTCTCCTTTTATAAAAAGTATAGATAGATGAATATTTTTTTTATTTGTGTTACCGCCTGTGTATTTGATTTTTGTGAACCATTATGAATTGAGTTGAATGTCTAGTTGGTCTATGTGCTTTGCAAATCTTACACCGTTGGTCCTCATCGTTTAATAATTACATACTTGATCATAATGATTTACAACTTATTACTAATGTGGTCTAAATGTATGATTTTATAACTATGGTGGACCCTTCCCTTAACGGCCGTTAAAATTTTTGGTTAAATAAGTATGAAATGCCCATTTTTACCCTTGTAAAAAATAAATTATATAAAAAATAGATGGGCCCACCTTCCTACTCATCTTCACCCAACCCCACCTCCATTCACCATCTACCATACATGCTAACCTTAGACTATGGGGTGTGTAGGGGTTTGGGTTAGGGGCATTACTAGACACATGGAAGATGTGGGCTCCACTAGTCCACACCCAAACAAATGGAGTGTGGAAGGGGCATCGCCAGGCCGATGCATGTGTCATTCATTTTATTATTTTTTTAAATTGACAATTTATATAAAAAAAACATAATTTATATTAAAAGCATATTGATCGAAGTGTCGCGCTCCGGTCAAAGATAATATTTATAAGCCCTATTTACCCGTAACAAATAGCTAGTGGTAGCAAGGGGTCGAACCACAAAGAGTATGTGGTTTGCGAATGGATTCGATTGAATTAGAACAAATGTCACGATTTATGAAGCTTACTAGAATGTTTTTGTATTTTTTGTTTGGTTGAAAGATATGAATTAGACTAAAAGAATTGATTTAATTGATTAACGACTAAGAATTAACGATTGCACGAAAACTTGATTACTAAACAATAATGAGAAAAAGGGTTCACACCCGGCTTCGGCAATTGCCAACCTAGGGTTTCTACAAGTTTTAGATCTAACTCAATTATATATGATTAACGGATTTAGTGTACCGTGACTTAGGTGCCAATAACTATCAACGTTTCGAAAAACGGACAAGAATGCACTTTGTAATCAACACAAGTAAAACCTAACCATGACAACGCATAACTACACTTAACCATTTCGCAAAGTCATAACTTTATAATCATCGACAATTTACGAATACGAAACAAATGTAAACTATTGTCAATGGTTTCAAAAATCAACACAATTTGTCACAAAGTTGAATCAAGAAACAACTCAAAACCCTAGATTAAACAACTACCTACACCGGGGTGAAACCAAGGTGATTAGCCACTCATGGTGGAAGGAACTCGATCACCAGATGCTTGAGACTTGATTGAGATCATCTTGAAGCTTGAAGGATGATGAAATGAAGAAGATTAGGGTTTATGATGGTGAGAGGTTCAATGGATAGGGATGAATGGATATTAGGGTTTAATGGAATGGTTGGTGAGTGATGAATTCGGTAAGGATTTGGGTAATGATGGATGATGGTGGATGTTGTAGAATGATTCCCAATCAAGATGATCCTATTCTCCGGCTCCAAGATGAAGATTTATATTCCAAGGACATGTAACCCCCGTTTGAATGCTAAAAATTCTGTTTAAACTCGTTCTCGACAACCCAAGTAGCAAAATTCGCGTTTCAGTAAACCAAGGCCCGTCGCCGACGGCCTGGAGCCCGTCGGCGACGACCTCCAGATCTATGAAATCCATCCGACGGGTTGTTTGGCTGTTTACGGGCACCTTGTGACGACGGGACTTTCTAGAGCCCGTCCCGGACGGCCTAGAGCCCGTCCCCGACGACCTCTAGTTTTTCCTGTTTCGTCCGAAACTGTTTTCTTCATAACTTCTTCGTTATAGCTCCGTTTTACTCACCGTTTTCGCCCACGTAGTTGTAATTCAGCCCTCTATCATGTCATATTCCGATATATTCATTTTAAATCCATTAACATTCCTGAAACACATCCAATCTTCGTGATTAACCCGGTTTTGTTCATTTCACATCCCCGGTTGATCCGATTCACATCCCGGTGCTCCGTTTAGCTCCCGATTAGCTCCTTAAACTCTTTTAGACCTGCAAAACATGAATCCCATCAAAAGTAGGCTATTCAAGATTAAAAGCTATGTAAAAAACATCAACTTAAGCACAAACGATAACCAGTTTTTAACCACGTATCACATCCCCACACTTGTCTTTTGCTTGCCCTCAAGCAAATCTGTTTTTCACTTTCACGTGGGTCGAACAACGAATACACTCCCCATTCCCGAGACAAAGGTTAAGGTCAATTGTCATACTAAAGTTCAAACTCTTTACAATTTTCAACATATTTAACGGTGAAGTGACTAATCACAAAAAATGGTTATCCAAGATTAACCCGCCCGTAAAACTAACAAGTCATGCACATCCCTCACAATGTTCTCTCCCCTCGGCTTATAAATTGGCTAATGTGTATAATGTATTAGCATTTCAATCAATTAATCGCTCAAAACCGATTAGAACACGTACCCGCATAGGCTTGCAACTCAATCATTCTCCACCACCAAACACGAATATCAAGCACAAGTCATAAGGTCTTTGAACGGGTTGTAACGGGGCTAGGCTAAGGGTAGGAAATAGGATATTTTAAAGTGGCTAAGGTGATGTAAATTCGATTTTTATTACAAAACAACTAATCTATGCACAACTAACTACCAATATCAAACTAGAAGGCAACAAGCTTTCGCCTTTTATTTCTCAACTAAGAACACATATTTTTGTTCTTTTCTCAACAATTTTCTCGTCTTTTTCAACACAAGTAAAACCTAACCACGACAACGCATAACTACACATAACCATTTCGTAAAGTCATAACTTTATAATCGTCGACAATTTATGAATACGAAACAAATGTAAACTATTGTCAATGGTTTCAAAAATCAACACAATTTGTCACAAAGTTGAATCAAGAAACAATTCAAAACCCTAGATTAAACAACTACCTACACCGGGGTGAAACCAAGGTGATTAGCCGCTCGTGGTTGAAGAAACTTGATCACCGGATGCTTGAAACTTGATTGAGATCATCTTGAAGCTTGAAGGATGGAGGAATGGTGGATGATTAGGGTTGTGGAGTGATTGATAATGGTGAAGTGAATGATGAATGGAGTTAGGGTTGTGGATGGTTGGTTGTGGATGATGATGATCTTTTAAAGTAGCTAAGGTGATGTAAATTCGATTTTTATTACAAAACAACTAATCTACGCACAACTAACTACCAATATCAAACTAGAAGGCAACAAGCTTTCGCCTTTTATTTCTCAACTAAGAACACATATTTTTGTTCTTTTCTTAACAATTTTCTCGTCTTTTTCATAACATTTTCTGATTTTTTTTCTCTCTCTCTCTCTCTCTTTTTATATGCAAACAAACAAGCAACTATACAAACTTGACTCCTATAATCGAATTTCCATCACACGGGTTAAAAACAAAAAGGTTTAAGGTTATGGGTTAAAGGGTGGTCAAACGAAAGGGATAGGCTTAAAATTGGCTACTAAGGGATAATTTTTGGGTAAGGATATATAAATGGTGTAAACGGAAAACCCAATATGACTATCGGTTGGGTGTCCTCAATACACCCAGCATAGTCTACTACCAAAAAGTCAACTGGGTAGTAGCAATCATCCACCTTAACAATCACAACCTCCACCATCCCCCGTGGATGCGTGGGAGTCTGATCGGCCAATACTACGGGAGTATCAAACTTTTTCAATGGACCAAAATCATATTGGTCATACAAACTCTCGGGCAAGATGCTCACACAAGCTCCAAGATGTAGGAGCGCCCTCTCAATTTTAAATGTTCCAATTTGAATTGGGATAAGAGGGTCTCCTGGATCTCGAACTTTTTGGGGAGCGTACTTGATAAAACGGCACTAACATGTGATACCAAATTAATTGGTTCGGGTAATTTATTATGCCGTTTTTCAATGCTCAACTCTTTCAAACATTCCACATGAGCCGGAACCTTTTTAATGTCATCTAGTAACGGTAAATTAATTTTTGATTGTTTAAATTTTTCCCACCCCTCGTCCTTCGGTGGGTACCGTTCCTCAACTTTTGATGCATTACTCGGGTTAAGTTGATTTAAACAATTTTCACAAAAAGAATTTTTAGTTATATTTTTAATTTTACTTTGTGAAATCGTTTCTTGTTCATTTTCACTTTCCGGCTCATCACTTATATCTTCCACTACACCATCAACATATTGTGGTGGTGGAATGCTTTGAACACTACAAATTTCATCATTTGGAAGATGACTTACCGCGCTAATGTGTACATTCCTCACATTGCCCGTGCTTGAGCTTTGATGCTTCGGGTTCATTGCGGTGTCACTTGGAAGTCTTCCTCCACTTCCACGAATTTGGGCCATTTCTTCCGCAAGTTGACCCACTTGCTTTTCCAATGCCTTATGCGACTTGTCTCGCACCTCAAACTCTTTCTTTATCTCTTGATTTGAATGGTTGATAGCATTCATAATAGCATCAAGTTTAGAGTTTAATGAATCATCACCTTGAGAGTTTGAATTGCCACTCCCATTACCGCCTTGATTGTAGTTCCTTTGGTAACCCCCTTGGTTACTTCCTTGGCAATTTTGATATGATGACCCGCTTTGGTTACCCGGTTGAAAATTCGGGTTCATTTGATTCGAGGCATTCCCATATAGGAAGTTGGGTTTCTCAATCCGAGGTGATAAGTGTTGGAGTTCATATCATATTGCCTTCGGTCCCCATACACTTGATTCACCTCCACAGTGGCATGACAATTCTCCGTCCGGTGACCGATATTTCCGCATTCTTCACATACGACGTACTGCACCGCATTCACTTCTCTTTTCTTCATGCGGGCCAACTCACGCTCCAACGTGTCAATCCGATCCTTGGAATTCGCATCACGATTGGGCCAAGACCTTGAGGTAGGGTGCTTTTTGGCTCCGTCGGCCGATTCTTTCGCCTTTGACCTCTTACTCATCCTTTCTAGGAACTCCCAATCGTCATCCTCGTGATTGCTTAATAGAGTTCCATTGCTGGTCGATTCAAGGCGATTCCATGTCTCATCGTCTAATCCTCTCGCAAAGCATTTGACCAACTCCCACTTCTCTATTTGATGATGTGGGCACTTCCGAATCAATTCCTTGTACCTTGTGAAGGCTTCATGCAATGGTTCACTTGAAAGTTGGCGGAAAGACCTAATTTCGTCTCTAGCATCATCGGTCTTTGCCATCGAGTAATACTCATCAAGGAAGACTTATTGCATCTCACCCCATGTCCGAATACTATTCGCTGGAAGTGTAAGAAACCATTGTTTCGCCTTATCTTTTAGCGAAAACTAGAATAATCGAAGTTTGACTTCCTCCAACGCAAAATTATGCCCCCCGATTGTGCTACATATAGACGAAAACTCCGCTAAATGGGTGTATGGTTCGTCATTAGATCTCCCATTGAAATGGGGAAGTATGTTGATGTAGTGGGGCTTACAATCGTACATCCTTCTTTCGCAAACTATTGGAGAGTCATTATCGGTAACCACCGGTCGAAAACGGTCATTCACTCCCCGTGGAGGTTGTTGACGACGCTGTGGACCGTTAACCTCTTGATCCACCGGCCTTCGATTTAACCTTTTATCACCTCCCCTATCACCTATTCGGTTCCCACCTTGATTACCTCTTTGATTGCCTCCTCCCATGAAACGAGGAATCCGGTTAGGATTAGCATTGTTGTTGTAAAACCCATCATTCCAGTTCCTTTGGTTGTTGTTTTGTGGTTACCGGTTGTTTTCATAACCGTCATTTCTCGCATTCCCGTACCCGTAATCATCGTTCCCCACAAAGTTGGCGTTTTGATAGCCAAGCTCATCATCTTCAAAACCTCTAGCATTGTAGACATTTCCCCTATTCACATACCCCCATTCTTCATCATCATTAGCCCAATCATCGTAATATCCCCCATCATCCGAATATTCCGTATGAACACTCACATGTTCCGGCGATTGGTACCCGGGAACACTAAACGGCTCATCATCGGGGATAGCGTTTCTCAAATCTTCTATATTAAAGAACGGGTCTTCATTCGCGGGATTGCCACGATCTCGATTGCCTCTACGGTCGGAATTAACATTCCGATGATCAAGGTGAATGGGTAAGGAGTTTTGTCGGTGAAGGTTTTGTTGTTGGGGTGTTCTTTGGGTGTTGTTGGGATTTTGGTTTCGGAAAGGTGGTGTAGGTGGTCGAGAGTTGTTATTACCACCCGGTTGTTCTTCAGGTATAGGTTGAACATTTTGGGCGGGATTAAAATTGCTTCGGTATTGGAATTGGTTCGGGTTTTGATTTTGGTTAAGGTTTTGGTTTTGGTTTGAGTTTTGATTTGCCATTGAATAGGTTTCAATGGAGGGTGTGAGTTGTGGTGTTTGGGTGACTTGGTTGGAAGCAAGTGTTGCCTCCAACCGGCTTGCTAAATTCCTTCTTGCAACTCTTTCGATTTCCAGTTCGTAGACTAACGGTGAAGTCCTCCCGGAGTTCCGCGTATGCATGCACTACCTATAACCTGCACAAGTAACACACCCCGCCTAATAAAGAAAAAGACAAAGTACAAGAAAAGAAATTATGCAACTTAAACAGTTAATCACGTAATTCAAACAATATCCAAACACAAAGCGCACGCACTCCCCGGCAAATTGCTTCGGTATTGGAATTGGTTCGGGTTTTGATTTTGGTTAAGGTTTTGGTTTGAGTTTTGATTTTCCATTGAATAGGTTTCAATGGAGGGTGTGAGTTGTGGTGTTTGGGTGACTTGGTTAGAAGCAAGTGTTGCCTCCAACCGGCTTGCTAAATTCCTTCTTGCAACTCTTTCGATTTCCAGTTCGTAGACTAACGGTGAAGTCCTCCCGGAGTTCCGCTTATGCATGCACCACCTATAACCTGCACAAGTAACACACCTCGCGTAATAAAGAAAAAGACAAAGTACAAGAAAAGAAATTATGCAACTTAAACAGTTAATCACGTAATTCAAACAATATCCAAACACAAAGCGCACGCACTCCCTGGCAACGGCACCAAAATTTGATCGAAGTGTCGCGCTCCGGTCAAAGATAATATTTATAAGCCCTATTTACCCGTAACAAATAGCTAGTGGTAGCAAGGGGTCGAACCACAAAGAGTATGTGGTTTGCGAATGGATTCGATTGAATTAGAACAAATGTCACGATTTATTAAGCTTACTAGAATGTTTTTGTATTTTTTGTTTGGTTGAAAGATATGAATTAGACTAAAAGAATTGATTTAATTGATTAACGACTAAGAATTAACGATTGCACGAAAACTTGATTACTAAACAATAATGAGAAAAAGGGTTCACACCCGGCTTCGGTAATTGCCAACCTAGGGTTTCTACAAGTTTTAGATCCAACTCAATTGTATATGATTAACGGATTTAGTGTACCGTGACTCAGGTGCCAATAACTATCAAAGTTTCGAAAAACGGACAAGAATGCACTTTGTAATCAACACAAGTAAAACCTAACCATGACAACGCATAACTACACATAACCATTTTGCAAAGTCATAACTTTATAATCGTCGACAATTTACGAATACGAAACAAATGTAAACTATTGTCAATGGTTTCAAAAATCAACAGAATTTGTCACAAAGTTGAATCAAGAAACAATTCAAACCCCTAGATTAAACAACTACCTACACCGGGGTGAAACCAAGGTGATTAGCCGCTCATGGTGGAAGGAACTCGATCACCGGATGCTTGAGACTTGATTGAGATCATCTTGAAGCTTGAAAGATGATGAAATGAAGAAGATTAGGGTTTATGATAGTGAGAGGTTCAATGGATATGGATGAATGGATATTAGGGTTTAATGGAATGGTTGGTGAGTGATGAATTCGGTAAGGATTCGGGTAATGATGGATGATGGTGGATGTTGTAGAATGATTCCCAATCAAGATGATCCTATTCTCCGGCTCCAAGATGAAGATTTGTACTCCAAGGACATGTAACCCCCGTTTGAATGCTAAAAATTATGTTCAAACTTCTTCCCAACAACCCAAGTAGCAAAATTCGCGTTTCAGTAAACCAAGGCCCGTCGCCGACGGCCTCCAGATCTCTGAAATCCATCCGACGGGTTGTTTGGCTGTTTATGGGCACCTTGTGACGACGGGACTTTCTAGAGCCCATCCCGTACGGCCTAGAGCCCGTCCCTGACGACCTTTAGTTTTTCCTGTTTCGGCTGAAACTGTTTTCTTCATAACTTCTTCGTTATAGCTCCGTTTTACTCACCGTTTTCGCCCACGTACTCGTAATTCAGCCCTCTATCGTGTCATCTTCTGATATATTCGTTTTAAATCCATTAACATTCCCAAAACACATCCAATCTTCATGATTAACCTGGTTTTGTTCATTTCACATCCCCGGTTGATCCGATTCACGTCCCGGTGCTCCGTTTAGCTCCCGATTAGCTCCTTAAACTCTTTTAGACCTGTAAAACACGAATCCCATTAAAAGTAGGCTATTAAAGATTAAAAGCTATGTAAAAAACATCAACTTAAGCACAAACGATAACCATTTTTCGACCACGTATCACATCCCCACACTTGTCTTTTGCTTGCCCTCAAGCAAATCTGTTTTTCACTTTCACGTGGGTAGAACAACGAATACACTCCCCATTCCCAAGGCAAAGGTTAAGGTCAATTGTCAAACTAAAGTTCAAACACTTTACAATTTTCAACGTATTTAACGGTGAAGTGACTAATCACAAAAAATGGTTATCCAAGATTAACCCGCCCGTAAAACTAACAAGTCATGCACATCCCTCACAATGTTCTCTCCACTCGGCTTATAAATTGGCTAATGTGTATAATGTATTAGCACTTCAATCAATTAATCGCTCAAAATCGATTAGAACACGTAACCGCATAGGCTTGCAACTCAATCATTCTCCACCACCGAACACGAATATCAAGCACAAGTCATAAGGTCTTTGAACGGGTTGTAACGGGGCTAGGCTAAGGGTAGGAAATAGGATATTTTAAAGTGGCTAAGGTGATGTAAATTCGATTTTTATTACAAAACAACTAATCTACGCACAACTAACTACCAATATCAAACTAGAAGGCAACAAGCTTTCGCCTTTTATTTCTCAACTAAGAACACATATTTTTGTTCTTTTCTCAACAATTTTCTCGTCTTTTTCAACACAAGTAAAACCTAACCACGACAACGCATAACTACACATAACCATTTCGTAAAGTCGTAACTTTATAATCATCGACAATTTACGAATACGAAACAAATGTAAACTATTGTCAATGGTTTCAAAAATCAACACAATTTGTCACAAAGTTGAATCACGAAACAATTCAAAACCCTAGATTAAAAAACTACCTACACCGGGGTAAAACCAAGGTGATTAGCCGCTCATGGTTGAAGAAACTTGATCACCGGATGCTTGAAACTTGATTGAAATCATCTTGAAGCTTGAAGGATGGAGGAATGGTGGATGATTAGGGTTGTGGAGTGATTGATAATGGTGAAGTGAATGATGAATGGAGTTAGGATTGTGGATGGTTGGTTGTAGATGATGATGATGATCTTTTAAAGTGGCTAAGGTGATGTAAATTCGATTTTTATTACAAAACAACTAATCTACGCACAACTAACTACCAACATCAAACTAGAAGGCAACAAGCTTTCGCCTTTTATTTCTCAACTAAGAACACATATTTTTGTTCTTTTCTCAACAATTTTCTCGTCTTTTTCATAACATTTTCTGATTTCTCTCTCTCTATCTCTTTTTTTTTTATATGCAAACAAACAAACAACTATACAAACTTGACTCCTATAATCGAATTTCCATCACACGGGTTAAAAACAAAAAGGTTTAAGGTTATGGGCTAAAGGGTGGTCAAACGAAAGGGTTAGGCTCAAAATTGGCTACTAAGGGATAATTTTTGGGTAAGGATATATAAAAGGTGTAAACGGAAAACCCAATATGACTATCGGTTGGGTGTCCTCAATACACCCAGCATAGTCTACTACCAAAAAGTCAACTGGGTAGTAGCAATCATCCACCCTAACAATCACATCCTCCACCATCCCCCGTGGATGCGTGGGAGTCTGATCGGCCAATACTACGGGAGTATCAAACTTTTTCAATGGACCAAAATCATATTGGTCATACAAACTCCCGGGCAAGATGCTCACACAAGCTCCAAGATCTAGGAGCGCCCTCTCAATTTAAATGTTCCAATTTGAATTGGGATAAGAGGGTCTCCTGGATCTTGAACTTTTTGGGGGAGCGCACTTGATAAAACGTCACTAACATGTGATACCAAATCAATTGGTTCGGCTAATTTATTGTGCCATTTTTCAATGCTCAACTCTTTCAAACATTCCACATGAGCCGGAACCTTTTTAATGTCATCTAGTAACGGTAAATTAATTTTTGCTTGTTTAAAATTTTCCCACCCCTCATCCTTCGGTGGGTACCGTTCCTCAACTTTTGATGCATTACTCGGGTTAAGTTGATTTAAACAATTTTCACAAAAAGTATTTTTAGTTATATTTTCAATTTTACTTTGTGAAATCGTTTCTTGTTCATTTTCACTTTCCGGCTCATCACTTATATCTTCCACTACACCATCAACATATTGTGGTGGTGGAATGCTTTGAACACTACAAATTTCATCATTCGGAAGAAGACTTACCGCGCTAATGTGTACATTCCTCACATTGCCCGTGCTTGAGCTTTGATGCTTCGGGTTCATTGCGGTGTCACTTGGAAGTCTTCCTCCACTTCCACGAATTTGGGCCATTTCTTCCGCAAGTTGACCCACTTGCTTTTCCAATGCCTTATGCGACTTGTCTCGCACCTCAAACTCTTTCTTTATCTCTTGATTTGAATGGTTGATAGCATACATAATAGCATCAAGTTTAGAGTTTAATGAATCATCACCTTGAGAGTTTGAATTGCCACTCCCATTACCGCCTTGATTGTAGTTCCTTTGGTAACCCCCTTGGTTACTTCCTTGGCGATTTTGATATGATGGCCCGCTTTGGTTACCCTGTTGAAAATTCGGGTTCATTTGCTTTGGGGCATTCCCATATCGGAAGTTGGGATGGTTTCTCAATCCGGGGTGAAAAGTGTTGGAGTTCATATCATATTGCCTTCGGTCCCCATACACTTGATTCACCTCCACAGTGGCATGACAATTCTCCGTCCGGTGACCGATATCTCCGCATTCTTCACATACGACGTACTGCACCGCATTCACTTCTCTTTTCTTCATGCGGGCCAACTCACGCTCCAACGTGTCAATCCGATTCTTGGAATTCTCATCACGATCGGGCCAAGACCTTGAGGTAGGGTACTTTTTGGCTCCGTCGGCCGATTCTTTCGCCTTTGACCTCTTACTCATCCTTTCTAGGAACTCCCAATCGTCATCCTCGTGATTGCTTAATATAGTTCCATTGCTGGTCGATTCAAGGCGATTCCATGTCTCATCGTCTAATCCTCTCACAAAGCATTTGACCTACTCCCACTTGTCTATTTGATGAAGTGGGCACTTCCGAATCAATTCCTTGTACCTTGTGAAAGCTTCATGCAATGGTTCACTTGAGAGTTGGCGGAAAGACCTAATTTCATCTCTAGCATCATCGGTCTTTGCCATCGAGTAATACTTATCAAGGAAGACTTGTTGCATCGCACCCCATGTCCGAATACTATTCGCTGGAAGTGTAAGAAACCATTGTTTCGCCTTATCTTTTAGCGAAAACTGGAATAATCAAAGTTTGACTTCCTCCAACGCAAAATTATGCCCCCCGATTGTGCTACATATAGACGAAAACTCCGCTAAATGGGTGTATGGTTCCTCATTAGATCTCCCATTGAAATGGGGAAGTATGTTGATGTAGTAGGGCTTACAATCGTACATCCTTCTTTCGCAAACTATTGGAGAGTCATTATCGGTAACCACCGGTCGAAAACGGTCATTCACTCCCCGTGGAGGTTGTTGACGACGTTGTGGACCGTTAACCTCTTTATCCGCCGGCCTTCGATTTTCCCTTCTATCACCTCCTCTATCACCTCTTCGGTTCCCACCTTGATTACCTCTTTGATTGCCTCCTCCCACGAAACGAGGAATCCGGTTAGGATTAGCATTGTTGTTGTTGTAAAACCCATCATTCCGGTTCCTTTGGTTGTTGTTTCGTGGTTGACGGTTGTTTTCGTAACGGTTATTTCTCGCATTCCCGTACCCGTAATCATCGTTCCCCATAAAGTTGGCGTTTTGATAGCCAAGCTCATCATCTTCAAAACCTCTAGCATTGTAGACATTTCCCCTATTCACATACACCCAATCTTCATCATCATTTGCCCGATCATCGTAATATCCCCCATCATCCGAATATTCCGTATGAACACTCACATGTTCCGGCGATTGGTACCCGGGAACACTAAACGGCTCATCATCGGGGATAGCGTTTCTTAAATCGTCTATATTAAAGAACGGGTCCTCATTCGCGGGATTGCCACGATCTCGATTGCCTCTACGGTCGGAATTAACATTCCGATCATCAAGGTGAATGGGTAAGGAGTTTTGTCGGTGAAGGTTTTGTTGTTGGGGTTTTCTTTGGGTGTTGTTGGGATTTTGGTTTCGGAAAGGTGGTGTAGGTGGTCGAGAGTTGTTATTACCACCCGGTTGTTCTTGAGGTATAGGTTGAACATTTTGGGCGGGATTAAAATTGCTTCGGTATTGGAATTGGTTCGGGTTTTGATTTTGGTTAAGGTTTTGGTTTGAGTTTTGATTTGCCATTGAATCGGTTTCAATGGAGGGTGTGAGTTGTGGTGTTTGGGTGACTTGGTTAGAAGCAAGTGTTGCCTCCAACCGGCTTGCTAAATTCCTTCTTGCAACTCTTTCGATTTTCGGTTCGTAGACTAACGGTGAAGTCCTCCCGGAGTTCCGCGTATGCATGCACTACCTATAACCTACACAAGTAACACACCCCGCGTAACAAAGAAAAAGACAAAGTACAAGAAAATAAATTATGCAACTTAAACAGTTAATCACGTAATTCAAACAATATCCAAACACAAAGCGCACGCACTCCCCTGCAACGGCACCAAAATTTGATTGAAGTGTCGCGCTCCGGTCAAAGATAATATTTATAAGCCCTATTTACCCGTAACAAATAGCTAGTGGTAGCAAGGGGTCGAACCACAAAGAGTATGTGGTTTGCAAATGGATTCGATTGAATTAGAACAAATGTCACGATTTATGAAGCTTACTAGAATGTTTTTGTATTTTTTGTTTGGTTGAAAGATATGAATTAGACTAAAATAATTGATTTAATTGATTAACGACTAAGAATTAACGATTGCACGAAAACTTGATTACTAAACAATAATGAGAAAAAGGGTTCACACCCGGCTTCGGTAATTACCAACCTAGGGTTTCTACAAGTTTTAGATCCAACTCAATTGTATATGATTAACGGATTTAGAGTACCGTGACTTAGGTGCCAATAACCATCAACGTTTCGAAAAACGGACAAGAATGCACTTTGTAATCAACACAAGTAAAACCTAACCATGACAACGCATAACTACACATAACCATTTCACAAAGTCATAACTTTATAATCGTCGACAATTTACGAATACGAAACAAATGTAAACTATTGTCAAGGGTTTCAAAAATCAACACAATTTGTCACAAAGTTGAATCAAGAAATAATTCAAAACCCTAGATTAAACAACTACCTACACCGGGGTGAAACCAAGGTGATTAGCCGCTCATGGTGGAAGGAACTCGATCACCGGATGCTTGAGACTTGATTGAGATCATCTTGAAGCTTGAAGGATGATGAAATGAAGAAGATTAGGGTTTATGATGGTGAGAGGTTCAATGGATATGGATGAATGGATATTAGGGTTTAATGGAATGGTTGGTGAGTGATGAATTCGGTAAGGATTCTGGTAATGACGGATGATGGTGGATGTTGTAGAATGATTCCCAATCAAGATGATCCTATTCTCCGGCTCCAAGATGAAGATTTGTACTCCAAGGACATGTAACCCCCGTTTGAATGCTAAAAATTCCATTTAAACTCGTTCCCAACAACCCAAGTAGCAAAATTCGCGTTTCAGTAAACCAAGGCCTGTCGCCGACGGCCTGGAGCCTGGCGGTGACGGCCTCCGGATCTCTGAAATCCATTCGACGGGTTGTTTGGCTATTTACGGGCACCTTGTGACGACGGGACTTTCTAGAGCCGGTCCTGGATGGCCTAGAGCCCGTCCCCGACGACCTCTAGTTTTTCCTGTTTCGTTCGAAACTGTTTTCTTCATAACTTCTTCGTTATAGCTCCGTTTTACTCACCGTTTTCGCCCACGTACTCGTAATTCAGCCCTCTATCATGTAATCTTCCGATATATTCATTTTAAATCCATTAACATTCCCAAAACACATCCAATCTTCGTGATTAACCCGGTTTTGTTCATTTCACATCCCCGGTTGATCCGATTCACGTCCCGGTGCTCCGTTTAGCTCCCGATTAGCTCCTTAAACTCTTTTAGACCTGTAAAACACGAATCCCATTAAAAGTAGGCTATTCAAGATTAAAAGCTATGTAAAAAACATCAACTTAAGCATAAACGATAACCAGTTTTCGACCACGTATCACATTATTATATGTATCAATTTACAACATTGAATTGTGCCAGGATTCTTTTCGGGTTTTTGTCTTTTACCACAATAGTTTTTACTTTTGCTTTCGGGACACTATAACAACTCCCAAATTTAGGAGCAGAGAGACAGAGCAAGACTTACTTTGATGAAGCTTGTGAGTTTACTTGAATAAGAGTATAGCTTCTTTTTAAGTTCCACACACAGATCCACACCTCGGTAACAAAGAGAGCCGACGAGAGAAGGAAGGGCATCCGGCGAGGATCCGGTGAATACTCCGGTGCGTGAGTGGTACCAATCTAAGACTTAGATTTATGGCGGTGATCTCGATTGTCCGGTCGTGCATCGGTCATGGTTTTGTCAGGACGATAGACGGCGGCGAGCTTATTGACCGGAAAAGGGAACTACAGTGACAGGGCCTCACTTCTCTTGCTCTCTTTGGATAACAAAAATGGGTTCTAATCACATCAATTTGGTTCGGAAAAAAGCGCACCGGCAAAGAGGCCTGCGATTTAGTAGGTTAGATATATATATGCTTCTACAATTGGTTCATGGGTTTTTGTTATCTCATAGGAATCTTTAGTTTTGTTTAAATTGTGGGTTTTCTTTTTGAACTGTGGATGTAGGGTTGGGTTATATGGATTGATTATCAACAATATTTTTAGGGATTTATGCAGAATTTGAGTACCTAATTTTAGGAGTTTAGTTTCTTAACTTTGTAGATAGCAGTTAATGGGTTTAGGTGTTTGTATTGTCTAGATTATGTATTAAGATACATGTATGAATCTTTGTAAGTTACTTTTTATTTATGCTGATTGCAAATACTCTAGGTGTTGTGAATGGAAAATGGAAATAGAGAAGTACGTGGACAGAAACTGTAGGAAAATGAGCACAATAGCTTGTGATTCATGTAAAGAACACATTTACCTAAGAGGAATTTAGGTGTAGGAAGTTTTATTTGATTGCATTATTGAAGTTGAATTTTGCTGACACGGTATGCAAGTATGCAACTGTTGAGGAATTACAGTTTTCGCTATGATTAGATGTATATTAACTGTGAATTATGACACTGCCGCGAAGCTCATGTTAAATACTCTTATACAATTGTGGAGAAAATATAATTTTCGATTTGATTCGATGTATATTAACAGTGAATTGTGAGACCGCCGCGAAGCGTGGGTTAAATACTAGTATTACATTAATTTTAAAAAAATTACATAAAAGACAACCCTAAAAAATTAAAAAAAAAAACCCTACTTAGTAAATCCTAAAAAAACTACTTATTAAATCCTTAAAAAAACTACTTATTAAATCCTAAAAAATTAAACTACATAGAGTACGATAAATGTTAAAGTGCGCAACCCACTTAAAATCAGTATTACCATCGTGCTTGTACTCGATCTTCGCGATTTCGAGTCGATCGTCATGGGTCAAGTCGCCTGCAGAAACACGGTCAAATCAAGTTTTAAAGCGATCCAACTTCGGTTTGAGCTCACGCCATTTGTGTTGACACGCGTTTAAGTTGTGACGCGTGTTGCCGACGTGTTGTTGGTATTGTTGAAACGCTCGACCCTAATACGCGGTTTGACTGCATTGTAGAGTACGTTGGGCATCGACAACCAATGTAAGAAGTGTGATTTCTTTCTAGTGTGGGTGTGGGTGTGGGTGAAGAAGATTGGGAGAATATGGTTTGGAGTTGGGTATTTATAGGTATAAAATGTAATTAAAAAAAAAATTGGTTTGGCATAGCGGTTATCCCAAACCGATCAAAAATTTTAAAAAAATTACCGTTTGGCCTGGCCACCCCAAGGGTCCAATTTCTTTAGCCATCCATAGCCCGGCACTCCCCCCCCCCCCCCCCCCGCTCCATGCCAGGCAGAATAGCCACGCCAAGCGGGCAACACCAAGGCTAACGCCGAGCCGGGGTGGTGTAGCCAGTGTTAAACCCCCTTCCATGCCCCATCCAACGTCCCACACCCCATAGTCTCAACAAATAATATTACACTTTGAACACTTAATCCTTGAGTAAATTACGTTTTTGGCCCTTGTGGTTATATCACTTTTACTATATTAGCCCAAAATAAGAATTTTAACATATCTGCCCCCATGGTCTCTATAACTAACCATTTTGGCCCCTAAGTCTAGAGATCATGGGGGCCAAAATGGTTAGTTATAGAGACCATGAGGGCCAAAATGGTTAAACTTAGGGGCCAAAATGGTTAGTTATAGAGACCATGGGGGCAGATATGTTAAAAATTCTTATTTTGGGCTAATATAGTAAAAGTGATATAATCACAGGGGCCAAAAACGTAATTCACTCCTTAATCCTTAATATGAAAGTTATGAATGCTAATCCTGAACACATATCCATTGACCTTAATATGAAAGTCATCCATAACCCAGTACAATACAATAGCAAAGTCACCGAACACTTTCATCTCAACCATATGCCATTACACACTTTCATCATAGATCTACTCTACACGGCACTAAATCTAAATCTACACTGTACCACACTAAACTATATGTCATTATTGTGAAAACTCCACTGTGAATACTATATCATAAATCTACCATCTACATGAAGGGAAGTTAGAAATCAATTAACTAAGTCAACAAATATCATAAATGTAGGTTAGAAGTTAACAATATTAATAGAATATGGATATATTTGGAATGTAATTATGTTATGTGAATATGTGAATATGTAAATTTCTAAATGAAAATAGGAGATATGTATCATTGTATATATATTATTGATTAATGAATGAAGGAGGCAAGGATTACAATTCTAATATGGTATCAAACCATTAAACCCTAAAAATCGATCCTCTCCTCTTCGCCCCCCCCCCTCCCTCTGCGCAACTTCTGTTTATCGCCTCCTTCACCTCTGTCATCATGTCTTCTACCATTCATCCTGTTGTTACTGTCACAAACATCAAAGCACTTATTCCCATTACCCTTGACATAGAGAACGACCATTACACAGTTTGGTCGGAGTTATTCAAAATTCATTGCATCTCGTATGATGTATATGACCATCTTCAGCCGAAGAAAACCACTGAGACATCCTCCTCATCCGATAAAGACAAAGCCAAAGATACGACCTCTTCTTCTCCATCGTGGGAACGTCTCGATTCCATTGTCTTACAATGGATTTACGGGACGATTTCCACCGATCTTCTGCACACTATTCTGAAGCCCAACACCAACGCATACGCTGCTTGGACGGCGTTGGCAAATATTTTCCAAGATAACAAGGCCACGCGAACCATTGATCTGAATAATAAGTTTGCCAACACACGTCTTGAACAATTTCCCTCCATGACGGCGTACTGCCAGGCGCTCAAGGTAATCTATGATCAACTTACTAACGTTGTCTCTCCCATCACCGAAGAACAATTGGTATTACAACTCCTCATGGGCCTTACGGAAGCATATGAGAGCACTGCTACTATCATTCAACAAACCAGTCCCTTACCGGACTTCTATGAGACCCGATCAAGACTATGTATGGCTGAGACACGCAAAACAAACCAAGTCCGCAATGCAGCCCAAGCCGCCGGTACTGCTCTCATGGCGTCTTCTGACACTCGTCCACCGCAAAATTCTGATACTTCAGACTCTCGGTCAGGTTCCAGCCGCTATGAAGCTCGCTCATATTCTAATCGGGATCAACACAACCGTGGAAGAGGTCGCGGCCGCGGCCGTGGACGCGGACGCGGTCGTTCAGCAGGTAGGGGACGTGGTAATTATGCTCCACAGTTCACGGGTCAGCATGGGTACCCACCATGGCCTTTTGGGTTCAACTCTTGGGCCGGCCCAACTACCTCATACCCTTGGGCTCCTTGGACTACTGCTCCCCCATGTCTGTATCCCTCAGCTCCTCAGCGGACGCCACCCACCAATGCCGGCATCCTAGGCCCGCGTCCGGCTCAATCGTATGCGGCAAGCTATGCTCCGACTGAATATGATCAGCCCGTTTACACTATGGACACAGGTGCGACTTCGAATATGACTCCTCTTCCTGACAATTTCTCTTCTTTTTTTAATGATGGCATTTTTAAAAATATTCTTGTGGGTAATGGCAAAACTACTCCGGTTATTGGACATGGCAATCAAACTCTAAAACCACCTTTCCCACCTTTTAAATTAAATCAAGTTCTTTATGCCCCTTCCCTTATTAAAAACTTGATTTATGTTCGTCGTTTTACAACTGACAATCACGTTTCTATTGAATTTGATCCTTTTGGTTTTGTTGTGAAGGACCTCAAGACCCGGACCCCTATCCTACGATGCAATAGTCCGGGGGATCTCTACACACTTGATCCTACACATATTACCAAGTTCACCACACCATCCTCTTTTGCAGCCGTTTCACAAGACATCTGGCACCAACGTCTTGGTCACCCAGGATCAAATTTACTTCAGTCTTTAAAACAATCTCAGTTTATTCATTGTAGTACTGTGAAACCTAAATTTTGTCAGTCATGTGTTTTTGGGAAACAAGTTAGACTACCTTTTATTGATTCATATAATTCTACTTTTATGCCATTTGATATTATTCACAGTGATCTTTGGACCTCCCCTATTCTCAGTAGTGGAGGTCATCGATACTATATTTTGTTTATTGATGATTACAGTAATTTTTTATGGACCTACCCTCTTGCTAATAAATCTCACGTTTTCTCTACATTCTCTACCTTTGCTAAACTCATTACCACTCAATTTAATCTCAAAATTAAACAATTTCAATGTGATAATGGACGGGAGTACGCCAACTCCTCGTTTCAACAATTTTGTAATCAAAATGGCATGCAATTTCGGTTCTCATGTCCTCATACTTCCTCTCAAAACGGCAAAGCAGAACGGAAAATACGCACTATTAACAACCTTATTCGCACAATTCTCGCTCAGGCGTCTCTTCCTAATACCTATTGGCATCATGCCTTGTAGGTTGCTACATATCTTCTAAACATCTTACCTAGCAAACTTCTAAATTATAACTCCCCCACTCAACGCTTATATCTCACTCGTCCTAAATATGATCATCTCCGAATTTTTGGGTGCTTATGTTTTCCTCTTCTACCATCAACAACCATTCATAAATTGGATTATTGATCGATGCCTAGTGTTTTTATCGGGTATCCTCTTAACCACCGTGGCTATTAGTGTCTTAAATTAGCCACTCATAAGATTATTATTAGCCGTCATGTTATTTTTTACGAATCCACTTTTCCGTATGTCGATCGTTCCTCATCGGACCTTCGGTCCTATGACTTTCTCCACACTTCTACTAACCCTTCATCACATGCTCCCCTCACTCCTCCTGTTACTCAACAGCCGAACACACCCCTAGCTCACATCATATTCCCTCTCACCAACCCACACCTCATGGCCCACCTACCTCCACTAACACTCACAGCCCTATTTTCGGCCCCTCCCCTTCGTTACTGTTCAATAGCCCACCAAACTTACAGCCCATTCCCTCTCCACTTCCCCCCTCGTCACCATAGCCCATCTCTCCCCAGCCCATGTCTCCCAACCAGCCCTCGTCTCCTGTTCATCGGCCCAAACTCCTCTTGTTTCTCCTCATATTCCCTAACCCAATATCTCTTCGGCCCAAACACATCCTACATCCTCCACGACTCAAACTGATCACTCATCCCCACCTTCTCATACATCTATTCCTCCACCCCCCCTCTACCTCTACTCGCACTATGCGTACTCGCGCCATGGATGGTATCTCCAAACCACGGCACTTTCTAAACTTATTCACCACTCCCGTTGTTTCGTTACCTAAAACTCCCAAAGATGCCTTGTCCGTTCCGGAATGGTTTAACACCATGACCCTCGAGTTTAATGCCCTTATTAAAAATAAGACATGGGAACTTGTCCCTCGACAACCTCACATGAATGTGCTACGCAGTTTGTGGTTGTTTCGTCATAAATACAAGTCGGATGGTACGTTAGAACGGTACAAAGCACGTTTGGTTTGTGATGGGAGTAATCAACAGATTGGGGTGGATTGGGGTGATACCTTTAGTCCGGTCGTTAAACCGGCTACTATACGTACTGTTTTATCACTTGCTTTGTCTTAATCGTGGATGATACATCAATTGGATGTCACAAACGCGTTTCTACACGGTAATTTACATGAGACGGTTTATATGTATCAGCCGATGGGTTTTCGGCATAAACACTTTCCTGATCATGTATGTCTTCTCACGAAGTCTCTTTATGGATTGAAACAGGCGCCACGTGCATGGTACCAACGATTTACAGATTTTGTTATCTCTATTGGGTTTCGATAGAGTCGTTGTGATCACTCTCTGTTTGTTTATCATCGTGGTACTGATTTGGCCTACTTACTAATCTATGTCGACGACATTATTCTTACGACATCTACGGACTATCTTCGGGATCATCTTATGCGTCGATTAGGTGATGAATTTGCAATGAAAGATCTTGGCCCGCTTAGTCATTTTCTTGGAGTTCAAGTTACTCGAACGGGGAATTCTATGTTTCTTTCTCAGCAACAATACACTACTGATATTATTGAACGGGCATGTATGACTTCTTGTAACCCGGTTGCCACACCCGTTGACTGCAATCCGAAAGTCAGTGCCACATCTAGTCCCGAGTTTGACAATCCAACTCAGTATCGTAGTTTGGCAGGTGCACTTCAATATTTGACTTTTACTAGGCCCGACATCAGTTATGCAGTTCAACAGGTGTGTATGCACATGCACTCTCCTCTTCTTGATCACTGGAATGCTCTCAAACGTATCATCCGTTACTTAAAGGGCACTGCCTCTTTTGGGCTTACATTGGGTTCGCTTGGTGATTTATCTCTTCGTACATACACGGATGCGGACTGGGCTGGGTGTCCTGACACACGTAGATCTACATCCGGGTATTGTGTTTATCTTGGCTCGAATTTATTGTCCTGGTCTTCTAAGCATCAAGCCGTTGTTTCGCGATCTAGTGCTGAAGCTGAATATCGTGGTGTTGCCAATGTAGTTGCTGAATTGTCATGGCTTCGCAATCTCCTATTGGATCTTCACAAACCAATGCGTAAGGCTAGCATTGTTTTTTGTGACAATATCAGTGTTGTGTATCTCTCGGGGAATCCGGTTCAACATCAGCATACTAAACACATTGAGTTAGACATCCATTTTGTTCGTGAACTCGTTCAGCGTGGACGGGTCCGTGTCCTACATGTTCCATCTCGATTTCAGATTGCGGACATTTTCACTAAAGGCTTGCCTCGTATCTTATTTGATGATTTTCGGTCCAGTCTCAATATTCGGCCACCTCAAGTTAAGACTGCGGGGGTGTAATAGAATATGGATATATTCGGAATGTAATTATGTTATGTGATTATGTAAATCTCTGAATGAAAATAGGAGATTGGTATCATTGTATATATATTATTGATTAATGAATGAAGGAGGCAAGGATTACAATTCTAATAAATATTATAAAATGGAAGTTAGAAATCAGTTAAGTAGGTCAACAATATCATTCATTACAAAAGGCATTACCTATATACCGAGTAAAATTGATCACTACAATTAGGATACTATTAGGGGTAAAATTGATCAATAGCAATATCGTTCATTACAAAAGGCATTACCTATATAATGAGTAAATTGATCATTACAATTAAGGGTAAAATTGTTCAACAAAAAACCCATAGAAACGATATACTTAGAGCATTTATAATTATTCCCTATATATTTGTGAGTGTGTTACTTATAATACGAGGAATGGTTGTAACTGGTTGAGAGTGGATGAGAGAGAAAATATTAGTGTTCACCTATAAATATACCGGAAACACTGTTTCACCTCTATAATTTTTTTAATATTTTTGAAAGTGGTTGTAAGTAGAGGAGAGAGAAAAAATAGTGATTTTTAATGTAATTATAGGAATGAGGATAAGGAATTCAATGTAAATGCTCTTAGGCATCATTAGCATACAATCTCATTTACAAACTACTCCCACTCGATCCTGTCTTCTGTGCCTCGTACAATTCTTAGATCAAAGTTCCAGTTGTTCAAGAATCTCAAGACAACCCACAAATGGACTGCAACGTGGCTCAGGGTTGCATTGACCCTGAGTCCGACTAGACCAGTTCAAGTCTAAGCAAGTGGTTTCCCCAATAATCTTGTAATTCCTTTGGAAATGGTATATTTCTAGTAGATCCTTCTGAACAACAAGACTTTTGATGCTTCTGACTATGACCATTTTGGTTATACGAGAGAAAGTCTTATCAAAGTCGATCCCCTCCTTTTGATTGTAACCATTAGCAACCAACCTAGCTTTATATCGTTCTATCTCACATGTAGAGCTATAGTTTATTTGGTAGACCCATTTACATCATATTGGTTTTCTATCGACATGCAACTTAACTAAGTTCCAAGTGTTAATATTGAATAAAGCTTCTATCTCACCGTTCATAACTCAACTAAATTTAGATCCAAAACATCCTCACTATATGTGCTATGTTCAACAATCTTATTTAGGACAGATGAGAAACACATGTTTTTAATGGACATAGAGACATTTCCTTTCACCAATATTCATGTAATTCCTTTGGAAATGGTATATTTCTAGTAGATCCTATACGAGGATTTTGCTAATTTGCAGACTTCTGTTTCATTTGCAGAGTAATATCCTTCAGGAAGACGTATAGATAAATCTTCATTTAGCTACCCATATATAAACTATATTAATATCAAGTTGAACAGGGGGTCAATCCCTCTCAACAACAAAACTTTTGATGCTTCTGATTGTGACCATTTGGGCTATAGGAGAAAAAGTCTCATCAAAGTCGATCCCCTCCTTTTGATTGTAACCCTTAACAACCAACCTATAATATTTTTAGTCGAAATCGTCCTTAATGCGCCCAGGTCCGTAACGAGCGTCGAAACGTATGTCGTCGTAGATATATATAATACTTATATTTTTAGTCGAAATCGTCCGTATCACGATTAGGTCCGTCACACGTCGAGAATGCATCAACATAAAAAAAATACAAAATTACGCTATGATACGACACGATACACTATAATACGATACTTAATGATAAAAAATAATAAAGAAGTGATACGATAAGCCACGATACGTTATAATACGATATTAAGTTAAAAATGTAATACGATACGCTATAATACGATATTAAGTTAAAGATGTGATACGATAAGCCACGATACGCTATAATACGATATTAAGTTAAACCTAAATGGCATAAAGCTAAACAAGAATGCGATTGATAAATTTAAATGGCATAAAGCTAAACAAGAAATTTCACTTTCTTCAACAAAATTAAAACCTAAAACACCTTAAATCATTATTTTCGCGTTCTGTCTTTAGCCACTTGTTCAATGTCTACTGAAAAGAATGATGATCGGAGCTGTAGAATAAGATCCTCCACTGTTGGGTTATCATCTTTCAACCCCATTTCCCCTAAATTTGAGATGATCAAGTGCTTGAAATCGAAGATCCTTGCATTGGACACAAACCCATGGAATTTGTGGTGGATCCAAACAATATGAATGCACACAACAAATTTGACAACTGTGACAGCTTATTAAAAGTTCCTCAGGCTCACGGCAACCACACTGGTAACAAACTGGTATTGCTGGTGGTTGTTCAGGAAATTGAAGGAAAAGGACTGTGATTCTGTTTTTGCAGTTACACGAGTTGTGTCTCTTTTCCTTTTTACAATTCCTTTCGTTAAGAAACCGTTATCCAAAATAATTTGAAGGCTCACAAATTTCAATATCATTTTGGTGATTTTCTGAGTGTTTGTAACCTTCGTCTGATTTTGAAGACGATAACTCGTTATATGTATTTTTATGTATCAGCCTGCGATTTCTTCTGAAAGGTTAAACGATATGCTATAATACGATATTAAATTAAAAATGTGATACGATCAAATTTCTTCGTTTCCCATGATTATGAAACCTCGTTTCGTGAGGTGGTCTTCGTTCATGTTTCCCAAAATAGTCTGACGGCTCACAAATTTCAATATCATTTTGGTGATTTTCTGAGTGTTTGTAACCTTCTTCTGATTCTGAAGACGATAATTTGTTATATGTATTTTCATGTATCAGTCTGCGATTTCTTCTGAAAGGTTCAACGATACGCTATACTACGATATTAAATTAAAAATGTGATATGATCAAATTTCTTCGTTTCCCATGATTATGAACCTTGTTTCGTGAGGTGGTCTTCTTTCATGTTTCCCAAAATAATTTGAAGGCTCACAAATTTCAACATCATTTTGGTGATTTTTTGAGTGTTTGTAACCTTCGTCTGATTCTGAAGACGATAATTCGTTATATGTATTTTTATGTAACAGCCTGCGATTTCTTCTGGAATGTTCAACGATACGCTATAATACGATACTCTAGAAAATCTGGGATTCTGTTCCGTTTTATTACAGTCGTCATGATCAACTCCTGCAGAGTGATCTTCATGACTTGAAGTTGTACCCAAATCTTCAATCTCTTCCAAGATCAAATTTCTTCGTTTCCCATGGTTTCTCATGATTATGAAACCTCGTTTCGTGAGGTGGTCTTCTTCACATTTCTCAAAATAATTTGAGGACTCACAAATTTCATTATAATTTGGTGATCTTTTGAGTGTGTGAAACCTTCATCTGATTCTGAAGAAGATAATTTGTTATATGTATTTTTATCTATCTGCCTATGATTTCTTCTGCAAGGTTCAACGATACGCTATAATACAATATTAAATTAAAAATGTGATACGATACGCTACGATACGCTATAATACGATACTAAGTTCGAGAAAAAAATAATAAAGATTTTAAAACTCAATAAAACAAAATAACCAATAATAAATACCAATAACAAACCTAAAACACCAAAAACCAACCCAAAACCAAACACAACACATCAAAAAATAAACTTCAAAAATTCAAGGCCTTAATACACATCGTATAGGCCTATACGATGCGTATTAAGCCAGCCAACAGACAACTCCTGCACCTGTCAGTCTGTCATGTCCATACATATTGAAATAGTAAAGTGTGCAAATAGATAATTAGATGTGCTAGTAGAAAATCCTTTATATATACACACACGTGTATGTGTTATGAATTATTACTATTGATGGCACATTTTCTATCATGTACCTTTTTCCCCATTATGCAAAGTGTACCAGGTCATCATTTCTATGTTCTTACTTTATTGGCATGCCATTTTATTATGTTCAGGCTACCATTTTAGGTTTTCATTTTTATATATCAATGACAATAATGAAAAAGGTTTTAGTTTAGTATTTAATAATATAGTCGTATTTCAACAAATTGTTCACACCTTACATTGAAATGGATTGAATTAAAGCAACATCCTAAACTGTTCTTCAAGCAATTAATCTTTTATATTTGTGTATATATATTGATGATGAAATAATGAAGTTATTTGAATTTAGATGATGAAATAATGAAGTGGGGAAAAGGGGCAGGGATGGGGTGGTCTTTGGGGAATAAAGTGTAGAAAATAGTGTTGTCCATATTGTTTGACATTCTTTCATTGAATGGTCCATATCAATAACCTTTTACTGATGGGAAAATGAAATGTTACCACTTTGATATCACATCCACCACCACCATATCACCACCATCTTTGAAGTTTTATCTTTTATATTTGTGTATATATATTGATGAAGTGGGTCTGAGATTTTATTAGGGTTTTAATAACATCACAAGCATGAAAAGACGGTTTTACCCTCACATGCTATGCATGTGAGGCCATTTAACATGGATTAGTAACTGGGTTAGTGATAAAGGATGAAACCTGCAACAAAATTAATCTTAAAGGCTGGTTTTGGCAACTTTTAAAGATTAAGGCTGAAACCATCAAGGTTGGTGAAATTTAAAGGACGTTTTGTGCAATTTACTCTTTGATCAATTTTTTTTTCCAAAACACAGAGCACTTTAAAAGTCTTACCATTATCATCAATTCAGTTAACTTCGTCCATTAAGCTTGTTAATTTCTGAACATGTGCCATCCATGTAATATGCATTTTTGTCATTTCGTACACAAATATTTTTCTACCTTCATCTTCCTCAAATGAAAACCCTAATTTAACTTCAAAACCCTAACTCACTTCATGTTTTCATCGCCTTCACCGCCGCCATACAGATGCGAGAAAAAAAGACCTGAAAAACGACCATTAACACCTGAAATAACATATTAATGCGAACACCACACATCCACCATACCGATACCGCTGGCCATACAACTGACACCTGACATTAATGTCAGAAAAACGAACCTCCTCTCGTTTCTCTTTTCCGGCAAGACAATTAGTCAAGGTCAAAGTATGATTAAATCACGTATCGGAACGTATGCTTGCGACAAACAGAAAAAGAAAAAAAAACTGTAAATAATACTCGTTCCTCTTTTCCTGTATCGTCTTCTTCGAAAACATTCTGATTATTACGTTGCAACTTAACATCGTCTTCATTTTCTGGCACATAATCGTTTGATTGCTTTTGAGCAAGCATTGAATCTGGTTGCCGCCGATTAAGCCACCAAACAATATTACGGTGTGCGTGTTTGTGGTGGGGGTGGTGGTTTTAGTTAGGTTGTGGCGTCGATGTGGGGGCGTGGCAGTGGTTTGTTTCTAGGTTGAAAGTAGAGAGAGATTAGAGAGAGAAAGTACATATATGGTTTTGAAACTTAACGAAATGGTAATTAATGCCCATCACCTGAATGGCACATGTTCACAACTTAACGGAGTTATTGAATGGAGTTTAGTGAATGGATGATAATGACAAGATTTTCAAAGTACATTGTATTTTTGGCAAAATTAAATAAATGATCAAATTGCAATTTGAACTAAACCCGACTAGAATAATTGTTTACTCTTAATATTTACTATTCTAAATTTGTATTAGGTCATTAGCCTATCGTGTATAATGAATTGGTATGTTAAGAAATCGTCAATTGATGTTGCAATATAAGTATATATATTCGTAATTAGTTTTTTTTTTTTTGAAAACTAACTTTCATTAACAACGAACGCCGACCCAAAACGGGCCGACAACAACAGCTACAACTACACATTACATATTCGTAATTAGTTAGTATTCCAAATTCCATTCCAAATTCCAAATTCCAATTCCAATTCCAATTCCATTCCAAACTAAATTAAAGGATAACCAACCACACCTACTCATGAATAGTAAAGGATTTGATGAGACTAGTTTCATGAAAATCTTAATAACTAAATCATTTCTTCTTATGCTTTTAGTCGTACTTTTCTCATGAAAGTCAACAATTGTGTTTTTCGAAGGCATTTACATGATATACATGGTATACAACATGATATAGTTTCCAAAAGGTTTTATTGAAATTGAAATCATGATATACAACATTATTACGAAATACACTATGCATCCGAGTTAATAAAATTAGAAGCAATGATATAATCTGAATATCAAATTGAGAACTCAGCTGCATAATCGCGTTCCCTAAAATTATTTAACCCATCTTCATATAACCAGATTGTTTATAAGAAACCAGACACTATTATGAATTATGATTGAAATAACCAACTTTTTAAAAGAAACCAAGTTATATTTAGTTTTTCTCTAAAATAATATGTTTTTCTTTGAGTAAATTACTGTTTTGGCCCCTGTGGTTTAGACAGTTTAACTATTTCACTCCAAAAAGGAATCTTTTAACATATCAGACCCCGAGGTTTCATTTTATAATGGTTTTGGCCCCTGACACTAACTTTGTTACTTTTTGCAATTAAGTGTAAGGGTAATTAGGTCATTATATACATTATGGGCTGTTTTTTATAATTACAAAGTTCTTTAATATTTAAGAGATTATTAATACAATTACTCAAGTTTTTTTTATTATTTCGGTATTTTCATGATTATTACTTAAAAAATACGTTTTAAATATATAAATAAATATGTATTTTTTATTAAGCGTTTATTTTTATAAAAGTCGTTTTAAAAAATAATTTGTTATTTTACATTTTGTTTAAACCCTCTATCATTTTTAAAATTGTTCCGTTTTAAACCATTTGTTTTTTTTTAAATCGTTCTTTTTAAAGTCTTTTGTCTTTTAAAGTTTTTTTTACACACTTTGTTTTATACCATTCTTTTTAAAATCATTTATTTTTAAACATTTCTAAACTACTCACTTTTTTAAGCCGTTCATTTTTAAAATTTTTACAAAACGATGTGTATAAAAAAACAAAAGAAATGTAAGATTTGAAAAAAAGAAACATTCTAATAAAAAGTTTACAAAAGATCATTCAATCAAAATTTGTTATTTTTTTAACCTTTCTTTTATTAAATTCGTGTATTTTTTAGTTCCTTACACTTGTTAACTTATTTTTTTTAAGATTTTGTTTTTTTATAAACATCATTTTTTAATCTTCATTTTTTAAATCATTCGTTTGTTTAAAATCAATCGTTTTTAAATTCCTTTGATTTATGAAATCGTTCATTTTCTGAAGTTTTTTTTCCCTAACGGCTATAAGTAAACTGAATACGAAGTTTAAAAATGAACGATTTCAAAAACGGTTCTAAAATGAACTGTTTAAAAAGAAACGCTTTTAAAAATTAACGACTTAATAACGAATTGTTTAAAAAAGTTAAAAAATGATTTTAAAAAGAACGGTATAAAATGAATCATTTAAAAAAACTTTAAAAGACAAACAACTTTAAATAAAACGATTTTAATTAACAAGCGGTTTAAAAATGAATAATTTTAAAAACGACCGTTTTAAAAATGTTAAAAAACAAATGATTTTAAAAACAACGTTTATAAAAAAACAAACGGTTAATAAAAATACATATTTATTTGTATATGTAAAACATATTTTGTTAAATAATAATCGTTAAAATAACGAAAAAAAAAACTTGAGTAATTGCATTAATAATCACTTAAATATTAAAAAAACACTTTGTAATTATCAAAAATAGTCCATATGGTATATAATTACCTAATTACTCTTACGAGTAGGAGTTGGGTGGAAAGTCTATTTTTCCTAGAAAGTCTAGGAAGCAATGAGAATTGAACATGTGGCATTGAGTTATTTTAACTAAAAGGACAACTATGTAATTTCACATTTTAATTTTATTTTTGGAATTTATTTTTCATTAACTAACATTCCATGATTTTCGGAATTTTTTTTGTTTTCGAATTCAAACCTGGAGGTCAATGTGTTTATCTGGAAAACTATCAGCAGGTCTTGGTGATGTGTTTTACCAGTCAGAGAGGTTGAAGTCAGTGTGTTTTAACACTCTGAAGTCAATATATAATCAGGTTGTGTTTTAACAGTTCTTTTGCATTTTTAACACTCTGAATGTGTTTTATGTTGTTGTCTATGTCACATTACATCACATTGTGTTTTTTGATGAGTAAATTACATCATAATGTGTTTTACAACAAGTTGTTTTATACTGAAGTTTAACAAATATGATTGTGTTTTAAGTCAGCAGATTTGCTGGAGGATTCTTGATATTGTGTTTTAAAAGCAAGCAGATTTCTTGACATAGTGTTTTAACAGCAAGCAAATTTCTTGACGCTGTGTTTTAACAGCAAGCAGATTGCTGGCCATTGTGTTTTAACAGCAAACAGATTTCTTGACGCTGTGTTTTAACAGCAAGCGGATTTCTTGACGCTGTGTTTTAACAGCAAGTAGATTGCTGGAGGATTCTTGACATTGTGTTTTAACAGCAAGCAGATTTCTTGACATTGTGTTTTAACAGCAAGCAGATTTCCTTGACGCTGTGTTTTAACAACAAGCAGATTGCTGGACATTGTGTTTTAACAGCAAGCAGATTTCTTGACGCTGTGTTTTAACAGCAAGCAGATTTCTTGACGCCGTGTTTTACCATCCATGCTGGTAATCCTTCCATTTATCAAGAACGACTCTAAAACCACGGTACAAGCCTCTCTACAATCATCAATTAAAACAGTAAAAACGCAGCCAAGTTACAAGCAGATTACGACCGAAAACGTATATGCACTTCAAGAACTTTAATCACAACACAAGATATGAATACCTAGTGAAGAAAAGGGGTATGAACAAGTTTTGGAACCAAAATCTGAATGCTTTTTGGGGTCTTGTTTTGCGTCGCCAGCAGCAAGGGGAAAGAGATCGGTTTAGAGAGGGAGAGAGAGAGAGAGAAAGAAGGGGAAATCACATGATTTTAGGGATTTGGTTATTGATATGGCAGTTTCTTGACTTATTTAAAACACTTCCAATTACCAAAATACCCTCACTATATTAAAAGTCTATAATTATATAACTCAGATATTACGAAAATGCCATCCATTTGATCTAAGCCATTAAACACACCAATCGGATGGCCCAGATCGCTTCCTAGACTTTCTAGGAAAAACACACTTTCCACAGGAACCCTACTCTTACTCTTACACCTAACTGCATAAAAAGTAACAAAGTTAGTATCAGGAGTCAAAACTGTTATAAAATGCAAACTCGAGGTCTGATATGTTAAAAGATTCCTTTTTAGGCTGAAGTGGTTAGACTGACTAAACCACAAGGGCCAAAATAGTAATTTACTCTTTTTCTTTTGTTATTAAGGAATCAGATATGATTGCAACAACTTGAAGATTTAAGGAAGAACAAATATCACGTCAGGATTTTCTTTATAACAACGCCTAAAATTGTTATAGTTAGGCTGGAGGGTGTGGGAGAGACTTTATCAACGCCACGTCAAACAGGGGCTTTAAGGTCTCTCCCCATTTAACCAATCCTTTATCTCAATCAAACAAGAAACTAGCGCTACCATGTTGAAGCCACAACAATGGCGCCCCCTTCTTGAATCGCAGGGTGTGAAGGTATAGCGCCGGCTGACCCTATAGAGGGTGAGGTGGCCCTGGTGGCGCCTCCATACCCTCCGGCCTTAATGACAAAGGATTTTATTTCATAGAACAATTGAGATTCGTATTAACCCACTTGACATGTGCAATTGTTCTGTTTGCTAATAAGAGGTGTGGGCGAGGAATCAAACTTTGCATATGCATATATGAATTAGGGAGAAACTAATCAAACATTAGGGGTTGCTTGACAACTTCTAGATGGTTAAGTGCTGAACCAGTAAGAGGTTTGAACTATTAAGTGTTGAACCAGTAAGAAATCTGAACCATTAAGAGCCAAATAAATGCTTAACCGTTCAGGGGCAAATGTCTGACCAATTCAGATTAGAGGTCTTAACCATTCAGACTCAGTATAATGCTTAACCATTCAGATGCAAATGTCTAAACCATTTGGACATCTGCTCGCGAAACAAACAGTCTGAACCATTAATTGTTGAACTAGTAAGAGAAGAGATCTGAAGCATTAAAGGATCCATTAAAAACTAAACAAACAGCCCCTAAACCATATGTTGCATTGTTAACACATTAAGAATCACTATGAGTTTAATTTATTCTAGAATTCATAAGACCCATTATGTCACAATCACTTATGTTATTACATTATTTAAAGCTTTAGCTAGTGTACTTTGGCCCACCAAATTTGGTATAGATATGTATATGAATTACAAACGTTCTTTCCTCATAATATGACAAGCTTCAACACATGCTATCATACATTCTAAGGATATATATAAAAGCTTGTGTGGATGAAGTAGAACCATATGAAATGTTTGTATAAGCCCATGTTGTTCTGGTCGGCCAAAAGCGGGAAAAATAAGAGCCCTAAATAATGTAACACCAATATTGATTGCGACGAGAGATCAATTCCTATATAATATAATAAACGCGGTTAGATGTATAGTCATAGTAGATGTTCTGGTTTATCATTTAGTTGGACTTACTTCTACATAAAATCTACACTATTCTAAGTTTGATGCTCACCTTCTTTTGATATTCGCAAATATGAAAATTGCACATATCATGAGTGCCAGAAAAGAAGAGGGGGTGGAAAACCAGTTATTTCATTATCAGTAGATGTTCTGGTTTATCATTTAGTTGGACTTACTTTTACATAAGATCTACACTATATTCTAAGTTTGATTTGATGCACACCTTCTTATGATATTCGCAAATATGAAAATTGCACATATCATGAGGGGCAGAAAAGAAGACTAGGTGGATAACTAGTTATTTTATTATATGGGTGGGAAACTAGCAGGACTGTTCCTACGTTTTTGGAGACCCTAAGCGAACTCTGAAGTAGGGGCCTATTTTCGCCGATAAACTCTCCTCCAATCCCGACTCCATGGGTGATTGCCCTTACTTTTTTAGTCTAATGATAGCCGCTAGCCTAGAAATTGAAAGCAAGTTGCGATGGAAAGTGGGAACGATGATTGCGGCTGTATTTAGGGGTTTAGGCCGCTAAATATTGATGATTAGGTCGATGGTTGTTGTGTTGTAATAGTTGGAAATCAAGGCGAAATGAGTTTTGAAACTTGTCCTTTGTTTGCTAAACAATATTTATTTTGGACTCCTTTAATAAAAAATCAGTCTAGTTTTGAAATAAACGTATTTATTTGGGCCTAATACATACATATAACATATAGTATATATAAAAAATTTTAAAAACTTGGAGGCCCTTCTTTTTTTGATGGCCCTAGGCCCATGTCTAGGTTGCCAAGCCTATAAAGCCGGCCCTGGAAACTAGTTATTTTATTATCAGATTTTGCAATATCCATGTGGGAATGAAACTCTACAAAAATAATATAATACTAAGATTTATATCGTCATAAACTAAATACTAACAAAATTTCATTATATTATATTTAATCAATCAGACTATATGTAATTAATGGATTAGAATCAAATACAAAGTCTTCTAAAAATAAGAAGTCGTAAAAAGGGTATCAAACGGATTCCGATTAACCTCATTCAAGCATCATTGGAACCGTCTTATCGAACTCTACGATGTGAGATTTTAAGTTTTTGTTTTTAGATGTTTAGCTTAGGTTTTTTTTTTTTTTTTTTTTAGATATGTAGCTTGTAGATTTTGGACTCTTTGTTTACATCATCATGCTTGGTTATTTATCAGTGTGTCTTTTCTATATTTGCATAATTATGTCTTTTTGTGACTCATTGTGTCTTTTTTCTTCGACAATGTGTTATATTTTTCGGCATTGTGTTATATTTTACGATCCATTATGTCTTTATACACTTCTTATTTTTAAGAGCTTTTATAGAATAACTTTACCTTAGTTAACCTCTATTTAAAAAAAAAACGGGGACTGTGTTTTTTTTTCTTTTTTACTTGAGAGGTTAAAAATATCATACATCCCATTTTTGCTCTACAGAAACTCTGATTATATTAAAGGGGAGATATTTATGATTCGAAGAATAACTTCTAATTTACCAAACCTTCTTTAGCGTCACTGATTGCCGTAAGAGATATGGAGTTTGTAGGATAGGTCTTAATAGTTAATACTACTCCCGCTTCCCAAACTTTTTAATTTTATTTTATTTATTAACAACTATTTTCACTTAAATACCACATAATTTTACACTTGCAAAGATTTAAACTCACACTACTCACTTTCATATATAATATAAACTTTATCTCTTAATATTTCTTCATTTATGAACTATAAGAAGAACTTGAAGGATTAACAGGTCTACTAAAGTAACTCACAAGACGGACGGTCTATGGTATCCATCTTGGTATTACATGATGGTTTGTAAATCATAACACATATATAAGCATGAAAATCACGTTTTAATAATAAATAATAGGTACTCTGATAAGTGATTTATTATTAGGTATTTTTATTTGTTGTTAAAGAATTAGGGCTTTACAAAAAAGATATTACCATGATAGCACTTTGAGTTAGGGCTGTTTGTTTACTCTTAATGAGGCTCTTAATGTTTCAGACCTCTTACTAGTTCAGTACTTAATGGTTCAGACTGTTTGTTTCTCGAGCAGATGTCTGAATGGTTCAGACATTTGCCTCTGTCAAAAACACCATATCAAGCACAAACTATTATTACAAAAAACTGTAACACCTCGTAAAACCGTGTCCAATAATGTGTTGACACGTGTAATAAACCCTAATAAAGTCAAACGTTGACTGTGATGGACTAATTTCGTCAAAATCGAAAACCTTGAATATAGAAGGACTGAAAGTGTCAACATGCTTAAACTAAGGCTCTAAGCGACCTTATACGGTGTCCGTATTCTCAAATGAGCCACTTGTTGGACGAGGGGAGCCGTTTGCGTAATTATTTGAAAGTTTGCGCAACGAAGGGTTAAAAGTGTCAACATGTTAATTCTTACCTCTGAGTGACCTTTTAACGAACTCGGGGCTTCGTAATGTTCGATTATACTCTCGAGAATACGTGATAATAAATTCACAAGGTTTCGATATCGTTATGTGTTATTTACGCAAATTCCCAAGAATTAGGGTTAAAAGCGTCAACGGTACAAAACTTGTGTTTTCGGTGATCGTTTAACGAATCCGGACTTAATTGTGTTTGGTTATACTCCCTAGATCATCTACAAACTAACTACAAGGGCCAATTGTGCTTAAAATGAAAGTTTCATTACATATAAAGGTGCAGGGACTGAACATGACAAGTTTAAAACTTGTTTTGCTGGTACAAGGTGGTCGCGCTGCGCGACACCCCTGTCACTCTACCGTCGCGCGACGCGACGCTATGGTTTTGACAGATACTCTTGTCCAGTTGCATGTTACCTTCTTCCTTGATCCCCAAACAAACATAACTCGAATTCTATGAGCTTTTGATGGTTTTTAAAACCACCATGGACACTTGTGAAGATCTTAACACATCCCTTAACACTTGTAATGATCTAGAGAAGGTTCTAAACACTATAAATAGAGGCATTTGGCTACCTTTCTCCTTACACCTTTATTCTAAATCACCTCTCTCACTAGTTCAAGCATTTCTTGAGCTTTCTTGGGATTCCTGACAAAAAAGGGAGCCCTCCTGAGTTTAAAGTTCAAGCTAGGACCCTTGTAAGTGTCCTTAGCCACTCTAGTTTGGTTTTTATATGTTTAAAGACCAAAAGTCAAAGTTGTCGTAATAACGCTTTGACTTTCGGTTAAGACCTAAACGGTCCAGCCATTGTTCGCAACGAACATGGCTACGTGATCGCAATTAGGTAGGTGTTAATCCCTCAAAAGGGCACCTCCTAGGAATCACGTTTGCTTGGTCAATTGACAAGTCAACGTATTGACACTTTAAAAAGTCAACGGGTCAGATTTTAAAATAATTACGATTTGAGTTTAAAAGTGTTTTAAAATATGTTTTATCACTTAAACAACTCGGTAATAATTATTAGAACATGTATAAACATGTTCGGCTCATCAATTCTAGTATTAGGGTCGGTTCGCAACCGAAAGTCGCGGAGTTTGACTTCTGCTTTGACTTTCGTTTATGAACCGAATTAGAACTAGTATCCTACTGATTTAAGGTTCCGTTATGATCGTATTATGATGTAGCATAATCCTCTAAGGTTATATTACATGATCATAATAGTAATATGAGTTTTATGCGAGTTTCCGTAAATATGCCATACTTTGACTATTTTGCCATTTTATTTAAAAATGAGGTTTTAGACACCAATAAGCTATCAAACAACTTAGGTACTGATATGTTAACATGTTTAACATATTTCGGTGTTATGAATCTGATCATAAACTGAGTTTGCAGATATCGTCGTAAATTATGCCATGAATTGACCAAAATGCCCTTTAGGCGCATAGATCGGTTTTAGGCATAATTTATCACACCAAACTCATTGCCTACTGATGTAATATCATAATTAGGATATTTTGGGGTATCAATTCTGTTTATAGATTGAGTTTATGCACGAGTTCTTGAATTATGTCCTTAAATGACGATAATGCCCTTTTCGCACCTAAAATGGTTTTTGAAAGCATATTGTTATACAAAATCTTTTGACTACTGATATGTTATATTAATTGACATATGTTGGGCATATAAACCTGATCATAACGTCAATTTTCCTAAAAGATCGCAAATATCATCATTTAACGACTTTAACGTCATTTCGGCGCATAGTATGGTTTTAAACCATAACTACCAACCAAGACTGGTTACCTACTAATTTTATAAATCATTTTAAATATTTTTACAGTAGGTATATGTTATAAACTCATATTCCCAAATTAGCCTTCGGAACTATATGTGAAATTACCAAAATGCCCCTACGGAGCGTAGTATGGTTTTAAACTCATATTCCCAAATTGTCACGAGAAAATCATTCGCATCCCTCTTGTGAATGATGAAACTCTCATTGTGCATGGAGAGAAGCAAGACACGCCTCTACGAATCATCAATTGTTTAAAGGCGCAGAAATGCTTGCGAAAAGGATGTGTTGCATTCTTGGCGCACGTTGTAGATAAGAGGACTGAGGAGCCAAAACTAGAAGACATTCATGTGGTAAAAGAATTCCCTGACGTTTTTCCTGAAGATCTGCCAGGACTACCTCCGCAAAGACAAGTCGAATTCCATATTAACTTGGTTCCAGGAGCCGCTCCTGTAGCCAAGGCACCCTATCGGCTTGCACCATACGAGATGCAGGAATTATCTACACAGCTCCAGGAGTTGTTGGATAAAGGATTCATAAGGCCAAGCTTCACGCCTTGGGGAGCTCCAGTCTTGTTCATAAAGAAAAAGGATGGAACACTGCGGGTGTGTATCGATTACAGAGAACTGAACAAGCTCACTGTTAAGAATCGGTATCCACTACCGAGGATTGACGATTTATTCGATCAGTTACAAGGATCGAGCTACTACTCGAAGATTGGCCTTCAGTCTGGATATCATCAGTTAAGGATCCAAGAGGAGAGTGTACCAAAGACTGCATTCATAACATGCTATGGGCATTACGAGTTCCTTGTGATGCCATTCGGACTGACGAACGCACCAGCGGTATTCATGGATCTGATGAACCGCGTTTGCAAACCATATCTCGATAAATTCGTGATTGTATTTATCGACGATATCTTGATTTCTCACGAACAAAAGAAGAGCACGAGCAACACCTCAGGACCATTCTGGAACTACTAAAGAAAGAGAAGCTCTATGCGAAGTTCTCAAAGTGCGAATTCTAGATTCGCGAAGTACAGTTTCTTGGCCACGTCGTGAACGAAAATGGTATTCATGTAGATCCAACAAAGATCGAAGCAATAAAGAATTGGGAAGCCCCCAGAACTCCAACTGAAGTTTGACAATTTTTGGGCTTAGCGAGCTATTACCGGCGATTCATCGAGAATTTCTCCAAGATAGCTCAACCGCTGACTACCCTTACGCAGAAAGACTAGAAGTACGACTGGGGTGATAAGCAGGAAGAAGCTTTCCAGCTTCTCAAAAACAAGCTATGCGATGCGCCGATACTATCCTTACCCAAAGGGACGGAAGACTTTGTGGTGCACTGTGACGCTTCGCTTCAAGGGTTGGGTTGCGTGCTAATGCAACACAAAAAGGTCATCGCTTATGCCTCAAGACAGTTGAAAGTTCATGAAAGGAATTACACCACGCACGACCTGGAGCTTGGTGCGGTGGTATTCGCCTTGAAGATCTGGTGACATTACTTATATGGTACTCGATGTACTATCTTCACTGATCACAAAAGTCTACAACATATTTTTGATCAGAAGGAATTGAACATGCGTCAGCGACGATGGGTTGAGTTACTGAACGATTACGATTGTGAGATTAAGTACCATCCTGGAAAGGCTAACGTAGTAGCAGACGCGTTGAGTCGAAAAGAAAGGGTTAAGACCCTAAGAGTCCGAGCATTGGAAATGACGGACGAACCTCACTGCACGCATTCATGACGCACAACAAGAAGCCCTTAAGGGGGAGAATCGTAGAGCTGAATATCTCTGAGGTGCGCTGAAGAATTTGGTGCCAAACGAAGAGGGAACCTTATACCTTCAGGGGCGTATTTGGGTTCCGCTCTATGGTGGTATTCGAGAAGTCATCCTTGATGAAGCACACAAGTCGAGATACTCGATCCACCCAGGATCAGAAAAAATGTATCAAGACTTGAAGGAATATTATTGGTGGCCGAGACTCAAGAGCGACGTTGCTGTCTATGTTGGAAAGTGCCTCACCTGTGCTAAGGTTAAGGCTGAATATCAGAAACCGTCCGGTCTACTGCAAAAACCAGAGATCCCCATGTGGAAGTGGGAGCAGATATCCCTGGACTTCATAACCAAATTACCCAGGACCCCTAGAGGGCATGATATGATATGGGTGATAGTCGATCGGTTAACAAAGTCTGCACATTTCCTACCGATCCGAGAGAAGGATAGCACTGGAAAACTCGCTGAGCTGTATCTTAAGGAAATTGTGGCACGTCATGGAGTGCCTGTTTCAATTATCTCAGATAGAGCTGGACGTTTCGTATCAAGGATCTGGCAATCCTTCCAGGAGGCCTTTGGATCTCAGTTAGATCTAAGCACGACCTTCCATCCACAAACAGACGGTCAGAGCGAACGAACCATACAAACACTAGAAGATATGCTTCGCGCATGTGTTATGGACCTAGGCGGTAGCTGGGATACTCATCTACCTTTAGTTGAGTTTTCCTACAATAACAGCTACCATACAAGCATAAAAGCCGCACCATTTGAAGCCCTATATGGCCGCAAGTGCCGCTCGCCATTATGTTGGGCAGACGCTGGAGACAAACGTATGGTTGGTCCCGAACTTGTTCAAGAAACAACCGACAAGATCATTCAGATCCGAGAGCGCTTTAAGGCGGCTCGAGATCGACAAAAGAGCTACGCTGATCGAAGGCGAAAACCCTTAGAATTCAAGGTGGGAGACAGAGTTTTGTTGAAGGTCTCACCTTGGAAGGGCGTAGTAAGATTCGGAAAACGGGGAAAGCTGAACCCACGATACATCGGACCATTCAAGATCTTGGAAAAGATTGGTACCGTGGCGTACAAGTTGGAATTACCGGAAGAACTTAACGGAGTGCACGACACGTTCCATGTGTCGAATCTTAAGAAGAGTCCAACTCAAGAAACAGTCATCATCCATGTGGATGAAGTGCATGTCGACGACACACTCCGATTTACAGAATAACCCGTTGAGGCTACAGACTGGAAAGTCAACAAAACCCGAAGGAGTAGTGTCAAACTTGTCAAAGTGCGTTGGAACTCTAAGCACGGACCCGAGTACACGTGGGAACGTGAAGATCAGTTTAAAGACAAGTACCCCCACCTTTTCAAGAAAGCTCCTGCAGGAGATAACTCAACCTGAATTTCGGGACGAAATTCTTTTAACGGGGGGGGGGGGAGACTATGACAACCGGCACAAAACCGGTAATTTCTGTACTATTTAAATATTATTTATTGTCTGCAGATATGTGCTTAAATATCAACATTATCTGATTTCTTACCATACATATGAATTCATGCATGTTTTATACTTCAAACATTGCTTTGTGCATTACTGTAAGCATTGCGTCAGAGAAACTAGTAAACACACCGGTAAGACACGCTGTGTCAACATTCTGCAAAAAACAGTCGGACAATAGAATTAAGGCCTAGGAGTAGGTCCAACACCCAGAATGCATTAAAACCCAAGTATGGACACAAGGGTTAACTTACAAACTCCCCGGAAGCTAAACTGTGCACTAAAAAGCACCCGAAACACACTTTAAATGCAGGATTTTACATAAATCAGTCATAATTCAGCATTTTAACATTGAAATATCACGCAGAATTCATGTTTTATTATCCACAATACCTTCCTAAGTGTCAGGAATCAAAAGTGTTACAAAAGGGTACATAAAGAACACTAAACGGTATAACTTAGCACTTTAACGAACCGGTATCTAACCGAACAACCGAACATTACCCGGAACACAAAAGTATTGCTAGAAGCATTGTTTTATTATTTCTTGACTAGTTATGGTCCCCGAACACCTTAACATACTACATAATGCATCCTTCACTTGAAACACTAGACATTACACTTAAACTCCACTAATTATCTAATTTACCATCAAATTTACACATGGACCCCCTCCCCCTTTGATATTTACGGCCCAAGATGTGGCCCCACCTCAAGATTGCATAATCCTTTCTAAATCCTTCCATAATCTTCCCTTGGATATGATGAGATTGTGTAGTGTACTCTTGTAGACATAAGACCCTTTGGACAATACTCAAACTTGGTTATAAGAACACTAAACACCTTCATCATCACAAACACCACAACACTCTCACTCCCTTCCTCCCTCCCACTATCGGCCGACCCAATCCCCCCACCATCACCATTTTTCAATCATCATCTAGCCATTCCAAGGTTATCATGAAGTGTAAGAAGGTCACTAACGAAGCTTGGAACTCACGGATCTTGAAGGACCTCTTTAGCTTGCCTTTATCCACTCCATCTTCACACTTGTTTCTTCCCTAGCTTGAAGCTAGTAGTAAGACCCTCTCGATCCTTGCTACTTCATATTTTGATTAGTTAAAAGAAGTATTATGTTGAAAATCACTAGAACACTAAAAGACATACACTTGAATCTTGAACATAAAGCTTACATATGATGATTTAGTGTATGAAAGATGTTTGCTTGTTGATTTCTTGGGATGATGATGTTAATCATCACATGAAGCTTGCTAAATGGTGATTAAACACATAATCTAGCAAGTGGGAAGATGATTATGTAACAACATAAGATAATCATCTTCATGTATGGACATGAACTTGATAAATGAAGGGATTTCTTGTAAAACAATGAACAAAGTAACCAAGTAATCTTATAAATCTAAGATGTATGAATGATTTTTCTAAAAGAACCAAGTTTAAAAAGGTGATTTTTGAAAGATCATGGTTTTTACTAAACTTGCACTATTTTTAGTGATAAAACAAGTGTAGAAATGCTAGAGGAACAAGAAGAGGTTATACATAAACATTTTTGTAAAACATGTTTACAAGTTGTAAACATCTAAAACTTCCAAGAATGAGGTTTATCAAGAAGTAAATATATTTTGGAGGATAACTAAACCCACTAAACACTTTACCAAGTTACTACACGTTTTTGTAGAAGATCAAGTTCATGTTGTTAAGTAAATTGTATAGTTTTTTGCACTTGGTAAGTGCAAGATGTTTAGGGTTTGATTGTTGATCATTGTGTGTGATTTTGAAAAGAAAATGATATGCTAAATAGCATGGAAACCTCCATTTTTAAGGGGAAACTATGACAAATTTTTTGTAGAAAATAAACACTTAGAAAAATATTTTTATACAAGTATTTATAAGTAAAATTTGAACATGGTTTACATATAGAAGTTTGCCATAATTTTTATTACAAAAATTACAAACATTGAAGGTTGATTTTTGATCAATAAAAAGTGACTAAGTATATATATTCAGTCATCACAATATGTGTGTTACTTGTATATTATATTATTTTAGAAGCTCGAAAATAATATAACACACTAATACACCGAAAGTGGAATACAAAATATAACATATTTTGGGCAAATAGAAAATGCATCTTGTTGATGGAGAAAATATATATTTTTATACAAGTTAAAAATATATTATTTTGGGTGAAAACTAGAAGAAATATATTTTCTAAAGCTAATCTTGAAAATATATCATTTTTGAGATTTATATGAAGATATACTTCTTTATACCGGAATACACCACAAGTTGTTGGCAAATTACACAAGTATGAATATACACAAACACAAGCATTCCTATGCTTGGAATTATGTACTTCGGAATTATACAATAAATTGAGGATGTAACTCAAATATACCAAGGATTCCAAAATCAGTCTTAATAAACCACAAAGACAAATAGTCGTTACACGACCTAAGCGTCTAATAAGGCATAGTACGTGTGTAGGTAGTGATACGACGCTCTAAGCAAAACCGGTGAAGTTACGACGCAGGAAACGCAAAATTGTGAGTTCATGTCCCCACTTTTAAACTTTTACTTGTTTTCTAACTTGGGGAAAATACATGTATAATGGTATGTGGCACACAAAACTAAGGAATGACACATAGATCACGTGACGAATAGGGTACCATAAGCACAATTAGTCAACGTATACATTTAGACCGCAGAACAGAAGGGTTAGATCTAATGGGTTTCAGGCAACCCCACTCTTGGCCTACTTCTACCAAAGAGTGCTTTTGTGTCTTAGTCGATCTCGACAAAAATTCCTAGGTTTGGTGGCTTCCTACGTCGTGACATATGCTAATGGCATAGCTAACCATTAGCAATCTCGTATTCCTTACATTTGCAGAAACACTCATTTCATACAAATTACATACCATGTTTTCATTCAAGTGTATAAACATTCTACTAAAAAACTGCATGAATTCACACCAACATTATGTTGACGTTTTTCCAAAAACTTACATGTATTTCAGGTAACTAAGGTGGATGTACGCGCAGTCTCACACCTGCTCATGGATGTTGTTTGTGTTTTTATTTACTATGTGTCAAGACTCCTATGCCCATTTTGCGGGATTTGGTTGTTATGTCACGTCACGTGTGGCGATATAAGAATCAAAGCCTTGTGTTCGTGTTTTGAATAAAGTTGTAACCTTTTCAGACAATGTTTGTCTTATGTTGTAAAACTTATGTTTTGAATTATTAATGTCAATGGAATATTGGAGTTTATTTTACGAGCATGTAGTATGTTTACCATTCGTATGCAATGAGAACCTTTCAAGATCACACCTCGTGCTTCCGCCTTAAAAGGGGTGTGACATAGAGCCACCCGGTAAAAGCTACCTGCAATTAGTTAGATTGGATACGACTGAGTTATTTAGATGTTAATCAAGTATTAGATCAGGTAAATACTTTTAGCTTATTTTCCCTTATACGGGCTTGGGATACGGTATAATATAATACCGCTTTGTCGGGTATGGAATCATTTAATCGGATTGTGATTAATAAATTGCATAACTCGTTTTAATCTGTTTTGTTTAATAACATAAACATTGGGGGTTAATACGACTGTGTCCTGGACATCCTCGGCTCATTTCATTTGAAAATGGCCACGACCTATGCAAGGGGTGTAGGCATACACCTGACAGATGCAAATGCTAAATAACCCACATGTTGGGGATAACTCCTTTGTGGGTTTTATAGTGGTGAGTCGGTTAATCATGACCGGCTTCCAAACCGGCCCCATATGTATGACAAACATGTAAATCTCTATACAAGGTTTTAATAAAAATTGTCCCAAGTTATGAATGATTTTGTGCCTTGTGCGCCTAAATCAATTTTTATTAACTCTTTTCAAATGAGTCGGTTAATTGTATTTACCAGTGTAAACTGACGTATTTTCAAAAGACTAAGTGACAGGTACTACCCGTAATAGGCTGGGGGTTGCTCGGTGTTGAAATAGAGGATCTTGCAAATCCTTAAAGATGCCTTAAAGTATGCTAAACTTCATTTAATACATTCTGAAATGATCTGCCTGTGAATTGATATTACAAGCTCGTCTATAATAAAGACTTTGATATTTTCAGACATTGGGTTTGTAATAATATTTTATATTCCAAGACTTCCGCTGAGCTATTCTGTGTATGTTTGACCATGACGATATCAATCTTACGTCACGATACTCCCCGCCGGGCCCACCGGGCTGAGCTGTAAATATCGGGGTGTGACAGTTTGGTATCAGAGCCAAAATTGAGTGAATTAAACACTAGTCTTTTGTGTTTAATCTCAATGACACAGTAGCATATTCCTTAGACCTCCTGAGTCTAGACATAACATAGGAATGCCCTCATCCCTATTAAGTAAACTGTAACGCCCTGCTATTTCGCACCTTCTATATTCGAAAACCTTTGTTTATAAACCTATTCTTGGAAACTTTGCGTTCTTGTAATCGTCGTTTCGATGTAACCTTTGCAGAATCCGAGACTTGAATCACAATGAAATTCTCGTTTGAACGAAATATTATTCTTGATTTTATACTTATCGACACTTGATACTCGTTAAACTAGTTAAAACTCTTAAAATAATGAAATTCGGAAGCTTCGTGAAACGAATAAAGGTTTAAAGATTTTATCCAAATTTAAACTCGTTCATAAATATGGTTATTTATCTAATCCTATTTTATTTAATTAATTAAAATATCTATTTAAAAAGTTTTATTAATAAACTAGTTAGTTTCGTTAGATATTAAAGTTAGTAAACTAACCTAGTTAGTTTGTATTATAAAGTTATTCCTTCTTTTAAACAACTATATAACTTGGTTAATTAAAGATCAGGGGTAAATTGTGTAATTTGCTGAAACATTAAGCTTACAGGGACTATTTGGGTAATAAGTGAAAGTATAAGGTTTTCTTTTAAGTTAAAAAATAAATAAAAACTGCAGACTTACAGGGACTGTTTGGGTAATAAGTGAAAGTATAAGGTTTTCTTTTAAGTTAAAAAATAAATAAATAAAAACTGCAGACCTCGGGACTCGAACCCGGGTCGGCAGCCTTCACCAGCGCGCGCCCAACCAGCTGAGCTGGGTCTTCACATTGAACTAAAACTCAGCCCTTATATCGCTTAACAACTCGCTCAGATGCCAGATCAGCGCAGCCAGCTTGTTTTCAACTCCATTTTAGCGCGATTTTTGGTTCTTTTTGAGTTTTAAACTCACCTATAACATTAATTATCCAACCACCAACTAACCAAACTTTTCCCTATAAATACCAAGCCTCTTCCAAGCCATTTACACTTTCCAAATCACTCTAAACTCTCCCAAATTAGTCCATAATCAGCTGCAATTCTCAAGTTCGAGTGGAAGCATCAACCTTCACAAAAGTGAGCATAACTCACTCATTTCTTATCCGATTCACTCGATTCTTTTTCCTACTACTTTATATTGACCTTGGCTACGTTTCCAGAGGTTTTTCATGGAAAACCAAGCCCTGGAATGTAGCCAAAAAGTCTCCAAAGTGGACTGTTTGTTTCCGATTTCGTTTAAACTTGTTAATCTTAGTTGAACTTGAGTCTAACTCATCTCAAACCTATGTCCTAATGCTTATAACCTCATCTATGGTTAGTTAGTCTTAAAAACAAGGTTAAGACATGTTAAATAAGAGGTTAAAACCTCACAAACTTTCTGTTTTAGTTAGGGTTTTACCCACAAGAAGTGTTCAAGCTTGAAGCTTGATAAATGTGTGATTGATTTACTAGCTTGGGCTATCTTTCATAAAAAAATCCACACACTTCTTGATGTTTTCTCATAGATTAGTTGTTGTATTTCATTATTCTTGTAGGTTCATGACCCTCCTTGTTGTTCATAACAACAAGTGAAGTGGTGAACAATAGAGGTACCTAAATGGAAGCTTGTTCTTCCTACCTCATGTATGAATTTTATGAAACTTAGAGGTGCCTAAATGAAGACTTTAATCTTCTACCTCATGCTTGACATATATGATATAGTATACTCTATGTAATACTTATATAACATTCAAACAAACCGAACTCTTGATGATGAACAAGTGGACATTGTCAAGTTAGTAAGTATATCATCTAAACATCATATGTGATGGATGATTATTTTTGTATGCCTATTTTCATGTCTTTAAACTTTAAATCCGTAAACCCTAAACGTAAACATCCTCTTAAACTCCAAATTGAACACATTCAACTTCCTAGTCTCAACAACATCGTCACGTTGGATAAATCGGAAAGCATATGCAATTTTGTGAGTATACTCGAACCTGTTTTACTTTTAAACACTTTTGGGTGCAACATGTATTCTATGTAAAAACACGAAAACACTTGAAACTATTTGAATCACACTCTATCCATATTGAAACATGTTAATCTCCCACTAGACTATTGGGAGTGAAACTTTGAACAATTTGATGCTTGTTAATCTCGTATGCTACGTAAACTATTTGTGTTGATATATGCTCATTAACTTTACTAGCCCACCTTAACATCTATAGCACTATAGGAGTAATGCACCGCCCACGAGACTTGGGGTATTGTTAAGTTAAACATGTTACCTCCCGCGATACTTTGGGATAGGCTATTTTAACGCATTGGATTCTTAGGTTTGAACATATTGTTACACAATCTCAGCGTACTAGTAACTTGCATATTGTTGTTCATGTTGGATACGAGCACGTTAAACAATTTTATTCTATGTTATACTATGTATCAAACTTGTATACTTGCAAACTTTTTGTTGATTGTATTTTAATACATGTTGTAGGATGATAGACAAGGTGATGCTAAGTGAAGAAACAAGATTTAAGTGGACTTAGAAACACACCTCGATTAAACTATTTTGTTGTTGTACATTCGAAACAATGTTGTTTATGTTGATTTCTTGTATTATACTTTAGCAATTTATGAAATCCAATTTTAATTTATATTGTCACATAGTGTTATGATGTTTTGAGCAATTTGTTCATCTCATCCCGATGTTTCCGCCATCGGTTGGGGTGTGACAGATTGGTATCAGAGCCATAACTATAGGGAATTATGAAAAGTAGGAATGATTTTACCTAGTCTATAGTTTTAGAGCCTTATTTCTACGTTTTGCTCGAGACTACTTGCATGCTACTTTAATTACATCTTATTTATACTCTTTTTATCTTTTAAACGTATATGCCACTTGTGTGTTAATACTTGATATGCTATTCTTATGTGTTAATACTTGTTTTATTATGTGTTAATATTTGTTTGAATATTTCATTCTTTATGTGCCATTCTTGACACGTTTATACTTGTTTGTATAATTTTCGTCATACGCTTTTCCTCATATATTTTACTCGACTATTCTAATCCGCAAACACTCGTATCATACAAACGAGATGACTTCACCAATTAGGCGTGAAATCCACAATTTGGTGAACGACTCTCAATCTACCTATTCGTTTTACATGAAATTCGTCATCAAGTTAGGAGTGAAGTCCTCACCTTGATGAAGAATTTCAATTTCAAATTCTAGTGGACCCTCGTCAATGTGTCGAAATTAAATTTTGACCCGACGAGTACCAACCACACTTAGGGTACGAAATTGTCAAGTTAGGGGTGAAACCCACATCTCGTCGACTAGTCCCACTCCTTGATTTTCCATAAATCTCGCCAAGTCTCGAATTTTCGATTGATTTGGAGCATGTAGTAACCGGAAGGCTGAATACCGTTAACCGACTTGTGGGCGAGAGTATACCACCTATTAGGCCAAAGCATGCTTCACAAATTCAAAAGACTTTTCGACCACTTCGGTTAGTCAAAGTTCCATTTTGGAACCATCCAAGTTTTAATCGAACTTACACTTTATTATTTTCGATCTCTTATGATGCAATTCTCTCTTCTCAATTTTGAACCATTTTTGAGATTTCACTTTTGCGCATACAGCATACTATTACCTTTTATACAATTTTACACTATTAGCATGCATAATTTCACGTAATTTTATTTACACTTTTTGTAACAACAAATGGAGACATGTCACCAAGATAGGAGTGATTTCCTTACCTTAACGATTAACTTCGATTCTTTTCCTCATCTTACAACGACCTCACCAACGTGTTGGGGTGATTCCCTTACCTAGGTGATCGTTACCTAAACTTTCTTTAATAGACTATATTATGTAAACACGATCATGTTTATATCTAAATCATTTATCATTAGTCAAATCTCTAATTATTTTAAAATGCATTGTTTATATAAACTTCTTACACTACAATCTATTTTCATATAGTCACACATACAAAATTCTTAGCTTTTACCATGAACGCTTATTCCTTGATTTTCAAAATTTCATGAAATGCTACTTATCAACCTAGCCGGTCTAATAAATCCATTGCCCGCAAAATTTCGTATTCTATGTAATTACTAAAACACACTTATCTCGCATCATTATACTAAAGATTGCATTTTTTTTATATTGAGAATCAAACCAACTTATCATACAAAATATTACAAATATTACTCGATCGTTTACCAAATTTTTTTTTTCAAAATCAACAAAATATTTTATTAAGAACACCTTTCACGATCACTAAGCTCATATACCAAATTTCTTTTCTAAGGAGCAACATTTTCACAAGAACCTCTAAACTCCGAATTTCTTCGTTAATGAATAGTTATTTAAAATAAGGTATTCTTAGTTACTTCTAGAACCTTTTCAACCATTATTCAACACGTTAATTGAGTTTAAAACACGTGGGCAAGGAAACTTCGTAGGAACCAAAAATTTTTCATCTATATCAATTCTTTTAAAACCATAGTAGCATTTCCATTCTTTTACAAAGTACAATTCACATAATCAATAGATGTTTTATACACTCTTTACATCCACAAACTAGATTCTATATTTCATGTCAACTCAATCTATTTTGATTTAATTAAACTTCACGTTTTGCTCAAACAACTATACATGCATACCATCTTATGTGTTTTAGCTTATATCTCACAACAAATTCGCATATACTACTCATTTTTTGTTTTCTTTTTATACTCAAAATTCCTTGATCTTTTACGTACTTAAATTCGTATATTTCGATTAATGCCATATACAAAATCCTTAATTTATTACACTCATATTCATATTCGTATCTATACATATTATGTCTACACTTATATTTATACTTACACATTTATGTTTATAATTCAAAATTTATACATTTACGTTTATATCCCCACTTATATAATTTTGTTTGTATCTATATTCATACCCATATACACATTCATGCATTATACGTTGGTACTTATATTTCCTCTCGTTTATACTAATGATACATTCATATTTCCACTCATACATTTTTCATACTTAAACATGTTTTACACCTATAGTCATATTCACATTCATCTCATACATTTCACTTACACCTACACTTATACAATTATGGTTACACTAATATTCACAATCATGTTTTACTCATATTTATTCAATTATGCTTACACTTATTTTCACGTTCATACACTTTGTTCATACTTATACAATTATTCCTACACTTATATTCATACTCATACATTCTATTCATACTCGAACATTCATGTTTTACACTTATATTCGATTTCATATTCATGCATCTCATGTTCATACTCATATTTATACTCGTATTCATACTCACACGTTTTCTGTTCATATTTATACTCGTATTTACACTCGTACTCGCATTTATACTCTCATTCATACGATTTATGTTATACTCGCACTCGCATTTATACTCACGTTTATACGATTTCTGTTATACTCGTACTTATGTTTATACTCTCATTTATACGAATTGTGTTTATACTCACTTCATTCGTTTGTGCTCAAATTGTACTCACATTTGTACTCATGCGTCATGTTTATACTTGTGATCATACCCCTAACCATGCGTTTGTCGTTATGCTCGCATGCGTCTTCATATTTAAAAATTATATTATGCTAATGCTTTTACTCATACACAAAATTTATACATTCGCACCAGTACGCGAGCGAAACCCGAGGGAATTCTGTTATGTTGGTCTTATACTATTTAGAACGCAAACACACTTATATGCTACATTTCTATGCACACGCGATCTATTTTCAGAATTTATTTATGCCTTAATTCATACGCAACCAGTACAAGCTATGCGGATCATGCGGCGATCAATATAATCGCGGGTGCACACGGGATTATAATGATAGGCGTATGAGAACCTTAGAGTGTACTACTGTGTATGGTAAGACACGGAATGTAACATTGCACCGAGTAACGAAATGAACGCAACATGGTCAAAACATGGTGGATACGCCGCTGGTACTTCCTATATTTAAGTATTTTCACCATGTTACCAAAACCTTCGTAAAACGTGCCATGAGAAATTCAGTGTTTTGCAGATCTTTTGGACCTTATACAAACTTTAAACAACTCACAAGCGCCTTATATCCGATTATCCACGATGGGACTTCATTCTTAACACTCTACTTTCGCCTACCCAATACTTGTGCCATTCTTATACTCACATTCGTTTATTAAAAATCAATCATTCACTTTTATACTCCAATTATTCTCCATTATTCCTTGTCTTTTATACGAACCCCGTTCGTAATCAAGGAGGTTTAAACGATCGAAATCCTATCCTACCTCCTTACTTTTAAAAACTACCTTTCTAGTCTTTATTCATGTACAAACACCTGTATTTTATCGTTACCTCCAAAACCGTTTTATGTAAAACGTCAAACCTTTTCGTTCCTCTCAATAAAACAATTTTCTTCAAATGTGCAAATTGGTACTATTCTTTAAGCTCTCCCTGCAAACTACCCCACTTTCATCAAATACAAACCGTTTTGATACAAAGATCTCCTTCGTAAATATGGTACATTTTTGAAACACCTCCAAATTTAGTTATTCAAACTTGTTTAAACTCGCTTTACCTACATACGCACCTACACGCTTTCAATTATGTTGGTACCTCAAATCATTTGAGCCAAACAACTTCTTTTACAAACCCATCTTGTCGTGCTTCAAAATTTTATACCTTTTACGTTTCAAAATTTTCAAGTCCCAATTTTAAATAATCAGCTTCTTGTTAAAAAAAAAAAATTCTTTCAAGTCTTCCTCTTGAATAAATTTCGGGACGAAATTTCCTAAAGGAGGGGAGACTGTAACGCCCTGCTATTTTGCACCTTCTATATTCGGAAACCTTTGTTTATAATCCTATTCTTGGAAACTTTGCGTTCTTGTAATCGTCGTTTCGATGTAACCTTTGCAGAATCCGAGACTTGAATCACAATGAAATTCTCGTTTGAACGAAATATTATTCCTGATTCTATACTTATCGACACTTGATACTCATTAAACTAGTTAAAACACTTAAAATAATGAAATTCGGAAGCTTCGTGAAACGAATAATCGTTTAAAGATTTTATCCAAATTTAAACTCGTTCATAAATATGGTTATTTATCTAATCCTATTTTATTTTATTAATTAAAATATCTATTTAAAAAGTTTTATTAATAAACTAGTTAGTTTCGTTAGATATTAAAGTTAGTAAACTAACCTAGTTAGTTTGTATTATAAAGTTATTCCTTCATTTAAACAACTATATAACTTGGTTAATTAAAGATCAGGGGTAAATTGTGTAATTTGCTGAAACATTAAGCTTACAGGTACTGTTTGGGTAATAAGTGAAAGTATAAGGTTTTCTTTTAAGTTAAAAAAAAATAAATAAAAACTGCAGACTTATAGGGGTTTTTACTGGAAAACCAAGCCCTGGAATGTCGCCAAAAAGGCTCCAAAGTGGACTGTTTGTTTCTGATTTCGTTTAAACTTGTTAATCTTAGTTGAACTTGAGTCTAACTCATCTCAAACCTATGTCCTAATGCTTATAACCTCATCTATGGTTAGTTAGGCTTAAAAACAAGGTTGAGACATGTTAAATCAGAGGTTAAAACCCACAAACTTTCTGTTTTAGTTAGGGTTTTACCCACAAGAAGTGTTCAAGCTTGAAGCTTGATAAATGTGTGATTGATTGACTAGCTTGGGCTATCTTTCATAAAACAATCCACACACTTCTTGAAGTTTTCTCATAGATTAGTTGTTGTATTTCATTATTCTTGTAGGTTCATGACCCTCCTTGTTGTTCATAACAACAAGTGAAGTGGTGAACAATAGAGGTACCTAAATGGAAGCTTGTTCTTCCTACCTCATGTATGAATTCTATGATACTTAGAGGTGCCTAAATGAAGACTTTAATCTTCTACCTCATGCTTGACATATATGATATAGTATACTCTATGTAATACCTATATAACATTCAAACAAACCGAACTTTTGATGATGAACAAGTGGACATTGTCAAGTTAGTAAGTATATCATCTAAACATCATATGTGATGGATGATTATTTTTGTATGCCTATTTTCATGTCTTTAAACTTTAAATCCATAAACCATTAACGTAAACATCCTCTTAAACTCCAAATCGAACACATTCAACTTGCTAGTCTTAACAACATCATCACGTTGGATAAATCGGAAAGCATATGCAATTTTGTGAGTATACTCGAACCCGTTTTACTTTTAAACACTTTTGGGTGCAACATGTATTCTATGTAAAAACACGAAAACACTTGAAACTATTTGAATCACACTCTATCCATATTGAAACATGTTAATCTCCCACTAGACTATTGGGAGTGAAACTTTGAAAAATTTGATGCTTGTTAATCTCATATGCTACGTAAACTATTTGTGTTGATATATGCTCATTAACTTTGCTAGCCCACCTTAACAATTATAGCGCTATAAGAGTAATGCACCGCCCACGAGACTTGGGGTATTGTTAAGTTAAAAATGTTACCTCCCGCGATACGTTGGGATAGGCTATTTTAACGCATTGGATTCTTGGGTTTGAACATATTGTTACACAATCTCAGCGTACTAGTAACTTGCATATTGTTGTTCGTGTTGGATACGAGCGCGTTACACAATTTTATTCTATGTTATACTATGTATCAAACTTGTATACTCACCAACTTTTTGTTGATTGTATTTTAATACATGTTGCAGGATGATAGACAAGGTGATGCTAAGTGAAGAAACAAGATTTAAGTGGACTTAAAAACACACCTAGATTAAACTATTTTGTTGTTGTACATTCGAAACAATGTTGTTTATGTTGATTTCTTGTATTATACTTTAGCAATTTATGAAATCCAATTTTAATTGTCACATAGTGTTATGATGTTTTGAGCAATTTGTTCGTCTCATCCCGATGTTTCCGCCATCGGTTGGGGTGTGACATAAACATTGTTTTCGATTTTATGTATTTTGAATATGTCGCCAAGCAAAGAAGCCGTTGATGGAGATTCTCCTCATCCGAAGCCAAGGAATACCAAGCTTCGTATCACGGCTAGAATGGGTGTGCGACCGGTTTGGAGGAAGACCTTCATGGGCTTATTCCTAAAACCAAACCCATTGAAATTTGTAATCAGAGTTTGGAGTCTATACCTAGAGGTCCCTGAGGCTCCCGTATTGAAAATGATACAAGTGAATCCTAATGATTCCTATTTCTTACCTTTAAGTTTTGGAATCCCAGACTTGGATTATATCAGTCAAAACCCAATCCGTGATCCATATCATTCTTTAACCGTGGAGTCCTTGAATTCTACTTCTATAACGGATCCTGATTGGAATATTTACTTTATTCACTGAGGTCTTCAGTGTCCCTACCGTGTACGGTAAACAAAGAAGAGAAACAATCGAAATAAAGCAAGGAAGGCGTTAGAGAATCCTTCTTCCATAATATTCATTGTCTTTTAAATCCCTATAAGGACCTATCTCTTCTATATAGTCCCTGTGTGGACATACCTTTCGACTTATGACCCTGTATGGGCATTTACTATTTAGTCCCTTCATGGACATTATATTTTCAATATAATCCCTTCGTAGACATTATATTTTAAGAAAGTCCCTCGGTGGGCATGCTATTTCAATATAGTCCTTTCATGGACATGTGATTTCATTAAAAATCCCTTTGTGGATACACTATTTTAAAATTGTTCCTTTGTGGACTTGGTATTTCAATATAGTCCTTCCATGGACATCATACTTCAAAATAGTCCTTTCATGGACATTATACTCCATTATGGTCCTTTCATGGGCAATTATTTTATTGAAATCCTTTTGTAGATATGGTATTTCATTAAAGTCCCCTGGTGGACATAATAATTCATTATTGTCCTTTCGAAGACATATTCTTTCATCATATTCCCTTCGTGGACATGCTGTTTCATCAAAGTCCCTTTATGGACATATTATTCCATTAAAATCCCTTGTGGACATGATATTTCATTATAGTCCCTTCAAGGACATATTGTTTCTTTAATAAGTCCTAATGAGGACGTATCTTTCGACTTAAACTGTGAGGACAATTGTTTAATAACGTCCCTTCATGGACATGATATATCATAATAATCCCAATGCGGAGATATCTTATAGTCCCTATACGAACTTATATTTTCCTTTTAGTCCCTATGTGGACTAGAGTTGCTTTAAAGTCCCTGTGTGGACATGAATTATTAAAAGTCTTGATTAAGACACTATTGTAAATTCCTAATGATTTATGGAAAGTTTTTGAAATTTTTATATAGGTATTCATTTCGTCCTTTATCAAACGATAGTTCCGATTTTACTCAAACTTTATCGATTAGCTAAATAATTTCAAAATATCTTCTTAATGGTTTACCCCTGCCAAGTGGCAAGTCCACATTAATTGGCCAAAACTTTTGGTAGTTTAGGATAATTATTCCTTCTACTAAGATAGTTAAGGGAGATACCCCTTCTATCCAGAGGTGGTGAACTATGTTCAAGCCTCCAAACCTATATGATCAATGCGATCATGGTAATATTGTGTAACCATTAAGACAAATTATTCCATGTTACCATTCAGAAAATGTTAACACTTCTGGCAGTGTGACTTGAGAAATCACACCAGCCGTCAAGGTGTTTGGACTACGTCCAAGCCTTAAAAGCCTATATGATCAAATTAGATCATGGCGAGTATCATCAATGTGATGATCATACCATAAACATCCATTAGTGATGAAGTGCCTACGGGCTATACCTGTTGTCCAATAAGACAACGATAGTTGTGGTCTACGACCCTTGTCTAAAATGTTGGACTATGTCTAAGCCTCATAGTCTATATGATCAATGCGATCATGACTAATATCATCTAATACGATGATCATGTTATTTAACATCCTTTATTGATGTTTTGCCTACGGGCTATAGTATATTGTCCATTTGAGACATTGACATTGTGATCTTTATGATTCCTAGTCTAAGGTTGTAAGACCCGACTTAATATAACGAGATTAGTGATAAAAAAAACTTGCATTTAGTACAAGATTTTACGAGTTTACAAAATTTTTCATAGTTTTAAGACCTTACAAGGTCATAATATTCAAGTCATCATGCTACTAGTTAACTTCTAAAAACATAGTTTCAAGCGTTTACATATTACTAAAACAAAATAGACAAAATGCGGAAGCTTCATTTGGTGCGTTCGGTTCTTGAAGTATGCTTGATTGCCATCCGGGTTAGGACTATCTTCACCTACGGTCAAAACCATTAAAATTATTAGTTTAACACTTTAAAAATCAAGTATAAGCAAGTTCCATATTTAAACAAGTCAAAAACAAACCAAACACAAGGTCTGAGTAGGTCGCGCCGCGCGACGAAGTTCGGGGAAGGCCGTCGCATGACGCCACCACCGTCGCGTCGCGCGACGGATGTTGGGTCTTGCCGTGGCATGACGCCAGTGGGTGTTTTTGACAGAATGTTATTATTTAGAGTTGCAAATTCAGCCCAACACCATTTATCTAAATTCCAAACTTTAAATTGGCATAACTTTTGACTCGGGCGTCCGTTTTAGCCGATTCTTTTTCCTACGCCACTGTAATTTAATTACGGACGCGTTTATCAACACGTTTTGCATAAAATATCATTTCAAAAACAGTCGTCCTTCAAAGTGCACCCTTCAAGCGTGTATCACCTCCGGCTTGTCCACTTGACGATCCGGATGCTTTACCTAAAGAGTTCCATTCACCATCAATTTAGAACTCTTTTATAATAAATAATGGACAATTCATTATAATATTCAAATCTGCGTTTTTGTCCGATTTTAACATTTTATTCCTCACTTAGGCGTTTCAACAAACACCTAGCGGGTCAAATTCTTACATAATCATTACTAGGTTCTTGACATGTTATTTCCTTCTATATCCACTTCAATTTGGGCAATTTGCAACAAGTTTCAACATCAAAAATACTGAATTTAATACATGAATTCAGTTTTCACTAGAATAGTAATCACAATCCTAGTGTTTATCTAGTCTCTACAAACCCAATAATCACCTAAAATGATTATAATTTCTACATTTATCATACTAAAATTTAACAACAATTCGGCTAGGGTTTTATCCCTAGACAACTTGTCACCTCTAATTTCATCCATGCATCAAGTAATCAAGCTGAATTCTCGTTTTTCACATTTAACCTAGAATTCAAGATGCAACAAAATACCACAATTTTGCATACCTTTTGATCCCTGCAACGAGGTGATCACTAATTCATGTTTGAAACTTGATTTAGAGCAGATTAGAGGCTTCAATTTGTGAATTTTGTGAGAATTAGGGTTTAATGGAGAAACCTGGTTCGCCCCCTGTGTTTGACATCGACCAGACACACACTAACTGTGTGTGTTTGGTGTTTTAATTGTTAATTTAACACTCAAGTTTCAATCTTTACAAGTCTAGTCCCTTAGCTTTTGTTAACTTATAATCTAGATGTTTTAACTTTATTATATGCCACAACAAGACTCGTAGCTGACTGGGTTATAATTTCCTAGTTAGCTCGTTCCTGTTTGATTAGCACTTTGTAATTCTGATTTAGAGTTTTATAAATTCCGGGTTGTTACAAAGGTGGTGAGCTATGCTCAAGCCAAATAGTCCATATGATTAATGCAATCGTGACTAATATCATCTAATACGATGATCGTATTATAAACATCCATTAGTGATGAAATGCCTACTGGCTATACTTGCTGTCCCATAAGACAACGACGGTTGTGGTCTATAACCCCCTGTCTAAAGATGTTGGACTATGTCCAAGCATCATAGTCTATACGATCAATATAATCGTGACTAATATCATTTAATACGATGATCATATTATTTAACATCCTTAAGTGATGTTTTGCCTATGGGCCATATTATATTGTCCACTTGTGACAAAGACAGTGGTGATCTCTTATGATTCCCCGTCCAATGTAGTGAGCTATGCTCAAGCCTCATAGACTATATGATCAGTGCGATCAAGACTAATATCATCAAAAAGATGATCATGTTTAATATCCTTTATAATGTTTTGCCTACGGGCTATATGTTACATTGTCTACTAGTGACATAGGCAGTTGTGACCATTATGGTTCACTATGCAAGGTGATGGGCGATGCCCAAGCCTTATAGTCTATAAGATCGATACGATCAAGACTAATAACATCAATTACGATGGTTATATATAAACATCCAATAGTGATGTCAATTGATTTGCCTAAAGTGCCAAAATAAATCGCCTTGCAAGACGATGACAGTTGTAGTCTATGACTCCATGTCCAAAGGTAAAGAACTATGTTCAAGCCTTAAAGCCCCTAATCCAATAAGATTGTGGTTTATAAATTACTATCCTTTGTGACAAGCCCATGTGCTATATTTTAATGACGTTCGTGACAAGCCAATGTGCTATACGATAATGTCCTTTGTGACAGGCCTTTGTGCAATATCTTATAACGTCCTTGCGACGAGGCCATTTGTGCCATATCTAAATGTCCTTGCGACAAGGCTTTCGTGCCATATGATTATTTATGTCCTTCATGACTAAGGCTCTATGCCATATTATTTTATGTCCCTAGTGACGGGCCTCTGTGCCATATATGTTAGAAGTCCTTTAAGGCCAGCCTTCGAGCTATTCATAATCGTCTATATAACAAAGACAGATGTAACACTGTGATCCCCTGTCAAACAGGTAATGGACTCGGTCCAAACCTTAAATGCCATTAACGGTTCTCTTGTAACCTAGGCTAAATAATATGGATATTCTTTCAAATAACATTCATTAGGAACGTTCAGAACTTAATAGCCTATATGGTTTAATGATGTCGTGGCTAGTCTATGTCAGGTCATCAGGATGATGACTAACTATTGTTCAGTTTGATGTTTAGAACTAAACCTCGAGTATGGCAAACTCAGATGAGGCAGAAAATAGTCGTGATACTAATGATGCGACAAATACTAATGATGCTACAAACGTAAACCTCAATATTAATGGAGTAAATCTCCAAGCTGTGATTGACGCAGCTGTCGGAAAGGCCATGAAAAAGGTCATGAAAAAGTGCAAAGAGCTTGATAAGGCTTCAAAGCCTGCTTCTCATAAATCGGCTATGGGTCTGTCTCTGCAACTCCCTGAGGATAGGTTGAGAAGTGAGTCTGTCAAAACTGAGACCGACAGAAAATGGAAAAGGGAGGAGGATAACTTCCAGAAATCTAAGAAAAAGAGCAATTTCGAGTTCAATAAGAACCAACAAAAGCCCAATAAGAAACCTATATGCAAAATCTGCTATAAAAGACACTGGGGACAGTGTCGAATAGAACAAAGACCAAAGACCAAAGCAGTGTGGCATCTGCAAAGGAACTGGTCATTAGTCCTATGAATGTAGGGACATAAAGAATGCAGTCTGTTATGGCTGCGGTGAGAAAGGCCACATCAGAACTAGATGCCATAAAGCTGTCAATGAAAGTACAGCTAAGCTTAGAGAGACTAAGATAGGAAACATCTGAACTGCATGACGAATGCCTGAGGCAGTATATATCAATAATGTCGTCAGGTACATTCCTTATCATTTATCAATGATAATTTCTGCTAAGTGTCCTGTTTTAATAACAGGTAATAATAAATCCTTCATAGACCATAAACTTAGCAAACTTTTGAATATACTCATAAGAACTCCAGATACTAAGTATAAGGTAGAACCTACCAATGAAACTATAGAAACCATTTCTTTTATTTCTTTTCAATGATCCTTCTGTAAAATCTAAGAGTACTCTTTCTCCGAGTAGAGTACGACAATATATGTTATTTAAATTAATTTTCTCATTGATTTCTATCAACTGCGAATGTTAGACTATGCTTGATAAAAGCACCATATGAGAATTGGCATATCCTAGTGTGTCCCATAGATTGCTTCCATGCCTGATCAGTATGGAGGTTTAATGCATGGAACCACTGTGATATCCCAATGGTCATAATGTACTATAGTCAGCTAATGGTATTCAAAGAAGATATCCAGTATAGAAAGGTCCAAATAAGTGTTACTACTTAAGGCATCCTTGCATTCGTAAAGAAAATGTGTCATTTATATGGCACAGGTGACGCTAGATGAATTGAAGCCTGAGAATTAGAATATCCATATCATCTTGTGTATCTTGATTGTCTTCTCTGAAGAACTACCCTGCTTACCTCCTGAGAGGCAAGTGGAGTTAGGATTAACATCCCACTTAGGGCTGTATTTATTGTAAAAGCTCTATAACGGTTAGTACCAAGAATAATGAAAGGATTGAAACCCCAATCAAATGAGTTTTAAGAGAAAGGTTCATAAAGCCTAGCTCATCATTCTGAGAGCTCCGGTATTATTATTTAAGAAATATGGTTCAATGTGCTTATGCATTGATTACCACAACCCTAACTAGGTAACAATTAAGAGTTACTATCAGCTTCCCAGGATCGTCGATTTGTTTGACTAACTATGAGAGTAGCTATTCTCTAAAGATTGATTTAGGTAATAATCAGAGTGACTATCTCACCCTAATTAAGTTCTCCTATAATTAATAGTTGTTATATAAGCGATAAGGCTGCTCCTTTGGAGACCTTGTATGGGAGAAAGTGTCAACGCCCGTTTGTTGGGTAGGAGTTGGGAAAGCCCAATTATCAGGATCTGAGATTGTCCTAAAGACGATGGTTAAGATAATATGAATCCGTAATCGTCTGAAAGCTGCCAGCAATCGGCAAAAGAGCAATGCAAACAAGAGGCGTAAATCTCTAAAAGTTCCAAGTAAGGGACAAGACTCTATTGAAAATACCAACATGGAAGGGTGTAGTATATTTCAGTATAAAGGGGGAATTGAGCCCTGGATACATAAGACTATTCAAGAAAATCGAATACGTCGGATTAGTAGCCTAGAAGCTAAAACTTACTCGAGGAGCTTGATGGAATTCATGATGTATTCCACATTTGTAATTCAATGAATATCTAGCCAATGAGTTGATAGCATTGTCACATGAAAATGTGTAGATAATAAAAAGTTTGGGTTATTGAAAAACCGGTATCGATCAAGAACCGACAAGGATTAAGAAGCTCCAATGAAAAACATATACCTATTATTAAGATTAAGCGGGATGTCGTAGAGATCCCGATTATACATGGGAGGTCGTGTTCACTACGTGACAGAAGTACTCCTATCTTTTTTAGCAAATCTCGAGGTCGAGATTTCTTTTAAGGGGGTGAGGATGTAACACCTTGTAAAACCGTGTCCAATAATGTGTTGACACGTGTAATAAACCCTAATAAAGTCAAACGTTGACTGTGAGGGACTAATTTCGTCAAAATCGAAAACCTTGAATATAGAAGGACTGAAAGTGTCAACATTCTTAAACTAAGCCTCTGAGCGACCTTATACGATGTCCGTATTCTCAAATGAGCCACTTGTTGGACGAGGGGAGCCGTTTGCGTAATTATTTGAAAGTTTGCGCGACGAAGGGTTAAAAGTGTCAACATGTTAATTCTTACCTCTGAGTGACCTTTTAAAGAACCTGAGGCTTTGTAATGTTTAATTATACTCTCGAGAATACGTGATAATAAATTCACAAGGTTTCGATATCGTTATGTGTTATTTACGTAAATTCCCAAGAATTAGGGTTAAAAGCGTCAACGAGACGAAACTTGTGTTTTCGGTGATCATTTAATGAAACCGGACTTAACGGTGTTTGGTTATACTCCCTAGATCATCTACAAACTAACTACAAGGGCCAATTGTGCTTAAAATGAAAGTTTCAGTACATATAAAAGTGCAGGGACTGAACATGACAAGTTTAAAACTTGTTTTGCTGGTACAATAGGTGGTCGCGCTATGCGACTCCCCTGTCACTCTACCGTCACGCGACGCGACGCTATGGTTTTGACAGAAAATCTTTTCCAGCTGCAGGTTACCTTCTTCCTTGATCCCCAAACAAACATAGCTCGAATTCTATGAGCTTTTGATGGTTTTTAAAACCACCATGGACACTTGTGAAGATCTTAACACATCCCTTAACACTTGTAATGATCTAGAGAGGGTTCTAAACACTCTAAATAGAGGCATTTGGCTGCCTTTCTCCTTACACCTTCATTCTAAATCACCTCTCTCACTAGTTCAAGCATTTATTGTGCTTTCTTAGGATTCCTGATAAAAAGGGAGCCCTCCTGAGTTTAAAGTTCAAGCTAGGACCCTTGTAAGTGTCCTTAGGCAATCTAGTTTGGTTTTTATATGTTTAAAGACCAAAAGTCGAAGTTGTCGTAATAACGCTTTGACTTTCGGTTAAGACCTAAACGACCCAGCCATTGTTCGCAACGAACATGGCTACGTGATCGCAATTAGGTAGGTGTTAATCCCTCAAAAGGGCACCTCCTAGGAATCACGTTTGCTTGGTCAATTGACGAGTCAACGTATTGACACTTTAAAACATCAACGGGTCAGATTTTAAAATAATTATGATTTGAGTTTAAAAGTGTTTTAAAATATGTTTTATCACTTAAAAAACTCGGTAATAATTATTAGAACATGTATAAACATGTTCGGCTCGTCAATTCCAATATTAGGGTCGGTTCGCAACTGAAAGTCACGGAGTTTGACTTCTGCTTTGACTTTCGTTTATGAACCGAATTAGAACTAGTATCCTACTGATTTAAGGTTCCGTTATGATCGTATTATGATGTAGCATAATCGTCTGAGGTTATATTACATGATCATAATAGTAATTTGAGTTTTATGCGAGTTTCCGTAAATATGCCATACTTTGACTATTTTGCCCTTTTATTTAAAAATGAGGTTTTAGACACCAATAAGCTATCAAACAACTTAGGTACTGGTATGTTAACATGTTTAACATATTTCGGTGTTACGAATCTGATCATAAACTGAGTTTGCGGATATCGTCGTAAATTATGCCATGAATTGACCAAAATGCCCTTTAGGCGCATAGATCGGTTTTAGGCATAATTTATCACACCAAACTCATTGCCTACTGATGTAATATCATAATTAGGATATTTTGGGGTATCAATTCTGTTTATAGATTGATTTTATGCACGAATTCTTGAATTGTGTCCTTAAATGACGATAATGCCCTTTTCGCACCTAAAATGGTTTTTGAAAGCATATTGTTATACAAAATATTTTGAATACTGATACGTTATATTAATTGACATATGTTGGGCATATAGCCTGCTCATAACGTCAATTTTCCTAAAAGATCGCAAATATCGTCATTTAACAACTTTAACGTCGTTTCGGCGCATAGTATGGTTTTAAACCATAACTACCAACCAAGATTGGTTACCTACTGATTTTATAAATCATTTTAAATATTTTTACAGTAGGTATATGTTATAAACTCAGATTCCCAAATTAGCCTTCGGAACTATGTGTGAAATTACCAAAATGCCCCTACGGAGCATAATATGGTTTTAAACTATAAAACACACATATGTTTGATATCATTCTGATATTATATCCTAAATAAAGTGTTTTCAAAGAATTTTTATGATCATAACATCAGATTGTACTCAAGATCCTTTTATACATCGTAAAATGACCAAAACGCCCTTACGAGGCATAGTATGATTTTAAAACCTAAACTGGCATACAAATAACCTCCCTTAACAGATTCAAAATCGAAATAACCTCACATGTAGCAGCACACATTGATCGGTATTTAGTCTCAGCGGAAGACCTTGAGACAGTGGACTGCTTTTACTTTTCCATAACACAAGATTACTTCCTAAAAACACACAAAAACCAGTAACAGACGTTCGAGAACCTAGGCATTTAGCCCAGTCCGAATCAGAAAAGGCTTTTAATCTAAAGTATCTTCCTTTTTAAACAAAATTCCTTTTCCAAGAGCACCTTTTAAATATCTTAAAAGTCTTAAAGCAATTTTGAAATGAGCTTGAGTAGGCGAATGCATAAACTGACTAAGATAATGCACAGAATATGCTATATCTGGTCGAGTGTGAGAAAGATAAATCAATTTTCCAACAAGTTTTTGATAAATAGTTAATATATATTTAAAGGTTGATTATCTTTTTCACAAAGATAAGACAAAACATGATTTGCCTCGATAGGACAACTGACTGGTTTACAACCAGTCATACCAAATTCAGCAAGTAAATCTAAACAATATTTCCTTTGAGTTAAACACAAGCCAGTTGTATTTCTTACAACTTCAATACCCAGAAAATATTGCAACTTTCCCAAATCTTTTATTAGAAACTTTGATTTGAGTAAAAGTTTGATTTCATTAACTTGTTTTGAACAACTACCAGTTATGATAATATCATCCACATAGACAAGAATAACAATAAAAACATATTTTTTGTCATAATAAACATGGAATGGTCGCACTTACTTTGTTCAAAACCAAGATCAACAAGAACTGACACAAGTTTCTCATTCCAAATCCTAGGAGCTTGTTTCAATCCATACAAAGATTTTTTTAGTTTACAAACTTTAGACCCATAAGAAGAATTATAACTATCAGGAAAACACATGTAAACTTCTTCATTAAGGTCACCATATAGAAAAGAATTGTTAATGTCAAGTTGATATATTTCCCAGTTAAAGTGAACAGCTATAGATAACACACACCTAAGTGTAACCATTTTAACAATAGGAGAAAACATATCAAAGAAATCAATACCTTCCTTTTGACTAAATCCCTTTGCAACAAGCCTAGCCTTATAACTCTCTATTTCACCATTTGACTTATATTTATTTTTATGACCCACTTACATCCAATAGCTTTCCTATTCGGTGGTAAGTCACTAAGTCTACAATCTCCCAAGTTTTATTCCTATGTAAAGCTTCAAGTTCCAAATTCATAGCCTCAACCCAATTAATATCGTTTTTAGCTTCAAAATAATTCTTAGGTTCAAAACTTTTGTTTAACACAGAAGCAAAACAAAAACTTTCAGGAGACAAATTAGCATAGTTTAAGACCTTTTCTAGACCATATTTAACTTTCCCATCAACCACATAATCATCAAGTTTAGAAGGAAATTTAGTGTTTCTAGAAGATCTCCTTAAAACCGTGCTAGTTTGTTCCTCAATATCTCCCTTAGAATTATTATTGTCTTCATGTTCAGTGTCATGCTCAGCCCCGTCCGAATCTGATTCTACATTCCTAGGTTGCTGATTACCAGCCATACATAAAGCAATCTCAGAATCAGTTCCAGACTACTCAGACCCATGACCTGTTGAAGTACTAGTTTGTGTATTCTCATCATCGGGAGCTGGGGTCAACTTGAGGGCTTTGAGTAAAGTTTAAATCCGATAAATCAAAAAAGTTAAGGGTGTTAACTTCAGACGGAGTATCAAGATCAGAAGTTGCTTTCTTCTCTTTAAAAGGAAACACGGTTTCGTATAACCTAACATCCCTAGAAAAAAACATCATTCTTTGATCTAAACTCCAAAGTTTGTACCCTTTTTTTCATTTGAATATCCAACTAAAACACATTTTTCAGCATGTGTGGTAAACTTATCAGAGTTGTTTAACACAATGTTGTAACAAAGACACCCTATAACCCTAAGTTGACCCAAAACAGGAGCAAAACCAAACACAAGTTCATATAGAGACTTCCCACTCAAAACAGATGACGGCGTCGTGTTAATTAAATAAGCAGCAGTTAGAATACACTCAGACCAAAACTTAAGTGGAAAACCACCTTGAAAGAGTAAAGCCCTAGCTACATTTAACAGATGCCTATGTTTTCTTTCAAGTTTCAACTACTCCATTTTGTTGTGTAGTATGAACACATGAAGTCTGATGTATAATCCCATTTTCATAACAAAAAGCACTCATTTGTTTATTTATAAATTTAGTATCATTGTCACACCTAAAAATCTTTACTGATTTACTAAACTGAGTTTTAAGCAGATTATAAAAACGTTTAATATTGTAAAACACTTCATCCTTTGACTTCATGAGATATACCCACCCACACAGCTCTAGTGTAGTTATCAACAACAGTAAGAAAGTATCTGAAACCATCCTTACTTTGAACTCTATAAGGACCCCAAACATCACGATGAATAAGATCTCCTAATCCCTTAGTTTTATGATCAATTAAGGGAAAAGGTTCTCTATGCTGCTTAGCTCTATGACATGTTTCACAAGGATCTAATTAAATACCAGTTTTAATATTTAAATCATTTTTAAGAACATGTAATACAGGTTCAACAGGGTGACCTAACCTAGCATGCCAAAGATTAATATCACAACTAGAATTACAAACCTTATTAGAAACAGAAGAACTACCACAGAAGTATAGACCATCAAACTGACTACCAGTCACCTGGACTTTCTTTGTTTGAGAATCCTGAATATAACATTTATGTTCATCAAACGAAACAATCAGTTTACAATCTCTAGCTAGTTTATAAACAGAAATCAAATTTACACAATAAGCAGGCACGACAAACACATCATATAGAATAACCTTGTCACTTAATTTAATATCACCAATTTTAGTTACCAAGGCACTAGTGCCATTAGGATGTTTAACCTTCATATTAAATTCAGTTACATCCTTTTGATTAATCAGACACTCATTAGTCATTACCATGTGTTGATTAGCACCAGACTCAACTATCCACCCTACCTTTTTCCCATTATCAATAAAGTTTGAAAAACAGTAAACAGGCATAAAATCACAAGTAGGTTTGGATGATAAGTCCACAAAACTATTTAGACAAACAGAATTAGCATACATACCAGCAAAACCACTACTCTGAGGATCACCCTTAGATTTATCATTTAAGAGACTAAGTAATTGGGCTACCTGATCATTGGTTAGAGAACTCACAGCAGAAGAAGTATCAGTAGTATCAGCAGTAACATGATTACTAACCCTGTTACCCTTGTTCCCACCAGGTTTTGACTTCATTGAAGAAGGATAGCCAACTAGTTCAAAACACTTCTCAATAGTATGACCAGTCTTATTACAATGAGAACATTTGAGATTAGGATTAGGAATTCTAACACCCTTTTTCTTTGATTCATTAATTTGATCAGTTTTAGTAGCAAAACCAACAACATTTTTTAGAGTTTTATCAGAAATATTTTTTGAATGAATATGTGACTCTTCTCTAGAGATGACTGAAAAAGCATCCTTCACAGAAGGAAGAGTTTCTCTGGTTAACAAATCAGTTCTCACAGACTGGTACGAACTATCAAGACCCATTAAGAACTCCATAAGCTTAATAAGATGATTAAAATCATTAAACTGTTTAGATGCATCACAAGAACAAGCAGGTAAAGCAAGTAACTGGTCTAATTGTTTCCACATACAATTCAACTTATGATAATATTCAGAAACAGGCATGCAATTTTGACTAAGGGAGTTAATCTTTTGATACAGATTAAATACCACAGACCCATCTATCTTATCATAAGTTTCCTTTAAATCTTTCCACACATCAGAGGCAATTCTAGAATAAACAAGACCAAGATATAATTCTTCAGACACAGAGTTAAGAATCCAAGTAAGCACAATAGAGTTGCACCTATCCCATTGTCTACCTAAAACTTCATCTGATGTAGACCTAAGACAAGTACCATCAACAAACCCTATTTTATTTTTAACCTGGAGTGCAAGATACATAGCGTTTGACTAAATTCTATAATTCTCTGACCCTTTAAGTTTAACACTAACAATTGACAAATTAGCAGAATCACTAGGATGAAGGAACAATGGATCACCAGCATCAATCTTGCTAACCAAAGCAGCACTAGTAGACGTCATATTATCAGTAGTAATCACAGAATCATTACCAGACATAGTAAAAGCAATAGTTAAGACAGGTAGTACAAAAAACCAACAGAAGACACAACGAATGCAACATAGTGAACCCTCTCTGTGTCCCAATAATTAAACCGGTCTTACTAAAACCGGAATCAATATGCCTAGACTCACAGACACAGTGATGTAATAAAATAAAATAAAAAAAAAAACAAAGAGAGAAAGAACAATCTCACAGTGGGTGCATATAACTCTAGTAATCAAACTTGTAACATTCAATTAGGGTTACAAGCAACTGATTTATAAGCTGAGAACACCAGAAAACCCCAAAAAAATAGGGTTTCAATTGTAGCGGCACGAACACCAAGTAAAAAGAACAAAAAAAAAACCCGGAGTTGGTAGAGCCAATTGGAACTGCCGAGACTCCGATTACCACCAAGAATCACCCAAATCAACAGAGTCTTAGATGAAGCCGATGATCACACAGAAAGTGATACCACCAAGAGCACCTAATGCTCTGATACCATGTCAAAAACACGATATCAAGCACAAACTATTATTATAAAAAACCAATCTGCACACAACTCAGATTATACACAAATACAACAGTAAAAACTGTCTGTAATCAGCCGTTAAACGGGAACAAACACCGCAGTAAAAACTGCCTGCAACCAGCTGTAAAACAGGAACAAACTCTGCAGTAAAACCTGCCTGTAATCAGCCATAACACAGGAACAAACACCGCGAATTATCAACTGATAATCTGCGTAACATGATGATCACAAACGCGGCTGCAAATAACTCTCGAACAAAGGAATCAACGATCTTCAAATGTTTTAGAGAGCAAACAGCAGGAACTTCTGCGAATGATGATGTGAAGACAACTAGAGATTATGCGTAGACTGAGATATGTTCTGTACTGCAAGAACTTTTGAGACAGGGATGTGTTCTATTCGAAGCCCTTAAGCAACCCCTTTAAAAAAGGATTCAACCCTAGCAACATCAAAAGCCCTATGCAAACTTGAGCCCAAAGGAACAAACCTTAAGCTTGAGCCCTAAGGAATAGCCCAGCAAAACTTGAAAAAAAAAAAAAAAACAAGGAACAAATATAAATATATGAGACAAAAATAAAATAAAAATATTGAATTGAAGAAGATGCCATATTTATATTTTAACAACCTTTGAATGGTTATGATTTATGCAGAGTCTGAATGGTTAAGACTTCTAATCTGAATTGGTCAGACATTTGCCTCTGAACGGTTAAGTATTATACAAGCTCTTAATGGTTTAGACCTCTTACTGGTTCAACACTTAATGGTTCAGACCTCTTGCTGGTTCAATACTTAACCATTCAGATGTTGCCAAACAGCCCCTTAGTGGTTTGTATCTGATACAACTCTACACCTAAGGACATTCGAAGTCCAAGCTATGATCATACGTAGAGGTGTACAAATCGGTTTTTTTCAAAAACCGGTTTCGGTTATTAACCGAACCGGTTTTTTCATCCAAAATGAAAACCGGTTTTTTTAATAACCGGTTTTTCAAGTCCAAAACAATAATCGGTGTAACCGGTTGGGATCGGTTTTTAACCAGTTTAACCGGTTTTTTTTAAACCAGTTTCGGTTATTAACCAGTTTTTCATACCAAGAGTCCTAACCGGTCTATAACCGGCGGTTCGGTTATAAAATCGGTTCGGTTATAAAAAAACCGGCTAAAAAAAACCGGTTTCGTTTTTTTTTTCCGGTTTCGGTTCTAAAACCGGTTTTTTTGTACACCTCTAATCATACGGGAGCTCTTACAACATACTTTACCTTGTGGCCTTCAATTCGGTGCATCGTCAAGACATATAGTAAATTTTCATAAGCAGCATGCGACAAGGGATGTGGTCAACACATGGAAAAAGAAACGTCCTTTCTAGTTGTAGGACCGACTCCTATGTTGAATTAGATTTTTTTTGAAACCACGACTATGTTGAGTTAGATACGTCCGCTTTTGATACAAACAATCATATATGATTTTGATTCATTCAATTAGGAATAAAAAAACAAATCATTCATTATCATTCAAGTCTACTCAAACATTCAATCGTCAATAAATGAACAATGATATCTATTTTATCAAGTACGAATGTATTTGTTTTATCATGGATGACACAACAACAATTTTTTTCTTTATAAATTATCACGTTAAGATGACTATGATTACATACAAACAATATTATATTACCATATCACAAATACCTATAAACAATGAAGATTTAATGATTAAAAGTTATATGACATCATCCATAACTTTCTTTACTATTCTTTTAACGACAACATTGATTACAATATTTGCATTTGTTGACCGGAATGCTATTAAATCAATTATCATAAAATTTTAAATAAAACTGCATTTTGATTATTCCTGAAAGTAAGAAAGAACCAAAATCCAAATAATACAACATCCAAAAACATTACATCGACATTCGACAATGCTATTTGAATTCTTGAAATCTAATCTAAAAGAATATACGTTGTGGAGCAAATGGTAAGTAGTACCTATTTTTTAAAACTTGAAATATTATATTTTCTACTAACATTTGTCAAGTTGTAGTCAAATTGGATCAGACTACAGGGTGTGGTCACGACCCTTATGGTCTCTATGATCCTCCACATCAGTGTCATGCATCTCACTTTTAATCTATCATTCAAAACTATTATTCTAAAGGTGTGGTCATGACCTAAACCACTATTCTCTTATTTTAATTTATTTTTGTGAAAAAGGAAAATGAAATATTTAAAAGGAAAGGAGGCCCATGGTTGTCATGGTTTAATCCATGCCAACCATGGTGGATGAGTCAAAGGTAATGTAGCAATTCATTAATGATCCTATATGACGATTGATGACCCAACCATTCCTCCCACACCTCTTAGCCTCAGTGGTTGCACGCATATGGAAACGGTTACCTGTCTTGTAATATATTGGTGTTTCTTGTTAGTTAAATTTAAATACTCATTCGTTCAAAAATCTCTTCATTATAATAATTTTCTTCTTAAAAACAATATATTTATTTTTTTCGTTTAAGTATGGGTAAAGTTATCCTATAAAGTCTTATAAAAATGAAAACGGTACAAAGACACAATGGATCGTAAAATATAATATAATGCCGAGAAATATAACAAAATACTTTAAACAAAACTTCTATAATCTACAAGCTAAACATTCAAAAGCGAAAATACACATTTCTTAATGCACATTGCGCGTCATAAAACAGTTTTTTTTAAAGGTAAACTTCATTAAAAAACGACCAAACCTCCAAATCGAGGGGCCCAAAACAACAAACGACATTACATAATTACAAATTTACACCAATCGTGCCAAGAAATATCTTTAAACTTCGACCTATTTTTGAGCCATAAAAAACCGGTCGCCTTAATATCACTTATAATGTCGCAGATCTTAACATCTTTGCTGTCAAATCTGGCTCTGTTCCTGACCTTCCAAATACACCAACACCCAATCCTAATGATCCCTTTAAGTGCCTCATTTGTGAGATTAAATATATAATTATCATAATATTTAATCTTGTAGCCATTATAATCATTTATATTATATAGATCAAAATATATTAATAACCTATTAATAATTAGTTGGTAATTGTTGATGGACCATATTACTCTTATTAACTAATTAGGTTTTCTCTTGGGTGTATATATAAGGAGATTATTAGAGAGTTTAAGGGTTAGACAATTAGACTTTTACACAACCCTCATAACATCATTCTCGGCTCTCTCTCCTAACCGAAACCTTCCTTGTTTCGGTTCATCACCATCATAATCTTACACTCTAAGGAGGAACCAGATCATCCTGACAAGTATGTCGAGCTCGATGGCTGCATCTCTGACTGGATTCTCTGCTGGCCTGTCTGCTGTAACAGGTATGTTATTCATGTTTTCCATTATGTTTAAACATAACTGATCAACATGTGGTATCAGAACATATGTTGATAAATCAGTTCTGTTTTCGTATCCATTATTCTGGGATCAAAATCTGGAAAACAGAATTTTTTAATAGCCATATAAATCACGGCTGTTTTCGGTTTTATTTGTGCCGAAATCAGTGTTTTAAGAAAGGGGTGCTTAATCATGTCACCGAAACCATAATGGGTAAATTAATATCCGAAATCTGTTAATAGAAGTCTTAAAATTTAGGTTTCGGATCCCAGAATTATGTTTTAAATTTTAGAGTTCATCATATTGTTCTAAGAAAACTCGAAAATTCCTTAAGTTTTGGAATATGATTTGGATTAGTGGGTGCTTTTACTGTTTTGATCTGAATTTTATCTATTAAAATTTTCGGAAACTGTTAAAAGATAATCAGTTATAATTTTCGAAATCTTTGATAATTTTAGATTAACAATAAAACAGGAAACACTATCCCACAATCCCTAAAATTTCGAGTTTTCAGTTATCATCACAAAACAGCTGTTAACAGTGACTCAAGACCATCAGATTACGACTCGAGACCATCAGATCTCGACTCGAGACCACAAGGTCTCGACTCGAAATCATAAGGGTCATCAAATGTTTACAACTCGAGACCACTGAGATTTCGACTAAGGGCTTCAATCTTCACAACTCGAGACCGTGGTTGCGACTCAAGACCTCATTATAAGTCGAGATCTTATAAAATGCAGTAATCGAGACCATGGTTCCGACTCGAAACAACAAAGTTGCACTCGAGACCTCATAATGACTCGAGATCTCATAACTCAGTCGAGACCTGACTCGAAACTTCATTATTTTAGGCTGTTTCATGTGAACTAAAATTTAGCTCGGGGCTCCGCCCCGAATCCCGTGCGGGGGTACGCTGTCCCCCTGCACCCCCAGCGAACTCACCGCGGAGTTCGATCCGCGCTAACAGGTGGTTTGCTATTAAATACTTGGTTTTGTAAACAATTAATTAACTAACCAGAATCAGATAACTTTTACAAAACCAAAAGAGCTTAACTTGAATGAGCTTCTGATGTATCATTTCTGGCCAAAGCTGATTTAATACATCTATTTATTGTTCAAGTATTATAAAAGGCTATGTTGAGTATGCATTACAAACGTGAAATGTCTTAATTCTGGCCAAAGCTAATTTAATTCATTTATGTTTAGCATGCTTAACAAATGCATAACTAAAGTGATTGTCTCATTTCTGGCCAAAGCTGATTTATCACGATTACTTTGCACACATACTTAAATAATTACACTTCTGGCCAAAGCTGATTTGTCTTCATTTAAGTAGAATTTTACTAAGTCTATTATTTTGATGTTAGTAATAGACAATATCACAGCTTCATAATTAAAATGGTCATTATTTATGCCTGCCTTAGTATAACATGCCCTTAGATCACATTAGGACTTCTTTCTTAGTATCATAACTTGCTCATCTTATTTCCACTATCAGCACCCAATTGCGGGATTCCACCTTGGACTGGTGATAACTTTGCTGAATGGAAGGATACCCACATGCTTACACTAGGATTGCTAGACTTCGATTATGCTCTTAGAGAGAATAAGCCAGCGGATCTTACTACTCAAAGTACTGCTGCTGAGCAGATAGTTCATGAAAAATGGACTAGGTGTAACCGCATGTCTCTCATGTTCATGAAGCAGTCCATTCATAATGCAATTAGAGGAGTATTCTTGATTCTGAAGATGCTAAAACCTACCTGGCTTCTGTGGAGGCTCAATTCAAAGGAACATCAAAATCACACGCTAGCACTCTTATCCTCAAGCTGGTGACGACTAAGTATGATGGGAGGAGCGGCATTCGCGAACACATCATGATGATGCATGACATGGCCAATAAGCTTAAATGGCTAGAGATGGAAATCAGTGATGGTTTTCTTGTTCACTTCATCATCACTTCGCTTCCCTCATCCTATGAAGCATTCAAGATCAATTACAACACTCAGAAGGACAAATGGACGATGAGTGAGTTGGTCGCTATGTGCGTACAGGAGGAAGAGCGCATGAAGATGGATCGCACTACTGATGTTGCTAACTTCACCACCTCCAACTCTAAGAAGAGGAAGCACAATCATCAAAGAAAGGATGCTTCTAAAGTTCAAAAGCCAAATCCCAATACAAGTACACCTTCTAGCTCTAAGAGCTCCTTAGGCAAACCCTACTGCAAGTTCTGTAAGAAAACAGGACATAAGCAAAAGGAATGCCCTGACTTCAAGGAGTGGCTGGCTAAGCAAGGTAACAATTTTTTCATGATACTTGAGTCCTTTAATTTAAATGTTCCTGCTAATTCTTGGTGGTTTGATTCTGATTTTATGGTTCATGTAACTAACTCTACCCAGGGATTCCTTTCAATCCGGAAGCTGGGAAGAAACCAAAGAACACTTAAAGTTGGGGATGATCGGGAATTAGAAGTGAAGGCCATAGGAACATTACAATTATTTTTGAAAACTGGTTTATGTATTAAACTTTATGATACCTTATATGTTCCTGAGGTAACTCGGAACCTTGTATCAGGACCAAAGTTAGACATGGACGGTTTTGTCGTTTCTCATGGTCATCGCAAACTCTCTATTCTCTATGATTCCGTTTTTTATGGTACTGGCATTCTGGATGGTGGTCTCTATAGATTAGAACTAGATGATATTTTTTCCAAATCTTTGCTGTCATATAATATTAATGAATCACTCACAAAGATGAAACAGATTCGAGACTTAGAGACTTCATCTATGTTGTGGCAACAACGTCTAGGCCACATCTCAAGAGAATGATTAAATTGTCTCGTAAAGGATGAAGTCTTACCTCCTCTCGATTTCACTGATTTTGGAACATGTGTCAAATGTCTTAAAGGAAAAATGACATTAGCGAATAAGAAAGGTGCCACTAGGAGCTCTAATCTATTAGAACTCATTCACACTGATATTAGTGGTCCCTACCAAATCGCTGGCATAACAGGACATACTTCATTTATCACTATCATTGATGATTATTCTCGTTACATGCACTTGTATCTTATTAAGGAAAATCTGAAGCTCTTACAACTTTTAAAGATTATAAAGCTGAAGTTGAAAAGTAATTAGATCGTCAGATTAAAGTTGTAAGATCAGATAGAGGTGGTGAATATTATGGAAGACATACTGATGTGGGTCAAGCTCCTGGTCCATTTTATGAGTTTTGTAAGGGCCAGGGGATTGTGAACCAATACACCATGCCTGGTACACCTCAGCAGAATGGTGTCGCTGAACGAAGAAATCGTACCCTTATGAACATGGTGCGCAGTATGTTAGCCAACACTAATTTACCATTATTCCTCTGGACTGAAGCGTTAAAAGCAGCTGTTCATATACTCAATAGAGTTCCTTCTAAGTCTGTCCCTAAAACTCCTTATGAACTTTGGACAGGAAGGAAACCGAGTCTTAAATATATGAAAGTATGGGGTTGCATTGCTGAAGCAAAACTCTATAATCCTTTCCTAAGGAAACTTGACCCTAAAACAGTTACCTGTTTCTTTATCGGGTATCCTGATCATTCGAAGGGTTATCGTTTCTATTGTCCTTCCCATGTCACCCGTATTGTTGAAACCAAGCGTGCTGCGTTCCTGGAGGATTTCAAGGTCAGTGGGAGAAGTACCAACCCTTACGAAGAATTGCATGAAGTACAAGATGCGGGGGGGGGGGACTCTTCGCTTACCATTACTCCGTTTACTCATCTTGTACCCAATGCAACAACTGCACCTGAAGCTACTGCACCAATTCCATCTCCACAATCAGAACCCATTATACCTCATAACGAAGGCACATCAAAAGCTCAAAACCAAGACAACGCTGAACCCGATAATCAACTCAGGAGGTTATCTAGGCAAAGAAGGCCTACTAATTGGGATGATTATGTTACCTACCTGACTGAAATGGATGCTGGAAAGCTTAATGATCCTACCTCTTATAATGAAGCCATTAGCAGTGATCAGTCTTCTGAATGGAACAAAGCAATGATTGATGAGCTTGAATCCATGAAGAAAAATGACGTTTGGGATTTGGTAGAATTACCCAATGGTGTCAAACCTGTAGGATGTAAATGGGTGTTCAAAACAAAACTGGATCCGAATGGGAACGTTGAACGCTATAAAGCTAGATTGGTTGCAAAGGGCTACACTCAGAAAGAGGGAATTGATTATCAAGAGACGTTTTCACCTGTCTCTCATAAAGATTCATTAAGGATCGTCATGGCCCTAGTAGCTCATTTTGATTTGGAGCTGCATCAGATGGACGTCAAAACTGTTTTCCTTAATGGAGACTTAGACGAAGATGTTTACATGAAACAACCTGAAGGCTTTAAACCTGAAGGTCAGGAGCATCTAGTGTGTAAGTTGAAGAAATCCATTTATGGGTTAAAACAAGCATCACGTCAATGGTACCTCAAGTTTGATGAAGTCATGAAGAGACAAGGTTTTATGAAGAATCAAGTGGATCAATGCACCTACCTCAAGATGAGTGGGAGTAATTTTACTATACTTGTCCTTTACGTAGATGATATTCTATTGGTAAGTAATAGTTTAGACATGTTGCATGAGTCGAAGCGATTACTCTCGCATAACTTCGACATGAAGGATCTCGGAGATGCTTCTTATGTCATTGGCATCGAAATTCACCGAGATAGACACAAAGGGATCTTAGGATTGTCCCAAAAGACTTACATAGATCGTGTCCTTACACGTTACAGCATGCAGCAGTGCAAACCCTCAGTCGCTCCAGTAGTTAAGGGAGATGTTTTCGGTTCATTCCAGTATCCGACAACAGAGGTTGAAAAGGAGCAAATGAGCCAGATACCATATGCGTCAGTAGTCGGGAGCCTGATGTATGCTCAAGTCTGTACTCGCCCAGATATCGCTCATATTGCTAGAATGCTAGGCCGTTATCAGACTAATCTTGGCCTAGATTACTGGAAAGCAGCTAAGAAGGTCCTTAGATATCTGCAAGGGACGAAAGACTATAAACTGACTTATAGAAGAAGTGATCACTTAGAAGTGGTAGGTTATTCTGATTCTGACTTTGCCAAATGCAAAGATGACAAGAAATCCACTTCGGGCTATATCTTTATGTTAGCAGGCGGACCTATCTCATGGAAGAGTCATAAACAACAGTTAACTACAACTTCCACAATGATGGCAGAATACATTGCTGTTTACAACGCAACCTGTCATGGAATGTTGCTTAGAAATCTGATCACTGGACTCAAAATCATTAATTCCATTTCTAGACCATTGAAGCTTTACTGTGATAACTCAGCTGCCGTTAGTTTCTCGAATAGTAACAGTTTGACTCGAGCTGGTTTATATCTCGATACAAAATATTTGTTCGTACGTGAACGAGTTGAGGAAAATAATCTTTGTATTGAGTACATTAGTACTAAAGATATGATTGCGGATCCGATGACTAAAGGTCTCCTACCTAAAGTTTTTGAAGAACATGTATCGAATATGGGACTTACTAAAGACCTTATTTAATGGCATATTGTACTAGCTTATGTTTTAATTAATAAAATTTCCTCAGTGTGATTTTGTATGTCTCTAACATATGTTCTGCCGGTGTAATGACATATAGACAAATATAAATACAAATCAGACGCTAAAGGGTTTATGCGTATTTTGATCATAACTATTAGGTTTTAAATTGAGGCTATAGTATGACTAATGGGGGTCTTGAGTCGAATGATGATTCAACGGCTGTATTTCTATGCTATAGTTCTTGGTTTAAGGCTAAAATGAGTGTTAACTCCTGGCCAGGCTCATCTAATACTCATGATAGATGATTACTCGGCTAGGTGGGAGAATGTGAGATTAAATATATAATTATCATAATATTTAATCTTGTAGCCATTATAATCATTTATATTATATAGATCAAAATATATTAATAACCTATTAATAATTAGTTGGTAATTGTTGATGGACCATATTTCCCTTATTAACTAATTAGGTTTCCTCTTGGGTGTATATATAAGGAGATTATTAGAGAGTTTAAGGGTTAGACAATTAGACTTTTACACAACCCTCATAACATCATTCTTGGCTCTCTCTCCTAACCGAAACCTCCCTTGTTTCGGTTCATCACCATCATAATCTTACACTCTAAGGAGGAACCAGATCATCCTGACAAGTATGTCGAGCTCGATGGCTGCATCTCTGACTGGATTCTCTGCTGGCCTGTCTGCTGTAACAGGTATGTTATTCATGTTTTCCATTATGTTTAAACAGAACTGATCAACATCATTTGCATCTTTTAGCCCCACGTGATTACGAGTTGATGGACAAGTCATAAAATTAACATGACATGCCTTTGTGTGTCATGTTTTTATGACACGCATTTAATGAAACACATTTATGACACTCATTTTATAACACTTTTTAATGACACACGATCATGACAAACATTTATGACACGTATATATGAAATTCATTTACGAGTGTCATGCTTTTAATTGTTTAAAAAAATATTTTTATATAGAATTATTAATATGTCCCAAATACATATATAATAAAAAATAAATCTATTTCATAAAACAAATACACACATATATATACCAAAACAACCCACTACATAATCATTTGTCAAGTATACAATACAAATGTTTTAACGTTAACAAAAAAAGAATTGTTTTTTTCAGTACATCGTCAACACCTAAAATACGGTTTGACACTTAAAAGCAGAGGTAACCGCATAAGTCGACCAATCTTCGCAAATGCCATCCATATCCACGCCCGAGTATTCCTCTACTCCTTCCCTAACCTGAGACAACAATTAAATAAAATAAATCTTAAAAATCAGAATTTAATCTTAATCTATGAATTTAAGCATTTGTTTGGATATTTAATTCCAAGCCTAAATCTAAATCTATGAATTTAAGCATTTGTTTGGACGTATGAGTACATATTTCTCTAACATGTAAATTAAAATATGCCGAAACTTACATTATCTGATTGTTAAGTATTTCAACTCCTTCGTAAGCTTCTCCTTCCTGAACTTCATCATATAGTAGCCGCATTCAATACCTCCCGGCTGACGTGGACACTACACAATTAAAATTATCAAGAAATGTGAAACCGTTGCGATTTAAGTTTAAAGTAAAGGGTTCCGATACCGCTTGAATGAGTTCACTCGAAAGCTGTTTAATACCCTTCCCACGACTTCCTTTTTTAGAAGACTGTGTATTTGATTCTAATCCTCAACCCCGAGAGTGCTTGAGATTGATTTGTTGGCAGTTAAAAAAATACACGATTTAAAATTAATTAAAATGTCACCCGATTTATTGATGAATCAATAGTATGATTGGGTTTCATGACTGGTCTGGTGTGGTAAATAAGAAACTATCCTAAAAGTATATTCTGTTTTAACCTAACTATGTTTAAAGAAAGTCGCCGCTTTGTTATTTAGTCTGTGTTTACATGTGTTTTGAAATCACTATGAGCGTGTTGCGAACAGAACTGCTGACAAAAATAAAAAGAAAATGTAGAAAAAACACTAAAAGATAACCGAAAGAAAATCAACCAAAAAGTTGTATGGTAACGATGTTGTTCGTATGAAACCCGTGGTCAGAGATGAGCAAATTGTTCTGTGTACCGGTATCAAATTTGCCGAACCGAAAGATCTTAAGTACCAATTCGGTACCGACTTTTGGCGTTCCTTGTATCGGTTCACTACCGTTTTTTACCTTCATATACCAGTACCATAACCGATATTTTCGGTATCAGTACCGATTTTGTATCGGTTGACACCGAGCTCATCCCTACCCCTGAAACTAAAAAAGAAAAAATTAAAAGTTGAAGAAAATCAACAAAAAAAGTTGTTCGTACGGTAACCATGATCAGGGATGAGCAAATGGTACCGGGTAGCCGCACTGAATTTCCCGAACCAAAAGATTTCCAATATTAATTCGGCACCAACTTTTGGCGTTTTCTTTATTAGTGTCGGTTTTTACCTTCATGTACTGATACCGAACAGAACCGTACCGGTATTTTCGATACCAGTACTGGTTCGATACCGGTTGACACCAAGCTTATCCCAACCCCTGATATTAAAAAAAAGGTTTAAAGTTAAAAAGTAAAGAAAATAACTTTTATTATAATATTAAAATAATAAAAGTATTAGAAAAGCTATATATATTATTATAATATTAAAATCACTATTCATTTCAATTCGTTTAGTAATATATAGTAATATATAGTAATAATGTAATAATATATAGTAATATATACTAATTACCTACCTATACATATGGTTTGGACTTTGATTATTTCTTACCACTTCAAATGTATTAAGCAAACAACGATCAAAACTGAAAAAATTGTAAAACAAAAACGTGAATTTATACCGCCACGTTACATCAAACGTAGACAACGACAAAATACATACTTAGCTCGTAAGGTAGTGTAAAACGTAAACAAACTCAAATTTATAGCGATAAAACTTTAACTTAAAGAGAGTAAAAAAAAGACGAAACTTACAATGCCAAAAATTAAACACAGAAATATAAAGAACTAAAAATATAAACCACAGTAAAAAAACAACTAACATCACTACAAGAAAAGAAAAAAACAAAACAAAACAAAGACAAAAAAAAACCCAATATCGATCATCCAATTCTCACATATACATATAAATCATCAATGAGTGGCAGTTTGGTAATTAAATAGTAAATAAGAGTTTGTTTTAGTACTGTAGCTGAAAGCTACACAAAATGTTATATATACTAATGTGGTTTCTTAATCTTTTTACAAAAAAAAAAACGGATTACATGTATTTAGAATAATTTTAAAAATAGTATATATATTTTAAAAAATATTATATATATTTAAAAATAAATAAAACCAATGAAATAGAGTAATTGATATGTTTCAGTGGGTTAAATATAAAAACTTCTAGCCTGTTATAAACCAACTTATTCTCCAAGTTTATTTTCTCTATAAATAGTTCATGCATTATATTGAAAAGAACACACCATTAATAATAAACATCTATTTCTCTCCCAATATCTCTTCTCATCTTCTTGCTATTAGACTTGTTTATAACACGTTATCAGCGCGTTTGCTTTGGATCACACCACTATAAGGTACATCATATTGTCTAATTAGTTTGTCATTATTCATTAGTCTCTTACTAGTAGTAAGACCCGTGTGAACACACGGGTAGGTTAATAATGATCGAAATCAAATACTAAAAAACAGATTATAATATATCATTTAAATTGTTTGCGTTTAGTTACATATCTTTATAAAACAATGTTAAAGACAGTATGTGTTAGGACATAATTTCATCGTTCAAACTGAAATCATTAATGACTCTTTGTGATGCTTTGATACTTAATGAAATCATTAATGACTCTTTGATACTGAATGACCCAGAGCTGCTTTTACAGGATTGATAAACCTTAAATCACAACATGCTAATCAAGTTTAATGATTAACCAGAAGATACAAAAGCTTTAAACATAATACCTTGATAGGAGTATAAAGTATTTACAAAAAAGATGAAAGACCTCTTCTGAAATCTTTACAAAAAAGATACAAAAGCTTTAAACATAATACCTTGAATCTTTCTTTAAGAACTTATTTAGACGTACTACTTATCCCCCATCAACCCCTTCATCCTTCAAACACATCAATGCTTTCCCCCATGCTGATCTAAGATAACTTGTGTGCCATTGACGAATTTGCCCACGATGTGTCCGAATCCACCGATCACCCAAAAGATTTCTAAGCTCGAAATCTTTTACCTTTTGAACAATGTAAAGGATGTTGTTCATCAAGAATATGTACCGCAGAGCGTTATCATCATACAATCTTGATTTCTCTTCAAGGTTCGCTTCTAAAGAAGTAATTAGTGATAGCAACTGACATGAAATAGAAGATAAGGTATCACCACTGTCGATATCATCGGGTAGTTTAGAATTCAGATCATGATCTTGACTATTTGTCAACAGGGTGTTCAACGTTTCGCTATAATCAACCAATAATTTAATATAATTCATAACATAACGTGTTACCGGATGAATCTCCCCACCCAGTAAAGCTCTTCTCGAATTTTCCCCCTTCACAACATTCTCGAACTCGACAAACGTCCCAATGGTCGCTTCACCCAACCCACTTGAAACAACCTTCACTTCATTGCAATACAACTCACCAGACTCATCAGTAAAAAGCATTTCAAAATCCAGTAAAACATCTGTAACAACATCATACATGTCAAGAATCCGAAACAAAAACCTATGAGATATATATAAAATCATATAATCACTTACGCCTTAGGTAAAAAAAGCCCGACGCTTTTACGCTTTGCGTCTTGGTTTTAGAACTCGTCGCTTTTGTGCGTCTCTTGCTTTTTAAAAGCAAGATTAGACCGATTATTGAAAACTGAAAAAACCCAAAATATTATTAATCAGCCATTTGCATTTTGTTGCAGAACTTTTTTAATCAGCCATTTTCGTCAGAGCATTCGGTAGTCTGCAGTCTGAGAGCATACTTGGGGTACTCCGTGACTGCGCCTTTTCCATAAATGATTCTGTTGCGGCCATGAGATTGAATTAGTTAACAATAAATTTTAAAAAATTACTAAATCTTATATTATGTTGAACATATGAAAAGACTGACAATGTTAATTACTTGACCAAACCTCAATAAATTTCAAATTCAAGTCTAGCAGGGTCGGTGGCGTTTTGTTGCCACTACAACTACTTCAGCTACAACCCTCGTTGCCTTGGCTAAAGCCATTGAGTGTCATTTATCATCTTCTAGATGCATTTGGGTCCCTCCATTCTCGTCCTTGTTCCTAGCAGGATTTTAAAACACAAGATATATAAATAACGGGTCATACGGCTAAATTTTAAAAAGCTTAGCAAATATGGACTTTTTAAGCACATAATCTAAAGTTTTTATTATTTCAATTTACTTTAATCTTTCTTTGCTAGATTACCCAAAACACATTCCAAGTTCCAACCCATGAATAAATTACCCACTTTAAATCGTTACCCAACTCAACCCACCAGACCCATTAACCTGTCAGAAGGTAACACAATGTACTGATTGTTCCGATCATTATACCCTTACAAAAATCAAACTCAAAATCAATAACCATAACATGCTTGTATAATTAACAAATTGGTCGTGGTGTGAATCTTACCTTTATATGCCAACAAAAATCTCTGGTAGTTTTTTTAAGATAGAAGCTTTCTTTGGGTAACTTTCTAACCACCCCTACATAAGCATAGTAATTGATGATGAGACATATATTAAATAGTGATTAAAACAAATTGAGGATTAAGAACAACAACTTACATTTTAGAGTAGGTGTAAAAACAACAGAACTTACATTTTAAAGAACTTGCTGGGAGCACCGCTGGCAACATTGGCAAGACGGAGAAGTGCAAGTAGCTCAAACTTTAAATACTATAATTAGCATGTTTAGTTTAAATTAAATATATTTAATTGTTTTGGATGTAATTTTCATGTGTTCGTTCTGTTCGTTTACAACCCTAATTGAACCGACCCAAAACCAAGAACCGAATTCCAAACAATTCAAGAACCATAATTGAACCCTTTAATGCAGGCAAGGTTCAGTTATGTAAATGAATTTAGCGGGTCGGAGAACTGAAAATAAGGCCCAAAACCAAATCGAGGTCAGCGGCTAATCTCCTTTTATAGATTATATAGATATAGATTTAAAAAGAAACAAATAGTGACAGATCAAGATTAACAAACCTGTCTTTTTGGAAAAGGTGTAGCCTTTGGAACTGATGTAAGTGCGAGGATTTGGAGTCAGATGATTCCTCAGATATTCCTTCTTACCCTGGTATATTATCAAAGGCGATTAAAAAAATTACAATACGTTAATATGTGCTGATATATTGTGACCAAATGCGAAAACAAACAAACCTTCTCAATCACACAGACATCTACATTGCTACCACTTCCCAGATCATTAAATATGCCAGAGCATATAGCCTTGGTCACCAAGTTCACTCCTTCTTCCCTCTGTTAAAAGATAACACCCGTTAATCATCAAAATGTATGACAGTTAGATATGTAGCTGTGAAAACTGAAAACTCACAGTAAGGCCCTTCACGATACTCTGACTCAAAGATAGCCATTGCAGCAAGAGAACCAGAACCCATTGTAGCAAATGGGAGTGTGTCTGTTGATCCATGAGGATAGATCTAAAAACAGTGATTGAGAAGCATTAGCACATTGTCTCAAAAGTTGAAATTTTCCGACATGCACAAAGATGAAATAACTCACAGTATGTAGATGTGGGCCAGTCACATCAACTCCACCAAGTACCAAAGCAGCAGATACATGACCTTGGTAACTACGTGAACAACATCAAAGTAAGATACGAAACCATTGATATCCCAAAAGAAGTTGAGATTAACACTTGAGCTTACCGGAAAAGATGAGACTTTAAAAGGGTAAGTGCGGTTACAACCCTTGATTCATGTCCGGTATGATATCTGTGCAGTTTCAGTTGAGAGCTGATGTTGTCTACCAAAAAGAGATATCCGATCATTAAGTTATATTGTACAGGATCCTTAAAAAGGAGTGATAACATCAAAAATATTTGACTTGAAAAGTACCTGTGACGGCTTCTGTATCAGCGGCAGTTCCAGCTCCACAGCAGTAGATGTGACACCATTCTGAAGATGAAATGAAGATATTCAGAGATTCAGAGTTCATCTCAATTCTCAACAGAAGCTATTGTGATCATATCAAGCGTTTTTGTAATCAAATATCATGTAATACATATAATAAGCAACTTGTATTCATCAATCAACTTTTCTGAATTTAGAAGAGATCTTATTACTCAATTTTGAGACACTATACCCATGGAACAGAGAAACCAAATAATGTTAAACCGTGTTCAAACTCTACTGTCAAGGCTCACCAGTGTAGCCTTCTCACTGCCCCATTTTCTGGCCCTGGGCACATTTTTCAGGCCAAGTTCCAATGAAATCACGGCCAAAATATCATCTGAACAGGTTCAAACAATTATACCAACCCTAACACAAGCCTCGAATCAACCTAAAACAACCTAAAAAGCCTAAAGCATGTCTAAAACCCCTAAAAATTCTATTTTTACACTATATGCCTCGCCTAAAAATCCTTTCACTTTGGTAGTTAAAGGGAAAAGTGTGCGAATCAACAAAGCATCAATTTCCTAAAAGAAAATAAATATCTTACGGTTGGACCTAATTTTTGGAAACCCTAGTAACCATTGACAGGTAAAAAAAAAAATTCAAATAAAAATGAATAGTTTAAAAAACCACCAATACTCAATATACTTAATCCCCCAAGACTTCAACTGAACAGGGCCTTTCTTCATGCATATCTTCCGTCATAATTGGTGGATCCTATACAATAAACAAATAAACTAGACAAAAAATGGAATGTTATTGAATACGAAGGAGTAAGTGAACATGTAAAAACTGATTAACCTTAGTGAATGGTGCATATATCCAGTTGGGTTAGTTCTCAACATCGTGGTTTCCGATGCAGTCTCCACTACACCTTCTGATGGCATTATCTTACCATTGTTATTCTATATTAGCATCGGAGGTTGATGTAAATATAAAGTTATTGTTCTATATGATGATGAAGTAGAACAATGAAAAAACCTTTAAAATGTTCCCTTTTTTAAAGTATAGCAATACCGTACTACAAGTGCAGAGAATATAATACTCAATTTTAGGTACAATTTTTATAAACGTATAATTAAGTATATATAAGTGTCTTGGTATCCCTTGAAGGCGCACCCGTACACGACCGACCGACCGACATGCCATACCAGGACCAAAAGGCTACCGCTTGGTGCTTTGCGTAGTGAGCCGTGTTTTCAAAGGTTATGTCTCTAGCAATGATCCAAGCTCCAATGAGATCTTTGGTCAATGTAACATATACATTAGACTCATAAAATTTTATAAACAATAGTAATAGTAAATAGTAATGATAAAGACTTGTTACTTTAACTAATATTGTGTTTTAATTGATTCAAGATAATTGACTTCATGCTATATGGAGCAGCTATCAGTTTTGGTTCCTATTGTTTCATATATTGAAGCAAATGAAAATTTACTAAAATATGTTATCGTAAAAGACATCAGTTCAACGTCAGATCCATGTTAACATGTTTTGGGACCTATGCAATATTCCTTTTATTTAAATCACAATGTTTTTTTATCAACTTTGAAGTTGTAAAAAACAATCTTTTTATTCTAGAAAGTCAAACGTGGACTCTAGTTAAATGGTAGAACTTCACTTCAAATAAGCATCTTATAAAGACTAATATAACTAAATAAAAAAAAAGCCAATGAACAATATTTTGCTCTATTGCAAAGTTTGTGCTATATCGTTTACAGCCCTAGACATAATCATGCAAAAAAACGCAGCCTATATACATAATCACACAACCTGTTTCACAACCTATATATATAAACACGCGACCACATTTCTAATAACGCAACCTTTACGCACAGTCGCACAGCACAAAAAACCTTTAAAATGTTCCCTTTTTAAAGTATAGCAATACCGTACTACAAGTTCAGAGAATATAATACTCAATTTTAGGTATAATTTTTATAAACATATAATTAAGTATATATAAATTAAAGAAATTAAATGCTCAATTTTAGGTGTAATTTAAGGTAACCTTCTAACAGGTTTATTTATGTATTGCAGCTTTAATCTAAACTCAAGAGCAGCTCGACCGAACAAATAAGTCCGACTCAGATTTCGGTGCAGCGTAATTAACCATTTGATTGCTCCGAAATTGGCTCATAAAATTACAGAAGCTAGCATATAACATAAAGAAATTAAAAAGAGGGGTTCTTGAAGACTTACAACTGGCTTTTATGAAGAAGTCGATATACAAAGAGACGTTGCAACTTTGTAATGACTTCTGCTACCAGGAAACAAATGAACCTTTAATATTCCGCCCCAACGACCCATGACTGCTTGACCTGCAAGATGATATTATTTTTGCTCAATACGCAGTTTTAACATATTCGTTAAATTAGTAAAGCAATCGTCCAATTTCAATTTGTGTTCTCTTATTGCATTTTGAAAAATTAAGGTCTGATGTTAATAAATGCTGATCATTCAAAGTGAAATAAATCCTTTTGAATTCAAAATCTAACTTCAAAAGGTCAAAAGATAAATCAATATATATGAACCAGTGAGTATAATGTTCTTGGGGTCTAGGAGTGTTGATCGGGTTTGGGTTTAATACAAACAATCTATAAAAATCATCTAAAACAAACTACAGATCGAAACGCCATAAGCTTATTTCAAATAACCCTAATTCAAACAAAACACAACAGTTGCACAATCAAACATAACTGAAACAAAACAAAACAAAACATACCTCAAAGATCAAGCCGACAATAGTGGTTCCGGTTTTAAGATAACCTGGAGATTTTAAACCTTTTTTCGTCAGCATCTCGTTTCTCCTACACAGATCGAAACTAAATCCGGTTTTCGGAACATCCATTGCTTCAGTCGACATCTTCAGATACTTAGAAATTCAAAATTGAAGTAGAAATTCAAAATTGAAGTGAAAGTCTGGTCGGAGATCTTCGACGGAGTAGTGAAATTTTGATGATGATGCGGATCTTGAAACCCTGGATGGAAAGATTGCTTGTAGGGGAGAAGAATGAGTTAGGAGGTAGAACGTATGGAAAGCTTTAGATTTGAGAGAGAGGGGTGGATTGAAAGTGTGGAAGATGAGGAAAGGGGCAAATACATAGATCTGATGGAATTTGAGAGAGAGAAAGAGAAGAGAAGGGTTTTAATTTTGAATTTGATTTTAGGTTTAAGTATGCCGCCCAAAAGGGTATTATTTGAAGGTTTGAATTTTGAATTATGTATTATATATTATTATATTATTTAGATTTATAGATTTATATATATATGACATCAGCATGTACATTTGGCATAGCTCAGGAGTTGACACATATGCAGTTTTACATCATCCTCTCATCTCTTCTTATAGATTATATAGATACATGATCCATATTGTAATTCATACAATTTTGGTTGTGTTAGAGATTTTTTTCTTTAATCTCCTTGAATAATCTTGATGTGTGCAAAATGCAACATATAAATTACATCAAATGAGGCATAAAACTAACCCTTTTTAGTACTAATGTTGGAAAAAGTGTGCTTTTGTCTTCCTTTTGTATTTTCAGGGTTAAAAGAGCTTAAGTGAACAAAAGAAGCAAAAATACAGCCAAATCCAGCATAAATACAAAAAAAGGAACAAACGTGGCATACCCGACCCCTCGACAGCATCTTCCCAAGCAAAACAAGAGAACAGAAGGCTGAACACGCCCCGTGCTCAGTGAGCACGGGGGCGTGCCCAAGTGTCTGCAGAAAAGACAAAGCTGTAGAAGCTTCTATCACCCACCACGGGGGCGTGCCCAGCAGACACGGGGCCGTGGTCAACTCTAAGATTCGCAGAATCTGAGGAAATCTTGATAGTACAGATACGCTTCTTCACACGGGGTCGTGCCCAGCGGACACGGGGGCGTGGTCAACTAATGCAGACAAACTGCATTTAATGAAGAAAGAGAGAAGGGTGGACACGGGGCCGTGCCCAATGGACACGGGGCCGTGCCCGAGCTTCTGTGCAGGCTATAAATAGGGGTGCTTGGCTCATTTGCAAACCATCCCTTGGCACACCACCTCTCTCACACTTCACCCACACTCCACCACCACCACAACACCATCATCCATCATAGAGTGTGTGAGTAGTCTCGGGATCCAAGATTGATCGTAAGAGTTCTTGACAATCAAAGGCCATGTTTGCCTAAGTCTCTTACATCACCTGGTGAAGACAAGTGTCTAGTGTAATACTTTTTATTTTTAATCTTTTCGCACTTTTTATTTGGTTATATATTAATGACTTTAATAACTAGTTTCTTTTGTTGAAGGTGAGTCTTCCTTATTGTTTGTCCGTGGTGTCTTGGCATTATTTTACTGTCTATATAAAATAAAAGATTTTCACCATTCATATCTCCACGGTCTATATGGAGGTATGTTGGCTACCTGGTCGGGGGTTAAGGGAACGGTTTGGTAAGAGTCTTGCTTTGTTCAGTGTATAGATCCTGCAAGGACCTGGGTCAAATTTAGTAGGACCTCCTTCAATACCCACCGGTATTGGATGGCGGGGGTCCAAACTCTTTGATCCCCTCATATGTAAGCTACTATTAAAACTTTAACCCGGCTACTTAGGATTGTATCCCTGCTGACTCAGACTACTTAGCCGAGGGTAACGTCACCTTCAAAAGAGGGGCCTACCACATTACGCATTAATAACTTAATTAATTATCTTTCAATAATCCAACCCTTTAGGATTGTATCCTTGCTGACTCAAACTACTGGGTTGAGGGTAACGTCACCTTCAAAAGAGGGGCCTACTACAATAACTAAGATAATCTCTTAAAAAGTGCAAAAGTGCGGAAATAATCAAAGGTTACACTAAACACGAGTCGGATCCTAGTGATTCATCTTGTCTATCTGTTTTTGTTTTTATTTTTATTTTTCAGCATCTTAGTTAGTTATATTTTTCTAGTTTAAAAACCTTTTTCTAAACTTTTAATTTGATTAGACGTTGAGGATAAACCGGTATTAAAAGCTCTTGTGTCCTTGGACCTCGGTATCTACCCAACACTATACTACGCTCATGATGGGTGCACTTGCCCATATGTGTGTTTAGTGTTTGTAAATATCGTGTTTTATAAATTTAAAACTTGGCTAAAATGTGTTAAAGGGCTTAAAATATACATTAAAAACTATACGATACTTCACACGCATCAAGTTTTTGGCGCCGTTGCCGGGGACACACGGATTTTAAGAAAGCTTAAAATCGACGGCCTAATCAGTTTTTTTTTTTTCAAATCCTTTTTTAACGCGCGCATTTTTCTGCATTTTAGTTAGATTTTGCATTAACACAAGCCTGAACACGGGGCCGTGCTCACTGAACATGCCCCGTGCTCAACGAAATCAGTAACTTCAATTAAAACGACCAGATACAGAATCTGAACACGGGGCCGTGCTCACTAAACACGGGGCCGTATCCAGCCTCTGTTTCCGTTTTAATTTTTGTTTTCTGGTCTCGAGACTCTGTTGTGGTCTGCTGAGTGATTCTTATGGATCAATACTCAGGAGGTTACAACTACACCTATGAGGAGGATGATTATAGGGAAGACGATTGCACCAATTGTGGTGACCCGCACTCGGTACAATATTGTGACTTATTTCAACCATCCACTTCATACACCTACTATGAGGAGCCTAGGTACGAGCCATCAAATTCATACACATCCTATGAAGACCCATGGTATGAACCTCCTCCCTCATACTCATATTTTGATGAACCAAGGTATGAACCTTCATACTCATACTTTGAGGAACCATAATATGAGCCACCACTTTCATATACTTATTATGAGGAACCATGGCGTGAACAACCCACCTCATATGAGTATTATGAAGAACAAAATTACGATCCTTATCCGTCATATACTTACAATGAAGAGCAATGGTGTGAACTGTCACGGCCCCAGCCCCGGTTTTACCCGGTCAGGAGCCGCGGGACAGGAACCCATGGTATTTGATTTATGTGACAGCGGAAGTATTTTAAACAGGATCTTTTAAAAAGCTTGAAATGCCCGATTATTTTATTTCATAATTCGGGATAAACCCCGTACTTTACAATAGAGGAATTTTACTAGGAAATTCCCTGATTTATTAAAACATGTTTATTTTAACTGAGCCACCTCTTTAAACTTGTTAGTGCTCCGTAGCATGTTTTCCTTGATTTACAGCAGGTTGCCTGAAATATGTTTTAAAAATATTTTTGTCAGCGGAGAAATACGGGTGAATCATTCATTTTAACAAAATGACACGTAGTTATGAATTACAGCATAAGAGCGATTACAATGGATTTTATCTTATTGTTATATGGCGCCGTGTCACCTCTTGGTGACGATGGTTATACCACTATTGGGTCCTGTCACCCAAGTAGTGATGATTATCACTGTTAGGGCTTATTTGCCTAACCACTGTTAGGGCTTATTAGCCTAACCCCGTGAGAAATTAGTAATATGCACAATACCCTACTAGCCATTGATTAAGATTACCACGACTTACTCCCTGTAATTATAACAATTGAAAATAATTTGAGGTATTGTAAAACAGTTGATAAAAAGAGAATGACTCACATTGCAGATTTATATGAGCAGAGCTTAGCCTACTGATTAGCCTTTCTAACCTAAATTTAATAACATGCACACGAACTCGGTTAGTAACTAATACAGCATTTACGATAACTCACGAGATTAAAACCTTCACAACGAATGACAAAGTGCGATACTTCAACATCCATCGATTTAACGACGAATGACAAAGCATAAACCCTAATGTGGGCAGCACTTAAACATCCATTGGATAGTTTAATCGATCGGACATTGAATCGTAGCAGCGATCGAGTTAATACCCGGTATCGGAGCAGCACCTTGCTAATATTATATGAAATTTCGACTTCAGAGTACTATCAATTCGTTTTTATGAAAAGATTTCGACACCAGTGGATTGTATAAGTGACGGGCTATTTATAGCTGAAATTAGGGTTTCACGCGGCCCGCATAAACCCTCAGCCCAACCTTACGCGGCCCGCGTGGCCGCCCAGTCTACGAGTAGGGTTGACTAGTCATACGTAGGTGTACCAGATGGGCGACATGTGGCACGGTTACGCTTATCTGGTCAAACCCAATGTTGACGCGGCCCGCGTAGGACATGCCTTATCTCTTACGCGGCCCGCCTGAAACCTATTATTCTTGATTTTCTTGATTTTTATGTAAGGTATGGTTTCAGGGGTCCAGGTTTTCACTTACGGTTATTTTTAGGAAAATTTTGAGAGTCCTTACATCCTCCCCACCTTATTTAAAATCTCATCCTCGAGATTCATTGGAATAAGTGAGGATACTTTCGCTTCATCTCTGATTCCAGTTCCCAAGTGTATTCAGATCCTCTCTTTGAATCCCACTTGACCTTGACAAGTACTAACCGTTTGTGTTTGAGAAACTGCACCTTTTTGTCTTCTATTTGAAGAGGTTTCTCAACAAATTTTAACTTTTCGTTTACCTCTATATCTTGGAGAGGTACTACCAAAGATTCGTTTGATAGACATTTCTTGAGGTTGGATACATGAAATACATCATGTACTCCAGCTAACTCTTCTGGTAGTTGTAAACGATAAGCAACTGGTCCTATACGTTGGATCACTGAAAATGGTCCTATGTATCTTGGACTTAGCTTTCCTTTCTTACCGAATCGAACTACTCCTTTCCAAGGAGAAACTTTCAATAGTACTTTGTCTCCAACTTGGAATTCCAAAGGCTTCCGTCTATTGTCTGCATAAATTTTCTGGCGATCTCGAGCAGTCTTCAGTCTTTCTTTGATTTGAGTAATCTTGTCGGTCGTTTCTTGCACTATCTCAGGTCCTGACAATTGACTTTCTCCTATTTCTGCCCAACAAACCGGAGTTCTGCACTTTCTTCCATACAATGCTTCGAATGGGGCAGCTTCGATGCTTGAATGATAACTATTATTATAGGAGAATTCGATCAAAGGTAAGTGATCGTCCCAATTTCCACCAAAATCTATCACACATGCTCTGAGCATGTCCTCCAGAGTTTGGATTGTCCTTTCACTTTGTCCGTCTGTCTGAGGATGATATGCAGTGCTTAAATTTAATCGAGTTCCCATCGCTTCTTGAAAACTAGTCCAAAAATGGGAAGTGAAACGACTATCCCTATCCGAAACAATGGAGAGTGGAACTCCATGTAAGGATACTACTTCATCTACATATAACTTTGCTAATCTTTCCATGCTAAAGGTTTCTTTCATAGGTAGAAAGTGAGCTGATTTGGTTAATCGATCCACAATTACCCAAATCGCATCATTACCTTTTCTAGTTTTGGGTAACTTAGTAACAAAATCCATTGTTATGAGTTCCCATTTCCATACAGGCATTTCTAATTAGACCTGAAGGTTTCTGATGTTCTGCCTTAACTTGTGAACAAGTAAGACACTTAGAAACATATCAAGCTATGTCCTTTTTCATTCCTTTCCACCAAAAGTTATTTCTTAAATCTTGGTACATCTTATTGTTTCCAGGGTGCATAGTATACCTAGATTTATGGGCTTCTTCTAAAATCTTATTTCTTAATTCTACCTGCTGTACCCAAATTCTTCTTTTGTGGAATTTCCAAATTCCATTAGCTCCTTGTTCTAATTCTTTTATTCGTCCCTTCATTCCTTCAGCATCATCTTTAATTGCTGTTTCTTGAACATTCTTCAATTGTTCCATTAAATCTAATTGTAGATTTAATCTAAGAGCACGAACTCGTCGTTGTTTCTCATGGTATTTACGACTTAAGGCATCTGCAACTACATTTGCCTTTCCTTCATGATACTGAATATCACAGTCGTAGTCACTTAAAATTTCCATCCATCTTCTTTGCCTCATGTTTAACTCCTTTTGCCCAAATATGTACCTTAAGCTTTTATGATCCGTATAGACAGTAAATTTACTTCCGTACAGATAATGTCTCCAAATTTTAAAAGCAAAAATTATGGCGCCTAATTCTAAGTCATGAGTTGTATAGTTTTCCTCGTGCTTTTTCAATTGTCTTGAAGCATACGCAATTACCTTCTTGCGTTGCATTAGTACACATCCTAATCCTAATTTTGAAGCATCACAGTAAACTTCAAAATCTTCAGGTCCTTCTGGTAAAGCTAGGATTGGTGCATTTGTTAACTTTTGCTTTAGAACCCTAAAAGCTTCTTCTTGGTTAGGTCCCCATTCAAACTTAACTGCTTTACAGGTTAGCTTAGTTAATGGTACAACTATTTTGGAAAAATCCTTAATTAACCGTCTATAGTATCCGGCTAAACCTATAAAACTTCTAATTTCCATTGCTGATTGCGAAACCTTCCATTTGGTAATTGCCTCTATTTTAGCAGGATCTACATGAATACCTTCGTGATTCACCATGTGTCCTAAGAATTGCACTTCTTGCAACCAAAATTCACACTTCGAGAATTTGGCGTAAAGCTTTTCTTTTCTTAACAAAGTTAAGAGTGCTTGCAAGTGCTGACAATGTTCGTCCTGATTTTTGGAATAAATAAGTATATCGTCGATAAAAACAATTACAAATTTATCCAAGTACGGTTTACAGATTCTATTCATCATGTCCATGAATGCTGCAGGTGCATTCGTTAACCCGAAGGGCATGACTGTAAACTCGTAATGACCATACCTAGTTCTGAAAGCAGTTTTAGGTATGTCTTCTTCTTGTACCTTCAATTGATGATATCCAGAGCGTAAGTCAATCTTAGAAAAGTATCTAGCTCCTTGAAGTTGATCGAATAGATCATCAATCCTAGGTAATGGGTATCGATTCTTAATTGTAACCTTAATCAATTCTCTATAATCAATACACATTCTCATCGAACCATCCTTTTTCTTTACAAACAACACCGGTGCTCCCCACGGGGATGAACTAGGTTGTATGAAACCTTTACTTAGTAATTCATCTAATTGCTTTTTCAATTCTAACATTTCTGTGGGTGCTAACCGATAAGGTGCCTTAGCTATCGGTGTAGTTCCTGGAATTAGATGAATTCTAAATTCTACTTCCCTATCTGATGGTAATCCTGGTAATTCTTCTGGAAATACATCTGGATATTCTGAGACTACAGGAATCTCCTTAAGTTCTTTACCCTTAGTACTAATGATTACTGAAATCATATATACTATTCCTTGCTTTCGTTCATAACTAGCAACTTTCATTACTGATATGAACTTCATGGGTTTATGTGGTTTATCTCCTGTAATCATAATTACTTCTCCGGTGGGTGTGCGAATTTCTATGGAATTTTTATCACAAAGGATTCGAGCATGATTGGCTACTAACCAATCCATTCCTAACACGATATCAAATCCGGCTAAATTCATTGGCAATAGATTTGCATGAAATTTATGACCTAAAAGTTCTATATTCTCTTTTTGCAAAACCTTATCTATTTTGACAGAATTTCCATCTGCTGTTTCGACTGTAAAAATCTGCCAGCTATCACATTTGGAATGAGTTCTGCTTCTTGAGTAGTCAATTGGAAAGCCCTGGCGTTTCTTTTGGTAGCTCCTTCTGCAATTTTGGCTTTGTTATTATCAGCTGGTTTAACTAATTTCGGACAATCTGGTCTGAAATGTCCAGCTTCTCCACAGTTGTAGCAAACTGTGAATTTCTTCCTCCTGCATTCTTCCTCTTGATGCCCTGGAATTTTGCAAAAACTGCAATATCCTTTACATTTTCCAAAATGCTTTCTTTTGCAATTATTGCAAAATGGACCAGTGGAAGATTGCCTAGTCCCTCTTCTTTTGAAATTGTTACGGTTACCCATACGGAATCCTTGGGTAATCTTTTGGGCCACTTCCATTTTTCTATTTTCATCTCTTATACGTACTAGCTCATCTGTCAGTGTGTTAGCTAAATCTACCGCATCATCAATCGTGCGGGGTTTGGCAGCCTTGACAATATTACGAATTTCACCAATCAGTCCCCAAATATAGCGGGAAATGAGTACCGGTTCTGGCGAAGCCAGTGTTGGTACCACTCTAGCATATTCAAAGAATGTCGAAGTATACCCACGACAATCTACCCCCACCATTCGATGATTTAGGAATTTATTCGCCATTTGATCTTTTTCATATTCGGGACAGAATTTTCTTTCTACAAGACTCTTAAATTCTTCCCAGTTCATGGCATACGCCCTCATCTTTCCTTTCGCTTGAAGTACTGTATTCCACCATTCTAGCGCCCCTTCTTTGAAAAGATTTGACGCATACATGACCTGCTCTTCTTCAGCACATTTACTTATGGAATTTACTAACTCGGTTTTCTCTAACCAACGCAGTGCTGCAGTCGCCCCTTCGTTACTTGCAAACTCAACTGGTTTACAGGCAAGAAATTCTTTGTAAGTGCAACCAGGTGTTGCAGCTTTCATTTTCTTAGGGAGCGGAGCTTGCAGGGGATCATCATCATGATTACCGCCTCCGTTTATGCTATTACTGAAGTTATCTTCAGATATACGTTTACTAGGAATGATTTGTTGGGGTTCAACAGGTTTCTGAGCAGCAGCGAGTATTGCAGGAATAGCATTGGCTATCCCCTGAGCAACAATATTTTCTATATCTTGCCTAGTCATAAATTGATCCTCCGGATGTTGCTCAGATTGATTAACCTTGTTAACTGGTTCATTATTAGCGTTTTCCATCTGATAATTAATATATATAATTTCTTAGTATCCAATAAGTAACAATCATACACAAAATAATCATATCAAGTTCACAACACACATATAGCCAAAACTATCGATTTCTCGATTTCATTTTATATTTTATAATATGCGTCAATACACACCAATATCTTACAAAGTTTTATTTTAGGTTATTTTACAAGATTATAGTTTATTTGTATTATTATACAATCACATTTTCATAACCCTTTTTCCCCTCATCAGTTGGAATTTCAGTAACGACGTTCCCTCTCGTCGTATTTCCAGGAGATCTGTTCTCCTACTTCTCTGATCCTATTTCCGGCATCTACCAGCTCCTCGCCAAAGTGGCGGAGTTCAGCTAAATTTTCAGTGCTCATGGGTGGATTTGGTATAGGTTCTGGGTCGAACTGAGGGAGAAAGGAATAAGGACTGTTGAGCAGGTTTTGGAACTGCCAATCATTGGTCCACCACTCGTCCATTCCTAGGGGTTGAGTATGAATTATAGGTTCTGGGATTGCTGGTTCCAAGTTTATTGGTAGTTGTGTTTCAGCAAGATAAGGGTATAGATTATTAGTAATAGGCCTGACGACATCACAGCTCGCCAATGCACGATCTAATTCCTCCTGAAAGGGTAACTCCTCAATTTGTCTAGAGCTTTCCCCAATTTCTATCTTGGTTTGCCTAGAACCTTCTCCAATCTCCATTTCCATTTGCCTAGAATATTTCCCAACCTGCATTTCCATCTGCCTAGAATCTTCCCCAAACTCCACTTCTATTGGTTTAGAATCTTCTCTGACTTCAATCCCCTTTCCTTTGTCTAAGGGATTTTCTATTTTAGGAATCTTCCTAGTTGCAGGTTTCCTCCTGCGCACACGCCTCCATCCCACAAATCTCCTCCTTTTTTTTGGGCTTGGGTTTCTCTGGAGGTGGAGCGTTGAATTCCATAGGTTCTTCTATATCAGGGATATACTTATTAAAATATCTGGAAACCTCTATTTTCACCGAATAGAGATTTAGATTTTGAAGGGCTTCAGACAAGTCGTTCATGCTGTTTAGCATATAAAAATACATAAAAAATTACTAAGTTAAAATTTTATAACAAAATTTCATAGATAACCTTTAAATATTATTGCATACCGTGTGACTAATTTAATACAAAGAACAACTGATAATTAAAGCACACCAGGGTTTATTGTAAACTTATTTATTTTACTGGATAAGGTTCCTGGCTTATAGGTGCTAAGGATACTAAAACTTGAGTAAAGATATTTAAAGATTTGCATTTACTGCTATAGTGGCTAGCATATAGAGATCTGCCCATTTTTCATCTAACTTGTCTTCCCATGGTGGGTTACTGCCTAGTTCTTGGGTTTTCTGATTAACTCTCCATCCTTTGGATTTCTTTAGTTTCTCTTGACTTTTCCTAATAATCAAACTTCTTTTATTAGGAGAAAGTGGTTCCTCATATTCTGCCTTACGGACAAATATTCCTTCTTCAGGATTTATATAGGGTTTTGAGGAATTTGTTTGGGATGAACTTCCCTTCTCGTTTAATGACCTATCTAATTTAAGATAGATGTTTGAAAGCTTTTGCTTACCCATACTGTACACAAATATTCAAATAATAAAACATATAATCACAGAATAGCAATTAGTAAAATTAAGTATTTTCTAAATACTTAATTGGCTTAAATCAGTGGCTCTGATACCACCTTTTCCTGTCACGGCCCCAACCCCGGTTTTACCCGGTCAGGAGCCGCGGGACAGGAACCCGTGGTATTTGATTTATGTGACAGCGGAAGTATTTTAAACAGGATCTTTTAAAAAGCTTGAAATGCCTGATTATTTTATTTCATAATTCGGGATAAACCCCGTACTTTACAATAGAGGAATTTTACTAGGAAATTCCCTGATTTATTAAATCATGATTATTTTAACTGAGCCACCTCTTTAAGCTTGTTAGTGCTCCGTAGCACGTTTTCCTTGATTTACAGCAGGTTGCCTGAAACATGTTTTAAAAATATTTTTGTCAACGGGGAAATACTGGTGAATCATTCATTTTAACAAAATGACACGTAGTTATGAATTACAGCATAAGAGCGATTACAATGGATTTTATCTTATTGTTATATGGCGCCGTGTCACCTCTTGGTGACGATGGTCATACCACTATTGGGTCCTGTCACCCAAGTAGTGATGATTATCACTGTTAGGGCTTATTTGCCTAACCTCTGTTAGGGCTTATTAGCCTAACCCCGTGAGAAATTAGTAATGTGCACAATACCCCACTAGCTATTGATTAAGATTACCACGACTTACTCCCTGTAATTATAACATTTGAAAATAATTTGAGGTATTGTAAAATAGTTGATAAAAAGAGAATGACTCACATTGCAGATTTATATGAGCAGAGCTTAGCCTACTAATTAGCCTTTTAACCTAAATTTAATAACATGCACACGAACTCGGTTAGTAACTAATACAGCATTTACGATAACTCACGAGATTAAAACCTTCACAACGAATGACAAAGTGCGATACTTAAACATCCATCGATTTAACGACGAATGACAAAGCATAAACCCTAATGTGGGCAGCACTTAAACATCCATTGGATAGTTTAATCGATCGGACATTGAATCGTAGCAGCGATCGAGTTAATACCCGGTATCGGAGCAGCACCTTGCTAATATTATATGAAATTTCGACTTCAGAGTACTATCAATTCGTTTTTATGAAAAGATTTCGACACCAGTGGATTGTGCAAGTGACGGGCTATTTATAGCTGAAATTAGGGTTTCTCGCGGCCCGCGTAAACCCTCAGCCCAACCTTACGCGGCCCGCGTGGCTGCCCAGTCTACGAGTAGGATTGACTAGTCATACGTAGGTGTACCAGATGGGCGACATGTGGCACGGTTACGCTTATCCGGTCAAACCCAATGTTGACGCGGCCCGTGTAGGACATGCCTTGTCTCTTACGCGGCCCGCCTGAAACCTATTATTCTTGATTTTCTTAATTTTTATGTAAGGTATGGTTTCAGGGGTCCGGATTTTCACTTACGGTTATTTTTAGGAAAATTTTGAGAGTCCTTACATGAAGCATCTACTTCATATGGGTATTATGAGAAACAAAGGATCGAACCTCCGGATTCAAGCTTTGAAAATCCCGATCCTTACTCTATCGCCGACGTAACCGATAAGATAATGGAACACCTTAAAACTATCGAGCGTTGCATAAAAGAATCTCGCGCAAGGGAAGAGGAGTCCCGCGCAAGAGAAGAATTAAATAAAAAAGAGATAGTTGAAAGTGTAAAAATGGAAGAACAAATAAGTGAAAAACCAACACATGAGTTAAACAACGAAAAAGGTGAGTCCGTTAACGTTAAAAGTCAAGAAGAGTCTAATTTTGAAGAAATTAATCTCTTGTCACCTTCTTTCGAAAACCATTGTTTAGTTCCCACTCATGCTAAGTTTTTAAAAGAGTTAAACACTAGCACTAAAATTGACGAAACGATAAGCATTAAGTTAACTAATGATCAAACTTCGCTAATAAAAGAAGACCCATTTGAAATCAACATTACACCGGTTCCATGTTTTTTTCAAAACTCCTTAATTAGTAATGTCACAATTGATAAAGATCTTTGTGTTAATATAATGCCAAACTACATTTTCAAAAAATTAAGTATTCGTGATTTTTCTACACTTCAAATACCCATTTTTCTATCTAATCGGAAAATAATAAAATCAATCGGTGTAGTTGAGGATGTCTTGGTCCAAACAAATCAAATGGTAATCCCAACCGACTTTGTCATCCTCGATGACGCTCCTCTAGTGTTGGGACGACCCTTTGTAAAAACCCACGAGGCTTTGAAAAACCGGAAGTACAACAACCTATTTATTCAATTAGGGGCATTTAAAAAGAGTGTCGATCTTGAGCGTTCAATGAAATATCCATTCGGCAATAATGACCCCATAATTGAAGATGAAGATGAACCACCCGATACAAGTGAAAAGATTGACCACTTTGTTGAAGAAGAGGTCGCCATAGAACAAACTTTTGTAGTTCTTGATCGAAATGAGCAACCAAATAAGGAGTCTCCTAAAGACCCACCTCTTGAGCTCAAAGAACTTCCAAAAGGTTTGGAATATGCGTTTCTAGACAAAGATGGTAAATTACCTGTAATTATTTCGTCAAAATTAACTAGCTTAGAAAAAGAAAAATTAATTAAACTTTTGCAAAAACACAAAAATGTGATCGCTTGGAAGCTTGTAGATATTAAAGGGATAAGTCCTTCCATGTGCACGCACAAAATTTTAATGAATGATGACTACAAATCGGTAATACAACCACAACGTCGAGTAAATCCAAATGTACAAGAAGTGGTTAAAAACGAAGTCATCAAATTACTTGACGCCAGACTTATTTATTCTATCTCCGATAGTCCTTGGGTAAGTCCCGTACAAGTAGTTCCAAAGAAAGGAGGTATGACGGTAATAACTAATGAAAAGAATGAATTAATACCAACGAGAACTGTCACAGGATGGAGGGTATGTATAGATTATAGGCCGTTAAATGAAGCAACAAGAAAAGATCGCTTTCCTTTACCCTTCATTGATCAAATGTTAGAAAGATTATCCGGTCATAAATTTTACTGTTTCTTGGATGGTTTTTCAGGTTACTTTCAAATCCCGATAGCACCCGAAGACCAAGAAAAGACAACATTCACATGTCCCTATGGAACTTTTGCTTATCGACGCATACCATTTGGTCTATGTAATGCCCCCGCAACCTTTCAATGTTGCATGGTGGCCATCTTCCATGACATGATAGAAAAGACAATGGAAGTCTTCATGGACGACTTTTCTATCTTTGGGGATTCATACGACCAATGCCTCAATAACCTTGAACGAATGCTATCCCGATGTGAGGAAACTAACCTCGCCCTTAACTGGGAAAAATGCCATTTCATGGTAACGGAGGGAATAGTACTCGGTCACAAAATCTCAAGCGAAGGAATGGAGGTTGATCGAGCCAAAATAGACACTATTTCTCGATTACCACCCCCATCCTCCGTTAGAGCAATCAGAAGTTTCCTAGGGCATGCTGGATTCTATAGGCAATTTATCAAAGACTTTTCTAAAATCTCAAGACCTCTAACAAAGTTACTTGAAAAAGTTGCCCCTTTCATCTTTGACAAGGTTTGCAATCAAGCATTTCTAACCCTAAAGGAAATGCTAGTCAATGCACCTATCATGATAACACCTGATTGGAAATTACCTTTCGAAATCATGTGTGATGCAAGTGACTTTGCAGTTGGAGCTGTCTTCGGACAAAGAAAAGAAAAGCATTTTCACCCAATTTATTATGCTAGTAAAACACTTAACTACGCACAAGAAAATTACACAACAACTGAAAAAGAATTACTAGCTGGGGTATTTGATTTTGATAAATTTCGTTCTTATCTTGTTCTTTCTAAAACAATAGTCTATACAGATCATGCAGCCATTCGATATCTGTTCAAGAAGCAGGATGCTAAACCACGTTTGATTCGGTGGATTCTACTCCTCCAAGAATATGATATTGAAATCAAAGACAAAAGAGGAGCAGAAAACACCGCAGCAGACCATCTTTCGCGCCTAGAAGACCCAGCTTTGGAAGCAATCAGGGATGAGCAAATTAATGAAAAATTTCCAATGGAGTCCTTGGAAATGGTGGAATACAGAGAAGAACCATGGTACACCGACTATGCTAACTACCTAGCTAGCTAGCGGTATAGTCGCAAAAGGTTGGCCACATCATCAAAGAAAGAAATTCTTTGCTGATGTAAAGCATTATTTTTGGGAAGATCCTTATCTTTTCAAAATGTGTGCCGACCAACCCATCCACCGATGCGTACATGGTAGCGAAGCAAGAAGAATTCTCCGCCATTGCCATGAAGGTCCATACGGAGGACATCATGGTGCTGCCAGTACCGCACGAAAGGTATTTGATTCAGGATTTTATTGGCCAACCATTTACAAAGACGCCCAAAGTCTTGTCAAGACATGTGATGCTTGCCAAAGAGCAGGTAATATTTCTTCTAAAAACGAAATGCCACAAAATGGCATTCTTGTTTGTGAAATTTTTGATGTGTGGGGACTCGACTTTATGGGACCTTTCCCACCGTCAAAAGGAAACAAATATATACTTGTGGCAGTTGATTACTTGTCTAAATGGGCGAGGCAGAGGCACTTCCAACAAATGATGGAAGAGTCGTAGTTAGATTTCTGAAAAGATTATTCTCTCGTTTTTGAACACCAAAAACTTTAATAAGTGATATAGGTACCCATTTTTGTAATCATCAACTTGAAAAAATCTTAACGAGATATGGGGTCTATCATCAGGCTTCAACGGCATATCATCCTCAAACAAACGGACAAGCCGAAGTGACTAATAGAGGTTTAAAACGAATACTCGAAAAAACCGTAGGGTTAAATAAAAAGGAATGAGCCGATAAATTAGATGATGCTTTATGGGCTTTTCGAACTGCTTATAAAACAACAATAGGTACAACCCCATATAAGCTCGTCTATGGAAAAAGCTGTCATTTGCCAGTAGAAATAGCTCACAAAGCCTACTAGGCAATTAAAAATGTAAACTTAGATTTAGAATTTGCTGGTAAAAATTGATTTTGTCAATTAAATGAATTAGACGAAATAAGGAATTATGCATACTCAAACTCTGAAATTTATAAGGAAAGAATGAAAAACTTGCATGACAAACACATTAAACCTAATGAATTTTGAGTAGGAGATCAAGTTCTATTGTTTAATTCACGACTTCGACAGTTTCCTGGTAAATTAAAGTCTAGGTGGCCAGGACCTTTTTCCATCACCCATATTTTCCCACAAGGTGCAGTAGAAATTAAATCTCGGCATGGAATTCCATTCAAAGTCAATGGCCAACGGTTGAAGCTCTATCAAGGATTCATTGAGGATGAGGAGGAAGAAATCTCGTTTCGAACGGTCGAAGAGTAAAAGCATCAACATCATACCTGGTAAATTACGAACAGACGGGTCGACATCTAAATCAGTAAGTCTTCTAACCAAGTTTTTGGGAAACAAGGGCATTCACACGAGCACTAAAAAAAAGGTTGCCCCCCCCCCCCACGGGGCCGTGTCCGCGCAACTATCAGGATAAAACCCCTTTTCCAAACAGTTTCTTCATTTCCACACGCTCCGTTTCCCTGAAAACTCTCTGGTTCAGGCAATTTTTCTGCAAGATTTCGACGTCTCCTCTACTTCTAACAACATCAAGGTATGATTCTATCATCATTAGTAGTTAGATTAAGCATTTGCATGTAGTTAAAACATCAAAAATTTGGGGAAAAATCTAGGGTTCTTGAACTTTATCCTGATCGAACCTCAAATTTTTGCATAAATCTGTTAGCATTAGTTTAGATTCATGTTATATGAAGTGAATCCACTTGTATTGTTCATAGATTTGCCCGATTTCTCATAAAAACCCCAAACCCTTGTTTTTGAACCGGAAAAGATAAAATCGAAGGGGTAAACGGTTTGTTTTGGAAAAAAACGGCACTTGGGGTTTCATTTTTGGGGAAAACCGCCTCTACTGGACCAAAAATTTTCATGTTTTCGGGACCGAGTCAAAAAATGGAATTTTTGGGAAACAGACGTCTGGACACGGGGGCGTGTCCAGCCATTTTCTGACCAACATGGGGCGTGTCCGCTGAACACTGGGCCGTGTTCAGCCGACTGTTTTCAGTCTTCTCCAAAAATTTCACTGTTTCGTGCTAATTGTTTGGTATATTCTTTCAGATGTCCAAGAAATTCACAAGGTTCAATGCAAATGAGTTGGATGCTAAAGCAAGATACGATGTGCTTCGAACCAGACCGGAGGAATACCCACGACAAGTGTGCATGGACCTTTTAGCAACAGTGAACCAACTTGACCGGTTTAACAACCTAGTCACCTGTCCACTAAGAGCCGCCCTAACCACTCGACTTCGCTCAGTCCACGAATATAATCTGGAATTCTATAGCACATTCGTGTTCAATTCAAGATGCGACCCATTTGATAATGATGGGGTAGAATTCCGATGTGGGGGGACTAAGTACTCTATCTCGATGGCACAGTTTGGGTCGATAGTTGGGTTGTATGCGGAGGAAGATGCGGGTAATGAAGAAAACACCGGAGGGTTACGTGAATTATCAGAAAACGAACGCCAAGCCGCTTGGGCTCAAATAGGAGAAGGGCACTACAACCCAAGCAGCACTAAGAGCACTAAGTTGAGGGACCCACTTTACTGTTACATCCATAGGGTCCTCACTTACTCTCTTAGCCAAAGGCATGATAGCAGTGGCGTTGTAGGGTTGAGAGATCTGGTGGTCCTTCATTGCATTCATACCCGCACCCACCTCGATGTTCCGTACCTCCTGCTCCGAAACATGCATTGGAACCGGCTTGCTACTCCACCAACCCCTATCTTCTTCGGGGGGTGGATATACCGTCTCTTCAAGCATTTCGTGAACATGCCCAGGTCTTTCCAAAAGAGCCCATGGTCGGGAAGAGTGGACATACACATCTGCCGCTCCATGAACTTGATCTATGAAGCCGAAGACAGGACGGTTAGCTTCCAAAGAGTCCAGGGGCATGCCTGGAACCCGCAAGAGGCACTCGTCCTTCATGCTCCACACTTTCAGCCTCCTCCTCAATACCAGTATCAGCCCCATGGTGATCCGGGCCAATCCTCCTCATAAAGAGGCGGTTTTACTAATTTTTAAAGCTTACATGACTTATTGCAGGAAAACCTCATGTGCACCAGGAACACCTATAACATGGCGAGCAACACATACACCCGGGTCGGAGCAATTGAGAGAAACATCTCCGATATACAGGATGACATTGGGAGCATCCGGGAGTACTTGGCGGGGCATGGAGGAGGAGATGATGAAGACGAGGATATGGACTATGCGGGAGGAGCCGAGGTAGGAGCAGCTGGTTGGAGGTCCCACAGGTTAACCCTCTTTTCTCATGAACAATTTCCGGCCTACGTGTTGTGTGTTGAACAATTTACTTCCTTGAACTCTTTTTACTTTCTGCATTTATTTTTCTTTTTAACTTTGTGGTATGGATGTTTGAACAATGGTAATTTAGGATGCTTGCTATGGTTTGGTGTAGTGTTTATTGATAAAACAGGTACATACGAGGCTTAGAGCACTAAATATTAGTGCTACTAAAGCCGGGACAGGAAAACCGAAGCCAGAAACCTGTTTTTCACCTTTGCAGATTGTCTACACGGGGTCGTGTCTAGCCGACACGCCCCCGTGCCCATTGTCCCAGACCTGCTGTTTGTAAAAAAATTCTGCAGATTTTCACAAGACACGGAGTCGTGCTCAACCGACACGCCCCCGTGTCCACCTTCTGTAAGTTATCGTTACTGGCACTCTGACCACGGGGTCGTGTTCATCCGACATGGGGCCGTGTCCAGACACCCAGTAACATAAAATTTTACTTTTTCACACCTTTTTACACATTCAATCAACCTAAAAACTTATTTTTGGGACACATTGAGGACAATGTGTAATTTAAGTGTGGGGGGGATGCTAAAACCTTGAATCTTGCAAGCCTAATTACAAGCCTTACCCAAAACTCTATTGGAACCGCTAATCACCCCAAATTTTTTTCAAAAAGTTTTCATTTTTTTTACTTGTCTAGGTTTAATTTGGGAATTTCAAATTCTAAAAGGTTATATTTTTACAAATTTACAACCGATAGCGTCGTGATAAAAAGAACCAACATAAGAAAATTATGAAACGACATGACAAGTTTAGTTAAAATTTGATTATATATACTTGATCACATAAAAACCCATTCCCACAAAAAGTGAGTTTTGAGCCTTTATTGAGCATACAAATACATATCTATAAACTAAATGCTCATTTTTCGTTTCTTGTGTGAATAGCCGCTTGGTTCTTACGACTCTAGAACTTGCCACGACGATACATTCCTGGTCCTTACCAACTTAAACCCGAGTAAGTAAATGATGGAGGCATTAGGACTAACCCTTTTTATTTCTACACCATTATTTTTCTTTTTTTTTACTACCTACCCAAAATCCCCCTAGTTAACCCCTTTGAGCCTAAACCTTTTCATTTCTTAACCCAAAACAAACACCCTTTTACCCACCAAAACTTTTTTTTTATTTTTAACCCTTTGTTTTAGTAATAAGCTCGGTTTTTCTTACGACTTCCCTAAAAAAAATGATGATGATGAGGAAGCAAAAAGGAATAAACAAACAAGTTTATTAAAAATAACTTTGTTTGAATAATGGCTTCATCAAAATAAAATAAAAAAAGAAATTAATTACAAAAATAAAAAGTCTTACGAAACCGAAGCTTTTTTCGCCTTTCGCCCTTTTCTACTAACCACTAACCCAACCACCTACCTTTAACCCAAGCCTAACCCTTCACCCAAAAAGTCCTCTTGATATTTACAAATGTGTATAGTTAAAAAGGAGGAGGATTGATTGCTTGGCAATCTTATGGTAGGAGTAAGTTCCATGCCGCTCTCGAGTGATTCACCAAAATACATATTCGGCCGAGTGTTGAGTGATCCCCCGTGAGGTATGTGAACTTGTATATAAATGGCATTTTAAAAAGGCATGTTATGCCCTAATAAGTAATTTATCTTATGTAATGTTTTAAATAAATCATGACGAATAGGATTGTAAATAAATAAAAATAAAACTTAATAAAGAATCTTGGAAATCCCCACACTCTATGACAAGCCTAAAACCTTTTCTTCTACCCATTCCATTTGGGAGTGTACAGCCACATTATAAAGAGTTTTGCTTGAGGACAAGCAAAGATTCAAGTGTGGGGGTATTTGATGTGTGCAAAATGCAACATATAAATTACATCAAATGAGGCATAAAACTAACCCTTTTTTAGTACTAATGTTGGAAAAAGTGTGCTTTTTTCTTCCTTTTGTATTTTCAGGTTAAAAGAGCTTAAGTGAACAAAAGAAGCAAAAATACAGCCAAATCCAGCATAAATACAAAAAAAGGAACAAACGTGGCATACCCGACCCCTCGACAGCATCTTCCCAAGCAAAACACGAGAACAGAAGGCTGAACACGCCCCATGCTCAGTGAGCACGGGGGCGTGCCCAAGTGTCTGTAGAAAAGACAAAGCTGTAGAAGCTTCTATCACCCACCACAGTGAGCACGGGGGCGTGCCCAAGTGCCCAAGTCTCAGTGAGCACGGGGGCGTGCCCAAGTGCCCAAGTAGCAGACACGGGGCCGTGGTCAACTCTAAGATTCGCAGAATCTGAGGAAATCTTGATAGTACAGATACGCTTCTTCACACGGGGTCGTGCCCAGCGGACACGGGGGCGTGGTCAACTAATGCAGACAAACTGCATTTAATGAAGAAAGAGAGAAGGGTGGACACGGGGTCGTGCCCAATGGACACGGGGCCGTGCCTGAGCTTCTGTGCAGGCTATAAATAGGGGTGCTTGGCTCATTTGCAAACCATCCCTTGGCACACCACCTCTCTCACACTTCACCCACACTCCACCACCACCACAACACCATCATCCACCACCATCATCCATCATCCATCATAGAGTGCGTGAGTAGTCTCGGGATCCAAGATTGATCGTAAGAGTTCTTGACAATCAAAGGCCATGTTTGCCTAAGTCTCTTACATCACTTGGTGAAGACAAGTGTCTAGTGTAATACTTTTTATTTTTAATATTTTCGCACTTTTTATTTGGTTATGTATTAATGACTTTAATAACTAGTTTCTTTTGTTGAAGGTGAGTCTTCCTTATCGTTTGTCCGTGGTGTCTTGGCATTATTTTACTGTCTATATAAAATAAAAGATTTTCACCATTCGTATCTCCACGGTCTATATGGAGGTATGTTGGCTACCTGGTCGGGGGTTAAGGGAACGGTTTGGTAAGAGTCTTGCCTTGTTCAGTGTATAGATCCTGCAAGGACCTGGGTCAAATTTAGTAGGACCTCCTTCAATACCCACCGGTATTGGATGGCGGGGGTCCAAACTCTTTGATCCCCTCATATGCAAGCTACTATTAAAACTTTAACCGACTACTTAGGACTGTATCCCTGCTGACTCAGACTACTTAGCCGAGGGTAACGTCACCTTCAAAAGAGGGGCCTACCACATTACGCACTAATAACTTAATTAATTATCTTTTAATAATCCAACCCTTTAGGATTGTATCCTTGCTGACTCAAACTACTGGGTTGAGGGTAACATCACCTTCAAAAGAGGGGCCTACTACAATAACTAAGATAATCTCTTAAAAAGTGCAAAAGTGCGGAAATAATCAAAGGTTACACTAAACACAAGTCGGATCCAAGTGATTCATCTTGTCTATCTGTTTTTATTTTTATTTTTCAGCATTTTAGTTAGTTTTATTTTTCTAGTTTAAAAACCTTTTTCTAAACTTTTGATTTGATTAGATGTTGAGGATAAACCGGTATTAAAAGCTCTTGTGTCCTTGGACGACCTCGGTATCTTACCAACACTATACTACGCTCACGATGGGTGCACTTGCCCATATGTGTGTTTAGTGTTAGTAAATATCGTGTTTTATAAATTTAAAACTTGGCTAAAAAGTATTAAAGGGCTTAAAATATACATTAAAAACTATACGACACTTCACACGCATCAAATCTCCTTGAATAACCTATATTGTAACTGATATATTTTTGGGTTAAATCGATATTATATTTATTATTTGTTTATCAAAGTATGCTTAAACACATTAAATTTTATTCTAATTCGTTCCGGTTAGTAAATGTATTGCCAAAACTTGATTTTTGTTAATGAATCAACCATACGTTAAAAAAAGTTCACTTTTTAATTCTAGTAATTTTCCAATCAAACATTTGTTTTCTATAGAATTCTAATTTCACCAAATTATAGACGTAACAAAATTTTAATTCTAGATTAAATTCTTTTATATACAGATAGACGTGTTGATGATACATGCAATAAATGATTTCATATAGTATAGTATCATAAAACTATACATGTTTGAATTATACATATATCATATATTAAAGTTGTTCTATACATGTATTGTTGATTCGCGAATTAGTGATATTGTGCGAATTATAATTCTAGATTAAATGCTTTTATATACAGAAACTCAAAAGAGAATTTATTTTAAATTTGTGCATATAAGAGATTAATGAGTGTTTCTTTAAATAAAGTAATTATGGAACATGCAAAGATAATTACTATTTTATTTTAATAAGAAAAAAGATCGTAATAGATATTAAATAGTTATATATAATCTATCTGTTATCTTATTTTTACAATAATTATATTGCAATCAATGTTATTTATAGTTTTCATCCACGTGTATCTTTTTTAATACAGTTTATTATGACAAATCTTGCAAAACCTGAGTTTATGGCTTTAGATATTACTGAGAAAAACTATTTGTCATGGGTATTGGATGCTGAAATACATTTGAATGCCAATAATCTGGGTGAAACAATTAAAGAAGGAAATAAAGCAAATACCCAAGATAAGACAAAAGCCATGATCTTTTTACGCCATCATATTTATGAGGCTTTGAAAAGTGAGTACCTCACTATCAAGGATCCACTTGTCCTTTGGACCAACCTGAAAGAAAGGTATGACCACCAGAAAACGGTAATATTACCGAGAGCTCGTTACGAGTGGATCAATTTAAGGTTGTAAGACTTTAAGTCTATAAGCAAGTACAACTCGACAATATTTAGAATCACATCACAATTGATTCTATGTGGTGAAAATATTACTGATAACGAAATGTTGGAAAAAACATTCTTAACCTTTCACCCCTCAAATGTGATACTACAAAAACAATATCGTGAAAGGGGTTTCACCAAATATACTAAGTTAATATCATGTTTGCTTGTGGCCGAGCAAAACAATGAGTTCTTAATGAAAAATCATGAGATTTGTCCGGTTGGAGCAACCTCAATCCCTGAAGCTAATGTGGCAACATTTAATGGCCAAAGTGAAAGTTATGGACATGGTCGAGGTTATCATCGTGGTTATGGTCGTGGTCATGGTCGTGGACGTGGCTGAGGAAATTATCATAGTGTTCAGTTTAAAAACAAAGGGACCCACCAAAAGTGGCATAATAATGAAAATAAATCCAGTGATGAAAATAATAAAAAGAAGGTGGGATCTTCATCGAATGCATGTTACCGATGTGGAAGTAACAATCATTGGTCGAAGACTTGTCGTACAGCCAAACACTTGGTGGAACTTTATCAACAATCCATCAAACATAAAGCAAAAGGAATAAAGACAAATTTTACATATGAGGTTGCAAATGTTGATAAAGACCATAATGATACAACTAATCTGGATTATGATGATTTCCTTATTGAGCCAACTAACTTGGATTCTGGTGATATCATGGCTGATAAAACCCAGTTGGATGCTTCCAATTTTCCTTACATATGAATTATTAGTTTTTAAGTGATGTTATTTCCTTCATTTCTTTAAGACATTTTGTTTGAGTATTTTGTTTTGTTTTGATGCGTATGAAGCATTTTGGGATTTATTATGTTTGAAGCATGTTAGACATTTTATTTATATGATTTTTTGTTTTGAAGCATATGGAGTGTTTAACTAAGATCCCTATTAATGGAGACGATATATGTCTAATAGACAGCGCATCAACGCATACAATTCTTAAGAAAAAGAATTATTTCTCAACTTTAACCATGAAAAAGGCAAATGTTGGTACTATATCTGGTAAATCAAAATTAATTGAAGGCTTTGGAGAAGCTTATGTAGTGTTGCCAGGTGGAACACCATTTAAAATAACCAATGCGTTATTTTCCCCAATGTCTCAAAGAAATCTAATAAGTTTTAAAGATGTTTGTTTAAACGGATATCATCTTGAGACTACATCTAAGGGACATGATGAGTACCTTCATATCACAAATACCAGTTCGGGTAAAAAGCATGTGTTAGAAAAGTTGCTTGCACTTGCCTCTGATTTGTATTATACTAAAATTAATGCAATTGAATCAAATGCAGTCATAAACAAGAAGTTTATAGACTAAGAAAATTTTATCATATGGCATGACCGGTTAGGCCATCCCAGATCAACAATGATGTGAAAAATTATAAAAAAAATCATTTGGGCATTCTTTGATGAGCCAAAAGATTCTTCAGTCCAAGGATATTACATGTGTTGCATGTTTACAAGGGAAGTTGATTACTCGCCCATCACCAATGAAGGTGGGGACTGGATCCCTGATTTTTTGGAAAGAATACATGGGGATATTTGTGGACCTATACATCCCCCTAGTGGACCATTTAGATACTTTATGGTCTTAATTGATGCATCAACTAGATGGTCACACGTGTGCCTACTATCCAGTCGTAATATGGCATTTGTACGACTACTTGCTCAGTTAATAAGGCTAAGAGCACATTTTCCCGATTACCCCATCAAGAAAATCCGATTAGACAATGCTGGTGAATTTACATCCCAAACGTTTAATGATTATTGCATGTCTATTGGGATAAATGTAGAGCATCCTGTACCTCATGTACATACACAAAATGGGCATGCTGAATCGCTTATCAAGCGACTTAAAATGGTTGCAAGACCAATGGTTATGAAATCAAAACTACCAGCATCTGCTTAGGGACATGCAATTATACATGCAGCAACACTAATTCGCATCAGGCCAACGAGTTATCATACTCCCCCCCCCCATTAAAGTTGGTTCTTGGTCAGGAACCAAATATTTCCCATCTAAGGATTTTTGGTTGTGCTGTATATGTTCCAATCGCTCCACCACAACGCAAGCAGATGGGGCCTCAAAGGAGGTTAGGAATATATGTTGGGTATGAATCATCATCGATCATTAAGTATTTAGAACTACAACTGGTGATTTATTTACAGCTCGATTTAGTGACTGTCATTTTGTTGAATCAACATTCCCACCATTAGGGGAAGACAAAAAGCAGCTGGATAAAAGAATTATTTGAATGAATTGTCATTATCTCATCTTGATTGTGACACTTGTGCTCTGTAAACGATGTACGATGTATAAAAATATCAATTATCAATGAAACGATGTATTTTGGTCTCTATGTTTGTGTATTTATGTTTGACGATTTTACGTTTTGATTCTAGTTCGATTTCAAGCTTCTAATCGCTTTCTGGAGAGTTATACGCAAACTGTTACATGATCAGTTTAACGCAACAAACACTCCAGAACAGTGACATATTCTTAACATACCTTAAATAACCTTTACATCACTTAGAAATAAGTTTTGAAGGGTTTGGTGTGTCAAAAACAAGTTTATTCGATCGCAGGGACTATTTGCGACAAACTGTGAAAGTATGCCGATTCATATAGCAACAAACATTCCGGAACAAGATCATAAGCTAAACATACCCTAAATATCCTTTACATAGCTTAGAAATAGGCTTTGAGGGGTTCGGTATGCAAAAATGCGCTTATTTGATCAATAAGGACTAAAAGCGTCAAAAAGTGCATAAGTTTGCATTTAGGCGCATATCTTACGTTCTGAACATATCCTGATATCCAAAAATTCTTGTAATCATTAAAATATTTTATTTTAGTCATTGGAATGCAAAAATGCCATTCGTCGCGTAATTTGGATCGTTTTTCGCGTCCGTTCGAGTTTCGTCGTAATTAACCAAATAACGTGACCGTACGACCAAACGAACTGACACTCGAGATGTTTTCAATCATATTTCATGTTCCCTATTCTTTAACATCATCAAAGAGCCTTGAAATGGGGATAACGGGGGTTAAATGCATCAAAAACCAAGTTTTATGCATGCAGGGACTGTTTTTGACAAATCCTGAAAGTTGGTCGCGAGGCGCGTAAGCCTATGCTTACTCTTTCGCGGGGTGCGATAGCCACATCTGGCAGGTTCAATGTATTCAGCAAAACAGCCTGTTCTCATTGTTTTTAACCATTGTTTTTACATACTATGAGCTGGTTTGTGTGCTCATCAAGCCCCCTAATCAGTATGTAACATTTGTAGGGCCAAGATCATGCTTTGATCCTTGCAAAAACACATGTAATGATCTTAAAGGCTCATGATTGCCTATAAATACCCACCTCTTATGCTCCATTCTTTGCTCATTCAAGTTTCTTTCACTCAATCTCTGATTTGAAGCTATCCCACTTGGTTGAAGGCTTCATACTTAAGTTTTCTTTGATCTCTTTCCAAGCTTGGACCCTTTGTAAGTGATCTTTCATGCTTGTTTATGTATTCAAGCAAGAAAGTCAAACAGTGTTTGTGTAGGATCGTTTGCATGACCAAAACGAGTCGTTCAGAAGAGTTCTAATCAATACGAGAGGCGGAAACAAACGTATCGACTTTGAATCAGCTTGATATACACTCTAATTGTCTTGTTTATTGATATAACAATGTTTTACAGCCTGGAGACACTTCGGCAGCACCTCGGTACCGGAATCAGAAAGTTCTACAAATGAAATGACAAGTCAGGTATTTATAGGAGTTCCATTTCGCATGGAATGGGTATGCTCATTTCGTGCGAAATGGACAATGCCCATTTCGTGCGAAATGGCTCTTCCATTTCGTGCGAAATGGTCACATCTCACATGATTCTCATTTTTCTTGAACTACGTGCCCTGATCTATCATTCTAAATACAAGACTCGATACAAGACGAAGTCGACAGACATATGCACCAACAGACTCCCCCCTTAGATGTTTACGAAGTCTTCAGTGTCGAGTCTTCGGTATATCACATCTTCAGTCTTGATCAGTCTTCGTGCTCTTCCCAAACTATCTGACAATGTAAGCATCCTTCAATCTTTTTCTCTTCTCCAGAATCTCAACCTGGCTCTTTACCATTCAAACTCCCCTTGAATGTTGATCTAATCTTCAATCTCCTCTTTCTATCACTCATCAGCATTAGCAGCTGGCATGATCATCAGGATTCGAATCTGGCTCTTGCATCTTCAGACTCCCCTTTGCTAGCAGACTCCCCCTTAAATTGTTCCGGGATCGCAATCTGACTTAGCTTTTCCACAGGTGTCTGCTATATATAATAAAGTGCTTCTGAATTCATCTTATCTTTTAATCATTTCAATTCTTCTTTGTTGAGTAATAACTTAATCCTTGAATAAAATGTTTCTTGTAACAATATCAATACAACCTAACATAGATATTTCCACCTAACGTTTTCAATTACGAAATCCAATTTGCATTAGTTCGCGAATCATGACAAGAATTCTATCTCTATCTAGAATAGAGAAAGAAAAAATAGATTTTTTCTAGTGCAATTCCATTCCGTTTTTCTATTTTTTTTTTTCGTTCCTATTCTCCTTTCTCAAAAAAAATTCAGTTCGTCTCCTGACTTTCCGTAGCAACAGGATCAGGAACCTGGCTCAAATCTGCACATCTTCAGGAGTCGAAGCCTGGCTAACCTGCACAGACTCTACCTCAAAATAAATTTCACAATTTTAACAATCTGAGAAATTTATAACTCACTTGCAAGTATCGCTCAAAATGATTTAACATTTAAAAACTCTGATAACCACTTGTAAGAATAACATTCAGATTTGACATTTTCATTTCGAAATCTTTTCTCATTTCAAACAGACTCTCCCAACCCTGTTGTTCGTCATGTTTAGCACTTGGAATTTTGAAAATCAGCTTTCCAACATCAGTTTTCGAAAATCTTTTTGTATTTTCAAAAATTTTATGCTAAAACACAATCTTTTTGGGTTTTTGTTTATAATGAAATGCAGAAACGAAATATTTACAAACAATATTTTTGTGAGTTTATGTAAGAGGATCATACCAGTTTATGAGACAAATCACTAACACCATTAAGCTTTAAACATTTTAAGTTCTAAACGATTCACGTAGATTGTCAGTATACAGATCCACTTAAATTTTCACACAAAGTTCAACTGTTTCGAGATACGAGATTAGTGTTTTAGAGACTTAAACTTATTCGCGTGTCCCACCTCAGAATATACTCCCGTATCCAGACTCCTATATTCAGTCTTACAGGTGAATGTACACTAATGATATCTATAAGGGGTTAATGCGAGACCATGAGAGCTCAGGCTATTGCTTCCACAAAATCAGAGAGATGATGGTTCGACTTTATGTGTGTTCCCTTTAGAGAATCTTTTCTTCAACAGCACATGATTAGCATTTTTCAATGTTTCATCATTTTTTATGCTGAGGGTGGGCTTTAAGATTAAAGCAATGTAAAGTATTATACGAGGACTATGCTATTGCTCCCGCAAAAACAGAAGTCCTGGTATAATACCCCAGATATCACCACGCACAAAGACCTAGTATCTCAGAAATAGAAAGCCCTTCAAACAAGATTTAGGGGGTTGCCCATATATCCGAGAGATGTTCCCCACGAGATAAGTAAGTTTCATATTTAGGTTTATATCTCGAACACAATCTACTAAGCGTGTAAAAACCTACTGGCATATCATCAGTGAGACCGTTTATCACATTTGACTTTCCAATTCTTTAGCATGCTGTGATTGTCCACTGATGTACTATCATTTCCTGTTTTTTCACAATAAAACTCTTTTTCATTTTCTCATGTTTTTGGATTTTTCAAATTTTATCATGTTTTTGGATTTTTCAAATTTTTGAAATTTCTAAAATTTTTACTCCCCCTAAAATAAAAAATATATTTCAATTTTTGATTTTCAAGGAAAATTTGAAAACAAACTGTACAAATAAAATGACAACTGATTCGAAATGCTTCAATTCGCCATTCACTTGGCATAAACAAGCAGAACTCCCCCTGACAACAAACTATTTTCCCATTATGACTTTAAAACACTTAAGTTTGTTTTAATCAAAATGGTTTTTCCGGAAAATAAGTTTTGTTGATATTCACAAACCACTTGTAGGTTAGGGGTTTCATCACGTTGTTTTTCAAACACTTGAATGAAAGTTAAATCAAGTTCAACTTAATGACCTTGATTAACCACATGTAGGTACATACACTTGTATGTTCGCATCAATCAATACCACTTGTAAATTGAAATATGACAATATTTGAGATTTGAGAAAGATGTTGATTCCTGCTCCACGATTACCAACTTGGGAGCTTCGGCAGGTCAGGATTTTTACATATGAAATACAGACACCCAAGCCTGACTAGCTTTGGGTGTGATCTTTTCAGTTTCACTTGGGGTTTCAACATTTCTTTTTTCTTCATAAAAATCTTTCACCCCTTTGGCCTTACGCTCGACCATTTTTCCAAAAATATGTTTTACTTTGCCATTGAAAGCTTTTTCGACATCAAATTCTTTCTTTTCAGAATAGAATTGATTTGAGATTTCCACTTTACCAACTTTTGATTTTAAATTTTCAGCCCGCAATGGTGGAAAGTTGACATCATCCATTAGCGGGACTGAATTATCACTTTTAACCTCAACTTGTGGCTCCTCTGACTTTGACGAGTCAGATTCATCGCCATATTTCACATCTGATTTCTTTGGAACCCATGTTTGGTTGTTAAGATTTACCCTTCTTTTGTAAAACCTTTGCGAACACTCACCAACTTCATATGTTGAGTTTTTAAACACTTTGAATTTTTCAGTTGGTGGTTCAGTTTTATCAACAACCTTTTCTTTTAGTTTAGAAACAACTTCCTATTTTGTGTTGGTTGCCTTTGGACAATTCCAGGCGATGTGACCAACTTTTTTACATTTGTAACAGGTTCTCGTCTCCTTCTTCTTCTGAACAGCTTCATTCTTCATTCCTTCTTGCTTCTTAGCAAGGAATTCTTTGTTCGATTGCTTCCAGAATGAGCTCTTTTCTTCTTCTTCCGAGCTTAACCCTGAAACAAATACAGTTTTTAGTTTATTAGTTTTCTCATTTTTATGATTTTCTGGTGAAATAAAACCCAATCCCTTCTTTTTGAAATTACCGTTATGGTTTGGTTCTTTCGATAACCTGAACCAGAACTGTAACCCTTTTTCTTGTTTAACCTTTGTTGAACCCTTGAGGTGTATTGTTTAGGTTTCCCAGAAAGCTTTAAATCTTTTATTTCAGAAATATTAATTTCTGTTAGTTTGAAAACCTTTTTGATCATTTCAGTTTTAACACCTCTTATTGGAAATTCCTCATCAGAATATAATTTGTCTGAATCATACAAAGTATATGCCACTCTGATTGGTTCGTCATTCAAATTAGATTTTGATAACATAAATTCTTTATTATAAACCCTTTTGACCGATGATTTTGGACTGTCAACTGATGATGAACTCGAACTCTAGGATTCAGATTTTGACTCTGACTCCTCAGCTTTATCCAACACTTGATCGACCACTTTCTTTATTAACTCAGACTCATGATCAGTGTCAGACGATGTGAACGTGACGTCAATGTTTTCTGGTAATTCATCAGTTGTTTCGGACTTTAACTTTATATTGACTGCCTTTTTGACTTGTTCCTCATTTGGTTTTCTGGGAGAATAACCTTCCCAGATCGGAGGCGGACACTTGTTATAATTTGCACTTTGTTTCTTACCAGTATCCTTCTCTTCCGACTTCTTATCCTGAAAGGCTTCAAAACCTGCAACAGTTGGATAAATTCTATCAATCAAATAATCAGAACTTGAATAACTTTGCAGCAATCGTCTGATTCTTTCATTTTCTATCTTTTCTGTCTCCAACTCCTGCTTCAACTTTGCACATTCTTCAATATAGTGGTTGATAGCCTTCTGCTTAGACATCATCACTGCATTCATCATGGTTAAAGCATCTTCTCTTTCTGAGTTTGTCTTTTGCAGACTATTCACCGTTCTATTCAACACATCATACGATTCTTTCACATACTTAACATCGAACAATAACTTTTCTTTCATCTTATCAAGCTCACTAAACTTCTCATCTTTCTCTTCACAATGTTTGCATGGTTCCAAACATTTTAGACAAGGTTTCGTGATCTCAACAATTTTTTCAACTTCGATAATCTTTTCAACTTCGACTATCTTTTCAACTTCAACCACCTTTTCAACTTCAACTTCTTTTCTCTGTTCAGACTTCTCTTCCTGAGCAACATTCTCGCATTTTTCCTTTTTTCTGATTCTTTGCTGCTCGCTTCTCCTTTAGTTTCTCCAATCTATCTGCAAAATAAAATTTAAAACTTTCAGGAGATAATTGAGTTTTTCCAATGTTTATTTGCATTTCTTCTTCATCATCACTGTTATCAGTTGATGATAGATCAAAGACTGTTGTCTTTTCTGAGCTTTCTTCTGAAGAAACAGACTCTTCATCTTGACTTTTCTCATCATTAGCAAACACATCCATCCATTCCTTCATCAAATCTGGTTCTTGAACTATTTATGCAATGAAAGCTCTAAACATTGAATCTTCCGGAATGTATTTGTCCCAGCTAAAACCTTCTAGCAATTTTTCATCATCTTGATTAACCAGATAAGCTTTCTTCTTTCCATCTTCAATAGCATGGGATGATGACGGTTGTTGAGCAACTTGTTGATATATAGCTTTCCGATATTAATCATTATTCCCGAACGGATTCTGAGCTCCATCTGCTTCTCGATTTATACATTCCCTCTTGAAATGTCCTTTTTCCCTGCATCGAAAACAAGTAACTTTAGATTTATCAAAACCTAAAGTAGAAACATTAGCATCACGGAAGTCATCTCTTCCTGTAATCAGTTTAAATTTCTCAGCTCTCCTCAACACACTTGCTAAACACCACTTAATATCCATAAGCTCCATTTCCTCAGCATCGATCTGATCGTAATCCTCTTTTGTCAACATAGGATTTCCGATCCTTCCTGCAACTAAACCCTCATATGATTCTAACACTGTAGCTAGTAATGCCATATGACCGTTAGCGACTTCTTCAGAGAAATTTTGACCGTTCTGAAGATGCAACGCGATGTTGCAGTGTAACACATGACCATTACCATTGTTTGAGCTTTGAGACTGATAACTTGAGGTTGAAACATTCGGATTAACATTCGAGTATGAAGAAAAACCACTGTTGCTGATTGGACTTTGATTAACTGATCCAGATGAGATTTCTGTGCTGAAAGCAGTTTGGACCTTCGGGCTTGCTTCAACATTCTGAACATTCCCTTTGTAATACATCTTGATGTCTTGTTGACCACTCGGATTGTTCATTCTAGCAATCTTTTGTTGTTCAAGATCTTGTCCTTCAAGCTTTTCAATGAACTGAGAAATTGTCAATTTATCATATTCTCCAGTATTCTTTAAGATCATCATATATATACCCCATTCTTTCTGAGGTAAAGCATCAGCTAATTTGTCAACCCATTCTTCTCGATCTTTGTTTATATCTAACAGTGACATTGATCGCACTAAATGCCAATATCTCTCAATGAGCTTCTTTGTAAATTCACCCTGCAAGCTAGTAAACAGATCAAATTCTTTCTTTAACATTGATTTCTTACTCGTGATCATCTCCGTACTTCCTTCAAACTTAATTCGCAGTGCTTCCTAAATCGAACGTGAAGTACCATCATGTTGAAGTAATATGAAGATGTCTTCTTTCACAGCTTGCTGAAGCAGACTAATCATCATTTTTTCTGCTTTATACATATCTATCTCTTTATTCGACAATTCGGAAATAGTTTTGATAACTCCCACATCTGTACAAGGTTTAACATACTTCTTTTCAATACACTCCTAAGACATCAAATGATTTGCTTGAACCCAATTTTCAAACCGGTCTTTCCAACAATAATATTCTTCAATGCCCATCAACTTTGGAGGTTTCTGTAACGTTCCTGTTTCATTTTCCATGTTCACGCTCTGAGCAATGGTAACAGGAGTACCTGGGGCAGTTGCAAACGCATTATAAAACTCTTCTTCCATGTTTCGGTTTCAAAAATTTCACAAACTTAAACTTTCAAACGAACTGAACACTTTGGTGCGAAACGGTATTTCGTGCGAAATGAACGACTTCAAGCGAAATGGCTCTCTAACAGACCATTTCGTGCGAAATGAGGTTCAAACTAACCAATCCGTGCGAAATGAAGTTTGCAATGTCCAAACCGTGCGAAATGGATGATGTTTTAAACGAAATGGACCATTTCGTACGAAATGATGCTGATGTCACACGATCGGTCAGATTTTAGTCAAATTGATCACTTTTTAGGTCGATTTTAAGTCTGATTCTTTCAAGGATTGATTAAAACTATGTTTCGCACGTTATATGTGAAAATCAGTCCATTTTAACCGTAAAATCTTGTTTAATTTTGAAAAATCTTGTAAAAGAAGGTGTAGAAGTCAGAAATTTGATGAAATCAGTAAGAACTCTTCCTCCTGAGCTCTGATACCACATGTAGGATCGTTTGCACGACCAAAACGAGTCGTTCTGAAGAGTTCTAATCAATACGATAGGCGGAAACAAATGTATCGACTTTGAATCAGCTTGATATACACTCTAATTGTCTTGTTTATTGATATAACAACGTTTTACAGCCTGGAGACACTTCGGCAGCACCTCGGTACCGGAATCAGAAAGTTCTACAAATGAAATGACAAGTCAGGTATTTATAGGAGTTCCATTTCGCATGGAATGGGTATGCTCATTTCGTGCAAAATGGATAATGTCCATTTCGTGCGAAATGGCTCTTCCATTTCGTGCGAAATGGTCACATCTCACATGATTCTCATTTTTCTCGAACTACGTGCCCTGATCTATCATTCTAAATACAAGACTCGATACAAGACGAAGTCGACAGACATATGCACCAACAGTGAAACTTCATGCGGAACAATACTGAATATCCAAGAAACGAGGTTTGCCATCTGTGGTTTTTTTAACTATTTGTTGGCATTTTAAAGTGAGTGGTTTTTAGGAAACATGACGTTGTTTTTTGGTGTGATCAATGGATTGTGCAGAGACGTTTCTCTTTGTAGGATGTTTTTAGCACGTAGTTTAGGCGAGATTTTTATTATAATAAATGCTAGTAATAAAGTAACCGTCCTTTCAGTTACTGTTTGTATTTACTGTTTTGTTCAGCTTTATCTGTTAAGGCTGTAAGACGTCCTATCTTCCAAGTTTGGCGTTTTTTATATTTAATGGCGTTTTGTAGACCAAGATGATAAATTACACTAACACAAAAAAAAATTACACAGGAAAAATAGTTTTTATTATTTGGCGTTTTGTATTCAATGGCTTTTGTGGCATTTTTTGGAATTTTATAAAAAATGAGAGAAATATAGTGTTTTATTTTTTGAAAAAAAAAATTACACAAAAGAAAACAAAAAAAAATAAAACTTCTCGTCAGAAGGGACTTTGTCTGAGAAGTATCCATCACTTCCTTCGTCTTCTTCTTTGGAGTCTTCTTCTAGTCTCTCATCCAAGTCATCACTTTCAATTTCATTGGCTTCTTGTTCTAGAAGATTTTGAAGCCTCCATTTGAACATGTCCTGCATCAACGTCATTTTTATGTTCATATATGTGTTCAAACATGTGGCGTTGTGTAACTCCTCCATGAACCCAACCCCCTGCTTGGCTATTATGTCTTCAAGCATGTAGTCTTCCTGGGCTCCATTGTCACATATAACGGTGACCTTGTCTGCATCTTCATCGAAACGCCATGTTTGCATTTGCTTTGCTTGGTCCAAATTTTCTGGTTAATCTTCTCATAACCTTATGTGTTTCATCACATTCGTTATCAAGAGGGATGCCAAGCGATAGAATACCCATCTGTACCTCTTCTTCCATTTTTAAAATTTCTTTGATTGTTTTAACAAACACTCTTCTTCTGTTGTCAAAACGTATTACGAATCTTTTGATTCTCAGGGTGTATCTCCATGAAACGATGGTTGCCATTTTGGCGTTTTGGTTAAACTTGGCCTTTTGGTTAAAGATGGCGTTTTTCGTATGATCAATGGAAGTGATTATGGAAGCGATGTTAACGTAGTTTATATAATGATGTTTTTGGCGTGTAGTTTAAGAGGGAATTTCTTTTAATAAATGTTATTAATTGACTTTCAGTTACTGTTTGTTTCTTCTACCTGTTAAGTCTGCAACGCGTTTTATCATTAAGCTTTGGCGTTTTTGTATTAATGGTGTTTTATTCGTTTTGAATGGCATGTTGCTCATTTTAGTTTGGCGTTTTGAATTTGAGCAGTAAAAGACCTTTTTACCCTTAATGAAGCACGTCCACGTAATAAAATTGATGTTATTTACGAAAACGCCACCGCACCAATCTAGTCTATAGATTGTTTTGATCTGACAATCCATAAGCGTTCTCAATGTTCTCACACTTTTCACCGTTTTCCCTAAATCCTGACCCTATATATATATATATATATATGGATGAAAATATATATATTTAGAAAACCCATTTTGTGTATATGTATAAGTGTGTTACGTGTATGTATTAGAAGTTAGGAAAATTACTAACTAAATACAAACACACCATATAAGGAAAACCCTCAAAATACTTGGATGATTTATTTACAAAAAAAATACATATACGGAGAAACTTACGTTATATCTCTAAATGCGATGTGTACAACGGACAAAACGGACATCGGACAAACCGTACATAAATATATAAATATTGACAAAATAATATATATATATATATATATATATATTCGAAACCAATACAAAATATAATATAAATTCGGTAATAAATTATATGCATCGTCACCGTTAACGATCGCCATATCGTCACGACAAGAACTGGATATACATTATGGACGACACTTGGGTATTCTCACTATGAAAATATATATTAACGACTCCTACGGCGAACTCTAAAACTAATATATTTTTAGACCTTGGATAATATATATATTTCAATACTCTTAGAATTCCGGAAAGTTTAAAATAGATAATTACTAAGTGTAAATACATAAGTTTACAAGTATAGTAATACGTATAAGAATACATACAATAATACACTTTGTGAAATTGCAAGAATACGAGGAATATACATGTACATAAATACGTATAAATACGACATAAATACCGATAATATAGTATACAAGTAAAGTATATACATGGTATACATATACGTATGAATACCCACGTACACAGTGATGTACTCAAATACACTTGTTGAAGTGTACACTCACAAAGAATACTGTACATGCACATCAACATAAATACGATGGTAAAAAAATAAATATTTTTTAACTATTATATCTAGAAAAGATATACATGTATATTTGTGAAGCAAATATACGCAATCGAACCGAACATACATATACATGTGAACGAGGTTCACTAAACTTAAAAATATATATTTGAAGAGTATATATTACACGTAACGAACCTATACCGTGTGTGGCACAGAGACGCTTATGAGCTAGGCCCACTCACACCGTGTGGAACATGGAGACTCAAATGGGCTAGGCCCACTCACACCGTGTAGAACACGGAGACTCAAATGGGCTAGGCCCATTCTCACTTGTGCTAGGCACGAAGACTCACGAAGGGCGAGGCCCGTTCGTACACATTATGAATGCAAAAAATATATAAAAAGTATATATATATATATATATATATATATATATATTAAAAGCAAACTCACGAAACAAATGCCAACATATTAAAATACACAAGGGTTCCAAATACACATAACAAATATAAACTTAATAACGTTCAAGATGAGCAACGCGTACACGGTCTAGTAGAGAGCTAAGTGTCTAATGAGTTAGAACACTTGTAGGTTGACTCACACATTTGGAATATCCTTTTTGCTAGCACACTCATTCGGACGCAAAACTGTGAGTTCATGTCCCCCTTTCCTTTTAAACGTTTTTGGTTTTCCAACTCTCGGTGAAAAATACATGTCACTATGGTATGGTTAAGCTATGGAATGAAACAACTAGATCATGTGCAAATAGGGTCTCTCTTAAGCGCCATTAATCTTGTATAAAACTAAGGAAAAAAGGGGTAGATCTATTAGGTACGGGCGAGCCCCACTTATGGGTCCTTGTGTGGCCGCATGGAGTACTTTTGTTGTCCCAGCCAAGTGGATCGGTACTAAATCATCAAAGGGTTGAGTGTTTCCTATGTCGTCACACATATTAATGTCCTTGCAAAACATTAGTGATTAACGATTTCATAGACTCTTTACATATCTGTTTTCTATACTCGAACTTTCAAATGTTTTTAAGATTCATTTGATGCGAACTCAAAACACACGAATTCATCAACTTTTGTTGACGTTTTTAAACTTACATGTATTTTAGGAAACTAGATGGATCTTGGCGCTATGGTTCTCACGAAGAGTTTGGTAGTCTTGTTGGCGATGTCATCCGCTTTTGAATGATTTGGTCCATATATCTCATCTTCGATGAGACATAGGATGCAAAGCCTTTGTGTTTTAAAAAACTTTATTATGGAACAAGTATTTGTAAAACTTATTATCTTGTGTTGTCGTTTATCTTCAAACAACTTATGACTTGTTTTATCTTTTAACTTATGTTGAATGGATGAACATCGTGATTTTTATTTATATAGTTTGTTTACTTATATCGTATTCAATGAAAACCGATCAAGTTCACACCGTACGCTTCCGCCTATGAGCGGGTGTGACAAAACCATTCTAAGATCAGGCTATCATCAGATGAGAGTCTGAGACGCAGACGTCTCTAAGACTGCCTTCCGAACTCGGAGGACCATTACGAGTTTCCTTGTCATGTCGTTCGGGTTAACCAATGCACCTGCGGTTTTCATGGATCTTATGAACCGTGTGTGTAAACCCCACCTTGATAAGTTTGTCAGCGTCTTCATAGACGATATCCTGATCTACTCTAAGAACAAGGAGGAGCACGCAGAGCATTTACGCCTTATCTTGCAGCTTCTGAGGAACGAGCACTTTATGCAAAAACTATAGAAATGTGACTTCTGGATTCAGGAAGTGCATTTCCTTGGGCATGTAGTCAATGAAGCTGGAATACATGTTGACCCAGCCAAAATCGAATCCATCCAAAATTGGCATGCGCCTAAAACTCCAACTAAAATCCGCCAATTCCTTGGTCTAGCAGGTTATTATTGTATATTCATCAAGGGATTCTCTAAGATTTCCCAACCTCTCACTACTCTGACACAGAAGGGTACTACTTACAAGTGTGGTGATACCCAAGAGTCTACTTTCTAGTTGTTAAAACAGAAACTTTGCAGTGTACCTATCTTATCCTTACCAGAAGGTACCGATGATTTTGTTGTGTATTGTGATGCATCTATCCAGGGTCTCGGTTGCGTTCTAATGCAACAGAAGAAGGTAATTATGTACGCGTCTCGTCAACTTAAAGGTCATACACTACCCACGATCTGGAATTGGGAGCTGTGGTCTTTGCTATCAAGATCTGGAGACGTTACTTGTACGGTGACAAATGTACGATTTACACCGATCACAAGAGTCTACAGCACATACCCGAACAGAAGGAGTTAAACATGTGACAACGTCGATGGGTTGAACTCCTCAATGATTATAACTATGTGATCAAGTACCATCCGGGTAAGGCTAATGTGGTAGCCGATGCCCTCAGTCGGAAAGAAACCAGACCCAAGGGAGTTCGAGCTTTGCAACTTACCATTCATTCTAACCTTCCTGATCAGATCCGTGCTGCACAAACTTGAGCATTGAAGGAGGAAAACCTTCAAGCTGAGTCCATGCGGGGAATGGAAAAGCAACTTGAAACTAAATCGGACGGTATTCGTTATTTCATGGAGAGAGTATGGGTTCCACTACATGGAAATTTGAGGGATCCCGTTATGGATGAAGCTCACAAAACTCACTACTCCGTTCACCCTGGCTCTGATAAGATGTATCACGACCTGAAGACCCTATACTGATGGCGGAATATGAAAGCTAACATAGCCACCTACATGAGCAAGTACTTGACCTGAGCTAGGGTCAAGATAGAATACCAAAAGCCATTAGGGTTACTGCAACAACCAGAGCTACCAATGTGGGAATGGGAGTAAAATTCCATGGATTTCATTACCGGTTTACCCAGAACTCAGAACGGGAATGACACCATCTGGGCGATCGTGGACCATCTAACCAAATCTGCTCAGTTTCTCACTATCAAAGAAACAGAAAAATATGACAAACTTGCCAACATCTACATGAAAGAAATTATCACTCGACACGGAGTGCCAACCTCAATCATCTTCGATCAGGATTCTCTTTTTACCTCTCATCTTTGGCAATCGTTGCAAAATAAAAACTCGCTACTCTGTTAATGCTTGGATATGAGCACAACTTACCATCCTCAAACCGATGGTCAAAGTGAACGTACCATCCAAAAACTTAAAGACATGCTTCGAGCATGTGTAATCGATTTTGGTAACGGTTAGGAGAGGCACTTGCCCTTGGTGGAATTCTCCTACAATAATAGTTACCACTTCAGTATTCAGGCCGTAACGTTCAAAACGTTGTACAGACAGAAATGACGGTCACCTCTTTGTTGGGCTGAAGTCAGAGACAACTAAATTGTCGGTCCTGAACTTGTACTTGAAACTCCTGAGAAAATTGTTCAGATAAGAATCGTATGGCAGCAACGCGAGATCGCAAGAAAAGTTATGCTGACAATCGTAGAAAACCATTGGAATTCCAAGTGGGTGATATGGTTTTGTTGAAGGTCACCTCGAAAAGGTTTGTTTCACTTCGGGAAGCAAGGCAAATTAAATCCGCAGTACGCTGGACCATTCATAATCATAAAAATAATAGGCCCGATGGCCTATAGACTGAATCTACCTGAGAGACACTTGTAGTTCCCTTCGAAGAGCGGGAAGTCGATGACAAATTACGTTTTGTTGAGGAACCAATTGATTTATGAATAGGGAAGTGAAGACTTTTAAACACAACAAATTTCCTATCGTTAGAGTTTGTTGGATCTCGAAATGGTACTACTCAAATTTTGAAGCAAAATTTCTTCCAACAAGGGATCGATGCTACATAATTTTGGTTATAAACTACCCTTATGAACTCCTTATCATGATCGCTCATCTACACTTACTTAGAACTAATTAAGTGCATTAAACACTACACCAGTACAAACCCAAACATTCACATATCAGTAATTTAGGGAATTTCTGGACCACACCCAAGTCTGTTCATTAATACTGAATTTTGGGACGAAATTCCTTCAACTTGGGGATGATGTGATACCCCGGGAAATTCTCAAACGTACTTACTTATATTCAGCGACTACTTGCTAAATTTCAGGACGAAATTTCTTTCAACTTGGGGATGATGTGACAACTCGCATTTTTAGGTTATTATCAAACACATTTACGTACTTTTATACTATGGGTGAATTGTGAATATTCATACGTGTAACTATTTTAAACATGCAACTTATAATATACGATATGGTTTCATACAAACATTAAAGTTAACGCGGTTAAATTTCTACGCATACTGGATAGTTTGTACACACGAGTGGTGTATCTCGTCATAATGCAAAGTTATTTGGAATAACTTTCGATACAAGATATCTCGGTTAACTTCCTACGCAAGTTTCAAGGTTTTGAAACTTGAAAGACTAGTCTTGTCATAACACATAAAGTTAATGTATTAACTTTCCATGCAAGTTCAAGGTCTAGAGACTTGGGGGTCTAATGTGGGAAATAATAAAACTTGGAATGATGACTTCCTATGCAAGTTTCCAAGAGTTGAAACTTGAGGGACTTGAAGTGTCATTTATCAAAATAAAAGTTTGAAACATGTTTTAATTAAAAATAAAACCCTACCCCCCCAACCCCTATACGATCGATCTCTAGCTCTCTCCATGCTCCTCTCCAATCGTCAAGCTAACATCAATCCTCATCACTCCTTTATTCGGTAACACACTTTTTTATGTTTAGAGGCTTGTTAATTGTATAAATCCATGGTTGTGTTTCTGCATCAATCGATGTTCTTGATGTTTTATGATGTTACTCGTAGTCTAGGGTTGCTAGAATTCATGCTTGATTAATGTTATGATCACATATGCGTTCGTATCTTTACTAGGGTTTTTATTTTCGAAGGACGTTGGGTTGAATCTTGTTAGTTCTAATGATTTAGTGATAAATAAAATGAGTTTTGATGATACCTGTTGTATGTAATGTATAAGTGTCGTTGTTCGCTAAACATGTTAACGGGACCAATAGCACTCGGGTAGAATGTTAAAAACTGAAAACAGGAAGCTATCCAACAGTTACAGCCGACTTCAGTTGGTTGTAACCGGGTCATAACATAGAGAAAACTCGATTTTCTTGAGCCCAAACGTAGTATTTTGAAATACTCTTCTAATGGCACTAGAATCACAATTTTTAGATGTCGTTTAATATTTTAAACAAATTATTTCATTTCAGTAGTCAAAGCTGCATTTTTTCTGCAGAATTTGTGTGTTGTTTTTTACATCATATCTTGGTTAATAATTGGATTTAGGTCATGAAATTTATACAGTAGATGGGCTTAGGTGTACGTACAAATCTCAAGTGGAACAAGGGTCAATTGGGTAATCGAAGATTTTTAAACAAATTTTTCTGTAAGCTGCAGTCAGAAAGTGACAAATCTGGCCACTGCATAGTAAATGATTTTTCTAAATTTTTTGGTAAAGAGTTAGGCCTCGAAAATTTGATACAAGGACTACCCCACCGAGGGGTATGTCCCATAAAAAGATAATAATTTTTTCGGCATCGTAAGTATGTTAAGCGTGCTTCCTAAAAAAACCTAATTTCAGTGAATTGGCTATGCATGATTGATAAACTTATAAGAGTCAAAATTGTTATTTTAAGTGCCTGCACTTGGTTAGTGATTGTGTAGATGATATATGACATGTCGTAGGTTATATTATGAACATGTGCATGAAAACCACACGGTAAAATATCTTGTGACAACTTGTTCGCGTGCTATGTGTGTTAGATGAGTGTAGAACTTATGAACTTTGCATATACACACTAATAACCCTATGGATATCATAATAAGTTGTGGTTGACCACATCAACTTATAACGTATTTAAGTCTTACCGAGCTGTAACAACCCGACTTTCCGAAGTTAAAGTCAAAGTACAAGTCAAAGTCAAAGTCAAAGGAAGAAAAGATTGCTAATCAGATCTGTCATTCCTGACTTAATTATTGCTTGTACCTTTAACTCGATAATTGATACTTTGTTTGACGCTAATTTGTTTACGATTTATTAATGTGTGAAGTAACAATGTGATAAACGTAACTAAATGCTAATCTACTAAACGCTATCACATCGCTAACGCATCGCAACTTGAATCACATGTTATGGATATTGTTTTACGTGTGTGTGCTATTATGTGCTTTACTTATGTGTGCTTATTTTTATTGTGGATGTTAATCGCAAATGCAAACGCAACTCTATCGCATCGCATCGCAACCCAAAAATCCAAGTTACTTTTATGATTATTAGGTTGGTTATCTTATTTCTATAACTAATGTGTAATACTATTGCATCGCTTACTCGAAACGCAACGCAACGCCCAACGTACGAAACGAAAAGTCGGAAACCAACTCACTCGAGCCATCCGATCAAAGGACCATTCGATCGAATGGTCATCCGTCTGGATGACCATCCGATCGGATGGCCAACCGATCGAAGGGCCCTCCGACCCCTTCACCTGCACCGCCTTTCTCACTCTCACACTATAAATAGCCCACCTGTCACATCACTGTTCGTGATGTGACAGCTCTCCTCCGAACCACGCACTCTCAAGCTATTTTCTCTCGATTCCTCGCTATTCTTGTAAGTTTTCATCTCAAATCTTGTACTTCCTTGATCTATACACACTTCTCCATCATTTTCGCCAACAAATCTCACAATTTCACCATGAAATCCACCTGATTCGGGCTGTTCTAAGATGACATCATCATGGGTGTTCATGAACACCAAAGTGTGACCTCATTCCACCAAGAACAACTCAGATCTAAAGGATTTCTACAATGTTTAAACACTGATTTCACCTAAATCTAAACATTTTCAACTAGATTCAAGCTTATCTCCGAACATTCTTAACTTTTACTCAAAAACCGATAGGACCCGAGCTCGTTCAGGCCTTTTACTCATTCTCTAGTGAAGTGTCGGTTTGAGAACGGACTACTATCGGAGAGACAACCGATTTACGGGTTGAACATGAAATTCCGTCACGAACAGTTGCCGATCGAACGGGGTGGTTCCCATCTGATCGGATGACTTGGACTTGATGTGGTTTCCATTGTTTGACACGTTGTCATACCGTCTCTGGTCAATCGCAGAAAAAAAAACTTTCCAAACTTAACTGAATTTTTCAAGTCTCAAACAAACAGGTTGCCGAACAAATTGCCGTTCGATCGGATCACCATCCGATCGAACGACGATCCGACCGGATGACTTGTGATTTCAATACTTAAACATTTTACAAAACTTCAAAGCATACTAGTTCCAAACGAAGGGCCATCCGACCGAATGGTCATCCGTCCGGATGACCATCCGACCGGATGACCTGATAAGTAGGAACACTTCTCATCTTTTAAAATGCTACAACGAAAACTTCAAAGTTCCATCATACACAAACACATCCATCCCAAACGGACAACCCTCCGACCAAATGGTCATCCGTCCGGATGACCATCCGTCCGGACAGTCTCCGATCAGATCACCATCCATCCCTAAACTCACCAACACACTATTTTATGCACTGTTCGATGCTCATACTGTCGTACTGTGATTAGGCTAATCTCTCAGCGCTCCCTTCAATCCAAGGCTGTGTTTATTCATTAAACACGATCTGTGAGTATACTCGATCCCTTTTTGCTTTATGCACTTTTGGGTGTTACATACGTTACTTATATCAAGAATCACAATCGACACATAACGCAAACACTTTTATACGCTAACCGCTCTCGCATGTTATACGTGTTACTCGATGAATGCTAGTATGTTATGTTTACACAGTGATTGTTGCCTGACACCTTAGCAACGATAGTACTATAGTTTGGACTCAACACCTGTAGTGGACAGGGGTTGTTAAGGGCCTTTCTTCACGTGTCACAGTGGTGATATGTGTTGCGCATTCTACAACTCGCAGTTACGTCTGCGCATATTTCATTATCGATAACTTACCTGCATCACATTACTACGTGTTACATGCTGGTTATACGTAAATCGCTTTCACTACTACTATACTATTAAACTTGTATGCTCACCTTTACACTATGTGTATTGACTTTTATTTTAACGTATGTGACAGGTGTTTAGGATGCTTTGATTGCTAGCTGCTATGGAATCAAGCTAGGGGAGTCTAGAAACAAACTAAATAACTTAATCTGAGTTGTCGGAACAATTTTAATTGTCTTTGAGATACAATGTCTGTAATAATTATTTTGCTGAATATGTTATGGTATGGGACATAATGTTAAATATTTGGTAATATTAGTCGTTATGGATTTCTCCTGGACAATCTGTTTCGCTCAGTGCCGCGCCCCGATGTTTCCGCCATCGGTTGGGGTGTGACACGAGCAAAACTAAGGTGAGTTCACAATTCTTTACTAAAAGCATGCGTCCCTGGTTTGGGACAACACATTTACTTCCCTGGTTTGGGAAACACATATGGTACCCCTGGTTTGGGGCTACACGCGCGTTCCTTGTTGGAACCACTGAAACATACTATCCACTGGAGGTGGAGTAGTACACTTGGACTAAACGAAAAACTATATCCTGAAGGTCCCTACACATTATATCGATTAGCTTACCGGGTTGGCAGACGGGGTATTAGTTGCGCTATTAGGTTTGACAAACCTCACCCCATGCTGGGAGCCGGGCGTGAACTATTGACCTTTCCTATTACATTAATGCAGATAGACATTGATGGAGGGTACAAAAACTTACTACGTCAGTTTTTGGTATCTACACAGTTTAGTCATGTGATGAGGGTAAGCTACCTGAGTCATACTTATAACGCTTTTACATGTGAACTTACGCTTACGCTCTACGCTTAACTAAAAATGTGAACCCACCAACTTTATATTGACATACTGTTGCATGCTTTGCAGGTCGTTAGGTACAACATGGGAGCTTGGAGGATTTGGAGCGTCGTGGCTGCAATAAACTTTTGGTTTTAAATTTTATTAAACATTGTGGTTTTTAACTCATGTCTGGATTTTTACGTTTAGCTTCCGCTGTTAGTTTAAACTATGTTTTGGACATTTAAATATTAATCACTAATCGTGTTGATTGTGATGGTTTTTAACTACTTAAATATTTGTTCAACATGATTAGTGGCTTGATCCTGGTCAGTCGCATGCCACGTGGTAATACTCCGCATGTGGATTTTGAGGGTGTGACAGGTTTTACCACTTGACTAAACGTCTCGTCGTAATCAATGCCAACTGTTTGGCTTTTACCGTTCACAACTAATCGAGCCTTTTGGCGTTCTAGAGTACCGTCAGCATGGAACTTATGCTTGAATAACCACATACATCGAATTACAGGTGTATCCGTCAACTTTGGTACAAGTTCCCATGGGTTGTTGGCTAATAGAGCTTCATATTCATCAGTCATAGCTCATTTCTAGTTTGGGTCGGTGAGGGCTGTGAGGTGACACTTAGGTAACGGTGAGATGTTTGTGGTTTGGGTATGAAGAATGAATGAAGTTCGGGGTTTGAAAATACCCGATTGTGAGCGGGTTTCATGGGGTGAGGGTTTATGGGTGGTTGGTTAGAGTTTGTAGGTGATGGGTTAGAAGCCGGACTCAGTGAGGGGGTTAAGCTGGGTGTGCGATAGAAGGTCTGCGTGTGGGCCATGAGGGGTGTTAGGTTGGTGGGCGGGGGACTGTTGGGGGTGTGAAGTAGTGGCAGAAGATGGGCTAGGGTGTGGGCTGTTGTGGTGAAGAGGAGAGGAAGGTGTATTTGTTTGGGCTAGAGGAATAGGGAGGTCAGGAGGTAGTGTATGTTGGGCTGTGGCCGGAGGTGGCATAGAGAAGGAGTGTGGGTAAATGAGGAGCGGGGATGGGTCTAAGAACGAATGCAGGGACGAGTTTTGAGGGCCTAGCGAATGGGAAAACATCTTCGGCAAATGTAACAAGCCGTGAGAAGATGGTTTTGTAAGTGGACACGTTGAGACAACGGTAACCGAAGTAAATAGACGAGTATCAGAGGAAACTCATGCGGTGGAGTGATGTGATAGTTTATGGGGTCAGATGGCGAATGTATTGGGTAGCATACGAAACCAAAAACACGTAAGTGTTCGTAATATGATTGACACATGTAAAAGAGGGAGATTGGTGTGAAGTTGTTATCGAGTTTAGTTGGGTGAAGATTGTGGAGATATGAGGCGGTGTGAAGGGCCTCAACCCAAAAGGTGGGAGTGAGTGAGGCGTGGATAAGTAGAGTGAACATAATTTCATTTAAACGTCGAATCTTACACTCAGCTTTGCCATTTTGTTGAGATGTATGAGGGTACGGAAAAAAAAATTCAGTGCCATTTTTAGTTGCAATTTTTTTTAAAATTGTTGTCGAATTTGCCACCCATGTCGTATTGAAATGTTTGAATAGGCGAATGAAATTGTGTCGAAACACGTATTTTATATGGTTAACGCATCATATAACATACCAACGGCTATAAACAACTAATGTGTCACCATCATAACGCGAGGTGTATGGCAGTTTTGACGTACTTATGAGTTTAAATTCACATTTCAACGTAAATGACTCACGTTTTGACAATGAATTTTTTATGAAACGAGTCTCGTCAAATATAGTACGTTTTATACTTATTTTGTATAACTTCGTAACCTGTATTAGAAAGCGAATCAGGTCAAATATAATACATTTTCATTCAACGGCAACGTAATTTTTTCGAAAACGAGTCGGGTCAAATATACTTTATAAATTTGAATTACTTTAACTTTCGACACGCTGCGGGCCAAAATCCTAGTTTCTATAATAAAATTAATGTTTATGTTTTTAAAATACTATATAACTTAGAGTTAATTGTCCGGATGGTCTCTATGGTTTCTCATTTTTTCATCTTTAGTCCCCAACTTTTCAAAATAGCATGTTTGTTCCCTGTGGTTTGATCGTTTGTTACTCGGATAGTCCCCTGAGTTGAGTTGATGGTTGTTAGTTTTCTTAGTTAAGTTGGTGTGAAATTACTGAGTTACCCTTACTATCAAAAATAAAAATTAAACAATAAATTAGAATTTAAAACTTAAGTGGACCCCATCAAACATATCTCAACTCAAAGTGGCCCCCACCAAACATATCCCCATCTTCATTAAACCAATCCCCAAGACCTTAACACCATTGTTCGAACGAAGACTGTTACACCATCACCAGGCACCACCCTACACCGGGAATGATGGATGATGTGGCGAGGATGGTGGATGTTTATAGAGGGTTACCGACGCAAGGGTGGTCTTTGCTCCGATGGCCAATCGGATGTTGTAATGGCGGTTAGGGTGTGGCGGTGAATAATGGGTGGAGCCGTGGAGTGGTAGTGCTTCGATGATAGTGTGTTTGGATGGTGGTGTCAGGTATGGTTGGAGGTGAAGGGTAGTGGTTTAGGTTACAGTTGCAGACGTGGAGGTGGGTTAGGAGTCGATGGGTGCAGACAGTGAGGGCGGTGGGTTGTGGTGGTGGTGGCGGAAAGGTGAGGGCTTATAGTGGTGAATGGAGGTGGAAAGCTATGTAGCACGGAAACATGTACGGGGACGATATGGGTACGGGGAATGACAAAACTCAAAAATCCAAGATACGAGTACGACAAAGGTACGACAAAAAATATAAAAAAAATATATTTTTTATGTATAAATTTATAAACTTAAGAACCAAATGTAAACTAGTAAAAATAATGGGGGTTAAATGTTAACATGTACAAATTAGTTTTACACCTTTTAGGTAAATTTTACAAGTTTTAGGAATAAATGAAAACTAGTGAAAGATAGAGGAGCTAAATGTCAAAATACATAAAGTTATATAACCCTAAAGCCTAAAACATGCTGAAACCTAGCCGCTATCTTCATCTTCTTCTTCTATTATCTTCTTCTTCATGGTTTCTGGCAGAAAGCATCACCGGAGTCGGATTTTTCGCCGGATATAATAGGAAACGTCCCCGAAACGTCATACCGTCGTCCCCACTTTCCCGGAAATGTTTGGGGAACATCCCCATGGCGTTTCCATCCCCAAAATGTCCCTGGGACGGGTACTCGATGATACTTGATGTTCCCGTGCTTCATAGGTGGAAAGTGAGGGTGGTTAATGGTTTGAATCGCAGAAATTGTCTATTAAGGAAGGAGATGGAGGCCATGGCTGGTGGGTTTTTTTATTGTTGCAGAGGATTGAGGAGGGGCTGTAAGCCTGAAAAGAAATGGAGGGAAGGAGTGATGGGGTGAGGTTTAATTTAATGTTTTATTTATTATTATTGTTATGTTATAATTATTGTTGTTGTTGTTACAAGTAAGGGCAATCCAGTAATTTCACACTAACTTAACTGAGGAAACTAACAACCATCTACTTAGGGGACTATACGAGTAACAAATGATCAAACCATAAGAAGCAAACATGCTATTTTCAAAGGGTAGGGACAGATGAAAAAAGGGCAAACCACAAGTACCATCCAGGCAATTAACTCTATAACTTATTAATATTAATATAGTGGAGCTTGATATCGTTTTTGTGTAATCGGGTTAGGGTCACCTAACATAATCTTGAATCCGAACCCGTTAAAATTAATGTTTACGTTTTTAAAATATTATATAACTTATTAATATTAAGTTTAAGTATCAAATACAAATGAGTCTAAACATTCAAAAAGACTTTAACATGAGAAGTGAAGGATATTCTTTTTTTATTTTTTTGAAATTTTTTCCTCATCTTTTTATGCATGATGTTTAGTTGCAAAGGGTGGGGATCGAATAGGAAGTTTATTTTGGCTAGGAAGTATAGGAAGCAATAGGATTAGGACATGTGACAAAATTTAAAATAAAGAGCAAGGGTATTTTAGTCAATCTTATTCTTTTCTTCTTCCTTCTTCTTCCCAGTAACATCAAAACCCACCATTTTCAAAACCCACCATCTTTAACCATTTCTTCACATTCTATCTCGATAATCACTACATTATAGTGCGATTTTCATCACCAATCAATGATTCAAACACCCGATCAACGTGTTCTTTAGCTTTTTTGAAGAAAACCCAGTTTAATTTCATACAAAATCATCGTTTTTTCTGGTGATTTTGAAGATAATCACTCGATTCATTCGATTCGATCTCTCATAAGTGTTTCAATCATTCAAATTTCGTCAATCATTGAAGAAACCGACTTCGATCCATGTAAGAAATTCTTTAATTTCATTTTTATTATCTGGGTTTTTGATTTAGTCATTGCGTTTTACGATCTTGGCGGGGGTCCGGGGGCAGCGCCCGTGGTAGCAGGGTCCCAGGGGCGGCAGCCCCTGGCGGGGTCCAAGGGGCAGAGCCCCTGGCTGGGGTTGAGCTTTTAGAAAAACACATTTTTGAAGTGCTTTTAGTCATTGCGTTTTAGGTAAAACACATTTTTAGGTGTTTTCAGTCCATTGCGTTTTAGAGAAAACACTTTCTTTTGTTTTTTTGGCCATTGCGTTTTAGAAAGGAGACATTTTTGAAGTGTTTTTAGTCATTGCGTTTTAGGTAAACACATTTTTAGGTGTTTTCAGTCCATTGCGTTTTAGAGAGAACACTTTCTTTTGTTTTTTAGGCCATTGCGTTTTAGAAATGAGACATTTTTAAGTGTTTTCTGGACATTGCGTTTTATAAATAAGACATTTCTTTGTGTTTTTGGTGCATTGCGTTTTAGGTAAAACATATTTTTATGTGTTTTCAGTCCATTGCGTGTTATAAAACATACATTTTAAGTGTTTTCTGGCCATTGCGTTTTAGAAATAAGACATTTGTTTGTGTTTTTGGTGCATTGCGTTTTAGGTAAAACACATTTTTATGTGTTTTCAGTCCATTGCGTTTTAGAAAGTACACTTTCTTTTGTGTTTTTAGGCTATTGCGTTTTAGAAATAAAACATTTTTTGTGTTTTCAGGCCATTGCGTTTTACAAATAAGACATTTCTTTGTGTTTTTGGTGCATTGCGTTTTAGAAAAATGTCATTTTTTAGGTTTTTTGTTTTCATTGTGTTTTACGCAAATGGGTTTTTTCCATTGCGTTTTACGCAACTGGGTTTTAAATTTTTTTTTTCGAAAATATAGCAATAGTATACTCGTTTTAAAGATAAAAAAACGTTCGTTTTTTTGGTGCAATTTTTATAAAAAAATAATGTCGTATGAAAGAGTTATTAACGTTTAAAAAATGGGGGGGGGGGGGGAATTGGAGGAGAGAGAAACTATTGCCTTGGATTGACTAGAATGCCCCTAAACAAACCCACGTGACTCTTTTCTTCCTTTCAATTTCTCTCATTTAATCTTAGCCCATTGATTAACTAAATGGATGGTCAAGATTACTTCCTAGCCTTCTTAGCCAAATAAACTTTCTATTATATCCTAACCCTAGTTGCAAAATGTAAAAAAATAAATTGTATTTACTCTAGTAGAGTAATTATTCTACTAGTGTTATTTACACAATCTTTCTAGATTATGAGACTAAGGGGCTGTTTGGTAGCATCTGAATGACATTAAGAGGCTACCTCTTAATGAAATCATTTAAGAGTTTAACAAAGATAATGTAGAAGAATGTGACATGTGGTGGTTTACCATTCAGATGTTACCTCTTATCCAGTCAGACATAAGGTTACCTCTTATTCATTCAGACATAAGGGCCACAAATGATTTCATTAAGAGACAGCCTCTGAATGGATTAAGAGGCTACCAAACAGCCCCTAAAATACATGCTTAATGACATAAAAAAAGATTTTCTTAAAAAAATATCCGTTCTTCACTTCTTACGTTAAGCCAATTTGTATGTTAAGACCTACTTGTTCCGGAACGTAACTCTTAATATTAATGTAGTGGAGTTTGATATCGTTTTTGTGTAATCGGGTTAGGGTTACCTAACATAATATTGGACCCGAACCCGTTTAAAGAGTTAAAAAATAATCTTATATAGTTATATCCATTCTTATACCTAAAAGCCTCCCTTCTCGCTTGCGTTAATCTTTTATTTTTGCTGTTTTCTGCTATCCTGCTCTTACAAGTTTGGATTTTCTTTATTAAAATTATGTGTCAACAAATGGTAGCTTTTTATCAAGATTATACTTGTTGCATCTTCATAACCACTAATTTTAAATTGCTAGCATTATACATTTATACCCTTAATTTACTCGTACTTTGCAGTTCATGCTTTGAACATGAAGCTATTGATTTCAACAATTTGCTACGACAATTTTACCCTAATCAAGAACAAGACTTGTTGCCTTTGCTTTTAACATTGCGCCACTCATAATAATGCTTGGACCACCACTTGTTTTCTCTCTCTTTTTCAAATATTCTCTTTATGGACACCTCCTGTTTGATGTAATGCCTGAATGAACTTGACCCTTGTGTTTATGTGCAGCTAATCCAGACCTCACCCAAATCCAACATATGTTCTTGTTTTGTATCTTTCATGCAAAATTTGTGCACATCTAACGTGGGTTTTTTTGTCTATTGTGCAGACCCCAACAGGGTATATAACTCCGTAGCACACATTAATTTCTCATTAAAGGAAGATTCTTTTTGACACAACATGGCCTTTATTAGTTAATCATGTGCTCATTAAAGAAAATATTATTTGTGGCTCCCAAATGAGAAAAAAACAAGACTTAGACAGGTGAGTGGGAAGGGAACCCAACGGTAGTATCTTTGCCTCGACCAGTCAAATTCCGTCATGTCAAAAATCTTAAAAACTATCCATTAGCCATAAAACAATGATGGCGCCCTACCCTTGTCAAAAACTATTTTTTTTTTAATTTTAATAAAGTCAAATCTCTTAACCAATCAAAGCCCACCCACAATTCCCAATGGTCATCACTTGCATCGAACATTTCAGCGTGGGTAACCCTTGTGGCAAAACCAACCCGCCCGCCTAACCCGCATGGGTGGCGGTGGTGTTCTGGTGCCAGGTTGAACCCGGGAGGAGTACCCGCATGGGTTGCCTCGTTCCCTCTGATAACATGTAGCCTCGGGTTAAACAGATGACACGGGTATCTGTGGAACATTGTTGTCTAACTTCTAACATCACCAGGTTGTTTCTTTGAGGGTAAAGTTATCCTACAAATGTAGTCTCCTAAAAATTAGAAGGGTACAAAGACACAATGGATCGCAAAATATAACACAATGTCGAGCAAAATATAACACAATGTTGAGGAAAAAAAACACAAGCCGCAAAAAAGACATAATAACGCAAAGATAGAAAAAAACACAATCCTAAATAAAAAGACACAATGATCAAAAACAAAATTTTAAAATCTACAAGCTATAAATCCAAAAGTGAAAACCTAAAATCTCATATCGTGTAGTTCGATGAGACGGTTCCAATACCGCTTGAATGAGGAGTCCTTTTTAAGAGACTTTGTATTTGATCGTAACCCGTTTCTTTCTTACTTTTTCTTAAGGTTAGAAATATTATTAAACTTCACATTACCCTTTTTAGTTTTTAGTCCACTGATGTTGTAACATAACAGAAGTCTTTAAATAGAAAGCAGGTGTGGGCAAAAGAGATGTTCATATGCTCATAATATCTTCTGCTCCTGTGAAGCAGAGGAGTGGTCAAGCATTGCTACAACACAGAGAGCAATGAGAGCAACTAGTGCTAATTTTCTGTATCTCCTACTTTCTTTTCTTCTTTGTTCTCTACTGTTGCATAGACCCACCATTGCTGCTAAAAGGGTAAGCATCCATTATATCTTTGATTAATGATTGTGTTTACAATTTATTCATTTGTTTTCTCTGTAGTCATATGTTGTGTATCTAGGAGCTCATTCACATAGTTATGATGTTATACAAACTGATTTCGATCGCGTAACGGACACTCACTATGAGTTTCTTGGTTCTTGTTTGGGAAGGTAACAATTAATATTATGAATGAGTAAATGACCCTCTATATCACTTGTTAGCTTTTTAGCTTATAGTTAAATAACAGTATTCTTTCTTGAACACATAGTAAAGATAAGGCCAAAGATGCTATATTCTACTCATACACAAGGCATATTAACGGTTTTGCTGCCATGCTTGAAGATGTAGAAGCTGTGAAGATAGCTAGTAAGTCGTTGATAGCGATGGCAGTGTCTTGAATATGTTTTAATTTGTGTGAATAATAAAATAATTATCCAATGCAGAGCACCCCAGGGTGGTCTCAGTGTTCTTGAACAGAGGTAGAAAGTTACACACAACTAGATCATGGGATTTCATGGGGCTCGAAGATAACGGTGTAATTCGGTCGAGTTCGATCTGGAAGAAGGCGAGATTTGGTGAAAATACCATCATAGGAAACCTTGATACAGGTCAAGTTATAGTCTGATCTTTATTCGTTTGGCATAAAGAGAGTTTTAATTCATTTTGATGTCTGTGATACTTATAATGCAGTTTTATGCAAATGGTCCAAATGTAATTTAATTAACTGCATTGGTATCTGAAACACAAACATCAGTCTATTTTTCTTTCTTTGTTTTATTTTTTTATTTATATATTGCTGACCAATTCTCCAACATTTTTGTTGAAGACTGTGATATGGGTTACTCACTCTAGACAACTTGCTATTACTTATAGGACTTATATTTTTCCAACAAAGGTTCCTTTTAACTTATTTTGTTTGGGACCGTTGACTTTCGAACGACTAAGTTGGTTAGAATCTTAAGAACATAACTTACATAATATTATATGCATATCTTGTTTGGGTAATTGAAATGACACTTTGTTCATCATATTGATTAATTTGTGGGGATCATGAAGCAATAATTGATTTAAATAGAACAGCAAACACGTTCAATCTTGATCGTCTAATCGATTGGTCTTTTATACTGTAAACCTGTTATCTGTTGGCCGCTATCATGGGTGCACACATGCTTAGTGAACTGGCAGCTAAATTGATTTCAGTTTAAAAAAGATAGGATGGTGATTTTTTTTAGATAACAATGGATGCTATACATTATGTTATCCCCAAATTCGATTGGTTATTCTGAAGAAAAATACCAGTTTTAATATAACACTTTTGATTTCAACATCTTCATACCGATGAATAAATATAAAAAGTCAAAAGTAACAAAGTTAAACAAAATGCATAATACAATTGTCGTCTATTCTGATTCTTTATTTGAATCTTTTATCGCAGGCGTTTGGCCAGAATCAAAAAGCTTTAGCGATGATGGAATGGGACCGATTCCTTCAAAGTGGAAAGGGGTCTGTCAAAATGGTGCAGATGCTACCTTTCACTGTAATCGGTCAGCTTCCTATAATAATAATGCACCTATACATAGTTGTTAATAGCGCTCACAGCGAGCGCTATAGTGAATAGCATAGTGAAGCACTCATTCATAGCTATTTGAGTTTGATGCCTCCATAGCGAGTAAATAGTGGGATATCCGACTTGTTTTTTTTTGTTTTAATATAAATTGCGATGAAATATACATATACAATAGCTGGATTTTAGGTTTTTAGTTAAATATATGTATAGAAACACCATATCTTAATATAATATACATATAAAACATTTCTAAAATTTTCTTCTAGTGTATCGTTAAACATAAAATAGCGCCTGCTATTTCATCGCTATCGCTACGTAGCATATAGGTTGCTTGTCGCTATTGTCTGCTATTCGCTATTAACAACTATGCATCCATAGTTTAAGCCCAAAAGTTTTATATAAATGCATGGTTTTGCTAAATGAATATAAATATTTTTGGCAGCAAGTTGATAATAATTTATCGTCTAATATGCTATATACTCATATTAAGATTATTCATGGTATGTTGAAGGAAACTGATAGGAGCAAGATACTTCAACAAAGGTTATGCTTCTGTGGTGGGACCGTTAAACTCCTCGTTTGAATCGCCACGTGACCATGAAGGGCATGGGTCCCACACGTTATCAACAGCTGGGGGCAACTTTGTATCAGACGCCAATGTATTTGGGTATGGGAATGGAACAGCTAAAGGCGGGTCACCAAACGCTCGGGTTGCTGCATATAAAGTTTGTTTCCCACCTGTGAGTGGAAATGAGTGCTTCGATGTAGATATTTTAGCAGCATTTGATATGGCCATTCAAGATGGAGTAGATGTGTTGTCGGTATCTCTTGGTGGTGACGCCGTTCCCTTTTTTAACGACAGTGTTGCCATTGGCTCTTTTCATGCTGTCAAGCATGGGATAGTTGTGGTTTGCTCTGCTGGAAATTCTGGACCCGATGATGGAACGGTTTCCAATGTTGCCACCTGGCAGATCACGGTTGGAGCTAGTACGATGGATCGCCAGTTCCCTAGCTATGTTGTTTTGGGAAATAACATGCGGTTCAAGGTCGGTACTACCGTTAATGATTTCATCGATGGGAAGATTAAAAACCGTTGTAACTGATTATCTGTAACAAACGTTGTTTTCAGGGAGAAAGTCTTTCTGCTAAAGCATTACCGAAAAACAAATTCTTTCCGATTATAAGCTCTCTAGAAGCCAAAGCAGCCAATGCAAATGCAACAGATGCGTAAGGATTCCAAGTTAGTGAGTCATGATTTGGGTGTGAATTTATGAGACAACCCGAAACTAACTCAATATTTAAAGGTTTGGGTTTAGTTTAAATGGGTTCAGATCAGTTTCAGGTCAAACCCGCAAACATGTTTAGCTAAATGAGTCGTTTTTGGATTAGCGTGGTCGGTTTGCGGGTTGAAGAATGTATTACATTGCGTAGCTTAATCTAATTGGCTATTTTGTGCCAAAATATAAATTATATAAGAGAAATGAGCATCAGGTTTTATAGTTAAACGTAACTATTTTATATACGTTTGTATATTTAGCTCTAAATTTATCATTTAGAGTACCAATATGCAATAAAATAAAAAATCGGGTTAAATGGGTTGTGCTCGTGTCAACCCACGAAAACTCGTGTCGTGTTCAGGTTCATGTGTCACATGGTTTACACCATGAACACGACCCAATTAACACCCCTGGCCACTCATGATGAAAAGCGGGATCATTGGATCCTTAAAAGGCGGCTAAAAGTTCAGTTCTTGTATGTAATGCAGGCAGCTTTGTAAAGCGGGATCATTGGATCCTAAAAAGGCGAAAGGGAAATTGTTGGTGTGTCTTCGCGGAGATAACGCTAGGGTCGACAAAGGTCAAGAAGCTGCTTTGGCTGGGGCTGTGGGAATGGTTCTCGCGAACAATGATGTATCCGGGAACGAGATTATCGCAGATCCTCATGTCTTTCCGGCTACACACATCACTTACACCGATGGTCTTTCTGTTTATCGTTATCTCAATTCCACCACGTAATGTTTACATCGCATGCAATTGCTGTATAACTTGTATTATTATTTTGCTGTGAAAACCAAAATAACATTTATGACTTATAACAGGACTCCAATGGCTTACATCACACATCCATCAACTAAGTTGAACACAAAGCCGGCCCCATTCATGGCTGCTTTCTCATCCAAGGGACCTAACATCATCACACCCGAGATTCTTAAGGTTATATAAACGTTTGTTCTCCATCGTTCTCCTTAAGTTCTTACATTTATGTATAATATGTTTCTTGATTATGTTCAGCCTGATATAACCGCGCCTGGTGTGAGTATAATAGCTGCTTATACAGAATCACAAGGGCCAACAAACCAAGATTTTGATACGCGTCGAGTCCAATATAATTGTGTATCAGGAACTTCCATGTCATGTCCTCATGTTTCTGGTATTGTTGGGCTTCTGAAAACCCTACATCCAGATTGGAGTACAGCAGCGATTAGATCCGCCATCATGACCACCGGTGAGGCTAATAGTAATGACGAATAAAATTTATTTAACTTAAAGAGAAAGTTATTTTCTAAATTGATATTTAATCATGCAGCAAGAACACGCGACAATGTGGTTAAACCAATCACAAACGCATCTCACATTAAAGCAACGCCATTTAGCTACGGAGCAGGACATGTGCAGCCAAATCGAGCCATGGACCCTGGTCTGGTTTACGATCTAACCACCACCAATTACCTTGACTTGTTGTGTGCACTCGGGTACACCAAGGTTCAAGTCGAGAAATTCTCAGAAACTCCATATACATGCCCATCTAAGAACATTAGTCTACTAGACTTCAACTATCCGTCAATCACTGTGCCTAACCTCAATGGCTCAATCACAGTGACTCGAACCGTTAAGAATGTGGGTTCACCAGCCACCTACACGTCGCAAGTCTTTAAGCCGGCTCGCATATCGGTCCTGGTTCGGCCGAAGAGGCTGAAGTTTAAAAAGATTGGTGAAGAGAAAATGTTTAAGGTTACTTTGAAGTCCAAGAAGGGTAGGGCAGCTGGGGGTTATGTTTTTGGACAACTAAAATGGTCAGATGGAAAGCATAATGTGAGGAGTCCCATTGTGGTTAAGACCATATGATTTTTGAGGGTGGGAAAAATGTTTCATTAAAATAATTTTTGAACATTATTATCATTGAAATTGATTATTTATTTTTGGTTATTGACTTATTTTAATTGGAATTTTATCACTTTTTCCTGCTTGTTTATTTTTCAATCAACACCTTACATGTTAACATCATGGTCATTTCATGTGTATTGGATCACAATATTTCATAGAAAATCACGAAGGTAACAGTTTTACCTAGAGTGTAACACAATGATTGTCATGTTAGAGACATTTCATGTCTTTAGTAATGAGATACGCAACTCTATAGTTGCGTATATCCTTTTAGTGGTGTATCAGATTTATACCCGTCAATGTGGAACTAAAATCATGATGCACGTGAAGGGGTACGTCGCGTATCTGACTTTCAATCATGTATCATAACCAAATGTAAGTAAATTCCCTGGTAGTTAGTTGACAAAACTATTTTTTTTAACGGCAAATTTGGATCACTAACGGACCACTAGAGTATCATTGTGTCACTAGCGGAACCACCCGATCATATTCATATCCACTAGGCAATAATGTCTATACACCAATTCAGGAGGAAACCCAACACTGTACATGTCTATGCTGCCTAAGACATGAAGTTTCGACATGAGCTTCGCTTATTCATTTCGTTTGTTTAGCTATTGTTAACGACTTAGCAATTATATGTAACATATTAGGAGAAAAAAGACCTTGGGGACTAGTAACAAGTGTCGTCCTTTAATTGTAGTCTATCTCCATCAAGATAACATTCTAATCCAGTCACTGTACATATCATTTTAACATTACGTTGAACATATTGTTTGTCTTCACACGTTCTTACCTTTTGCTAAGTTAAGAATGTTTATAAGTTGTTATAATCTTAATAACGTAGTGATGATCTTTTAAGGCCCCAAACCCGGGATACCACCATGGGGTATGGGGAGGATAGTCTCCAAATGGACTATCCGCCACATAGGCGCCACATAAGCATAGGAGGAGGACCATCCCCTTGGGGACTATCCAAGAGTGTGGTGGATGCTCCTCCCCCATTTTTTTATTATTTTTTTTTGCCATATTTTTTTTTTTTTTTTTTGCCATACTCACAAATTGCATGTCCTTCGTCTTCGAGGATCATGTTATGCAGCAGAATACAAGCATACATACAGTATCACAACGTTTTGGGTGTAAAAGCGCGTGCTGGGTTTTCAATAATATGTCATCTTTGTTGGAGAACCCCAAAACACCGTTCAATATCTTTTCTAGCCGCTTCTTGAAACTTGGCAAATTTCTTTCGTTTTTCATCTGGAGGATGCCTAACCGTTTTAACTATTGTAGAGTATTGTGGGTATATTCCATCTGCAAGATAATACCCGCGTCTTTACTCCACTCCCGAAACTGTAAACCTCGTATCAGGACCGATCCCTTTTATAACATCGTCAAAAACCTCAGAATTTTGTAGAACGTTGATGCCGTTATTCGAACCAGGAATCCCAAAGAAAGCATGCCAAATCCATAGGTCTTGAGACGCAACAGCTTCTAGAATTATTGTTGGATGTCCCTGATCGCCTCGCGTATACATTCCTCGCCAAGCGGTAGGACAATTCCGCCATGCCCAATGCATGCAATCAATGCTCCCGAGCATGCCTGGAAAACCGTGCCTTGCTTGGTGGTGTTGATACAAATTTTGGACGTCATTGTAATTCGGTTTTCGCAAATATTTTTGGCTGTAGAGCCTCACCACAAATTTGTAAAACTTGTATAAACATTCTCTAGCAGTTCTTTCGGACATCTTTAAGTATTCGTCCCAAGCATCGGTTGCCGTCCCATAAGCTAGTTGACGAATCGCCGCAGTGCATTTCTGTAAGGTGGTGAAGCCCATTTTGCCTCTAGCATCGGGTCGCAAGGTAAAAAACGGGTGATAAGCGGCTAAATCGTCGGCAATACGTAAGAAAAGTCGACGACTCATTCTGAAACGGCGTCTAAAAATAGCCTCCGAGTACAACGGCTCGTCGGCAAAGTAATCGGCGAATAATCTTTGGTTAGCACCTACAAGATAAAAAAACATAAAAATAAAAACATAAGACTAAAAACATAAAAATAAAAATATAAGAATAAAAATATAACTAACTTTCTCGGTCTCGCTCGATGTGTGGGTTCCTGTTTCGTGGTTGTGACAAAACCTCCTCCTCCTCTTCTTCTTCCAAAATTAGTTGTGTCGCCTCTACCACCTTGTTTATAAAATATTTTACTTCTTCCATGTTGTCCGTCGAACCCGATGAAGAGGAAGATGACATGGTGTATTTTTTATAGAAGATTATGTGAGAAAATGGGTGAATTTTTGTATAAAAATGGAGTGTAAAGAGAGTTGTTTGGAGAAAGTGGGTGAATTTTTGTATAAAAATGGTTAAATGGGGTGGGTATTTATATAGGTTTTTAATTAAATGAATTTGTTTTTTTTTTTTTAACTAGCCGTTTGTAACGGCATTATTGAAGGGCCCGCCATTATCCGGCTCGTCTCCATCGTCCGGGAGAAGCCGCTGAAGACGCGACGTGCCCCAGGGGGGCGGTGTGGGACTGCCCACTTTGAGGGCGCCAGACCGGAGACGAGCCCCATACCCCTGGGTCTCACATTGGGATACAAGTATGAAATCATTGTTCTTAAGCTAATAAATGACATATCATGGCAGCAGAAAACCATCAATATTCATTACATCATGTCATCAAAAAATTAATAATAATAATAATAATAATAATAATAATAAATAAATAAATAAATAAAAACATAACAATGGAGGTCTTAGGGTGAAGGGAGTGGTTAAACAGGTGAAAGTGGTAAACTTTAAAATGGACCAATTAGAGAGTGCCACGTCAGAGAGGAGAAAAAGTTTAAACTTTGCTGAAAAGTGTTGGCAATGGTGTAGACTGTTGAAAGTGGCAAACTTTTTTTTTGTTTTTAAAAATTATGTGTTAAATAAAAACAATAAAGCATCAAATTAATTAAAAAATTAAATATGAATCTTCACAAACCACAAAAAAAAAATAAGAAGACTTTGCCTGCCTTCCTCTTCTCTCTCGATGATATGCACAGACAAACCCAAACAAAATCACACTCATCTCTCAATTCTACACATATACAAACAATTAGTTCATCCTCTCAAACAAATGACACATTAACAAACACAGACACAACACACCTCTCGGCTCACTCTCCTCCCCCGTTTTTTTATCTTTAAACACCCCTTCACCACCACAACCACCGGTTCCACCACCACCACCACCCTCAAAATCAACCCACCCTTATCACCTCCACCACCACCGGTTCCACCTCCATCACCACCGGAAAAAATGGTGGAAGTGGGTTTGCGGCTGAAGGTAACACCGCCGCCACCAACACCGCTGTGGCTCCGCCCATCGCCGCCGCACCTGTTCCCGGCTATATAGCCGTTACACAGAAGACTTTTGGGTGTAAATGTTGATTTTTTTTATTGTTCCAATGATTGCCACGTTTGTATTGTAGGAGTCTTATGTTGATATAAGTCTGCTTAGCTATGTTACAAGCAATTGATCAAGTGGTGTACGTTTTTGCCCCCATGATCATGCATGTCAACATCAATAAACAATATTAACATCAATTTGTGAAGTGAGCTTCACCATCAATTGCTTGTCACATAGCTAAGCAGACTTATATCAACATAAGACTCCTACAAGCAGACTTATATCAATGATCTCTAGATCAAGTGGTGGAAGACTTGCATTTCTCTTGAGAGATGCAGGTTCAACTCCCACTTGGTGCAGAGTGAGGCACTGGTGGCAATGATAGGAGACCCAGGGAAACCTGGGTTGGATCCTTGAGCCAAACGGGTTTTACCGGTAATTTCACCGTCGTGCCTACGGGCGGGTGGGTTACCGGGTTTTCCCCGGAATTGGTGGTGGACTCGGGTTACTCTCGGAGTACTCCGTTTGTCCAGTGGGTGTCCCGAGAGTGCTCAGGATTGATTCTATTGGCCGTTAAAAAAAAATACATGGCATTACATGCCACTTTGCCGAGCTCATAGGTAAATAACATTAGCAATAAATGCTAGCCGTCAATCATTTAACATTTAAACTCATTTATAGAATATTAAACGTATAACATCATTCATAAAACGTAATAGCTAAAAGTTACCACATAGGGTTTCACATCGTGAACATTTAAGGTAGATTGCATATAATTAGGAGTTTTTTGACTTTTTTCTTCAAATGGTGTTGGTGGAAAAGTTATTTACCAAAATGGGTGATTTGAAAAATAATTACCAAAATAGGTGTTTTTCTATATTTATTTATTTTTAACTAATTTGTTATAATTCTTCTATTTTTATTTAATCAACCTATCACATGTATATTCTTTTCTTCCATCTAACTTGTTATATAGATTTTTGTAACTAACTTATTAATTATTATATATATTTTTCTTTTTTTTTATAATGAAACCCATGTTAAAACAAGCTGAGATCGTTGAATTCATTTTATTTTTAAATGCTAATACCTCTCATCTAGTGTTTTAATTTATTTTTTTAGGGTAATTTTTCATTTACTATTGTTTGTGTAGTTGATTACCAATTCAAATAAAAACCCATAATATAGTGTTTCCTAAAGTTACATAATAATTTTATTAACAATTAGTGGGCAAAATATTTACATAGATTGATTGGTTCGTAATTTTATTGGCCAACTCGATACTTATTAGTATTTTTTATTATGAACTTATTTTTTAATAGTCACGAACAACATTTATTTCATTCAATTAATGTAAACATGAACACGTCTCGTTTACATAAAAGAAAACCATGTTTGTGTTCGATTGTTTGTACGATTAAAGTTAAATAAATGAACATGAACGTGTTACTTTAGTGATCGTTTACATCTCTAAAATTAGAATGATTTAGCTTACATAAATGTAAAAGAAAATAAAAGAAAAAACGTTATGAAAAAAGAATTATATTATGATCAGTTAAAAAGTAAATACAATATAAAGAGTAATTGTTTGGAGAAAATAAATTAAAATAGGTTAATTGAAAAAAAAAAATATATATATATATAATAGATTACTTAATGATAAAGAAATAAGAAATAACACTCATTTTAATAAAAAAAATTAAAAATTACCCATTTTGGTAAATATTTTTTCCACCCTCACCAATTTGGCAAAAAAAATCATTGCAAAACATCTAGCCTGGCACTTCCCTATTGGCCCAAATAATTTATGATTTTATCCCCGCTTTCAAATTATGATTTTGCCGTCCGTTCAAAATTACGTTTTTGCCCCCAGTTAAAAATATATTTACCCTTTTGCCCCCAGCTCAAAATTACGATTTTGCCCTCGGTAGAAAAAATAAGATTTGACCCTCAGCCACAATCTTTATTCCCAGAATGTACACAACTTATTGTAGATCATTATGAAACACTTAGTCAGTTGAGGTATAGCATCTTGTAGTGTATGTAATTATTTTTCAAATCACCCATTTTGGTAAATAATTTTTCCACCAACACTCTTTTGGGAAAAAAAACTCTATAATTAGCCTATAATAGTAAAAGGAGGGCATATATTGTTAGTTTCTTTAAATTAGCAATGTACAATCCTACAATTGAACTTTTAGTCAAACAGTTCAAAGATTCACATAAATTTAGGAGTTAATTACTGTTTTCGTCTCTGTGGTTTGTCAAAAATCACTATTCCAGTCCATTAGTTTAAAAATTGCGATTTCAGTCCCTGTAGTTTCACTTTCGTAACCATTTCAGTCCAGTCTCCTAACACCGTCTATTTTACCGTTAAGTTTTTAATGAAATACCTAAATTACCCTTGTGTTAATTAAATATGGACTTATATGATTTTATTGTTGTATGACATATGGACTTAAATTGGATTGTAGGGTTTGACCCACCATGGCTTCAGTAGAAGTAGAAGTCTGGCACTAATTTTACATATATGGTTCCAAAATTTTATATTTGGATTTTAGAATGAGAAAATGTCCAGGTGAGCATTATTTTTCAAAGTTATTATGTTAATTGATGCTGCTAGGAAGATATTAATTGGGGTAGGGTAATGGGTCGCCGGACATTAAGAGGGTGGGGTTGTGATACCGGAGAAGATGACCAGAAATGTTTGCCAGAAATGAGAGCAGGGATGGAGTGGGGTGGGGTAGCGTGGGGTTGTGTTTTAACAAGTGGATCCTAGAATACAATCTTTTAATTTCTATGGTTTTTTATTTAATTAACACAGGAGCAATTTAGGTATTACATTAAAAACTTAACGGTAAAATAGACGGTGTTAGAAGACTGGACTGAAATGGTTACGAAAGTGAAACCACATGGACTGAAATAGTGATTTTTTTACAAACCACAGGGACGAAAACAGTAATTAACTCATTTAGATATCTTTTTGTTTTTTATTAATAAGGGCATCATGGTCAATTGACGTGTACTTAACAGAATAAATGGATGGGGTTAACGAAGGTGGACTGAAATGGTTACGAAAGTGAAACCACAGGGACTGAAATCGCAATTTTTAAACTAATGGACGGAAATAGTAATTTTTGACAAACCACAGGGACGAAAATAGTAATTAACTCTAACTTTAGTCAACTTTTCATTCTCAAGACCCATGGAAATTTAAGACTTTTCGCGGGTGAACATGTTAGCAAAATGTAGTTTTTCGTTCGAAGAACATTTCGTTCTACGTTTTACACTTCGTTACACTAACATTTGCTGACCATAATGTTTCGCTCATCAAGATATTTTGTTATATATATGTGTGTGTGTGTGTGAAGGATAAAACCGAACCCACTTAAGTTTAAAAAAAACCCTAAAAAACCCAATATAACATTTTTTTTTCTTCTAAAAAACAGGGAATGTAACATAAATATATTTGAACATTTGTATAAAAAATGTAAAAAGTGTCAACTATTTTTTTTAAATGTTCAAAATCTATATGTTACATTTTTTTTGGACTTATATATTATGTAACATGTAAATTTAACGTGATTCTTACCTCTTTTACGCGATAAATCAACTTGAAAGCTTTAAAGTCGGTTGAAAGAATGGAGAAATTTGCTTGATAAGGTAAATTCAAAACACACAGTCCATGAGATCTAGGGCTTGTTTTACGTTTCTCCCTCTATTTTCTCTCACTATAGTGAATGTGTGTGTGGCAAGAGTGGGGAGGATGATAATACCCTTTTCCATAATAGTTTTTATATACAAATATCACTACTTTGCCCTTCATGGGCTTTGCCATTCTCTTTTCCTCACTTGGGCTTTCATTCCATACCTTTCTTTTAAGCCCATGACATATTTACCATTTATTAAAAGTTGGGTATTACATGATCAATGCTAGAGGTGTACAAAAAAACTGGTTTTAGAACTGAAACCGGAAAAAAAACCGAAACTGGTTTTTTTTTAACCGGTTTTTTTATAACCGTTTTTTTTTTAACCGGTTGTTTTTAACCGCCGGTTTTTATACCGGTTACTATTCTTGACTTCAAAAACCGGTTATTAACCGAACCGGTTATTAAAAAACCGGTTAAAACCGGTAAAAAACCGGTTTTTTTGGGAAAAACCGGTTAAAAACCGGTCCCAACCGGTTATACCGGTTATTGTTTTGGACCTCAAAAACCGGTTAGTAACCGGAACCGGTTATAAAAAAAACCGGTTTTTATTTTGGGTGAAAAAACCGGTTTTTTTTTAACCGGTTTTTTAATAAAACAACCTTGCTAGCCTATGTTTTCATGAGAAAGGCATCACTGAAAAGACCAAAATAATTACTTTTTTTTTACTAGAATGGTATACACAACTAGTAAAGTGTTTGGTTTAAGTCTTTTCCCACCAACACACCTATTTGGGTTGGACTGATTCAATATATTTAAGCCTTATTATGCTACTAAGCTGCATTATTCTGTTAGAATCGGTCACTAAATTACTACGGCGAACACAACGTTTTAACATTCTCAACAAGGATACAAGGATGTTTTATCGTAAAAATGTGTTCAGTAAATCCCTAGATATATGATTATAACAAAGTTAGTTTATGATGGAAAGATATAATGTAATGTTCAATTATTTTCAAATCCTTTAAAAATGTATGTGGGATTAACCATAATGATTAATGAGAAATATTATCTTTATTAAGTTCAATCGCTGTAATCATTTTATTAAATAAATGATTTGATTATTTTACGTTTAATTATTTATTTATATACTTATTTAGTACTAGTTTATAGACCCATATATTACATGAGTTGTATAATAGAAAAATAAAAGTACGATAATGTGTACAAAAATCTACATAATTGAAGTATTTTTTTACGTATAGCAATAAAAAATTAAAGTACAATTACAATTTACAAATTTCTAAATACTTCTGTGTACAACTACTTAAACCCATCATTATTTTTTAATACACACACGATTTAGAATTCTAAAATACTAATGTTGTGATTCAAACATTAAACAACGATAATCACTTTTAAAACCAATATAAAACATGAACATTAAAGAGTTTATTTAATTTAATCATATTCATTTATTATAGTTATTGCTATTAAAATATTTTAACTTGAAGAAAAAGTAGGGGATGATAATTTAATACTTCCAATAAATTCTTTCTTTCCTCGATAAGTAATTATCAAAATTCAACTTTTATATTAGTTTTTCTGAAAAAAAAAAAGCATTAACATCAATAATTAGATTTCAAAATTCAATTTTATTAACAATAAGAAAAATTAGAAAATTTTGGTAAGAAAAAATATAAGCCTAACACGTGACATTTTTGAAATCATGTATTATAATAAGGATTCATACGTGTATAACATAATCTAAACTTAATTATAGATCATGATTATAAACAAAACTTTCTTATACTGTTTGTAGTTGATTAAGAATTGATTAAAAAGTGAATCAAACCATAAAAACATATAAATTATCTACTTCGAATATAACTTTTAGCATGATTAACTACCTACTTTGAACATGAATAAATTATATACACGAATAGGCGATAGACAATTGCATAGGGCATGCATTTTATGGGACAAAACTAATATAGCTAGTGATAGTGGTGCACAAATCGGGTTTTTTTAAAAACCGGTTCCGGGTATGGAACCGGGTTCGGGTAGGATCGAGTTTTACAAAATCGGGTTTTTTTAAAAACCGGGTCGGGTCCGGGTTTTCTACAAAAAATGTATACCCTATATACCCGGGTTCGGGTAGGGTTCGGGTCGGGTTTTATAAAACCCGGGTATTATAATACCCTATTTCCTGGTTCGGGTCCGGTTCAGTAGGGGTGTAAACGAGCCGAGTCGTGTCCGAGCTCGACCAGGCTCGAGCTCGGCTCGTTAGGTTTTTATGAAGCTCGAGCTCGAGCTCGGCTCGATTCGAGCCTACTTCTTTGAGCTCGAGCTCGGCTCGCGAGTAAAACCCAAAGCTCGAGCTCGGCTCGAACTATTTTGAGAACAACCTTAAACGAGCTAAAACTCGGCTCGAGCTTACTTCAACATCGCTTAAACGAGCAAAAGCTCGGCTCATCAATGTTATCATCATTATTAATATATTATATATTAAAAAATTAAAATTTTGTATGGGCTCGTTTAGGCTCGCGAGCCTAAACAAGCTTTGTATTTCAGGCTCGAGCTCGGGCTCGATAATAAAACGAGCTCTATTTCAGGCTCGAGCTCGGGCTCGGGCTCGTAAAGGCTCGGCTCGTTCGAGCTTTTAACCGAGCCGATCACGAGTAGCTCTCGAGCCTCTGGGCTTGTTTACACCCCTACGGTTCAGGTATTCATCGGGTAGGGTTCGGGTATGCATCGGGTTGGGAAAAAACCCGCACCGGGTATTAAAAAAACCCGACCGGGTATTAATACTTCTTTATATGTTTTAGTGGATGGTGCCTATTGAAATTTTAATGACATTCCTAAATTTAATTTCGATGGTGCTAGATCGAAGAAAGAGTCCTGATTTGAATCCTTTTGGATTACATAAACAACAATATATTTTATTTACTATGTTATGTTTTAACCAAGTTCCATCAATTTTTCATTTTTTTGTATTAGACAAACACCAATGGATCTTTCCAGCAAATAGAGGGGAATAATGACTAAATATTTCAAATATCATTAGAAACCTAATAATTAAACAAGATTACATCAAAGTGCATACATAATTTTGTTAAATCATAAGAACTAGAAGTCTTAATGGTTGAAAACATAGGGTATGTTTGGCATGGAGCTTTTAGGAGCTTTTAGGAGCTTCTAGCTTTAAGCTTTTAAGAAAAAGCTCCTACTCAATAAAAAGTCTTGTTTGGTTGAAGGAGCTTTAAGCTTTTAGGTTAGGAGCTTGAAGCTTTTGGTTGAACGCTACTACTAGTAGCGTTTAGAAGGAGCTACAAGCTTTTAGGGAAAAAAATGACTATTTTAACCTCTAAAAATAAGGAACTTTTTAATGCACCAACTTTCTAAATTTTTAGTTATGTCCATTTTGGTCATTTTATACATTTTTATTAAAAGCTCGAGCTACTCTACCAAACACCAAATATATCTAAAAAGCTATAGCTACCAGCTTCCAGCCACCAGCTACCAGCTTCCAGCTTCCAGCTACCAGCCACCAGCCACCAGCTACTTTTGCCAAACATACCCATAGATAAAATAACATAGATAAAAAAACATAGATAGGACTAGAAGTCAAAGTGCTATATAACCGGGTATAAAAAAACCCAGTTCCGGGTATTTATAAAACCCGGTTCCGGGTATTTACAAAAACCGGTTCCGGGTATTTATAAAAACCGGGTTTCGGGTATAAAAAAACCCGGTTCCGGGTTCGGGTTTTAGATCAAATATGAATACCCGGTCCCTACCCTATGGGTAGGGTCGGGTTCGGGTATAGAAAACCCGGTTTTTATAATACCCGGTTCCAGGTTTTTTTTCCGGGTCCGGGTTCGGGTTTGGGTTTTTTGTGCACCACTAGCTAGTGATGCATAGCATATACGGGCCTCAAAGCAGCACACATGTGCCTCAATGGGTTGGGCCTGTGGCTCGATTCCATGGTCCGCAGACTAGAGGTGCACAGATCGGGGTTATTCTTTTTCTTTTTTGTAACCGAACTAGTTGGTTATTTTGGCAACAAATTAAAAAAAATAAAAAAAAAATAAAACAGTTATAGCTTTAGAAAAATCATTGTTGAAATCGACCCATTGATGGATTGATATACATCGCACCTCTATCATCATACTGTATGAATTTAATTAAGGTTTTTTTTTTGTTATTATTTTATTTTTGCAGAGGTTGAGAAGGGGGTACTTTTACATGAAAGCAGAAGAAGAGTGATGTGAATTTTGAATGAACATATAGATATATCATATTCATTTATTCATCATTTGTTTCTTTTTGTATTGCCGATGTTCATCCAATCAGCGCTAGCTTCTACGTCTTTAAAGAAGGTAAGAAGTGAATAAATATAAATTTAAATAAAAAAATCACTTATGCTTCGCAATTGATTTTAAAGGGTCAAAGTTAAAAAGGAAGTTGAGCGATGAGTCTCAAAGTTTTCAGCCGGAGGCCAAGATGGGAGCAACATGGTAAATAGTGGCCCTAATTTGGTTATAGTATAATAGATTGAATTTTATTTGGTGGTTTCTAATACTCTGTGCTTTATGTGCTTCATGTTTAGATTAATTTGGGAAATAATGAAAGGACGATAAACGTGACACATGAAAAAGGGCTCAATACCTGGTGCATATCGTGTTATGTATACAAATACGTTCATGCTTACAAGTTCATTCATTCATATTGTTTCTTCAATCTTGCAGACTAATAAAGTGAGGGACGAAGTCACCGAAGACATTCTACACGACAAGCAATATCAATTGTGTTTGAAAGAAATCCAAAACTAAGGTATATTTAAATAACTGATTCTCAAATCTGTCGTATGACGCTACAAAGGCTGCATTTATTTTTGTTCTTATAGGTTGGAGGGGCTTCCTTGCAAGGTGTTACAGTGGTACTTGTATAGAATGGAAGGTTGGTTTGCTGCAAATGCTGAAACTCTCTCTCTTAAATGCTGGGACAAGGCATGTTTTCTAAACTTCCATTATATTTATAATAAACACAACATTATTATTTTAAATTTTGTCATCCAATAGTCGTTATTTTACATATAATGTTAAAATGTTGCAGATATAACCACATATTTTGTTATATATGTAAAAATCTTGAATTTGTAGGTTTGACTAAAAAAAACGTTGAAATTTCAAATTTTCTTTACAACAACATATTCTACTCCTGTGTTTTTGATATGCAGGTAGAGCTATTTAGCATTGCTCGGAAAGAAAGAAAATCACAAGTTTCACTCGAGATTAAAATTTCCATCTACTATCATTGTAAAATGCAATCTCAGTAACAAAGGTGAGTTGTATTATTTATTATCGAACTTATGAATAGGTCAATTTTGTTTATGTTTTATCTCTCATGAGTCAAATGGGCAAGATTATAAAAAAAAAGTTATAGCAGAATGGGTCAAGTGGGTTGAAAGTCGGCCAACGTGCTTTTATCTAGAGGTGTACAAAAAAAGGGGTTGGGTCCAACCTGACCCGATGGTTTGGTATAGGTTTGGGTTTTGTGTTGAAAATGGGTTCCAAGTTATATCATTTGCATCTTAGTGAATGGAATATAGTGATACATTATAATGCTTAAGGGTTTGTTCATCATTTTCATCTATACTTTTTTTAGATTGTGTATATAGTTGATTGATTATTTATATTAGTTTACGCACAAACGGTCGGGTCCCGAGTTGGAGTTTTTCCAGATTGAATGATGTGTGGTGATGGCATCATTTTTCTGTGTGTTTGCTTGCTCCTCAAGTGTGCCCTTAAAACTATGACCCGAGAGTTGAGTTACACGTAGGACGAAATCATTCAACCTTCATCGTACTAAACGGAATGTAACAAACAATTGGCTTTGTTGAAAACCAGAGATTAATTCATATACTATATGGTTGTTTTGTAAATAGCTGGCTTGTTCGGTTCATCTGTGGGCCTGTTGCATTTCTGGGCTTATGTTGTGTGGGCTGATTGTTATAATCAGTTCATATTGGTTGTTTGTTATAACAATCTAATGTTGTTGTAAATGGTTATATATAGCTGTAAGTCTGAGGGCCTGGATGAAATATTTGAGGGTTTAAAGTGTAACTTTTGTTAAGGCGGTGCAATTGTTGATATCATAAGGGTGCTGGATGTAATTTCCAAATAGCTGGGTATTAAAGACTCCATAAGACCATAGGGTATGGGGAGGATAGTCTCTTTGGAGACTACCCGCCACGTAGGCGCCACGTCATCACGGGAGGAAGAGCATCCTCTTGGTGAGACTACCCAATGGTGTGGAGGACTACCCACTAGAGAGAGAGAGAGAGGGCCCACCAAATGAACAAGCAGCCAATCAACAAGCCTTGTCTCCTCCGTCTTCCTTCCGACATTCGCGACGTGACGAGCCCAAGGGGGCGGTGTGGGACGAGCCCAAGGGCCGGCGACGGGGGGAGAGACGACCCCCATACCGCACGGTCTAAGGGTTTCGAGACTTTTCTTTTTCATGACAGCTCACTTTTTCTCACATCTGGACACACATCAGGTTCTCAGTGCAACGGATTTGTGGAAATCTGCTATGATCTGCTCGTCTTGTTATCTTACCTGTGATCTGTTCATCTTGCTGATTAATCTCGCCTGTGAGACCTTGATTATGTGTAGATCAGGTTGTATATTTTCCTATATCTTTCCTGTCTTTGTATTTGTAGATCAACTGATTGATTAATCAGTCAATCTAAACATCTGTTCATCAGGTCTTACTTCATGTAAGATAAAGGGTATTGGTTGGGCGTGTTTTGGTTTGGGTTAATCAATAAGATTTACGTCACTGTTTTTGTCGCTTCTCTTTATGTTCTATATTGTTTCTTTATGCTGTGATGAGCTTTCATATCATTTGACATGGTATCAGAGCCTAGTGCTCTTGATACATTTATTCCTACAAAATCTTGCGAATTAGGGTTTTGCATTTGTTGATGTATTTGGGGCTAGATCAGGGATTCAATAGCAGGTGTCTATTTAAGTCTCTATGTGTGACATATGGAGGTCAGAATCCGTATATCAGAAAAACGGTTAATTTTTAAGAAATCCTCACAAATCCAGAAAAAAATTATAAAAATAAAACAAATAAACTCAATAAAATAAGTTTTTATTATTTTTATAACTATATACATAGATTTAAATAAAAAAGACATAAAAATATCTAATACAACTTTTAACTAATCGTTTATTTGCCTTCGTTGTCGAGTTGTTTCGTCTTTAACATTTCATCATCCGCTACTCATTTAGTCGCTTGAGGGGCTAGACAAGCGTACCGGTTCATCGTACACGATTTCATCATGGGATTGTGGTTGCGCCGTCCTTGAAATACTTCACATTTGTGTATTTGTTCTCCTAACGCTATTTCTCCTTCAAGATTTGAAATTTGTTGTATACGTTTCGCGCCATCCAAGAAGTTCTTCAAGCAAATGCACATTTCCATCGCCTTCGGTGTGAGTTGCGTTCGTCGAATGGATAATACCTTGCCACTAAGAGAAACAACCAATTTCAAAGCTATCGTGGAAGCTTGGCAGATCACGTGCCATGGCGGCTAAAATGGGAAAATGTGGTTTCCATTCTTTCCACCAAGCCAAAATATCAAAGTTATGGAACTTGGCGGCTAACATGGTGGATAAAAATTAGTTAACTTATATCTTATGAGTTCACTATTTGAGGTATCACCCGAGAACGTTTACTATCGTTTCTTAATGAATTATATATATTTAACTCTGAGTTTTTCCTCGAGTTTGATGCGCTCGCCGCCATTGTTTCGTGTGTGGTTGACACGTTACCATCTTCTTGGACACAATGATCAAAAAGATTGTTTGAAGAATTATTAAGACGATTTATTGCATTCGTTGTAAAATTTGGATCATCATCATTTAAATCCAAATCCAAACAAACATTTCTAATTAACAACTCTGGGACATTTAAACACAGTTGGAGGCGGCAACGCACGTAAAAACAGGTAGCAAATCCTGAAAATATTTTCTAAACTTTCTTTCATTGGAACAATACTTTTTTTTTTTTCATAAACTACACCTTCGAATTCAAAATCGTTTACTTTTTAACACATCAAAAATAATTGTTTAAGTACTACACAACTCGTGGGATAATAACTCCCGATAAACATGTTGTGGCGGTTCTCAAAACTTCAAGCAATTGTGTAAACATTTCAATATAATTCCAACCAAGGTTTTCAAATGGTTTCACCAAACCAGACGATGCATGACTATCGTGGAAAGGTTGTAAGGATTTTTTTTTTTTTTTTTTTTTTTTTTTTTGTTGAATCGCGCCATTAAACATTTTCCACGTAGAATTCCAACGGATCGGCATGCCAAAATTCGGGGTATAACATGGTTTTTTAAAAGTTCTACACCATTTTCTATAATCCGGGTATCTTTTTTTACTAACCATAAAAACATCACGTAACATATTTTTAAAATTTTCTTCATGTCTTTAACTTCTTTAACGTTTAGTATGTCTTGCACAACCAAGTTAATGACGTGGGCAACACTTCGACTATGATAAAATTCTCCATTACAAACCAGATTATATTTAATTTCTAACATTCGTACCGCTGTTGTATTGTTCGGCGCGTTATCAAAAGTAATAGAAAGTAATTTATTTTGTAATTTATAAGTTTGGATAACTTCGTCTAAAACATAAAATATATTTCCCCCGTATGTGGATAACCAAATAAATAGAACACGAAATCGAATCCAATAAAGCAAATGGAGCCAACCACACGTCGGTAGTTAACTTAAAACCATTATTTAATTTTTCAAAACGTTTAATCATTTATTTTTTAGTTTTTTCCCACATTTTTAAACAATGGCGTCTAAGTGTCTAACGATTTACGTTAGTATAACGTGGTTGAAGCATCTCTTGAATCAACTTAGGTGCTGTTTGTTTTTTCTGCGGGAAAAGGTCTGCAGTCTGCGGACCACATCTGCAGGCATCTGCAGGAGAAGAGGTGGACCAAATGTCTGCAGTCTGCAAGGAGAAGAGGGTTTGTTTTTTTTCTTTTACAAAAACACTTCTCACACACTTCTGGCCAAAACACACACTGCAACTCTCTCTCTCTCTCTCTCTCTACTCTCTCTCTCTACAAGATAGCACCACCACCGCACCACCTCAGCCATCACACCACCGCCATCATCTACCGCCAAGAACAACCACAACCACCCACCCCGTCTTCGTCGTTCAACCCCCGCCGTTCAACCACCAAGCACCACCGCCACCACTTCGATTTGGGGGTTTCTGAAACAGAGAGAAAGAGAGATCCAGAGAGAGAGAGAGTACGAGGAGAGAGAGAGAAACAGAGAGGTTACGGTGGGGTTTCTGAAACAGATCGATTTGGGGGTTTTTGAAACCCTAATTTCGATGGATGAAGATGACGATTTGGGGGTTTTTGAAACCCTAATTTCGATCGATGAAGATGATGACGATGATGTTGGATGATGATGATGATAACAGATGATGTTCGATCGATGAAGATGACGATGCAGTTCGATCGATGAAGATGATGACGATGATGTTCGCGAGCAGACGTCTGGGGTGGCGGTGGTGGCAGAGATGTGGGTGGAGGTGGTGGCAGGAGATGGGTGAACAGGGAAGAAGACATGGGTCATTGTCTGCGTGGTGAAGAGGTCTCGCAGACCTTTTTTAATGAAAGGTCTGCGAGAAAACAAACAATCTGCGAACTCCAAACGTCTGCCCGCGTCTGCGCGGCGCAGACATAAGTGGCCAGAAGTACTTCTGGCCAAAAAACAAACAGAACCTTAGTCAAATGTGGATTGTCAAAGTGATCAAACGACAATGATTCTTGAATAACAAATTGAGGTATCCTTTGACGAACAACCTCCGTGTCAAAATTCCAACCACCCAAACCCTGTGATATTTGTGCTTGATCACTAGCGAGATTGTTTTTCAACGCCTTACAATTTGATGCCATATGTGCTCTCAAAGTAAAGTTATATGCGGCCGCAAGAAACGTACCACAATATTTGCACCACACCTTTTCTTTACCATTTGACATTTTGCATAAGACAAAATTCATTCATAGTGTTGGATCCCCACTCGTTTTTGTAACACCCAAAAAAAACTGGTTGGTAAATTAAACCAAGTTAATTGGGATGAGCGGGTAAATTACCGTTAGTGGTAAAAGTTAACCCGACAAACATTAGGATTTAATTAAATAAACCTCATGTTAAATAAAATATAAATGAATGTCTTTCTTTAAGAATGAATGTTTTTATAAGATAAGTTGTAAAAAGGCCCGGGTTACCGATACTTAATCTATGTCGGGTTGTAACATCCTCGAACTTAGTAAACTGAAATACCGCGTTCACTTGAAAATTGACATGAAGTGTGTACAACTAGGAATATTAACCTAATTAATGTTGTTATTCATAAATGAAGGTTAAGTGGGATATAAACAAACAAAACATGGAGGGGCTGAATTGCACCTTCTTTAAAATGGAAAATATATAAAAGTTAGAAAAATAAAACACACACATAAGGGTGTGTGTGTGGCGTGTTCTAGAGAGAAAGAAGGGAAAATCCTCTTTAGAATTCAATCACAAAAATCAACAAATTCAAGGTAAAATTCATATAAGTTCCTTGCATGTTTGAAGATTTCAACCCTCCATCACCATCTAAATCTAAGATATGTGGTGGATTTGAATTTGATGAGATTTGGTGTAAATGGGTTTTTGTGATAAGATGAAATTGAAGTTGTTTTGATGTTTATGATCACCATACATGCTAGTATATGTGAAATACTTAAACAATTTAGAGGTTTAAGTATGTTCATATATGTTATAAAGTGGGTCTTAATAATAAAATTGATATGTAGATTTGGTTTAGAAACATATGAAAATAAATATGATATGAATAGAAATATATGTAGAAATCATGTGCATTGTTGTACTAGAGCAAAATCCTCATAAGTGGTGAAATGGTTTTTAATATGAAAGATGAACCGATGACTAATTGGTAAAAAAGATGAATTGGCATGTGATAATTATAAGTTTATGTTGATTTGATGTTCATAAGTATATGAACTTGTTGAATTGTAAGAAATGTGGCGATATTGGTTGAGAAATTTAGTTTAAAAGATGGCCTAAAAATGATATTCACCAAGTATTTGATAAAATACCTAAATGAGTTTTATTCACTTGTTAGTGCATATAAATGTCAATTGACAGTTTGACTTTTAAAAGTCATACTGACCTATAAAAAGGATTGGATAAGAAAAATGTTATAGAGGTCCATAAGGGGGGATGGTCATAGTATATGATGACTAATCTAACCATCTTGTAGATATTGTATTATAGTTTGATTCTTGACAAGCTAGGTGGAATCTTAGAAAGGAATGAGTCGAGACGCGAGAAAGCATGATCGAACGCAAGGTAAGAAAAACTACACCTCCTATAATAGAATCACTAATTAAGAAATATGAAGTAGACGGAAATAAACATTACTTGTTAAAGTCAAGACCCATGGAGAAGGCCAAACAGGTCAAAATGGGTAAGATTATTGATGCGTGTCGAGTGTGATATATTTTTAAGTATATTTTAAGCCCTTTTTTACACGTTAGCCAAGTTTTAAATTTATAAAACACGATATTTACTAACACTAAACACACATATGGGCAAGTGCACCCATCGTGAGCGTAGTATAGTGTTGGTAAGATACCGAGGTCGTCCAAGGACACAAGAGCTTTTAGTACCGGTTTATCATCAACGTCTAATCAAATCAAAAGTTAAAAAAAAGTTTTTAAACAAGAAAAATAAAACTAACTAAAATGCTGAAAAATAAAATAAAATAAAAACAGATAGACAAGATGAATCACTTGGATCCGACTCGTGTGTCAACCTTTGATTATTTCCGCACTTTTGCACTTTTTAAGAGATTATCTTAGTTATTGTAGTAGGCCCCTCTTTTGAAGGTGACGTTACCCTCAACCCAGTAGTTTGAGTCAGCAAGGATACAATCCTAAAGGGTCGGATTATTGAAAGATAATTAATTAAGTTATTAATGCATAATGTGGTAGGCCCCTCTTTTGAAGGTGACGTTACCCTCGGCGAAGTAGTCTAAGTCAGCAGGGATACAGTCCTAAGTAGCCGGGTTAAAGTATTAATAGTAGCTTACATATGAGGGGATCAAAGAGTTTGGACCCCCGCCATCTAATACCAGTGGGTATTGAAGGAGGTCCTACTAAATTTGACCCAGGTCCTTGCAGGATCTATACACTGAACAAGGCAAGACTCTTACCAAACCGTTCCCTTAACCCCCGACCAGGTAGCCAATATATCTCCATATAGACCGTGGAGATATGAATGGTGAAAATCTTTGATTGACAAGAACTCTTACAATCAATCTTGGATCCTGAGACGACTCACACACTCTATGATGGATGATGGTGGTGGATGATGGTGTTGTGGTGGTGGTGGAGTGTGGGTGAAGTGTGAGAGAGGTGGTGTGCCAAGGGATGGTTTGCAAATGAGCCAAACACCCCTATTTATAGCCTGAACAGCAGCTCGGGCACGGCCCCGTGTCCATCCTCCTTCTCTTTCTTCATTAATTGCAGTATGTCTGCATTAGTTGACCACGCCCCCGTGTCCGCTGGGCACGACCCCGTGTGCAGAAGCGTATCTGTACTATCAAGATTTCCTCAGATTCTGCGAATCTTAGAGTTGACCACGACCCCGTGTCCGCTGGGCACGCCCCCGTGGTGGGTGATAGAAGCTTCTACTGTAACAACTGTGCTTGTAATCACTATGAACAGTTCTATTATCAATAAAACAATGTTATTTGATCACAATGTTTGTTTTGTTATGTTTTACATTTTTCATGTTTTGACTTTTATGTAATTTCAAACTCTACATCGCTTTCTGGAGAGTTATACGCAAACTAGTGCGTAAACGTACTCAGTTTAATGCGAGAAATACTCCGGAACATCAACATATACTCAACATACCTTAAATAACCTTTACATAACTTAGAAATAAGTTTTGAAGGCTTTGGTATGGCAAAAACAAGTTAATTAGCTTACAGGGACTAAATATGACAAACTGCGAAAGTATGTCAATTTGAACTGTAATGAACATTCCGGAACATAACCATAAGTTAAACACACCTTAAATATCCTTTACATATCTTAGAAATAGGCTTTGAGGGGTTCGGTGTGCTAAAATAAACTTTTGGGTCATTCAGGGACTAAAAGTGTCAAAAAGTGCACAAGTTTGCATTTTCGCGCATAACTTACGTTCTGAATACATCTGGACATCCAAAAATTTATGTAAGCATGACTATATTATATTTTAGTGTTCGCCTTAAGAAAAATCCATTCGTCGCGTCATTTGGATCGTTTTTCGCGCTTGTGCGCATTCCGTCGTAATTAAGCGAACATCGCGTTCGTACGGCTAAACGAACCGACATCTGAGATATTTTTGAACACATTTTAAGTTCCCTATACTTTAACTTCATTTTAGAAGTTTGAAATGGGGTTAACGGGCCTTAAACGTGTCAAAAATGGCCTAAAAACAGTTCAGGGACCAAAACTGTAAATCTGCCAAAGTTCACCCATACGATGCGTATGGTATATATACCATACGATGCGTATGGGGTCTCCAGACCAGATGCAGAGTACTTAACAGCCTGTTTTCAGCTGTTTTGCACTCCCTAACCCCTTGCCAAGTGTCCAATCCTTATGGTGGTGAGCATTTTGAGCCACCACAACTTTGTGACAAGTGTACGGCTCGGATCGTGGCACGATATTCAAGAAACGATCCTAACGGCTCTACTTTTCCTATAAATACCCACCCCCCATTTGTTCAAAACCCACAAATCTGATCAAGAAAGCTCTAAGTTGGAACCTTCGTTTCATACCTGAGCTATTTCGATCTGGGTTAGCATTCGGGGACCCTTCGTAAGTATTCTTTCGTTCTTTTCCTTATTTTTACTGCTTTTCGAGTCAGAAAGTCAAACTTTGTTTGACTTTCAGCGTTGACCAGTAATGGTCAATGCGAAGTTCGTTTGAACTTCGCAACGTGATTGTAATCACGATGGTCATAGTCCCTTGGGACTATGCCTACTGATTACCACGTTGTCTAGGGTCGTAGGATAAGCGATCTAATAAATCGCTTATACCTCGAACCCGACCCAGTTTGGTCGATCATTAGGATCCGACCAAACACAGTAGGTGACCATAGTAGGTAGGGAATAACCTTCCGAGGTTATACCCTATGGTCACATCGTTTAAGTAGTTGCATGATAGGTAGTTTATATGCCTTAGGTAAATTACCAGAATACCCTTTTCATACATAATTGGTAATTTAGCATATGTAACCTAAACTTTTGTCACGTAACTGATTATGTAACATGTTTAGGCATATAACACTTGTCATAGGGCTAGTTAGGCGGTCCGAACGCGTTTCACGCGCACGACGCGTTAAAGTAGCATAAGCTTCCTAAACGGGTCGTATTGGGTCGTAAACAATTATGTTAGGTTTCATTTAGTATGTAGGCTTTGTTAAACCAAATGACACGAGTCTCTACACTCGTTTGGTTTACGAAACCTCATTCTATCCAATCATCCGATTAAGGTCCGGTTATTAACATAGTTACCTATATTAGGTGCCGTTTGATTCCGAGATCTCTAGCATTACTTGGTGATTATCTTTATACATCTGAGCAATCTCAAGTGAGTACATAGACCCCTCTTTTACTGTTTTTCCAAACTGTTTTGGGGTGGAACACATGTGCCTACTTGTTACTTTCATGCTTTCCTGTTTTCATATCATATACCGACTATGTTTGTTAGTACATTATAGTACATGATTTCATTACTTTTCTGCTATGTATGTTGACTGATAACATGCTAAGCACATTGATTTACATGACTTTTCTGCTATGTATGTTGACTGATAACATGCTAAGCACATTGATTTACATGACTTTTCTGCTATGTATGTTGACTGATAACATGCTAAGCACATTGATTTACAAGACTTTTCTGCTTTGTATGTTAACTTAGCATACTTAGTACATTGTTTTCATATGACAAGTATACAACTGCTATGACATTTGGTTTGCACAAACGGGTCTTTATTACGTTCATTAACATTTGCTACGCCGCTCGGGAGTAAGTAGTGGTACCATAGGACTTGACAAATCCCATTCCTGACATCCCGGGTTTGTTTGGATGTAAGGAATGACTGAATCCGAATACAATTCTTTTGATAACCTTGACTGAAAGGGTTATCCGACTGTCTCAAGGCTTGAATGTATGCGTTAACTCACCACATAAATGTTCGTATCAATGTATCATGCATCACTTTACAAAACATAACTTTTTGATATAATCAAAATACTTTGTTTTGTACATTTTTTACTTATGGTTTAAGTAGTCTTATTTTACTTACCATACATATCATTTTGGTTATACATTACTTGACTACTTTTGGACTATCAACATTTGACATGGTTTATACAAGGACTTTTGACTATTGGTTTAAACATAGACATTTGACTTGGATATTTGACATAGACATTTTTACATGATTTACATCTTGACATGAACATTTTACATTGTTTGGTTTGGTTTGATTAAGTGATTAAGTAACGATGCGTGTGTAATATGATACAAGCATGGTGGATACGCCGCTGGTACTTCCTATATATAAGTGTTTGTATGGTATTATATATCGTAGCGTTATTTGAATCATTTCAGTTTTATACATAGAACATTTCATACAAATAACATACTTTTCACAATACATTGTTTTACAAACAACTTATCTTATACAAACTCAGTTTACAATGGTTATCCATTTAACCATATACTATTCTCTTATTTATACATATCATCTGATCTTATCGTTTTTCAAGTGATTTACAAAACAAATCAAATTACAAGGTTCATGACGGAATATTTTCTCAAACACAAGTCATGAATCTTATTTTCACAAACCTATGTATCTCACAGGCATTTTTATGCTGACGTACCTATTTTCACATGTGTTTTCAGGAGCTTTTCCATAGGATGTTGATCATGATACTAGGGCGGACCTGTGCCTTAGAGACTTTAAAAGAAGATAGACTATGTTTAATTATGTTCTGAACTCTTAAATTTCCTGTTTGAAACAATGTAACACCTTTGTTTATAAATAAAATACAACTTTGTTTGCCATGGATTTGAAACAATTAATTCTGTCGCAACACGCCCCGATGTTTCCGCCGCGATTTGTTGTTTTACGCGGTCGGGGTGTGACAGAAGAGTTGGTATCAGAGCCAATGGTTATAGGGAATTAGGTTATTAGTAATGCTTTGACCTAGACTATAACTTTTCTAGGACCCTAACACAAATTAGTTGTGTTTAGATCTTAAAACATTTACATCACCTATCCTTAGGTGATTATCAAAACAAGGAACCAAAATTTTTCCGAAACGATTTTTGAAAAACAATCATCTGTTTTTGAATAAATTATTACAAGGTTTTGAACCCTCTATTGTAAGGTTTTGAACTCTCTTTTATATGGTTTTGAACCCTTTTCAGTTTGGTTTTGGCCTTGAGCCTTCAAATTTTCAAAATCCCGTCAAACGTTTTGGGTTTTAAATAATGTGAACATGTGCAAACTGGAAGGGTGAATGCCTGTATTCTGGGTTTTCTGTCTAGGCAAGCACTTCGTATACATCTCATCAGACGCGAGACCAGTTGTGCTTACCTGGGAATTCTTGGGATGAGTGTTCACTTATAGGCGAGCATGTCTTCATTATACATTATTTTTGACCCATTTACTTTGATTAGTCACTGTGTGTTGTTTGTTTGCTCTGTGATACGGACGAATGACCACCATCTTTGCTCTTGTTGATTTTGTTTCATCTCATTCTTTTCATCCAATCATCTCACTCGCTTTCTTTCATGTTTTCCTCTTTTAGAATGCCTCCTCGACGCGATCCTCGAACTTTTACTATTGAAGAGATCGCAGCCCTGGTTTCTCAACAAGTGGCTGCTGTACTTCCCGGGGTTGTAACTCAAGTCCACGATATATTTAACAACAACGGCAATAACAACAACAATAACGCACACTGTAATTTCAAGAATTTCAATTCTGCGAAGCCGCTTAAGTTTTCTGGGTCGCAAGGAGCAACTGCGCTCCTACGGTGGTTTGAAAGTATCGAGAGCACATTCTTACACGTGCAGTGTCAGAATGCGCGTAGGGTTGAATTTGCTTCAAGCGTGTTTGAGAAGCGAGCGCTTACCTGGTGGAATGGTATTAAGCGCGATAGGGGTGCCGAAGTGGCGTTGGCACAGACATGGGAAGAGCTTCGGGCTCTCATGATGAAGGAGTTTTGTCCCCGTCATGAAATTCGAGTTTTGGAACGAGAGTTTGATGGCTTAAAGCAAGATGGGGCTGAACACCGTGCATACACGGATCGTTTTGAAGAACTCAGTCTATTGTGTCCCACCATGGTTACCCCTCCGGATAAAGCGATCGAGAGGTATATTGATGGGCTACCCGATTCTATTCTGGAGATTTTGACTAGTGTTAATCCTACTACCCTTCGCCAAGCTATCGAGTTGTCTGCTACCCTCACTGAGACTCTAGTCAGGAAGGGTAAACTCACCCGCAAGGGTGATAAAAAGAAGGAGACTAATTCTGAGAAAAACAAGAATAAGGGTAAGGGTAAGGAAGGTGAAGCATCAAAGAAATCAAGGAAACGAAAGGGTGCCCAAAATTTTGCTGTTACTGCACAGGCTCAAGCTGCACCAAATCAGCCTGCGCAACCACCTGCCAAGAAGACTTATTTTGGCAATACACCTTTGTGCAACAGGTGTAACGGCCATCACCAACCACATCTCCAGTGTCGTCAGTGCACCAACTGCGGAAGATCTGGTCATCTTGCTGTCGACTGCCGCATTCCTGTCAATCAGAACCAGGCAGTTCGTAACCAAGCTCAACAGGTTGCTCAGCCTCCTGCCCCGCAACAGGGCCAAGCTGCACGACCTCATTTTCCTCCTGGTTCGTGCTACAATTGTGGGGATCTGACCCACTACAGGAACCGGTGCCCAAGGCTAGTCAACCAGAACCAGAATCAGAATCAGGCTCCGGCTCGAGGCCGAGTTTTTAACATGAATGCCCAAGAGGCGCAGGCGGATGATAACGTGGTGAACGGTACGTTCTTTATTAATAATCAGCCTGCATCTGTTCTCTTTGATTCGGGTGCCGATAAGAGTTTTGTGTCATTGTCTTTTGAGCCGATGCTTCGCGTGTCTAGAACGAAACTAAGTAAATCTTTGACAGTAGAGGTTGCTAGTGGTGAACCCATTATTCTTAATTCTGTTCTACGCAACTGCCAGTTGAACCTTAACGATCATCTTTTTCCTATCGATCTCACGCCTATGCAACTTGGAAGCTTCGACGTCATTGTGGGTATGGATTGGTTATCTAAGCATCACGCAGAGATAGTTTGTTCTGAGAAGATTGTTCGTGTGCCGCTTTCGACAGGCGAGATTCTGCAGGTTCAAGGTGAGAAGCCTACCGTTGGTCTCAAACTCATGTCTTGCTTTAAAGCTCGGAAGTATCTGCGGAAGAACTATGTGGCTTTCTTAGCACATGTTACAGAAGATAAAGGCAAGGGTAAGTCTATTTCAGATATTCCTGTCGTTCGGGATTATTCTGAAGTATTCCCTGAAGATTTACCTGGTCTACCTCCAGCACGCCAAGTCGAGTTCCGCATTGATCTCGTACCTGGTGCAAATCCCGTTGCCAGAGCTCCATATCGTCTTGCACCATCTGAGATGCAAGAGTTGTCTAAACAGCTTCAGGAGCTCTCTGATAAAGGTTTTATCCGTCCTAGCTTTTCACCTTGGGGTGCTCCCGTTCTTTTTGTTAAGAAGAAGGATGGATCCTTTAGGATGTGTATCGATTATCGTGAGCTTAACAAGCTTACCATCAAGAATCGATATCCCCTACCTCGCATCGATGATCTCTTTGATCAGTTACAAGGCGCTTCTTATTTCTCGAAGATTGATCTACGTTCCGGATATCATCAACTTCGGGTGCATGAAGAAGATATTCCTAAGACAGCGTTCCGTACTCGGTATGGGCACTATGAGTTCACAGTCATGCCATTCGGTGTGACTAATGCTCCTGCTGTTTTCATGGACTTAATGAATAGGGTCTGCAAACCTTATTGGATCAGTTCGTCATTGTTTTTATTGACGACATCTTGATTTACTCTAAGACGCGAGCTGATCACGAGCAACATCTTCGTCTTACTCTGGAACTCCTAAAGAAAGAGCAACTTTTCGCCAAATTCTCCAAGTGCGAATTCTGGCTTAAAGAAGTTCAATTTTTGGGGCATATTATCAACGAACAAGGTATTCATGTAGATCCCTCCAAGATCAGTGCGATCAAGGATTGGGATACACCTTCTACTCCTACTGAAGTTCGTTCTTTTCTTGGTCTAGCGGGTTATTATCGCCGCTTCATTGAAAACTTCTCTAAAATTGCAGTTCCTCTAACTGCTCTAACTCAGAAGAAAATGCCCTTTTTCTGGGGATTCAAACAAGAGGAAGCTTTTCAACACCTGAAGCAGAAACTTTGCGATGCGCCTGTCCTATCATTGCCTGAGGGTGATGATGATTTTGTCGTGTATTGTGATGCATCTAAATTGGGTCTTGGCTATGTTCTGATGCAAAGGAACAAAGTCATAGCCTATGCATCAAGACAATTGAAGATACATGAGAAGAACTACACCACTCATGATCTTGAGTTGGGTGCAGTTATCTTTGCTCTCAAGATCTGGAGACACTATTTGTACGGTACAAAATGTGTGGTTTTCACGGACCACAAAAGTCTTCAGCATATCTTCAATCAGAAAGAACTCAACATGAGGCAACGACGTTGGATTGAGCTTTTAAACGACTATGACTGTGAAATTCGCTACCATCCTGGTAAGGCGAATGTCGTAGCTGATGCATTGAGTCACAAGGAACGTACTAAGCTTCATTGTGTACGTGTTCAATCTGTTATTCAAGCTCGATCTGATATTCAAGCCCGCATTTCTCAGGCTCAACAATCTTGTGTTTCACAAGGTTTGATGGATAAGGAGTCTCCTTATCACATAACACCTGCTCTTGAACTGAAGGACAATGGATCATATTACTTCATGGACCGTTTGTGGGTCCCAAGCCAGGATGATCTTCGTACCTTGCTTATGGATGAAGCCCATAAGTCTCGTTATTCTATTCATCCGGGCTCAGATAAAATGTATAAGGATCTTCGTATTCACTATTGGTGGCCTGGTATGAAGAAAGACATTGCCTTATACGTATCAAAATGCCTTACTTGTCTTAAGGTTAAGGCTGAACATCAGCGTCCTTCGGGTTTATTGGAACAACCAGAGATCCCAGTTTGGAAATGGGAAAACATTACTATGGATCTTGTTACCAAACTCCCGCGCACAAAGAAAGGTCATGATGCCATCTGGGTAGTCGTTGATCGTCTTACAAAGTCAGCACATTTCTTGCCAATCCGCGAGGATTTTCCTGCTGACAGACTTGCTCAAATCTATGTAGATGAAATTGTGGCTCGACATGGTGTTCCTTTGAACATCATTTCTGACAGAGATGCTCGTTTCACTTCTCATTTTTGGAGAACCATGCAATCTGCTATGGGGACCCAACTTAATCTGAGCACAGCTTATCATCCGCAAACGGATGGTCAATCTGAGAGAACAATCCAGACTCTGGAGGATATGCTAAGAGCTTGTGTGATCGATTTTGGTGGTAGCTGGGATTCACATCTTAAATTGATTGAATTCTCCTACAACAACAGTTATCACACTAGCATCGGAATGGCTCCTTTTGAAGCTCTCTATGGTCGAAAATGTCGTTCACCAGTCTGCTGGAATGAGATTGGCGAGGCTCAACTTACTGGACCTGCCCTCATTTTAGAGACAACTGACAAGGTCAAGAAAGTTCGTGATAACCTTCAGGCAGCTAGAAACCGTCAGAAGATTTACGCGGACCCAAAACGCAAAGCCTTTGAATTTCAAGTCGGTGATCGAGTATTACTTAAGGTCTCACCTTGGAAAGGTGTGATCAGATTTGGAAAGAAAGGAAAACTTGCACCTAGATACGTTGGACCATTCAAGATCGTCGAAAGAATCGGAAAGGTAGCCTACAGACTTGAGTTACCTCCTGAACTTGGAAATGTTCATCCAACTTTTCACGTGTCCAATCTCAAGAAGTGTACAGCTGATGAGAACTACTCCATACCGCTTGACGAAATTCGTGTTGGCAAAACACTGAAATTTGTTGAGAAACCAGTGGAAATCATGGAACGTGAAGTCAAGTGGCTTAAACGCAAGCGCATTCCTTTGGTCAAAGTTCGCTGGGAAGCTAAACGTGGACCTGAGTTTACTTGGGAACGCGAAGATCAAATAAAGGCGAAATATCCACATCTTTTTCCACGAGTTTCCTCTAAATAAATTTCGGGACGAAATTTCCACAAGTAGGGGAGACTGTAACAACTGTGCTTGTAATCACTATGAACAGTTCTATTATCAATAAAACAATGTTATTTGATCACAATGTTTGTTTTGTTATGTTTTACATTTTTCATGTTTTGACTTTTATGTAATTTCAAACTCTACATCGCTTTCTGGAGAGTTATACGCAAACTAGTGCGTAAACGTACTCAGTTTAATGCGAGAAATACTCCGGAACATCAACATATACTCAACATACCTTAAATAACCTTTACATAACTTAGAAATAAGTTTTGAAGGCTTTGGTATGGCAAAAACAAGTTAATTAGCTTACAGGGACTAAATATGACAAACTGCGAAAGTATGTCAATTTGAACTGTAATGAACATTCCGGAACATAACCATAAGTTAAACACACCTTAAATATCCTTTACATAGCTTAGAAATAGGCTTTGAGGGGTTCGGTGTGCTAAAATAAACTTTTGGGTCATTCAGGGACTAAAAGTGTCAAAAAGTGCACAAGTTTGCATTTTCGCGCATAACTTACGTTCTGAATACATCTGGACATCCAAAAATTTATGTAAGCATGACTATATTATATTTTAGTGTTCTCCTTAAGAAAAATCCATTCGTCGCGTCATTTGGATCGTTTTTCGCGCTTGTGCGCATTCCGTCGTAATTAAGCGAACATCGCGTTCGTACGGCTAAACGAACCGACATCTGAGATATTTTTGAACACATTTTAAGTTCCCTATACTTTAACTTCATTTTAGAAGTTTGAAATGGGGTTAACGGGCCTTAAACGTGTCAAAAATGGCCTAAAAACAGTTCAGGGACCAAAACTGTAAATCTGCCAAAGTTCACCCATACGATGCGTATGGTATATATACCATACGATGCGTATGGGGTCTCCAGACCAGATGCAGAGTACTTAACAGCCTGTTTTCAGCTGTTTTGCACTCCCTAACCCCTTGCCAAGTGTCCAATCCTTATGGTGGTGAGCATTTTGAGCCACCACAACTTTGTGACAAGTGTACGGCTCGGATCGTGGCACGATATTCAAGAAACGATCCTAACGGCTCTACTTTTCCTATAAATACCCACCCCCCATTTGTTCAAAACCCACAAATCTGATCAAGAAAGCTCTAAGTTGGAACCTTCGTTTCATACCTGAGCTATTTCGATCTGGGTTAGCATTCGGGGACCCTTCGTAAGTATTCTTTCGTTCTTTTCCTTATTTTTACTGCTTTTCGAGTCAGAAAGTCAAACTTTGTTTGACTTTCAGCGTTGACCAGTAATGGTCAATGCGAAGTTCGTTTGAACTTCGCAACGTGATTGTAATCACGATGGTCATAGTCCCTTGGGACTATGCCTACTGATTACCACGTTGTCTAGGGTCGTAGGATAAGCGATCTAATAAATCGCTTATACCTCGAACCCGACCCAGTTTGGTCGATCATTAGGATCCGACCAAACACAGTAGGTGACCATAGTAGGTAGGGAATAACCTTCCGAGGTTATACCCTATGGTCACATCGTTTAAGTAGTTGCATGATAGGTAGTTTATATGCCTTAGGTAAATTACCAGAATACCCTTTTCATACATAATTGGTAATTTAGCATATGTAACCTAAACTTTTGTCACGTAACTGATTATGTAACATGTTTAGGCATATAACACTTGTCATAGGGCTAGTTAGGCGGTCCGAACGCGTTTCACGCGCACGACGCGTTAAAGTAGCATAAGCTTCCTAAACGGGTCGTATTGGGTCGTAAACAATTATGTTAGGTTTCATTTAGTATGTAGGCTTTGTTAAACCAAATGACACGAGTCTCTACACTCGTTTGGTTTACGAAACCTCATTCTATCCAATCATCCGATTAAGGTCCGGTTATTAACATAGTTACCTATATTAGGTGCCGTTTGATTCCGAGATCTCTAGCATTACTTGGTGATTATCTTTATACATCTGAGCAATCTCAAGTGAGTACATAGACCCCTCTTTTACTGTTTTTCCAAACTGTTTTGGGGTGGAACACATGTGCCTACTTGTTACTTTCATGCTTTCCTGTTTTCATATCATATACCGACTATGTTTGTTAGTACATTATAGTACATGATTTCATTACTTTTCTGCTATGTATGTTGACTGATAACATGCTAAGCACATTGATTTACATGACTTTTCTGCTATGTATGTTGACTGATAACATGCTAAGCACATTGATTTACATGACTTTTCTGCTATGTATGTTGACTGATAACATGCTAAGCACATTGATTTACAAGACTTTTCTGCTTTGTATGTTAACTTAGCATACTTAGTACATTGTTTTCATATGACAAGTATACAACTGCTATGACATTTGGTTTGCACAAACGGGTCTTTATTACGTTCATTAACATTTGCTACGCCGCTCGGGAGTAAGTAGTGGTACCATAGGACTTGACAAATCCCATTCCTGACATCCCGGGTTTGTTTGGATGTAAGGAATGACTGAATCCGAATACAATTCTTTTGATAACCTTGACTGAAAGGGTTATCCGACTGTCTCAAGGCTTGAATGTATGCGTTAACTCACCACATAAATGTTCGTATCAATGTATCATGCATCACTTTACAAAACATAACTTTTTGATATAATCAAAATACTTTGTTTTGTACATTTTTTACTTATGGTTTAAGTAGTCTTATTTTACTTACCATACATATCATTTTGGTTATACATTACTTGACTACTTTTGGACTATCAACATTTGACATGGTTTATACAAGGACTTTTGACTATTGGTTTAAACATAGACATTTGACTTGGATATTTGACATAGACATTTTTACATGATTTACATCTTGACATGAACATTTTACATTGTTTGGTTTGGTTTGATTAAGTGATTAAGTAACGATGCGTGTGTAATATGATACAAGCATGGTGGATACGCCGCTGGTACTTCCTATATATAAGTGTTTGTATGGTATTATATATCGTAGCGTTATTTGAATCATTTCAGTTTTATACATAGAACATTTCATACAAATAACATACTTTTCACAATACATTGTTTTACAAACAACTTATCTTATACAAACTCAGTTTACAATGGTTATCCATTTAACCATATACTATTCTCTTATTTATACATATCATCTGATCTTATCGTTTTTCAAGTGATTTACAAAACAAATCAAATTACAAGGTTCATGACGGAATATTTTCTCAAACACAAGTCATGAATCTTATTTTCACAAACCTATGTATCTCACAGGCATTTTTATGCTGACGTACCTATTTTCACATGTGTTTTCAGGAGCTTTTCCATAGGATGTTGATCATGATACTAGGGCGGACCTGTGCCTTAGAGACTTTAAAAGAAGATAGACTATGTTTAATTATGTTCTGAACTCTTAAATTTCCTGTTTGAAACAATGTAACACCTTTGTTTATAAATAAAATACAACTTTGTTTGCCATGGATTTGAAACAATTAATTCTGTCGCAACACGCCCCGATGTTTCCGCCGCGATTTGTTGTTTTACGCGGTCGGGGTGTGACATCTACAGCTTTGTCTTTTCTGCAGACACGTGGGCACGCCCCCGTGCTCATTGAGCACGGGGCGTGTTCAGCCTTCTGTTTTCTTGTTTTGCTTGGGAAGATGCTATCGGGGGGTCGGGCATGCCACGTTTATTCCTTTTCTTGTATTTTTGTTAGATTTAGCTGCCTTTTTTGCTTCTTTTGTTCATTTGAGCTTATTTAATCCTGAAAATACAAAAGGAAGACAAAAACACACTTTTTCCAACATTAGTACTAAAAAAGGGTTAGTTTTATGCCTCAATTGATGTAATTTATATGTTGCATTTTGCACACATCAAATACCCCCACACTTGAATCTTTGCTTGTCCTCAAGCAAAACTCTTTATAATGTGGCTTTACACTCCCAAATGGAATGAGTAGAAGAGAAGGTTTTGGGCTTGTCATAGAGTGTCGGGATTTCCAAGATTCTTTATTAAGTTTTATTTTTATTTATTTACAATCCTATTCGTCATGATTTATTTAAAACATTACATAAGATAAATTACTTATTAGGGCATAACATGCCTTTTTAAAATTCCATTTATATACAAGTTCACATACCTCACGGGGGATCACTCAACACTCGGTCGAAGATGTATTTTTGTGAAACACTCGAGAGCGGCATGGAACTTACTTCTACCATAAGCTTGCCAAGCAATCAATCCTCCTCCTTTTTAACTATATACCATTGTAAATATCAAGAGGACTTTTGGGGTGAAGGGTTAGGCTTGGGTTAAAGGTAGGTGGTTGGGTTAGTGGTTAGTAGAAAAGGGCGAAAGGCGTAAAAAGCGTCGGTTTTTGCAAAACATATTGTTTTTGTGACTTTTTATTCCAATGAAGCATTTATTCAAACAAGCCTTCTTTTGATGAGCTTTGTTTGTTTATTGCAAACTTCATTTTTCTTTTCTTCTTTATCAATTTTTTTTTCAACATAAGAGAGTCACACAAAAACCGAGCTTTGTTACTAAAATAAAGGGTTTAAAATGAAAAAGGGTTTTGGTGGGTAAAAGGGTGTTTGTTTGGGTTAAGAAATGAAAAGGTTTAGGCTCAAAGGGGTTAACTAGGAGGATTTTGGGAATGTGGTAAAAAAATGGTGTAGAAATAAAAAGGGTTAGTCCTAATGCCTCCATCATTTACTTACTCGGGTTTAAGTTGGTAAGGACCAGGAATGTATCGTCGTGGCAAGTTCTAGAGTCATAAGAACCAAGCGGCTATTCACACAAGAAACGAAAAATGAGCATTTAGTTTAAAGATGTGTATTTGTATGCTCAATAAAGGCTCAAAACTCACTTTTTGTGGGAATGGGTTTTTATGTGATCAAGAATATATAATCAAATCTTAACTAGGTTTGTCATGCCGTTTCATAATTTGCTTATGTTGGTTCTTTTTATCACGACGCTATCGGTTGTAAATTTGTAAAAATATCACCTTTTTAGAACTTGAAATTCCCAACTTAAACTTAGACAAGTAAGAAAAATGAAAGATTTTTGAAAAAATTTGGGGTGTTTAGCGGTTCCAATAGAGTTTTGTGTAAGGCTTGTAATTAGGACTTGCAAGATTCAAGGTTTTAGCATCACCCCCACACTTAAATTACACATTGTCCTCAATGTGTCCCAAAAATAAGTTTTTAGGTTGATTGGACGTGTAAAAAGGTGTGAAAAAGCAAAATTTTATGTTACTGGGCGTCTGGACACGGCCCCGTGGTGTCCGGGCACGGCCCCGTGTTCAGATCGCCAGTAACAGAAATTGAAATAAAGAAACAGAGGGCTGGACACGAGGGCGTGTTCAGTGAGCACGCCCCGTGTCCAGTTACCTGAACTGGGCATTTTCTGCAGATGGTTGGGCACGGGGCGTGTTGGGTGAGCACGGCCCCGTGCTGAACTTGCTGTAATGAAGAAAATTTTGTCGGATGGCCCTGTTTTTGTGCATGGGGTGCTGGTTCAAGTTTCCCTTAGTATCCTTCACCATCCTGAGTGTGTATTATTCCTGAAAATTAAAACTAAACTAGAAAACATAAAAATTAATCTAAGCTAAACTAAGGATAGTTCCGCGGAATGCCTCCGTGGTGCGCCACGTTTATAAGGGTCCTTGGCTAGACCCAAAGCCTGGTCATATGTTACCCAAGTGGGATGTCTTGCATCCCATGTTGCACCGTCGGAGAGCATCATCCAAACTTGAGTCTATGACCTTCATGTAATTGACCGGGTCGTCGTCTTCTACCCTATTCCCAACTCCAAACTTCATTTCCTGGTCCCCAATCCTTAGTGTCAATGTTCCACCATTCATATCCACCACTGCTTGGGCCGTGGCTAGGAATGGTCTTCCTAAGATGAGTGGTACCTCGATATCTTCCTCCATATCTAGTATGACAAAGTCGGCCGGAAAGACAAATTCGCCGACTTTGACCAATAGATTTTCAGCGACACCTTGTGGATATTTGACAGTCCTATCGGCGAGTTGTATGCTCATTTTTGTAGGGCTTGTTTTCCCTTGGCCGAGTCGGTTGAACATTGATGCGGGCATGAGGTTGATGCTAGCCCCGAGATCAGCTAGTGCATTGTGAATGGGGGATTCCCCAATCGAGCAAGGAATGGTGAAGCTTCCAGGATCAATCTTCTTTTGTGGGAGTTTGTTGAGTAGCAATGCGGAGCATTCTTCGCCTAAATTAACTAATTGCAATGATTCAATTTTCCTTTTATGAGTGAGGAAGTCCCTCATAAATTTTGCATATTTAGGCATTTGAGTTAGGACTTCAATAAATGGAATATTAACATGCAATTGTTTTAACAAATTTTCGAACTTTGCGAATTGCTCATTGGTCTTTTGGCGAATTAACCGACCGGGGTATGGTACCGGAGGGTTCTTGGTGGGCTCTTGAATTGGTTGAGAAGCCGTCTCTTGTTAGGGTGTGGGTGGAGTTGTGGTTTGGCCAGATTGGCTCTTTTCCGTTGGAGGTAATGGAGCTTCCTCGGGACCCACGGTACGGTTTCTCAACGTGATGAGATGTACTTGCGCTTTTGGGTTGGTTTCGGTATTACTTGGTAATGCGCCTTGTGGTCTCTCAGCGAAATTTTGAGCTAGTTGATTTAATTTTTTTTCAATGTTTTGAATACTAGCTTGTTGATTTCTAAAATTCGATTCCAATTGTTGGAATCAATCTGAGTTTTTCTTTTCGGTGTCTGAGAAGAGGCGAGATACGGTATCTTCAAGCCTTTCTCGTCCCCCTTGTTGTTGAGAGAAATTTTGTGACTCATTTCTTAGTTGTTGAAAGTTTGTTCGTTGGTTTAGATTTTGTTGGTTACTACTATTGCTGGGTTCTCTCCAACCAAGGTTAGGATGGTTACGCCATCCTTGGTTGTAGGTACCCGTTGGAGGACCTGCCGGCCTAGGTCTATTATCAATGTAGTTTACCGATTATGTTTGATTATCCATTTCTTTCATACAACTCCAATTTTCATGTGGCCCACCACACCCCTCGCAAGCCATAACCGAGACCGTTTTTGCCATTTCTAACTTTTTGATTTTTGAAGAAAGGGCCTCGATTTGGGCTTGCAAGGAAGTGCTTTCGTCAACCTTATGGGCGCCCGGGGCAATGGATTTGTTGCCTCGGGGAGTGTGCTATTGAAAATTGGTTTGAGCAATTTCCTCAATTTGATTATAAATTTCATTTGGGCGACGATTACCTAAAAGTCCCCCGGAGCTAGAGTCAAGTGTTTGTCTTGTGTGTGGCAACAACCCATTATAGAAAGTGGATACTTGTTGCCATACCGCAAGATGGTGATGAGGACACTTTCTTAGTAGCTCCTTGAACCTTTCCCAAGTTTCATATAAAGATTCCTCATCCTCTTGTGAATATGTATTAATTTCAGTCATTAATTTAGCCGTTTTAGCAGGAGGGAAATATTTATATAGAAACTTTTGGGCTAGTTCATCTCAGGTGTTTACCGAGCCAACTGGGAGGGTATTAAGCCAAGCCTTAGCCCGGTCTTTTAGTGAAAATGGAAACATTCGAAGGCGGATGGCGTCGTTTGATGCTCCATTAATCCGAAAAGTATCACATATTTCTAAGAAATTAGTGATATGTAGATGGGGATCCTCGTCCGCAAGCCCATGGAAGGTGGCGGAGTTTTGAAGCATTTGTATCAAATGCGGCCGGAGTTCGAAGTTGTTGGCTTCGACATTCGGTGCATTGATAGCGGCGCCAAGATTACCCACGGTGGGTCGTAGGTAATCCATGAGGGTACGTTGATCCGCCATTGAAAGTGGGTCCCCCGAAACTTTCTCTTGGTTTTTAGCTTTAAGTCTTTTTCTGAGAAAGCGTTCGGGTTCTTCTAGAGGTTCTTTTATGTCTCTACTAGAACTGGAGCTCATACACAACGTAGAAAGTTCAGATGTGGCGCCTGGGTTCCAAGTCCTGCAATAAAAACAGAAAAGAACGTTGGTCAGAAGGTTCACCACGACCCCGTGCTCAGGTGAGCACGGCCCGTGGTCGGAGATACAGTAGTTGTTTTCCGGATCCCTGTCACTAGGGAGTTTAACACGGCCCCGTGCTGCATCGACACGGCCCCGTGTTCAACTCACTGTAACTCAGAAAATAAAAACTGCCAGTAATAATGCTGAGCACGGCCCCGTGTCCGACCAGGCACGGCTCGTGCTGAGCTCTACAGAACTGAAAATTAAAAAAAAAACTAAAAAAATAGAAAAACAAGAAAAAACGATTAGACCGTTGATTCCTAACTTTCTTAAAATCCTTGTGTCCCCGGCAACGGCGCCAAAAACTTGATGTGTGTCGAGTGTGATATATTTTTAAGTATATTTTATGCCCCTTTTTACACGTTAGCCAAGTTTTAAATTTATAAAACACGATATTTACTAACACTAAACACACATATGGGCAAGTGCACCCATCGTGAGCGTAGTATAGTGTTGGTAAGATACCGAGGTCGTCCAAGGACACAAGAGCTTTTAGTACCGGTTTATCCTCAACGTCTAATCAAATCAAAAGTTAAAAAAAAAGTTTTTAAACAAGAAAAATAAAACTAACTAAAATGCTGAAAAATAAAATAAAATAAAAACAGATAGACAAGATGAATCACTTGGATCCGACTCGTGTGTAGTGTAACCTTTGATTATTTCCGCACTTTTGCACTTTTTAAGAGATTATCTTAGTTATTGTAGTAGGCCCCTCTTTTGAAGGTGACGTTACCCTCAACCCAGTAGTTTGAGTCAGCAAGGATACAATCCTAAAGGGTCGGATTATTGAAAGATAATTAATTAAGTTATTAATGCATAATGTGGTAGGCCCCTCTTTTGAAGGTGACGTTACCCTCGGCTAAGTAGTCTGAGTCAGCAGGGATACAGTCCTAAGTAGCCGGGTTAAAGTATTAATAGTAGCTTACATATGAGGGGATCAAAGAGTTTGGACCCCCGCCATCCAATACCAGTGGGTATTGAAGGAGGTCCTACTAAATTTGACCTAGGTCCTTGCAGGATCTATACACTGAACAAGGCAAGACTCTTACCAAACCGTTCCCTTAACCCCCGACCAGGTAGCCAACATATCTCCATATAGACCGTAGAGATATGAATGGTGAAAATCTTTTATTTTATATAGAAAGTAAAATAATGCCAAGACACCACGGACAAACGATAAGGAAGAATCACCTTCAACATAAGAAACTAGTTATTAAAGTTATTAATACATAACCAAATAAAAAGTGCGAAAAGATTAAAAATAAAAAGTATTACACTAAACACTTGTCTTCACCAAGTGATGTAAGAGACTTAGGCAAACATGGCCTTTGATTGTCAAGAACTCTTACGATCAGTCTTGGATCCCGAGACGACTTACACACTCTATGATGGATGATGGTGGTGGTGGTGGATGATGGTGTTGTGGTGGTGGTGGAGTGTGGGTGAAGTGTGAGAGAGGTGGTGTGCCAAGGGATGGTTTGCAAATGAGCCAAGCACCCCTATTTATAGCCTGAACAGCAGCTCGGGCACGGCCCCGTGTCCATTGGGCACGGTCCCGTGTCCATTGGGCACGGCCCCGTGTCCATTATCCTTATCTTTTTTCATTAATTGCAGTTTGTCTGCATTAGTTGACCACGCCCCCGTGTCCGCTGGGCACGACCCCGTGTGCAGAAGCGTATCTGTACTATCAAGATTTCCTCAGATTCTGCGAATCTTAGAGTTGACCACGGCCCCGTGTCTGCTGGGCACGCCCCCGTGGTGGGTGATAGAAGCTTCTACAGCTTTGTCTTTTCTGCAGACACTTGGGCACGCCTCCGTGCTCATTGAGCACGGGGCGTGTTCAGCCTTCTGTTTTCTTGTTTTGCTTGGGAAGATGCTGTCGGGGGGTCGGGCATGCCACGTTTATTCGTTTTCTTGTATTTTTGTTAGATTTAGCTGCCTTTTTGCTTCTTTTGTTCATTTGAGCTCATTTAATCCTGAAAATACAAAAGGAAGACAAAAACACACTTTTTCCAACATTAGTACTAAAAAAGGGTTAGTTTTATGCCTCAATTGATGTAATTTATATGTTGCATTTTGCACACATCAATTATTTTAGATCACATTTTGGTGATTGAATAAAGAATTTTAGAATTTGAACCTTAAGGTGTGAACTAAAATGAGTCAAACGAGTAAAATAAGTTTTTGATATAAAACACTTGTTGTCACGAACCAAAATGGCCCAAGAGTGTAAAAATATAGTTTTTGGTATAAACATTTGCTGACGCGAACCAAAACGGGTCAAACGAGTAAAAATAAGTTTTTGACATAAAACACTTGCTGACGCGGACCAAAATGAGTCGAGCGAGTAAAAATATAGTTTTTGGTATAAACACTAGCTGACGCGAACCAAAACGGGTCAAACGAGTAAAAATAAGTTTTTGAAATAAAACACTTGCTGAAACGAACCAAAAAGTCGAGCGAGTAAAAATATAGTCTTTGGTATAAACCCTTGCTGACGCGAACCAAAACGGGTCAAACAAGTAACAGTAAGTTTTTGACATAAAACACTTGCTGACACGAACCGAAATGAGTTGAGCGAGTAAAAATACAGCTTTAGGTATAAACACTTGCTGATGCTAACAAAAACGGATCAAGCGAGTAAAAATAAGATTTTGATATAAAACACTTATTATACGGGCAAGTATTGCTGTGACACCTGTGTCACTTAAACCATCAAACAAATGCCAAACCAATGAAATATTGTATTTCATACTTGTGATTTGTAAAAATATGTGTATCATTTGCACATATCAACTCTTGTTCGATTTTTAAGCTTTAAATCGCTTTCTGGAGGGTTATACGCGCTCTGATGCTTAAATATAATCAGTTTAATCCAACGAACACTCCGGAATAGTGAAATAGGCTTAACATACCTTAAATAACCTTTACATAACTTAGAAATAAGTTTTGAAGGCTTTGGTATGGCAAAAACAAGTTAATTCGTTTACAGGGACTAAACTTGACAAACTGCGAAAGTATGACGATTCGTACTGGAACAGACATTCCGGAACATAACCATAAGTTAAACACACCTTAAATATCCTTTACATAGCTTAGAAATAGGCTTTGAGGGGTTCGGTGTGCTAAAATAAACTTTTGGGTCATTCAGGGACTAAAAGTGTCAAAAAGTGCACAAGTTTGTATTTTCGCGCATAACTTACGTTCTGAATACATCCGGACATCCAAAAATTTATGTAAGCATGACTATATTATATTTTAGTATTCGCCATAAGAAAAATCCATTCGTCGCGTCATTTGGTTCGTTTTTCGCGCTTGTGCGCATTTCATCGTAATTAAGCGAACATCGCGTTCGTACGGCCAAACGAACCGACATCTGAGATATTTTTGAGCATGTTTTGAGTTCCCTATACTTTAACTTCATTTTAGAGCCTTGAAATGAGGTTAACGGGGTTCAAACGCATCGAAAAAGGCCTTAAACACGTGCAGGGACCATTTCTGCCAATTCTGTAACTTTTCTGATTCAGGGGGGTGCTAGCGTAGCGCGAGCCCTATAGGCTTACCAGTCGCGCTACGCGACTGCCTAACCAGACCAGATTAAGTGTATCAAACAGCAGATTGCAGCTGTTTAATCCTCCACCTCACATTCCCAATTGCTTAGTCAGATGATAAGGATGGAATTTAGGCACCATAACTTTGCAACACATGTACGGATGGGATTAAGGCACGTTTTCCATGAAACGATCCTAACGGTTACCCGAAAACTATAAATACCCCATCACCCCAATGCAAAACTTACAAGAACTTTGATTTGAGAAACTCTAAGTTGAAACTATTGTTTCATACCTGAGATTTTTGAATCGAGGTTAGCATTCGGGGACCCTTCGTAAGTATTCTTTCGTTCTTTTCCTTATTTTACTGCTTTTCGAGTCAGAAAGTCAAACTTTGTTTGACTTTCAGCGTTGACCAGTAATGGTCAATGCGAAGTTCTTTTGAACTTCGCAACGTGATTGTAATCACGATGGTCATAGTCCCTTGGGACTATGCCTACTGATTACCACGTTGTCTAGGGTCGTAGGGTAAGCGATTTGATCAATCGCTTATACCTTCGAACCCGACCCAGTTTGGTCGATCATTAGGATCCGACCAAATACATTAGGTGACCATAGTGTAGGGAATAACCTTCCGAGGTTATACCCTATGGTCACATCGTTTAAGTAGTTGTATGATAGGTAGTTTATATGCCTTAGGTAAATTACCAGAATACCCTTTTCATGTAGAATTGGTAATTAAACATATGTAACTTAAACTTTTGTCACATAACTGATTATGTAACACGTTTAGGCATATAACACTTGTCATAGGACTAGTTAGGCGGTCCGAACGCGTTTCACGCGCACGACGCGTTAAAGTAGCATAAGCTTCCTAAACGGGTTGTAATGGGTCGTAAACAATTATGTTAGGTTTCATTTAGTATGTAGGCTTTGTTAAACCAAATGACACGAGTCTCTACACTCGTTTGGTTTACGAAACCTCATTCTATCCAATCATCCGATTAAGGTCCGGTTATTAACATAGTTACCTATATTAGGTGCCGTTTGATTCCGAGATCTCTAGCTTTACTTGGTGGTTATCTTTAGACATCTGAGCAATCTCAGGTGAGTACATAGTTCCCCTATTTTACTGTTTTCCAAACTGTTTTGGGGTGAAGCATGTGTACCTATATGTTATTTTCATGATTTCAAAGTATAATTGACTATACATGTTATTACTTATCATTTAGTTTGTCAAATGATAAGTAATAACATGTATAGTCAATTATACTTTGAAATCATGAAAATAACATATAGGTACACATGCTTCACCCCAAAACAGTTTGGAAAACAGTAAAATAGGGGAACTATGTACTCACCTGAGATTGCTCAGATGTCTAAAGATAACCACCAAGTAAAGCTAGAGATCTCGGAATCAAACGGCACCTAATATAGGTAACTATGTTAATAACCGGACCTTAATCGGATGATTGGATAGAATGAGGTTTCGTAAACCAAACGAGTGTAGAGACTCGTTTCATTTGGTTTAACAAAGCCTACATACTAAATGAAACCTAACATAATTTTTTACGACCCATTACAACCCGTTTAGGAAGCTTATGCTACTTTAACGCGTCGTGCGCGTGAAACGCGTTCGGACCGCCTAACTAGTCCTATGACAAGTGTTATATGCCTAAACGTGTTACATAATCAATTATGTGACAAAAGTTTAAGTTACATATGTTTAATTACCAATTCTACATGAAAAGGGTATTCTGGTAATTTACCTAAGGCATATAAACTACCTATCATACAACTATTTAAACGATGTGACCATAGGGTATAACCTCGGAAGGTTATTCCCTACACTATGGTCACCTAATGTATTTGGTCGGATCCTAATGATCGACCAAACTGGGTCGGGTTCGAAGGTATAAGCGATTGATCAAATCGCTTACCCTACGACCCTAGACAACGTGGTAATCAGTAGGCATAGTCCCAAGGGACTATGACCATCGTGATTACAATCACGTTGCGAAGTTCAAAAGAACTTCGCATTGACCATTACTGGTCAACGCTGAAAGTCAAACAAAGTTTGACTTTCTGACTCGAAAAGCAGTAAAATAAGGAAAAGAACGAAAGAATACTTACGAAGGGTCCCCGAATGCTAACCTCGATTCAAAAATCTCAGGTATGAAACAATAGTTTCAACTTAGAGTTTCTCAAATCAAAGTTCTTGTAAGTTTTGCATTGGGGTGATGGGGTATTTATAGTTTTCGGGTAACCGTTAGGATCGTTTCATGGAAAACGTGCCTTAATCCCATCCGTACATGTGTTGCAAAGTTATGGTGCCTAAATTCCATCACTGTAACACCTGTGCCTCCACCGCCATCAAACAAATACCAAACCAATGAAATATTATATTTCATACTTGGGATTTGTAAAAATATGTGTATCATTTGCACATATCAATTCTTGTTCAATTTCAAACTCTAAATCGCTTTCTGGAAGGTTATACGCGCACTGATGCGTAAATATAACCAGTTTAATGCAACAAACACTCCGGAATAGTGACATAGGCTTAACATACCTTAAATAACCTTTACATAACTTAGATATAAGTTTTGGAAGGTTTGGTGTGGTGAAATCAAAGTTTAATCGCTTACAGGGACTAAAGTTGACAAACTGCGAAAGTATGCCAATTTGAACTGTAACAGACATTCCGGAACATGGCCATAAGTTAAAAATACCATATATATCCTTTACATAGCTTAGAAATAGGCTTTGAGGGGTTCGGTGTGCTAAAATAAACTTTTGGGTCATTCAGGGACTAAAAGTGTCAAAAAGTGCACAAGTTTGTATTTTCGCGCTTAACTTACGTTCTGAATACATCCGGACATCAAAAAATTTATGTAAGCATGACTATATTATATTTTAGTGTTCGCCATAAGAAAAATCCATTCGTCGCGTCATTTGGATCGTTTTTCGCACTTATGCGCATTCCGTCGTAATTAAGCGAACATCGCGTTCGTACGACCAAACGAACCGACATCCGAGATATTTTTGAGCATGTTTTGAGTCCCCTATACTTTAAATTCATTTTAGAGCCTTGAAATGAGGTTAACGGGGTTCAAACGCATCGAAAAAGGCCTTAAAACACAACAGGGACCAAAACTGTCAATTTTGAAACTTTTCTGAAGCTTGTGCATGGTGGCGTAGCGCGACTGCATAGGGCCTTTATCGTCGCGCTACGCGACTGCCTAACCAGACCAGATTAAGTGTATTTAACATCAGATTTCAGCTGTTTAATCCTCCACCACACAATCCCAATTGTCTAGTCAGCTGATAAGGATCAAATTTTAGTCACCATAAGGTCCCGACACTTGTACGGGTGGGATTAAGGCACGATATTCGACAAGCGATCTTAACGGTTCGGGTATTCCTATAAATACCCATTCACCCCCATTGCTAAATTTACAAGAACTTTGATTTGAGAAACTCTAAGTTGAAACTATTGTTTCATACCTGAGATTTTTGAATCGAGGTTAGCATTCGGGGACCCTTCGTAAGTATTCTTTCGTTCTTTTCCTTATTTTATTGCTTTTCGAGTCTTTCGAGTCTGAAAGTCAAACTTTGTTTGACTTTCTACATTGACCAGTTATGGTCAATGCGAAGTTCGTTTGAACTTTGCAACGTGAGTGTAATCACGTTGGTTATAGTCCCTTGGGACTATGCCCACTGATTACCACGTTGTCTAGGGTCGTAGGGTAGGCGATCTAATAAATCGCCTATACCTTCGAACCCGACCCAGTTTGGTCGATCATTAGGATCCGACCAAATACATTAGGTGACCATAGTAGGTAGGGAATAACCTTCCGAGGTTATACCCTATGGTCACATCGTTTGAGTAGTTGTATGATAGGTAGTTTATATGCCTTAGGTAAATTACCAGAATACCCTTTTCATGTATAATTGGTAATTAAGCATATGTAACCTAAACCTTTGTCACATAACTGATTATGTAACATGTTTAGGCATATAACACTTGTCATAGGGCTAGTTAGGCGGTCCGAACGCGTTTCACGCGCACGACGCGTTAAAGTAGCATAAGCTACCTTAATGGGTCGCGATGGGTCGAAAGCACTTAGGTTTGGTTTCATTGTAGTATGTAGGCCTTGTTAAACCATATCATATGAGTTCCAATACTCATTTGGTTTACCAAGCCTCATCCTATCCGATCTCCCGATTTAAGTCCGGTTTATTTATATAGTTTTAGATTGCCGACTGATTCCGTGCTCCCTCTAGCTTTGTTTGGTTGTTGTTTAAGACCTCCAAGCATTATCAGGCGAGTACATTATTCCCCTATTTTACTGCTTTCAATTGTTTTGGGGTGACTCATATGTGCTAAATGTTTTCGATGTTATAACGATGGTTTCAAAAACGATTAAGACGATTTATACAAAACTAATAACGATTTCGATAAAGTGAACAAACTTGTTGGTTGTAGTTACATAACAAATGACATTCATTAGCAATGATCAAGCCGACCAGTATTAGGTTATGGTACCATAGGATCTGACAAGTCCCGTTATTTACTACACCCGTAGTTATGTGTGGGTGTTGTGGGTAGCGACTGAATCTGTAATTATTAATTTACTCTTTGGTAAGGGTTTATTAATGCGAGTTGTTAATCTATCCTTTGGTAAGGGTTTATTAATGCGAATTGTTTATCTATCCTTTGGTAAGGGTTTATTAATGCGAGTCAAGAAGGTTTGAATGTTATTAGCGAGACGACCATTTAAGTAGTTTCACGACCTAAAACGAATTTAACGATTGGGTAAACGATTGGTTTTCACACGATGTTTTAACGATTGGGTAAACGATTGGTTTTCACACGATGTTTTAACGATTGGGTAAACGATTGGTTTCAAAGCGATATACGATTGAGTTTTGGTTACATATTACATGATTTACATTGGGCATGAACATTACTTTGGTGGTTTGGTTTGATTAAGTGATTAAGTAACAATGCGTGTGGAATATGATACAAGCATGGTGGATACGCCGCTGGTACTTCCTATATATAAGTGTTTGTATGGTATTACATATTGTAGCGTTATTTGAATCATTTCAGTTTGAGACATAGAACATTTTATACAAGTAACATACTTTTCACAAGACATTTATTTACAAACAACTTATCTTATACAAACTCATTTTTACATGGTTATTCATTTAATCATGCATTATTCTCTTATTTATACATATCACCTGAACTTATTATTTTTCAAATGATTTACAAAGACAAAGCAAATTACAAGGTTCATGACTAAACATTTTCTTAAAACAGAAGTCATGAATCTTATTTTCACAAAACCTATGTACTCGCCAGCATTTCTTTGCTGACCTCGTTTTCACATATGTTTCAGGTATTGTTGAAAGATATCGATTGATAGGATGCATGCTCACATAGGACTGGACAAGGCCTTAGTGACTCAATAACAATGATAGACTATGTTTAAATTGTGTATTTAGATTTCCAGACAATGTAATTATTCAATGATTAATAAAACGAAACACTTTTTGGTATCCATGGTTATGAAACATTAATTCTGTTGCAACACGCCTCGATGTTTCCGCCGCGATTTGTTGTTTTACGAGGTCGGGGTGTGACAGAAAAGATGGTATCAGAGCCAATGGTTATAGGGAATTAGGTTATTAGTAATTAGTAATGCTTTGACCTAGTCTATAACCTTCTTAGGACCCTAACGCGAGTTTACTTGCGTTTAGTCATAAAACAATACCGTTACCTATCCTTAGGCGACGACCACAACAAGAACACAATTTTCGAAACCGCTTTGAAAACTAATCATCTGTTCTAGGATGATTGATTACAAGGTTTTGAACCCTCTGTTATATGGTTTTGAACCCCTTTGAATTTTCAAAATCTCGGCAAAGTTTTGGGTTTTAAATAATGTGAACATGTGCAAACTGGAAGGGTGAATGCCTGTATTCTGAGTTTTCTGTCTAGGCAAGCACTTCGTATACATCTCATCAGACGCGAGACCAGTTGTGCTTACCTGGGAATTCTTGGGATGAGTGTTCACTTATAGGCGAGCATGTCTTCGCGATACATTATTTTTACCCATTTACTTTGATTAGTTCTGTGTGTCGTTTGTTGCTTTGTAGTAACAAACAAATGACCACTATCCTTGCTTTCATCAGATTTGTTCATCTCATTCTTTTCATCTAATTCTCTCACTTGTTCATTTCATGTTTCCTCTTTTAGACAATGCCTCCTCGACGCGATGATCGAACCGATGCTCGGACTTTCACTATTGAAGAACTCGCAGCTCTGATCTCTCAGTAGGTGGCTGCTGTGCTCCCCGGGGTTGTAACCCAAGTCAACGAGATATACAACAACGGCAATAATAACAACAACAATAACGCACAGTGTAAATACAAGGATTTTAACCAGGCTAAACCACTCAAGTTTAGTGGTTCTGAAGGAGCGACTGGGCTTCTTCAATGGTTCGAGAGCATTGAGAATACTTTCCGCCACGTGCAGTGTCCTGACAATCGCAGGGTCGAGTTTTCTTCGAGTGTGTTTCAGAAGAGGGCTCTCACATGGTGGAACGGGGTTATGAGGGATCGTGGTGCAGAAGTTGCTCTAGCACCGACGTGGGTTGAACTTAGGGCCCTTATGATGAGGGAATTCTGTCCTCGTCATGAGCAGCGAGCTTTGGAGAAGGAATTTGATGAGTTGAAGCAAGATAGTGGTGAGCACAGGGCGTATACTGATAGGTTTGAGGAGTTGAGTCTGCTTTGCCCGAAAATGGTTACCCCACTTGACATAGCTATCGAAAGGTACATCGACGGCCTACCTGACTCGGTACAAGACATCCTTACTGGTAGTAGCCCTGCCACACTCCGTCAGGCGATCGAATTAGCTGCGACATTGACTGAGTCGCAGATTCGGAAGAATAAGTTACACAGAAAGGGTGACAAGGGTAAGAAGCAGGGGTCTGACAAGGAGGATAGCAAGAAAGGTCAAAACAAGAAGGGTAAGGAAGGTGAGACTTCGAAGAAATCAAAGAAGCGGAAGGGTGCCCAAAATTTTGCTGTTACAGCACAGACTGCTCAGAACTTGCAAAACCCACCGGCACAGCCAGCTGCAAAGAAGGCATATACTGGTACCGCACCACATTGTGCCCGTTGCAACGGTCATCACGTTGCACAACAAGATTGCAAGAAATGCACAACGTGTGGTAGACTTGGGCATTTGGCCAATATTTGTCGTCTGGGACAAAATCAGGCTGCTCAGGTTCAAGCTCAGGTTCTAGGGAATGCTGCGAGATTCCCACTGGGTTCATGTTTCAATTGCGGAGAGATTGGTCATTTCCGCCACAACTGCCCAAGACTGGTGAATGCAAATGCTAATGCAAACCCGAATGCGAACGTCAACGTCAATGTGAATCCAGCACGTGGACGAGTGTATAACATCAATGAGGCAATCAATGATGAAGAACAAGTAGAATTTTGAAATTCCTCTGGTTGTTATCTTGTAACATTTAAAGACAATGCGGTTGTTATATAAATAAAAATTTGTGGTTTTTATTTTCAACTAATACAATTGTATGAATGTTTGATCCAACCTTATGATGTCATCACAAAGACAAAACTACTCTTGTGGTTCTGTCATTTTTATGATCACTTGTGATCTCCCTAAGAACCTCAAACACTTGTTTCTTCTAAATCTAAAGTATCTTATCATCTTGCACCGTTCGAGATGCAAGAATTATCAAAACAGCTTCAAGGGTTGTCTGATAAAGGATTCATCCGTCCGAACTTTTCACCTTGGGGAAACTCTTGTTCTCCTTGTGAAAAGAAAAATGGATCTTTTCGAATGTATATCGATTAACGTAAGCCTAAGTAAGCTTACCATCAAGAATCGATATCCCCTACCTTAAATCAACGATTTCTCCGATCAACTGCATAGCGTTTCATATTTTCCGAGATCGATTTGCGTTTTGGGTATCATCAACTTTGTATTCTCGAAGAAGATATTCCCAAAACGGTTTTCTGCACGAAGTATGGCCATTAAGAGTTTACAGTCATGCCTTTCTGGTTGACAAATGCTCCAGACATCTTCAAAGACTTAATAAATAGAGTCTGCAAGCCTTATTTGGATCAGTTCGTCATTGTTATTAATGACATCTTGATTTATTCATATCACGAGCCGATAACGATCAACACCTTCATTGACGCTGGAACCCTTAAAGAAGGAACAAACTTTTCGCTAAATCCTCCAATAGGAAATTTTGGCTTAAAGAAGTTCAGTTTTTGGGTCATGTAGTCAACAAGCAGGGTATTCATATGGATCCATCCAAATTACTGCAATTAAGGATTTGATTCCTTGTATGCTTTAATACCCGTGTCCAAAGATAACAAATTTAAAGGTCAAATTAAACAATTATGCGAGTATACGATTATGCGATTATGTGATATATGTTTATGTGTTCTCCTCTATGATTTTGTGTGATCCGATTTTCAAATCCTCATAGAATCTTTCATGTTTTCATATGAGAGATTCATAGTAGGATATTCAAAAGGTACTACCTTAAATCCTTATGGGCTTCTACCTGGTAGTTAAGACCCTTGGGTTATATAGTACCATTCCATGATTCGATAAGAGATCCTTTTAGTGGTCTAGTCTAAAAGATTGATTCACAATTTGGTTAAAGAACGACATCTAGTGATGTAGCTGGATAGACTCCTTGATAGTCTATTTAGATCATTTATTGATTTAATTAAAAGGACTCTATGGCGGTCTAGTCATACTCATCACAGGATTGTTCATCTGGTTTTACCCGACACGTTATAAAATAGACTGTGTGAACTGTGCAAGGAATTGTCTAATTATGGACGCGTACATAATTATGAAATTTAGTGCACAGAAACCCAGTAGGATTTATTATGTGTAAGAACCGATAGTGACAACAATAACAAAATGAGAACGATGTAACGGAGGTATGGTGGACGCACCAATGACGCTTCATATACTTGTATATAAGTATCCCTCTTACATTGCAAACATGATGTCATTAAAGTTACTAGAAGTTCAGAACCCTAACCAATGTTGTTTGATCTTTTCAACTTCATATTTCCAAGCTCTCACAAGTTTCCTCTAAATAAATTTCGGGACGAAATTTCCTAAAGTAGGGGAGACTGTAACACCTGTGCCTCCACCGCCATCAAACAAATACCAAACCAATGAAATATTATATTTCATACTTGGGATTTGTAAAAATATGTGTATCATTTGCACATATCAATTCTTGTTCAATTTCAAACTCTAAATCGCTTTCTGGAAGGTTATACGCGCACTGATGCGTAAATATAACCAGTTTAATGCAACAAACACTCCGGAATAGTGACATAGGCTTAACATACCTTAAATAACCTTTACATAACTTAGATATAAGTTTTGGAAGGTTTGGTGTGGTGAAATCAAAGTTTAATCGCTTACAGGGACTAAAGTTGACAAACTACGAAAGTATGCCAATTTGAACTGTAACAGACATTCCGGAACATGGCCATAATTTAAACATACCATATATATCCTTTACATAGCTTAGAAATAGGCTTTGAGGGGTTCGGTGTGCTAAAATAAACTTTTGGGTCATTCAGGGACTAAAAGTGTCAAAAAGTGCACAAGTTTACATTTTCGCGCTTAACTTACGTTCTGAATACATCCGGACATCCAAAAATTTATGTAAGCATGACTATATTATATTTTAGTGTTCTCCATAAGAAAAATCCATTCGTCGCGTCATTTGGATCGTTTTTCGCACTTATGCGCATTCCGTCGTAATTAAGCGAACATCGCGTTCGTACGACCAAACGAACCGACATCCGAGATATTTTTGAGCATGTTTTGAGTCCCCTATACTTTAACTTCATTTTAGAGCCTTGAAATGAGGTTAACGGGGTTCAAACGCATCGAAAAAGGCCTTAAAACACAACAGGGACCAAAACTGTCAATTTTGAAACTTTTCTGAAGCTGGTGCATGGTGGCGTAGCGCGACTGCATAGGGCCTTTATCGTCGCGCTACGCGACTGCCTAACCAGACCAGATTAAGTGTATTTAACATCAGATTTCAGCTGTTTAATCCTCCACCACACAATCCCAATTGTCTAGTCAGCTGATAAGGATCAAATTTTAGTCACCATAAGGTCCCGACACTTGTACAGGTGGGATTAAGGCACGATATTCGACAAGCGATCTTAACGGTTCGGGTATTCCTATAAATACCCATTCACCCCCATTGCTAAATTTACAAGAACTTTGATTTGAGAAACTCTAAGTTGAAACTATTGTTTCATACCTGAGATTTTTGAATCGAGGTTAGCATTCGGGGACCCTTCGTAAGTATTCTTTCGTTCTTTTCCTTATTTTATTGCTTTTCGAGTCTTTCGAGTCTGAAAGTCAAACTTTGTTTGACTTTCTACATTGACCAGTTATGGTCAATGCGAAGTTCGTTTGAACTTTGCAACGTGAGTGTAATCACGTTGGTTATAGTCCCTTGGGACTATGCTCACTGATTACCACGTTGTCTAGGGTCGTAGGGTAGGCGATCTAATAAATCGCCTATACCTTCGAACCCGACCCAGTTTGGTCGATCATTAGGATCCGACCAAATACATTAGGTGACCATAGTAGGTAGGGAATAACCTTCCGAGGTTATACCCTATGGTCACATCGTTTGAGTAGTTGTATGATAGGTAGTTTATATGCCTTAGGTAAATTACCAGAATACCCTTTTCATGTATAATTGGTAATTAAGCATATGTAACCTAAACCTTTGTCACATAACTGATTATGTAACATGTTTAGGCATATAACACTTGTCATAGGGCTAGTTAGGCGGTCCGAACGCGTTTCACGCGCACGACGCGTTAAAGTAGCATAAGCTACCTTAATGGGTCGCGATGGGTCGAAAGCACTTAGGTTTGGTTTCATTGTAGTATGTAGGCCTTGTTAAACCATATCATATGAGTTCCAATACTCATTTGGTTTACCAAGCCTCATCCTATCCGATCTCCCGATTTAAGTCCGGTTTATTTATATAGTTTTAGATTGCCGACTGATTCCGTGCTCCCTCTAGCTTTGTTTGGTTGTTGTTCAAGACCTCCAAGCATTATCAGGCGAGTACATTATTCCCCTATTTTACTGCTTTCAATTGTTTTGGGGTGACTCATATGTGCTAAATGTTTTCGATGTTATAACGATGGTTTCAAAAACGATTAAGACGATTTATACAAAACTAATAACGATTTCGATAAAGTGAACAAACTTGTTGGTTGTAGTTACATAACAAATGACATTCATTAGCAATGATCAAGCCGACCAGTATTAGGTTATGGTACCATAGGATCTGACAAGTCCCGTTATTTACTACACCCGTAGTTATGTGTGGGTGTTGTGGGTAGCGACTGAATCTGTAATTATTAATTTACTCTTTGGTAAGGGTTTATTAATGCGAGTTGTTAATCTATCCTTTGGTAAGGGTTTATTAATGCGAATTGTTTATCTATCCTTTGGTAAGGGTTTATTAATGCGAGTCAAGAAGGTTTGAATGTTATTAGCGAGACGACCATTTAAGTAGTTTCACGACCTAAAACGAATTTAACGATTGGGTAAACGATTGGTTTTCACACGATGTTTTAACGATTGGGTAAACGATTGGTTTTCACACGATGTTTTAACGATTGGGTAAACGATTGGTTTCAAAGCGATATACGATTGAGTTTTGGTTACATATTACATGATTTACATTGGGCATGAACATTACTTTGGTGGTTTGGTTTGATTAAGTGATTAAGTAACAATGCGTGTGGAATATGATACAAGCATGGTGGATACGCCGCTGGTACTTCCTATATATAAGTGTTTGTATGGTATTACATATTGTAGCGTTATTTGAATCATTTCAGTTTGAGACATAGAACATTTTATACAAGTAACATACTTTTCACAAGACATTTATTTACAAACAACTTATCTTATACAAACTCATTTTTACATGGTTATTCATTTAATCATGCATTATTCTCTTATTTATACATATCACCTGAACTTATTATTTTTCAAATGATTTACAAAGACAAAGCAAATTACAAGGTTCATGACTAAACATTTTCTTAAAACAGAAGTCATGAATCTTATTTTCACAAAACCTATGTACTCGCCAGCATTTCTTTGCTGACCTCGTTTTCACATATGTTTCAGGTATTGTTGAAAGATATCGATTGATAGGATGCATGCTCACATAGGACTGGACAAGGCCTTAGTGACTCAATAACAATGATAGACTATGTTTAAATTGTGTATTTAGATTTCCAGACAATGTAATTATTCAATGATTAATAAAACAAAACACTTTTTGGTATCCATGGTTATGAAACATTAATTCTGTTGCAACACGCCTCGATGTTTCCGCCGCGATTTGTTGTTTTACGCGGTCGGGGTGTGACAGAAAAGATGACAAACTAAATGACTATCTATGGTTTAAACACTGATTTCTCAAAGAACATAAAATAAAATGTTGAATTGTACTTATTTTATGTTCACCAGACCGATTGTTAGTATGATATAGCGCTATAGGATTTGACACCCCATTCCTATTGTCATGGAATGTCTGAAACCAATTTGTTGCTTCATCCAAATAGGAATTGCCTTTGTGGTATTTCTATAGTCTCAAAGGTGTATTTTGATGCACCAGGTCTGATTGAATTCTTAAATCACACTATTAAAGTATAGTTTGATATACTCTCATGTGTGGTATTGTACAAACCAGCATATATTTGTTAATCATCCAAAGCATATTTTGATATGTTATTTATGAAACCAAAACATAGTTTAATATGTTACTTACAAATCCAAAGTATACTTTTGATATGCTACTATAGTGTTATTCGTTTAACCTTACATTATTTTACAGAACATAACTTTTGTTTATACATTACATGTTTAAACATAAACATTCTATATTGGTGGTTTGGTTTGATTAAGTGGTTAAGTAACGAGGCGTGTGTAATATGATACAAGCATGGTGGATACGCCGCTGGTACTTCCTATATATAAGTGTTTGTATGGTATTACATAACGTAGCGTTAGTTGAATCATTTCAGTTTGAGACATATAACATTTTATACAAATAACATACTTTTCACAAGACATTGATTTACAAACAACTTATCTTATACAAACTCATTTTTGCATGGTTATTCATTTAACCATACATTATTCACTTATCTATACATATCATCTGGACTTATTGTTTTTCAAGCGATTTACAAAACAAATCAAATTACAAGGTTCATGACTAAACATTTTCTTAAACTTAAGTCATGAATCCAATATTCACAAAACCTATGTATCTCACAGGCATTTTTATGCTGACGTACCTATTTTTACACATGTTTCAGGTGCTGCTTTGCAATGATTGTTGATACATGCTACATTTAGGATGGACTCGTGCCTTAGCAACTTTAAAACTTGGAAGATCATAGTTGTAGTTATTTGATTGTATTAAAATAATGAGTTCATTTATTCAATAAAACAGAATTTATTTATGCCATGGTTATGAAACAATAATTCTGTTACAACACTCCCCGATGTTTCCGCCACGTCTGGTCGCTTTACATGGTCGGGGTGTGACAATTGCCATGACTAGTGAAAAGAATTTGAAAGGTATTGAAAACGGGTCATTGCTTTGAACCACGCCAGGTATGGGTAATGGGTCAAACTCTTGGTGAGGGCTTACGATCCGACTAGAGTTGATTGAGTCAAGGGTGGGCTCTAGATCATCTCAAGTGAAGTATATCTAGTTTTTTGGTAAAACAACCATTAGAGCCGAAATCATGTCCTTGACGCAAAATATGACTGATTGAGTTTTAAATCACAAAATGAATGTAAACTTCTATGTTCTTAGGGACATAAAAATCTAGAAGGGATGACGAGTTAAAAATGCTCGCTAGTTTTAATCTAAACTTTAAAAGTTTTCTGGTTGCAAAAAGGACCAAAATTGACGAAAATGCTGATAAGAAAATTAATGAAAAAGATAAGGTTAGTCCAATGTAAACGACCACTATCGAGTTGTGTTCGATGGAAATAATTAGAATGTTGATAAGAAAGTAGGAGGCGTGATTTAGATGCGAAATGCCTCCCAACAGGTCGGTTGGGTAATTAATTTCGAACTAAAAAGTGATTTAAAAGCTTGAGGATCCGTGTACGGATCAAGGTTTTGAAACCTACAAATATGGGGGAAGGTTCTAAAAATGATAAACTAGAAGTTGGGTCAAGTTTGCTTCAAAAACTACTTCTGAAAACATGCTGGAAACAGGTCCTCTTCGCGCCAAGCGAAGGACAAGAGTGCTCCGTGTCGTGACGCGACGGAGCCCTGTTTCCACAAACTTGTTATTCGTTGTTGTTTCAAATCACGTTGACCGTTTAACTTAAACACTAATGGGTTATAATGTTTATGATAGGTTTTCTCTAAGATGGGAACTGGACAGAAGGACGACCAAGCACGTGAAGAACTGAACACTCTTAAACCGCCGTTTCCGTGGAAGCATACTTTCGGAAAGTTTTAGCATGAATATGCGAGAAAAAGTTTGTGGATAAAACCTTATTATTTTCTGTAGGTCCCGATTTCTGAGGATCGATAACGAAACCAAATCTCTTGTTTATCACAAACACGGTCACGAGTGCGGAATCCCCGTGACTATGCCAAACCAAACATAGATAGTAATAACACGAAATAACCAATGAATCACAGTCAATTGATTAACGGGATGAGAACAATGATCAAACAGATACACACACAGTTTGACAGTAGACTTTCAGAATGGTTATGCTCTCATGGTTTCAAAGTGAAACTATGAGGTGTTTATATAGCAGCCCAGGCCCAACAGTAGACGAAACCTCATTTGGGCTTGACGAAACCTCTAATGGGCCTGACGAAACCTTCTGGACGACGAAACTCTAGGAGTTTCGTCATCCATCACGACGAAACCTTGGGGTTTTGGTCATTTGGGGGGTTTCGTCATGTAGTGCTCGACGAAACCTGGGGTTTCGTCGAAGGCTGCAACTGATGTATGTGCTGCAAACTGTTTGACAGTTTGCAGCAAACTTATAAACACAAACATAACATAACAAACCATTATGCAACATGCATTGTCATTTAACTTACATAACAGACGAGACAAACTTTGTCGGACACAAGTAGGATAGGAGGATATCCGACTTGGTCGACGGCGAATTACAGACTCGATAAATATAAAAAGACCGTATAAATTACATCGTTAAATAAGACAAGTTACAGACACCAAAATAATGCATCAACATTTTCGTCTGTAAATTATAGTGTAATAACACGTCATGTCGGTTCGTCTGGGATGTCAGTCATCCAAGACATGTTTGATATTCTAAAAAAATACGGGACCTAAATATCCGAAACTTTAAAATATTATTGTATTCAGGTTAGAGTGTTACAGTTTTCAAGATACTCTTCACAACTAATTTACTAGAAGAAGCACCAACACCAACCGAACCTTGAGCCCTCGAACTAGCCATTTGAAATGTATGCAATTTTGTTTTTTTATTTATTTTGTAAGTGGTATTTTTGCTAGAAATGTTGTGGGACTAAACCAATACACCAAACTAGTATTTATACATGTTGTGTGGGTCAAAAAAACACCCTAAACCCGACCATAATGGCTACATAACGGTCTCATGGCCGTTTTTTAATCCCAACGGCTATATGGGGGTTGAGGAGTTTAATAGGACCAGTTAACCGGTTAATACCGGTTATACACATAATAAATCCAAATCGCTTATTCCTATATCGGTTATTAACCAGTGCGGTTAATAATCGGTGATGGTTAAAAAGCCGTTTTTTAAACACGTCTACAGCAGAGGAGTGGTGATCCTCGTGGAGGTTCGTATGGTTATTGGCGATGACAAGGCGAAGGTCTAGGAGGAGAAGGCATTTGTTCGCAATCTTTTAATAGATATTTAGAAGAGTAAATTACAATTTTGGCCCCTGTGGTTATATCACTTTTACTATATTAGCCAAAAATATGATTTTTTAACATCTTTGCATCCATGGTCTCTATAACTAACTATTTTGGCCCCTGACTCTAACTCCATCTCTTACCCTGGTTAATTATTTGTCACATGCAAGTCACATGATGAGTATTTTTGTAATTTCTCCTCCCCTTTAAATCTAATTTCTATCATCTGCACATCATCATCTTCGAACACCAGATCTTCAACAAAAAATCATCATCTTCAAGAACACATCATCTTCAAACCCATATCTTCAAGAACATGACCACCTTCAACCATCATCATCATCCCCTAACCAAAACCACATTTTAGTTCCAGATCTTCATGAACAAGAACAAAATCAAAAACAAAACCCAAATTCAAGAACATATTTTCTTCACAAATTAAATGCAATGATCAGAAAAGAAAATAAGACTACGATTATTTCTTATTAATATCAACCACCTGCATAAAAATGCTCTTATAATATCAACCATCTATATCTGATTCTCATCATCTACAATACTTAGAAGCCTAAAAAAATTGCTATTTCTGGATTAATGGATGCAGTCAACATTCAATCACAAACACAAGGATGCCCAATAATCTAATACCAGACAGATTAGAACCATAATTTTGAAAATCTTGAAACCTAGAATCACACTGTATACTACCCATTTCGTGTCAAAATTAGCACCGCCGTGGGTTCAGGTAGAACCCTAGATGTGTTGTTGCCTTTTACTTTCATGACAACCACCCAAATCCACCTTGGACTGCCACTAATTGATACTGAATCGGAGATACGAAGGGGAAAGAAGAAGGGTGTGGCCACCGCTGTGCACCACCGTGCGCCGCCACCTACGGCTGTCATGGGTGGCTAGAAATCCACTGGTTTCATCTCTCTCTCTCGATCTCTCTAGTAACTACACATGCAAGTGTGTGTTATGTGGGGTGAAAATGGAGATAAGGTGTGTGTTTTGTAGAAAAAAAATAGGAAGTTGGGGCTAGGGTTTTGAGAAAGTGAAGAGGGGAAGGAAAGAGATGCAGATGATGATGTTTTGTTGAAGATCTGGGTTTTCTTTATAAAGTCAATAAAAGGGGGATGAGAAATTACTATTATACCCATCATGTGCCTGCCATGTGACAAATAATTAACTAGAGTTTGGGTTTGAGTTAGACTCAGGTAGGGATAAGATTTTTTACCGAAATACCGGTACCGTACCGGTACCGTACCGATGCCGTACCTTACCGATCATAAACGGTACCGGTATCGGTAATAGATTTTTCAAAATTTGGTGTCGGTAAAAAATGGTATAGGTACCGGTATTTTTCGGTAAATACCGGTATCAATACCGAATTTAATAATGACTTTATGTATTTTGCTATTATCTTAGATCCCACTATGAAGTTATATTTTCTTGAACATTGTTTTACAAAAACCAATATCAAATTTCTTTTTTTTGGTTATTTTTAATCAATTATGATGATTTTATAGACATGTTGGAATTTGGATGTTAAAAGTCGAACCCACGGATGTTTACCTTTTGATTTTTTTGACTACTTAATATGTTTACCTTTTGTTTACCCTCCTCTATATATTACTGTAGTTCAGTTAATAATGGATGGATGAGTTGCACATGAATTTTTTGTATGTAAAACAATGGATGACACCAAAGCGGTACCAATGTGGTAAAGTACTGAAATACCGGTACCGATACCGGTACCGTACTGCTACCGAATCTATAAATACGGTACGGTAATCGGTATCCACATTTCTTCAATTTCGGTAACGGTATTTACGGTATCGGTACCGGTATAGTACCGGTATCATACCGATCTTATCCCTAGACTCGGGGGCCAAAATAGTTAGTTATAGAGACTATGAGGACACATATGTGAAAAAATCCTACTTTGAGCTAATATAGTTAAAATGATATAACCACAGGGGCTAAAAACGTAATTTACTCTATTTAGAATTTGAATTTCCTATGAGTTAGGGCTGGCATATCGTGTATACCCGTACACGATAAGACACGACACGATAAGACACGATACACGAAACCCCATACACGAACACGACACGATAACTTATCGTGTCCTTTTTTTCAAACACGAACACGACACGATATACACGAAAATTACCTGTTAATACCTGTTAACATGTATGTTCGACTGTTATACACGAAAATTACCTGTTAATACCTGTTAACACGAACAAAAACACGAACACGACATGCTATCTGAGAGTTACAGAGGGAGTTTAGGGTTTTATTTTTTTTGAATTGAATGAGGAATGAAATTAGAAAGAAATTAAGGAACCCACACACACGGCTGATGAGTTTTACGTAATTTAATTTCTTATCGTGTACTAACGGGTATTAACAGGTAAACAGGTATTTTACCTGTTTATACACGAAAATTAACAGGTAATCTCGTGTCTACCTGTTTGGTACACGATACCTGTTAAGGCCATACATGATACCTGTTAACTTCGTGTAGGTTCGTGTCGTGTATTCGTGTAAAATTGCCGGCCCTACTATGAGTTGTGATAAGTTGAGATCTAGGAATCTTGTTTACCAAACTTTTGAACCTTTTTATATTAATACTCGATGAAAGCTTTCGATTGGAATCGGTTGTTTATTCCATTTGTTCTTGATTGCCACAAGCATCGGCTAAACTAAATAACCAGCGTCTTTAATAAACAACTAACTAAATGTAACTAGTCAATAATATTCGCTCTAAACAATACACAACAATGCTGGAGCGGACCTACCCTGTAAGGAAGGGGAGCGGTGAAAAAAAAATAGCGTTATTTTAGGTAAAAATCCGATAGCCCACGTTAAAGGTTTAGTGAAGCCCTCCGATTGACTCTTAAGCCCCCACTACCCCTCAAAAAAAAAAAAAAAAAAAAAAAAAAATCCGAGCCCGCTAGTGAACAATGGATGTTCAATACATAATTGTTCTCTGAAAATACAATATAAGATAATGATTTTCTCATATTTGCACGGTTTATTTATTATGAATAATATTTAATATACAAGAAAAAGAAGAGAACAAAATGCTACAGTGCAGATGCTATTCAAAGCATATAAAAAGGTATTCTTGGTGGATTATTATTCTCTCTCACGAAATGGATAATTTCCAGAATATATGGTAACGTTGATAATTCAAAGGGCAAAATGGTCCACATTTAATACTAGACCTCTTTCAAACTCTACATATGGATATGCAATTGGTTGGTCATTACCTTCTACACTCCATCTGCAACAATATAAACACAGTTAAAAACACCAATACTACCCAGGTTTTATACTCCAAAAATTGAACTTTCATCTATTAGAAAATCATAAGATACATTATAACTATCACCTGAAATTTTGTACAAGATGGTGAAGGAAAAATGCAACCTCTACCCGAGCTAGTTCCGACCCAGGACAACATCTGGATCCCCCACCAAATGGTGTAAATTTCTTGCTTGTTTGATCTTGCCTCTGTGTCTACACATGTAAAACAATGTTCTAAAATGAACGCCCCTATATATACATATATTTATTATAGAATATAGATTAAAGGACCTAATAGTAGTTAATACTTAATATATTGAATTACCTCCCATCTCCAAGGATGAAATTCCAGGGGACTTGAATGGATAGATGGGTCCAAATGAACTGTACTTAGGATTGGTAGGACCTTCCAACCTGCTGGTATCAAATAATCTGGCAATAAAATACAAAAAATATTTATGTTTCAGCATTTGAATAAAAATAATTATATTGAATAACTAATTAGAAAAGACCCACAAAATAATCAATAATAATTGTAGCTTATAAAATACATAAAGTGGCTCATGCATTGTTATGAAAGTACCTTTTTTGACCTTCATGGTCTTAATATTATATATGTTTTTATTGATTTATGAGGCAGGCAAATCATATACTCTATTCACATTCTTTATTTAGAGTTCATAGTATATTCTGAGCAAGTCTTAAGCATGTGAACAAGAGAATATTGATTAAAATAGATAATATATATGTCATTAAAGAGGACGCATTTTAAAACAAAAGTAAACTTCCGTTTTGTTCCATGTGGTTTGGTCATTTTAACGGTTTTGCTCCAATAGTTTAAAAATGGCCATTTTGCTCCCTGATTTTTCTAACTTATCTTTATTTTGCTCCCAGCCTCTAACTCCATCAGGGAGGAAACTGGCGAAAAACTCGAAAGATTAGGGAGCAAACTGGCGACAAACTCGAAAGATCAGGGAGGAAAATGGCTATTTTTAAACTATTGGAGCAAAACCGTTAAAATGACCAAACCACATGGAGCAAAACAGAAGTTTACTCTTAAAACAAATATACTTAAAAATTTGCTTAATGTTAAAAAATAGATTAAATATAAAATAAATTTAATTATGGATATTTAAAACAAATATTTCTTCTATAAAAATAAAGTTCAAGTTTATCTAATTTGTAGTATTGATTAATTAAGGTATGATTGAATGAAGTTGTTTGCTGATTAAAAAAAAGGGTATGAAAAACATACTATAATTACCTTTAAATTTGATATCTTTCAGAGCCTTTCTATGCACAAACTTGACAATGTTCCCATATCTAAGTGCCTCATTGATGACCTATTTGACAAAAGTAAAGTGAGTACTAGTTTACTGACATAATTATATATTAAACTAATTTTAGTTGCTTAGTTAATTATATTCTGAAAATGAAAAAAAAAAACAATTATTATTATTTTTTATATAAAACACAAATGGAATATCAGCAAATTTAACTTATATCAAGAATATTTTAAAAAAAGAGAGATTGATGTTGGATATTTTACTTTTCTTGAAATAAATTAAACTTATAATTGAATTTACATTTTGTGTAAATGCCATCATTTTGTAGTCTTCCCAGTTCAAAGACTCATCTTTATTCTTTTTGCTTCTTATGCTTGCATGCTCTACCTATCAATAACACATAATGACTCAAGTTAGTAAATATTAAAAAAAAAAAAAAAAAACTATTAACTCTGACTTTACAAAAGTCAAACAAACTACATTAACTTTAAAGTGACATGAACTTTCCAAGCTTCAGAAACAAAACTATAGTGTGAAAGATCACAAGGTGTAAACCAAAATTACAAGTCCAAAATCAATGGTTTCGGTTAAAAGAATCCATGTCAACTTTAAAAGTCAACGAGTCTTACTTTGACTTTCAAAAGTGAATGAGATATAATTAAGATAATTATACCTTCAATTGTTCAAATGCAGTTGGGGATTTGGCAAGAAAATGCACCACCATGGCCATCAAGATAGAAGTTGTTTCATAGCCACCCAGTAGAGCATCAAGAACAAAGCTAACTTTTTCATCTTCAGATAAGGTATCAACACCTAGGAGTATCTCCAAGAAATCACTCTCCTTTTTTTGAGGATTGATATTCTTATTCTCGCAAATATTATAATTATTATTGAAAATAATATTATTTCTTCTTCTTTCCTTTATAATTTGCTTGACACTTGATGATATTCTGATTCTAGCCTGTAAAGTTGACACCAACACAAAGTTCATCATCACATGTACATGCCTCTTCTTCCTTTTACAAAACCAAGATGATGATAATAATTATGCAAACAATAATAATTATGTTTTCTAATATATATATATATATAATTGTAATTTATAAATCTACTGAAATTACACAGAAAAAAGTTGTACAATTAAAATATTTAGTCAAATGGGCTGGTATTTTGCATTCAAGAGTTCAATGGAAAAATTGGAATGTTTAAAGAATCTTGATAGTTCTGTGAAAAATACCATATTATCTTAAAATTTTGAAACATAATTAAACATACCATAATATTAAAATTAGTAAATAGGTTACTAAAAGAAGTCTATATATATATATATATATATTTTGAGAAAAGAATGATTATATTTAAAAAAAGACTAAGTGAAGTACAAACCTTAACTGCATTTGCATAAGGAGTTCCTGGGATGTAGAGCGGAAAAGAAATTAAACCTCTCATAAAGGTGAGAAAATCTTCAAGAATTCTCACAGTTTGTGGCTCTTCTGGTGTCAACCCAAGAACTTGCTTTACTATTACATTGAAAGTAAACTGAGAAAAAAGAAACAATAAACAAAACTAACTAATCAATCAGTAATTCAGAATAATTAAAAAATTAAAATAATGCTGATTAACTATTATTAAAAAAAAAAGAAATTAAATGCAAACCTTTCTAGCTTCTTGACAGAAGATGACTTGTTTCTTGTCTTTCCACGAATCCAAAATCTGTAGGGTGGTTTTCTCAATGTAGGTAAGAAACTCATGTTTAGATTTGGTGGAGGAGACAAGAGAAAGGGCCACATTTCTAAGCCTCTTGTGGGTATCACCCACAACCACTAGCATAGATATCTTCCCAAGAACACCATGGATGGGCTTTGGATAGCTACATTCAAATAGCCTGTCTTCATTTTGTAGTATGAAATAGTTGAGTTCTTGATCACATGATACTATTGTGGGTGAGAAGAATAAATGGGATTTAAACACTTTGCCATACCTGAAAATATAAAATAAAATATGGGTTTTCATTTTCAACATATTTCTTGCTATAAATGTGTCTTCTTTCTGATGTATCACTTTCATGAACATGAAATCATATGTACAATCCATAATCTTGCTTTATTTAGCAAGTTTAGAAACTTATCTGAAAATATTATAAAATGATGTTACCTAGAACAATGTTCTTGAAGTAAAGAGCCAATGTTAGTGGAAGGATGAGGGTTGAGAAAGGCTAGGGTTTCCCCAAGAAGAGGCAGGTATCCAAAAGACCCTCTAGGAAGAGCACCAAGTTTTTTATTTTTCAAGAACAACAAAGGCAAGAAATGGTTCAAGATTAAACCAAATACAAATCCCACAAAAATTACCATTAGAAAAACTCCCATTTTTATGAGACCAAGGGACTAAAACTGGACTTGTGTCTCTGTTGGATTCTTGATGGTTGTGTGTATATATAGAGGGAGTATGATGCACGCACTGAAGGTGTATATTTGTGCGTTTTTGTAGGGTTTAGCAAAGAACTAAAAGTAAAAAAGGAACAGGCTTTTTTGGGGGTACAGTCGGTGAAAATTTGACTTTAATCACAGGCATAGGAAAAGAAATAAACATAGCTAAGCTAGCTAAGGATCTAGGGGTTAGGTTTGACATATCTACGTACTAGTGTCCTCATGAATAGGGGTTAGGTTTGACATATCTACGTAGTTGTGTCCTCATGAACAATTTCACTTCGTTACCTTTTATGTTTTGTGTTAAGATGTGATCTTTACATTTTTTGCTTCGTAAAAGTGAATTATTATTCAAAATATCTTCGGAAAAGTGAAATATTATTCAACATATCCTCTTAATTAGTTTCATCGGAAAAGTGAAATTTTATTCAAAACATCCTCTTAATTAGTTAATGGTATGAAGAAGCCTAACAGTAAGAAGATAAAAAAAAAAGATATTAATATAAAAATAGATATTTATTATTAATGGTGTGTCATTTACAATAGAATACATGTATTATTTACAGGGGGAGTAAAATTGGAAAACAAGTAGGTTTATATTATGATTTGATAATCTAAGTATAATTCTTTATAACACTAATCTGATTATCAACTTCATACGCTTGATGCTGTCTCATTAAAAACATTGTCAGGAAAATCCAGTGGGACAAAACTTTAGCCAAGAGAAAAAGAGTGCAACGCGTATTATCTCCCCCTAATGATGATCACTTAAGCTCATTGAGTCGAAGCATCCCAATCCCATGAACTAACTTCTTGAATGTTGAGATCGGAAGTGATTTAGTGAACAAGTCTGCCAAATTTTCGCTGGAACGAATTTGTTGGACAGTAATATCTCCATTCTTTTGTAGATCATGTGTAAAAAAAAAACTTTGGCAAAATATGCTTTGTTCTATCACCTTTGATGTATCCTTCCTTAAGTTGAGCAATGCATGCTGCGTTGTTTTCTAATAAGATTGTCGGTCCCTCATCTCCCGAAGAAATACCACAAGATCTATGAATGTGTTGTATTACAGTCCTTAACCAAATGCATTCTCGACTAGCTTCATGTATCGCCAATATTTCTGCATGATTAGATGATATGGCTGTGATTGTCTGCTTTACCGAACACCATGAAATTGCAGTACCTCCACTTGTAAATAAATATCCAGTTTGAGATCGCCCAATATGAGGATCAGACAAATAACCTGTATCTGCAAAACCAACCAAACTTGTTTTCGATTGATTTGTAAAATACAAACTCATATCTTTTGTACCTTGAAGGTATCTAAATATTTGTTTTGCCTCATTCCAATGCCTCTTTGTTGGGCATGAACTATATCTTGCGAATAAATTTAAAGAAAATGATATATTGGGTCGTGTATGGCTAACAAGAAACATTAGTGCACCAATTGCACTTAAATATGGTACTTCTGGACCAAGGATTCCTCTCCATCTTTGGGAGGTCGGAATGGGTATTTTTCCACATCAAGCGGCCTTACAACCATTGGAGAACTCAATGGATGTGATTTTTCCATATAAAATCTTTTTAGTAGTTTCTATATGTAAGTTTCTTGATCCACAAGGATTCCTCCCTTAAGGTGTTCAATTTATAACCCAAGACAAAACTTTGTCTTTCCAAAATCTTTCATTTCAAATTCTCTTTTCAAGTATTCAACTGCCTTTTGAAACCAATTATATTCATGTCATCAACATATACAACAATTATAACATATTCAGATCCTGATATTTTTATAAAAATACACGGGCATACATAATCATTTTTATAGCCTTCTTTCGACAAATACTCACTAAGGCGATTATACCCCATACGCCCAGATTGTTTTAGCCCATATAATGATTTGTTTAGTTTGATTGAAAGATGTTCTCGAGAACTAGATTTACATGAGTTTGGCAATTTAAATCCTCCAAGAAGTTTCATGTAAATATCAGTATCAAGAGAGCCATAGAGGTAGGCTGTCACAACATCCATTAGACGCAAATTGATCCCTTCTTGTATTACCAGACTAATAAGATAATGAAAAGTTATCGCATCAACCACTGGAGAATATGTCTCCTCATAATCAATTCCAGGTCTTTGCGAAAATCCTTGTGCTACTAATCTTGCCTTGTATCGTACAATTTCATTTTTCTCATTACGTTTTCACACAAAGACCCATCTATATCCAACAGGCTTTAAACTTTCAGGTGTATGGGCCACAGGTCTAAAAACTTCTCGTTTATTGAGGGAATTCAATTCTGCCTCTACCGCGTCTTTTCATTTTGGCCAATCATTTCTTTGTTTACGTTCCCCAACTGATTTTGGTTCTTGATCCTCATTGTTTTCCATTACTTCTAGTTGTTTTTCATTACTTCTAGCACTACATTATATGATAAACTATCAACGACGTCGATTTCGCTTTGGTTCCATACCTTTCTAGACATGATATATAATTAATTAAGATCTCTTCATTTTCAGGTACCTGAGGTTCTAGAACCATCATTTCTAGTGTCTCTTCTGGAGACTCCTTTTCTTGCGTTAATGTTATCTCGACTTGACCATCTACATTATTTGCTCCTTTTTTCTTTCGAGGATTTTTATATTTAGAACTGATTGGTCTACCACGTTTTAGGCGTGCATTAGACTCATTACCAACATGTGGTTGTCCTTGTGGGACACTTATTTTTACTGGAGCAGTTACTGGAGCAGTAACAACTGGTATATGTGACTTAGTCACCCTCTTTGGGTCAGTGAATGCGTCTAGTAACTGATTTGCTAATCATGGTAAATGAATTATACTTTAAACTACTAGTTCACATTGTTTAGTTCGATCAAGATGAGATAATGATAATTCATTCCAAATAATACTATTATCCAGCTTCTTTTTGTCTCCCCCTAATGTTGGGAATGTTGATTCAACAAAATGACAATCACTAAATTGAGTTGTAAATAAATCACCCGTTGTAGGTTCTAAATACTTAATGATCGATGGTGATTCATACCCAATATATATTCCTAACCTCCTTTGAGGCCTAATCTGTGTGCGTTGTGGTGGAGCGATTGGAACATATACAGCATAACCAAAAATCCTTAGATGGGAAATATTTGGTTCCTAACCAAGAACCAACTTTAATGGTGAGGAAGTATGATAACTCGTTGGCCTGATGCGAATTAGTGTTGCTGCATGTAAAATTGCAAGTCCCCAAGCAGATGCTGGTAGTTTTGATTTCATAATCATAGGTCTTGCAACCTTTTTAAGTCGCTTGATAAGCGATTCAACAAGCCCATTTTGTGTATGTACATGAGGTACAGGATGCTCTACATTTATCCCAATACACATGCAATAATCATTAAATGTTTGGGATGTAAATTCACCAGCATTGTCTAATCGGATTTTCTTGATGGGGTAATCGGGAATATGTGCTCTTAGCATTATTAACTGAGCAAGTAGTCGTGAAAATGCCATATTACGACTTGATAGCAGGCACACGTGTGACCATCCAGTTGATGCATCAATTAATAAGACTATAAAGTATCTGAATGGTCCACTAGGAGGATGTATAGGTCCACAAATATCCCCATTTATTCTTTCCGAAAAATCAGGGATTCAATCCCCATCTTCATTGGTGATGGGCGAGTAATCAACTTCCCTTGTGAACATGCAACACATGTAATATCCTTGGATTGAAGAATCTTCTGGTTCTTCAAAGAATGCCCAAATGAATTTTCTATAATTTTCCACATCATTGTCGATCCAGGATGGCCTAACCGGTTATGCCATATGATAAAATTTTCTTGGTCTATAAACTTCTTGTTTATGACTGCATTTGATTCTATTTCATTAATTTTAGTATAATACAAACCAGAGGCAAGTGCGAGCAACTTTTCTAACACATTCTTTTTACCCGGACTGATATTTGTGATATGAAGGTACTCATCATGTCCCTCAGATGTAGTCTCAAGATGATATCCGTTTAAACGAACATCTTTAAAACTCATTAGTTTTCTTTGAGACATTGGGGAAAATAACACATTGGTTATTTTAAATGGTGTTCCACCTGGCAACACTACATAAGCTTCTCCAAAGCCTTCAATTAATTTTGATTTACCAAATATAGTACCAACATTTTCCTTTTTCATGGTTAAAGTAGAGAAATAATTCTTTTTCTTAAGAATTGTATGCGTTGATGCGTTGTTTATTAGACATATATCTTCTCCAGTAATAGGGATCTTAGTTAAACACTCCATATGCTTCAAGACAAAACAAAACAAAATCATATAAATAAAATGTCTAACATGCTTCAAACATAATAAATCCCAAAATGTTTCATATGCATCAAAACAAAACAAAAACTCAAACAAAATGTCTTAAAGAAATGAAGGAAATAACATCACTTAAAAACTAATAATTCATATGTAAGGAAAATTGCAAGCATCCAACAGGGTTGTATCAGCCACGATATCACCAGAATCCAAAGTTAGTTGGCTCAATAAGGAAATCATCATAATCCAGATTCGTTGTATCATTATAGTCTTTATGACCATCAGTGACATCAACATTTGCAACCTCATATGTAAAATTTGTCTCTATTCCTTTTTGCTTTGTCTTTGATGGATTATTGATAAAGTTCCACCAAGTGTTTGGCCGTACGACAAATCTTCAACCAATGATTGTTACTTCCACATCGGTTACATGCATTCGATGAAGATCTGACCTTCTTTTTATTTTTTTCATCACTTGATTTATTTTCCGTATTATGCCACTTTTGGTGGGTCCCTTTGTTTTTAAACTGAACACTATGATAATTTCCTCGGCCATATCCATGACCATGACCACGACCACGATGATAACCTCGACCACATCCGTAACTTTCACTTTGACCATTATATGTTGCCACATTAGCTTCAGGGACTGGGGTTGCTCCAACCGGACGAGTCTCATAATTTTTCACTAAAAGCTCATTGTTTTGCTCGGCCACAAGCAAACATGATATTAACTCACTATATTTAGTGAAACCCCTTTCACGATATTGTTGTTGCAGTATCACATTCGAGGGGTGAAAGGTTAAGAATGTTTTTTCCAACATTTCCTTATCAGTAATATTTTCACCACATAGAATCAATTGTGATATGATTCTAAACATTGCCAAGTTGTACTCGCTTATCGACTTAAAGTCTTGCAACCTTAAATTGATCCACTCGTAACGAACTCTCGATAATATTACCATTTTCTGGTGGTCATACCTTTCTTTCAGGTTGGTCCAAAGGACAAGTGGATCCTTGATAGTGAGGTACTCACTTTTCAAAGCCTCATGAATATTATGGTGTAAAAAGATCATGGCTTTTGCCTTATCTTGGGTATTTTCTTTATTTCCTTCTTTAATTGTTTCACCCATATTATTGGCATTCAAATGTATTTCAGAATCCAATACCCATGACAAATAATTTTTTCTAGTAATGTCTAGAGCGATGAACTCAAGCTTTGCAAGATTTGTCATGATGAGCTATGTTATAAAAAAACATATGAGTTAATATATGTCTTTAATTTATAAATTAATATATATCAAAGTTAAAGGCACAATTAATATATGTCACTCTAATTTATATATATCAAACTTAAAAACAACATTTACTGTAACTATGATTATTCGGAATAATAAGATGTCCCTTTTAACAGCTGAATATTGTTAAAAAATAACAATATTATCATAACAATTAGATCAAACTTCATATTATAATATCTTCATCTAAAAAATTTGCAAACAAATAAAACTATTTGCAAAAAAAAATGTAATTCAAACTACAGAACTAAATTTAATTCTAATACAGATTACGATCATCATGCATGTTATCGTTATATTTTTTATTTTAACTATAGAAAATTTAATGTTATTGAAGAAACACTGACCTTACTGGTAAGCTTCGGCTAGGACTTCAACTCTTTGGCGACCCGAACAGCTAACTGCAAAATAGAACACCGTTAGGACTCGTTACAGGAATGGGGTTATTCTTGTAACCACCCTCCGGCGTGAGAATAAGTCTCGGTTTGGGAGTAAGAAAGTATGAGTAGAGGGAGAGTAAACGAGAGCAGAATGAATCGTACCTTTGGTGTTTACCTCTATTTATAGTTTACCATTAGGGTTTTTCCTAACTTAGGATGGACTCCGATAAGTTAGGGATTTGCATGATCTTCCCAAAAGTTTAGGGATTTGGTTACGTGGTTTATCCATGCAGAATGGAACATTCTAGAATAAACATGTGTAATTAAGTATTTGTAATAAAATAATAGGTAATGACTGGGTCTGGTTGACCGATCCGGGTCATACCTCGTCATGTCCCCCTAGTCCGAAGTTATGAAATGATTTTCATGAAATCGGACTAAAAAAGAAAATGTCAAAAGTCTCCCTTTGAGTATAAGTTTCTCGAGTGGGGTAGCGTTACTGTTTTTTTTTTAAAATGGCGGTGATGGGAAAAGATGTGACAGTTAGGTCATCATTAGGATGACAGTTGTACCTCCCCTGTCTTGACACGCGTTCCCATCCGTTTGCCTTTTTGAATTCGAAAAGTTGCAATCCTTTATAAATAGGTTTCCCGTTTAGGGTTTAGGATTCCATTTTCATCTTTGTTCACGACCACTTTCTTCTTCAACTTCTTGATTTCAAAAATGGCCTCCAAAACTGGCGAGTCTTCTTCCTCTGCCCAAGCAGGTTCTGATGCCCTATATGTCAAATGGGGGCTTGTATCTTTCAACAATCTTGTTCAAGTTAACAACATTAGGGTAGAGTGGAATCTGGTACTGCCGTCAAAGACAAATACGGTGTTTCCGTTAAAAGAGGGCAAAATTACTCTGTTCAGTGATTTTTCAAATTCTGCAATTTTCAATTGCCGATCACCAAGTTTTGTAAGTTTGTTCTTGACCATTATCCCATTCACATCTCCCAATTGCATCCATTAGGGCTGGTCAAGCTTCAACACTTTGAATTTGCTTGCATAGCCCTGGGTCATATCCCTGAACTTACTGTTTTTAGGGCTTTTTTCGTTCTTGTTTGGAAATCCCCCTTTTTTCACCTTTGATAGGCGAGACATTGGTGTGTTTTGCTTGAGGGACATTCCTGCCAGTTCCAGGGATAAGGACTGGAAGAAGAAATTCTTCTACATAGACACCAGCGTTATCCCGGAGGGAATGCAATGGAGGGAAATGGGGGCCAAGGACAAATTCAATGTAACACCCTTACTATTATAAAAAGGGTTTTAGTACTAATAACGATAATTAATAGTGCACTTATGAATACACGTACATATAAATACAAGTTTACTAAAAAATTTTCACAGTTTAAAGGTTTTACAACATAATGTAATTGAGTTCGTCGATTAAAAGTTACAACGTAACGCCGTGCGGAAGCTTTAATCTCGTGTGTTCAGTTCTTCGTTTAGCTTAATCTTCATCCGGGAATCCCTTGGCATAAACCTATGACCAAAACCAACTTAAAAGTTAGCTTTGGTAATTAAATAACATGTTTAAACAAGACATATGGGTCAAACAATTAAAATAACACAATTTGCCAGCAATATCAACTCTCGTGGGGCGCGACAGAGTAAGGGTGATTCCTACGCTGGCCGTGACCCTCGTCGCGTCACGCGACGCCTAAGTGGCTTCGCCGTCGCGTAGCGTGACGACCTTGTTTTTCCAGAAAGTTTGTTTGTTTGATGCTGTACAGTCCCAGCTACGATTTTAGTCGAAAAACGAAGTTCAAAGTGTCATAACTTTCAATCTACATGTCCGTTTTACGCGATTCTTTTTCCTACGCGTTTGTAATTTTATTCTCCATCTCATGGAGTAAAAATCCGATATCTGAATTCACTAAATTTTGGATTTCAAGCCGAGAGCTTGAAATTTAATTATGACACTTTTGACCCGTTTGCCTTTTGATCAAACAAACTCGTTGGTTACCTTAAAAATATCATGGACATCATGTTATATAAGCTTACTAATTTTCAAGGTTCAAATTACGGGTTTCTTATGCAATCTTAACCCGTTTTGCGTATATACTAATTTTGACCCATTAAGGGTATTTAACATTTTCAAGCTTAAACCGCGCTTCTTTTTAGTTTACATCCTAACTCCAATTTTTATACGTATCCCTAGGACTCAATTTAACAAAACAGTTATCTCTAAACAACTCTTAAAATTTCTTTGCCCTATTTACCCCTCAAGGGCTTTTTGGTCAATTTTAGTCCTTCATTTTGCGACGAAGGACTTTCGCTAATAGTTGACCAAAATATCGCTTCTAACTACAATACAAAATATGCGTACCTGGCTCGGGTCAAGTATTGGCCCGTTTTAACACCTTGCATTAATGATTTTGCTAATTTATAGCAAATGCAAATTTACATAAGCCGTTTTTATCCTGTGAGCACTAGACTCAACAATACTCATTAGTCGTTATTTGTCAAATGGCGTTAAAAATCACCATTTAACCCGTTTGGTCTAAACGACCAAACGTTTTGCATTTGTACTTGAATGGTATATATGTATATTTACCATTTCATTATTTAACCCATTTCGGCTTACGCCGAAGGGTATCTTTTAACCTTAACTTACGTTTATCGACACGCGAGTAATTCCTATTTTATCCCTCTCATTATTATGAATTACCCCATAGGGCAACATTTCAAAATTGTTTGTATATTTGTCATTTCATGACTATATTACCATTTACCCATTTTTACCATCTATCATGGTTTTCCATCATTTTTACTTATTCCAAGCCGTATCAATTGCGTTGGAACACCACATTTTAACCATTAGCTATAGACATATTCGTGACCCTTATAATAATTAGACATTCTATAAAAAGGGAGTGTCAGCTTTACTTACCTTGAAATCCGATTATGTTTTTCCACGCTTATTAGTTTCGTTTGACCCGCTTCTACTCAAGCTTCCACCTAGCTTTTCAAGCTTCAATCTACCTTTTATCATTCGCAAGGTGATTAGATTAGTCATTATTATCAAGACTATCTCACCTTACGAACTTTATATTAAATTTACCAATTGATTTCATTATTGGTCAGTTTGACTTTTAAAAGTCAAACGGCCTATAACATGAGCAATTACACAATTAAGTTCAACAATTCATTTAAGCATTTTGTCAAATATCCGATAGGTATTATTCTTACACTACCGTTTTAACTAGTTTTCTCAACCAAATTCATGAAACCGTAAATCGTTGAATTAACATAATCTCAGTCATTGTATGCTAATTTATCAATATTATACAAAAACTACGGATCGTTTCATCCCCATGGAACAACCCATTGCTTCACATGTATGAAATTTAACAGATTATCAAACTTAGCCAAAAGATTCTAGTATTCATGATTTCAAGCAATCTATGAACTTATATATAACAACAATTTCATCACTTCATACAAAAACCCATTTCATGGTAAGTATGATCATATATTCAAACACCTAGATTGTTCAAGTAGCCTCATGTTACTACCTTATATGATGATTCTAAACACAAGTTCATCATTAACTTCATCAATTTATCAAAACCCATTTAACTAGGTGTGGTAATTCATCCAAACACCTAAATCATAGCAATTTCACTCAAAATTTTCACTTAGGGTTTGTTCCTAAGCAAGTGTATATCTCTAGCTTATCTCAATTTCTCATATTCATACATGGATTCCATCATGAAAAATTAACTAATTTTTCACAACTTCATGAATGTCAAAAATTCGACATACCTTACGATCCTCTTGACTTGGTGATCGTTTATATATATCCCAATCCGAATTTGGCCTTCGTTTGATCCTCCAATTTGAAGGTTTTGTTGAAATTAGGGTTAGGCTCCATGGGAGCTCCTTCTGCTCGATTCCAGAACACACACCTGCTGTGTGTTTATTTTATTTTTTATTAAATAGAACTTGTTTCCTTTTTAACGATTTCGGTCCCTCAAGTTTAATTTTAATTGTTAGGGACTAGAACTCCATGTTTTATTACTTATTTATACCTCACTAACTAGGTTAATTATTCCTAGTTAACTTAATGGGTTCGGAAAGTTGTAACCCGTTATATTTTAAGTTCCGTTAACTCGGGCATTTTTATATACTTTGTTTTCTCAAAGTATTTATCCTCTTTCCAATTAATATTAGGTTTATCTATTTAAATTCCTAATATTTACCAGGTTAATTTTTACCACTAACGGTATTTTAACCGTCATTACTATTAACGTGGTTTGATTACCAAAGCCGTTTTTGGGGTGTTTCATTCAAGGATGAAGGTTCCCCTGAGGATGCTTACGTGGGAAACGCCTTGTTCAAGAGGTTGAGTCAATGCCCTTCTGAATGCACGGTGATCCCGGAGGGGGCCCTGGTGATGGCGGGCATGAGTTTGCTGTGGCTGGATATCCGGTTGTACCCTTCCTTCCAAAGAGATGATGGAGGGACGTTGCAATTTGCTTTAAATTTACTCTACTAAGCGTATTTGTAGTTGATTTGTGTGAATGTAAAACAGGTAAGTGGAGTTTGTTTGACTGTGTTGATCCCCCTCGAAATGCTGCTTTGAGGGCCACGAACCGCGTGCTTGGGGAACAAGAACCCGATATGTTAAAGATCCACCTGGAGCAGTTTCTACTGCCCGCCGTGCCGGCGAATCCTTCTGCTTACATTTCACAGGCTCCCCCCCAGCGGAGGGAGTGGTGTTTCTGTTGCAGAAACAAAAAAACCAATCCGGGTGAAGGTTACCGGAAGGAAATATATGGCCGTGGGGGCCGCTACTTCTCATGTTGCAGCTAGCATTTCTGTGCCCTCAGGGGGCGTTGCCGTCTCATCCGCTGCTGCTGATGTGGTGAGTCCAACCTGCCCGCAGAAAAAAACGCAGAATTGTGCCTCCTTTAACTGCTTTTCAAGCAATCCAAACCGCCCACACCTTACCCACTGGTGAGTAACTTTATTCGTGGATGTAAGTGTTGAATTTTTATACTGTTGTGCTGAATACCTGATTTGACACAGGTTCTATTGCTGAGGCCCAAGTTGAGGGTGCGTCCTCTATGCCCTTGACATCTGGGGATGTTGTGTCTTCTGCTGTTAGTGGACCAAGTCTTGCAGACCTTATATCTCGGGCGAGTGCTGTCGCCATTAGCTCTTCTATACCGCCACCGGTGTTTACGACAGCTGTTGTTGTTATACCCAGCCCAATTGCTACACCGCCATCTTCAAGTGCCACTCCCAAGTCCCTGTTTGACTCTCCCATCAGCGTTTTCTCTGTGTTTGAGAAGGAAATGCCTACAGCATCCGCTGCCTGTGAGTCAACCAGTGCCATGGATACCGTCGTTAGCGATGCTAGGGGATCCAGCAGCGGTGTTGTTGATGATGGGGCCCATTTGGGTGATGATCTTTATCAGCCCACCATTTGCTGGGACCCAAACGCTCAGGACCAGCGCTATCAACCCAAATTGAAAATAGCGGAATTGTCCAGGTTGATCTTCCCTCCGATGGTGCACCACTGGGTTGAGCGGGCGTATCCCCCGGCTGAGTCAGCCTATGTGGAGGGTTTAAATAATGAAAATTTGATGAACGCCACAATTGTGGACGCCGTCAGTCAGCCTAGGCGGTTGGCAGAAATCCGACGCCGGTGGATGCATGATAACAATGAGCTCCACCGGTCGCGGGTTGCTATCCAATAGTCGATGGATGAAAAGTACCGCTTGGAGAGCCAACTCCAAGCTGCTGGTCTAAGGGAGAGCCGGTTTGTCTCTGAGAAAAACAAAGCAGAGGAGGACTTGAGGCGTGTGACAGCCAATCTTGCTGAAGAGAGAATACTGTGGGCCCGCGATATAGCGGAGAAGGACCGTGTTCTTGCTCATGCTAAAACCGTTCAGGAGGAGTTGGAACGGAAAGCCATCACTGAGGCTCAAAAGGTGAGATCCGAGCTGTCTGCTAAGATGGAAAACTTCCGTATTGACACTGATTTTATGTCTCAGGTGCAGGAGCGGTATCAAGGTCTAACCATGGAGCTAGAGGCACCCAACGCCAAAGTCCAAGCCAAACAGGTTGAATTAGAGGAGCGGGAGGAAAAGCTTAGGAAACTCCAACAACTGTGTGACTGCCTTGTCTCTGAGAAGAATAAACTTGTCACCACCCACCAGGCGCGCCTTAAAGAGGCGAAAAGTGCATTAGAGCAGTCAAACGCGGAGGTGGATAGCCTAACCAGCCGCCTAGCAGGATTACAAGGTGACAGGAACTGGCTGATAACCAATGGCCTGGTTGGGGTGTTTGAGTATCTATGCCAGTCAGAGTCCTTTGTGACTCTTTTGGATTGCCTCTCTGCTGCTGCCTACCAATCTGGTTATCACGATGGCGTTTACCATGGTTACTTTGATTGTCAAAGGCCTGACAAGATTACTCCCGTGTTCCAAGATAACAGAGGCAAGCTGCAAGCGGAGATGGCCGATGCACTTGAGGCAGCTTGTAACGATCCGCTGCCCGCGTATGCAGAGCTGTCGGACAAGGTGGCCAAAGACAGCGTGGACTCCCTACGCCAGATGCTGGATGTGGCGGAGGAGTCTGAAGAGGAATGAGTGTTTTTATTTTTTTTATTATGTACATTGTTCCTCATATATTTTATAAAACACTGTTTTGTTTAGGGTGCGTGTAAGCACTTGATTTTCTGACACACAATTAATGCGATTAGGATGATGACATCGCCGTTTGCTTAAGTGTGGCGATTTGACATGTAATGATGTCTTCTTATTAATTTTGCTATCGTCATTGCTGTCAGACCCCTTAAACTCTTATAAATTAAGTCATATTTTTCCAAATTTGGTAATTGAAAAAATGGGGAGAAAGTGCCATAAACAGAAAATCTCCCATGTACTTCGACGTTTGGATGCAGCTGATGCTCTGGTTCATCTTCAAGTTCTGGTGACGGAAGAGATGATAAGAGGTAGGGAGATAAACTCCGGTGATACTGTGCCCCGGGTGAGCTGGTCTTGCAAAAGTATCGAAGATGGGGGCCATTCGAAAACTGAAACAGATGTGGTTCCTTTATCAGCTGACACCCTGTTGCAAGCCTTTCCCCCGAGCATGTTCAACGCTGTAAGATAGTGTATGAACGACGTCGTGATGGCCGTCGATGTGCAAGCCTGGTTGATGATCGGAGGGTGTTGGCTTTTCCGGTAGATGAGGTGAATGTCGATGACCTGATCGTTGATCCTCATCCTTTGGAATACTACGGTGAAGCATTGTACACCCCTGCAGAGGTGAGGGCAATGCTCTCCGAGGATTATATGTTTAGAACATGTTTGTTTTTTGGTTCCCGTATGTTGACGTTAGCAACAGGGACAAGTGCTTGGTTATTGTAAGATAGTTGGATGTATTTATTACCAAAATACCCATCTTTTTTTGTAGTGGTTAATGTATCTATTACCAAGATACCCGCTCTTAGCGGTATAGTTTTGATCCTTAGACTTATATGTGAAAAATATTTCGTATCTAGGATGCTTTTTACCGTTATATGCAGTTTGTATGCGATGGTAATTTTTGTACCATAAAGTGCAGTATAAATGCGTTGGTAGTTGATATTGTGCGTGTAAGTAATGAGAGAGAATAATAAAGAAGTAACTTTTATTGACTCAATAACTTAAAGGAAAAAAGAGACATCGTTAAAGTTGAATTACACTTGTTCATAAAAAGAAAAAATAACTAATCCCGCCGTTAGGGGCGAGGATTCACATGTAACATTTCTTCAACCGAGCAGCGTTCCAGCTACGAGGGACCGCTGTGCCATCAAGCCGGGATAGGCGATACGCCCCTTTGCCTAAGTCTTCTTGGACGATGTAGGGACCCTCCCAGTTGGGTCCTAGTTTACCTGAAGGCTCCGCTCTACTGGCTTCATTGTCTCGCATGACTTACTCGCCTTCCTTGAAAGTTTGCTGAGCCACGCGTTTGTTATAGTATTTCTCTAGAGTTTTCTTGTATTTTGCCTCGCTGATGGCGACAACCTCGCGCTGTTCTTCTAGGAGTTCCAGGCCTTCCCTCAGGAGCCTGTCATTGTCGTCATTAGTAGTAAGCCGCCTCAGTGATGCTAATCCAACTTCCGCGAGTATCATTGCTTCTGTGCCGTAGGTCAGGCTAAAGGGGGTTTCATTGTTGCTGGTTTTTGGCATCGTTCTATGTGCCCAAAGGACATTTGGCAATTCTTCCACCCAGGAACTTCCCTCGTAACCTAGCCTTCTTTTGATCCCATCAAGCAGACTTATATTTGCTAGCTCCACCTGGCCGTTTCCTTGGGGATGTGCAACCGATATAAAGATTTACTGAATGTGGAGCTCCGCACACCAATCTTGTAAGACTCAATCAGTGAATTGTGTTCCATTGTCGCTTACAAGGTATAGTGGTAATCCAAATCGGCAGACTATGTGCTCCCATAGGAATTTCTTAGCGTTTTCAGCAGTTATTTTAGCCAAGGGCTTTGCTTCGACCCACTTAGTGAAATAATCAATCGCCACAATCAGGTATTTTAGCTTCCCGGGGGCCAGCGGGAATGGCCCCACGATATCGACTGCCCACTTTTGAAAAGGCCAGGCCGCCGTAACAGGAATTAAGTTGTTTTTAGGGCGGAAAGTTTGAGGAGCAAACTTTTGACAACTGCGGCACTTTCTGAGTTCTTCTACCGCGTCTTCGTGCATCCTGGGCCAATAGTATCCGGCATTTTGAAATTTGGCGACAACTGCCTGAGGCCCAGCGTGAATGCCGCATATGCCAGCGTGTATTTCCTGGATCAGGTACTTTGCTTCCGCTGGGGATACACATCGCAGGAGTGGTCCCAGATACGATTTTCTGTATAACACGCCGTTGTTCACTTCGTACTGCAAGGCCTTAGTTTGTATCTTTTGGGCTTCGCCTCGGGCGGAGGGTAGTTCCCCCTTTGTGAGGAATTGGAGAATTGGGGTATACCAGCAGGGTTCATCCGCTATGACGGCGGACACTTCTCTGGGTTCTATGGAGGGTGCTTATAGCGTTTCCACGTTTACTTCCTTTTCCATTCCTGAGGTACTTAACTTGCTCAGGGCATCAGCTATTTGGTTTTTTCCTCGATGGACGTGATTTAGTGTGACGCTGTCAAAAGAAGCTATGAGCTCTTTGGTCTTAGCCAGGTATTTTTCCATTGTCTCATCCTTGGCTTCGTAGGTCTCGTTCACCTGGTTATTGACTAACAGAGAGTCAACAAATGCATCAACCCTGGTTGCTCCCATAGACTGGGCCATTCTCAGGCCCGTTAGCAGCGCTTCATACTCTGCTTCATTGTTAGAGCATTCAAAGTCAAAACGCATGGCGTACATCAATCTTATTTCATCTGGGCTTATTAGCATGAGACCCGCCCCGGATCCTTTCCACTGGAAGACCCGTCCATGTATAACTTCCAGGTTTGCCTGGCTATGCTGGACTCGGGTATGTCTTTGATCACAGGGTCTTGTATCACTTCTCCATCAGGAATCTCAGCTAAGAAATCGGCGATCACTTGCCCCTTGATTGCTGTTCGTTTTTGGTATTCAATATATAGGGCTCCAACTCAATTGCCCATTTGGCCAATCTTCCCGAGATTTCCGGCTTGTGTAAGATTTGCTGTAGGGGATAATTTGCTAGGACTTGCACGTGATGCCCTTGGAAGTACCTTCGGAGACGCCGCGTAGCGTGGACCAAAGCGAGCACCAATTTTTTGAGGGTTGGATACCGCGTTTCAGGTCCTGCCAATACCCGGTTGATGTAATATATTGGCGTTTGCTTGCCATCTCTTTCTACCATGAGTACCGCGCTTATAGCGTTGTGAGTTGCCTCCAGGTACATCTTTAGGAGTTCCTCTAGGTGTGGCGCCGTTAACATGGGTAGCTTTTCAATGAAACGCTTCATGTCTTGCAAAGCCTCTTCTGCTTCGTTGGTCCACTTGAAATTTTTCTTGTTAAGGCAGTCTTTCAACGTTTTTATGAACGGCAAAGATTTCTCGGCGTGTCTTGCCAAGAATCTGTTTATGGCCACCAAACGCCCATTCAATGCTTGTGCCTCTTTTAAAGTCCTGGGGGAGGGCATTCGTGCTATCGCGACTACTTTTTCCGGGTTGGCTTTAAAACCGTCCCGGGTGACTACTACCCCCCAGAAACTTGCCTTCTTCTACCCCGAATGAACACTTCTTGGGGTTGATCTTGATGTTGTATTCCCTCAGTTTTTGGAAGGTTTCTTCGATGTCTTCGAGCCTATTTGCTTCTCAAAAGCCTTGTCCATGAGACATTGATAAGTGGCCCCGACGTTTCGTAGTCAAAAGGGCATTTTGGTGTAGCAGAAAATGCCTACATCGGTGTGAAACGCCGTTTTTTCTTCGTCTTCCCTTGACATTTTGATCTGGTGGTAACCTTTGTAGGCATCTAAAAAGCACTTGTACCTAAAAGGGACCAGAGAGTCAACCTTGAAGTCCATCTCGGGCAATGGATAAGCGTCTTTACGGCAGGCTTTGTTTAGATCTTTGAAGTCAATGCACATCCACCACATGCCATTTGGCTTTTTAACCATCACGGGGTTTGATACCCATGTATGATATTTAGTTTCCCTGAGGATTCCAGCTTCGACCAGCTTTCGTACTTCTTTTACTACCGCTGCCTTTCTATCAGGGGCCATGCTACGCTTTCCCTGGGCGACAGGCTTAATGCCTGGGAGCGTGGCTAATTTGTGTTCCGCCTTATCTCGGGGTATCCCGGTCATGTCAGAGTGTTCGAAGGCGAAGATATTAGCATTCCTCCTTAGAAATTGCTTTAAATCATTTTTAACTTCAGGGGAGAGACTGTCTCCTATTGTAACTGCTTGCTCAGGGTGGCGTGTGCTTAGAACCCATCTTTCCAGGCAAATGGCATCGGTGGGTCCATGACGGCACCTCTTGGTATCCAAAACCTCTCCTAGCTTGTCTCGGTATACCGTTGCAATCCCCCGCGGGGTGGGGAACTTCATGAACCCGCGCGCCGTGGAAAATATAGCGTCTAGTTTTCCCAGGGTGAACCTTCCAATGATTACGTTGTGGTAAGACTCAGCGCGTACCACAAGAAAAGTGAGGAGTATGGTCCTTTCCCGGGGGCGTGTCCAAATGTTACTGGAAAGGTAATTTGACCGATTGGATCAACCTTTTCTCCGATGAACCCCTTTATGGGGGCATGTACCGACTCCAGCAACTTTTTGTCTTCTAGTTGCATCCTGTTGAAACAGTGCTCATAAATTATATCCTCAGAACTCCCGGTGTCTACCAGGATTCTTCTCATATTATATTCGCCTACTGCGGCAGATATGATTAGGGGGTCAGTGGTGAGGTGTAAATCCTCCACACGTGGTTCAACTGTCATGGTTGCCAGCATCCAGGGTTCAAGTGTGGAGAAACTCCGTTTCGCCCCCTTTCCTTTATCGGCGTATACCATATTTAGCTCCCGCAGTCTCTTTCCCGCCCCTTTGTCAGCATCTTCCTTGTTGGGGGGCGGACCCTGCTTTATGTCTCAAACCAGGTGAGCCAACTTACCCGCCTTTACAAAATATTCGATTTGCTTCTTCAACTGAAAGCAATCGTTGATGTCATGGCCGCTGCCCTTGTGATATTCACAGTATTTACTGGTGTCTTTGTTGGGAGCGTCCTTCAATGGCTTGGGAGGGTTAAATTTAAGGTTTTCAGAGGCAAGGATTTCTGCCGGCGTTTTGCTCAAATTAGGGTAATCAGACCTTGGTTTGGAGGAGGATTCGTTCCTTGAATATGAACTCCTGGATCTGTCATACCGCGAGTCTGATCTGTCACTTTTTTGGTACCTGTCTCCTCTACCTTTGCCCTTAGAGTACCGCTGCTCCCGATCATCTTGGTTTTTCTGGGCTTCCTTTTTTTCTGTTGGCCGCGTGACTGGCTGCCACAGTTTTTTCTTGTGTAACGTACACCTTGGCTATCCTCAGGATTTCGTCTATGGTGGGGGGCACGCCATCCCTACCATAGAGTGTCCTTAGTAATTCATCATCGTTTATTCCTTGTAGGAAAGCGCCGCAAGCCAGATAGTTTGTGATACCTGGGATTGCCAGGCTTTCTTTGTTGAATCAAACAATAAAACTCTCCACCATTTCGTTATCGCGCCATCGGATATAGAGGAGTTCATTTCGATCTTTTGTGTGTCACCTTTGCTGACTAAATTGCAACGTGAATTTGGAGTCGAGGTCTTCGAAACTGTCAATTTCTCCAATAGGGAGACTATCCCACCAGACTCGCGCTGACCCCACTCGCGTTTGGATAAACATCTTGTACCAAAGAGGCATGGGCCAGCAGGCTACTTCCCCGGTACTCTTAAATAAGTTGAGATGATCATCAGGGTCCCCTAAACCATCGTACTTGCCCACTGTCTGAGGCATCTTGGGCTTTTCCTTGATTGGGGCCTCGGCTATCTCCTTGTAAACTTGGATCTGAAAGTAGCGTGCATAGGTTTGTATGGCCGGGTGAGGTCGTCATCTTCCACGTTAACAGGTTGTATTGTTTGAGTTGCCCCGCCTTGCATTGTGCCTTGAGTAATAGGGGCTAGGGGGTTGGGCTGAGGTGATGTTTAGTGTGGAGCTGGGCCCCCTGTTCGGAGAGAAACAAGGTCTTGATGGGTTTCCCCTTTCGTAAACAGGTTCTGCGGTAGGCGGGGATTGACTGTAAGCCGGTTGTGACGTTGGGAAAGTCCACCAAGGCGGCATATAGGCCGCGTATGGTGACTGCTGAGCATAACTCTGGGCTGCCATCTGCGGTGTGTATGTTTGGGTATTGTACGGGGGTAAGTACCCGTATGGGGGTGCATAGTAATAACCTGGGAAGTAAGCTTGATTTCCAGGTGTGACTGGGGCGTTCATGATCCCGGCAGGCATGACAACCGGTTGATGTGGTGGAGTGGATAAAGCTGCTGTGAGTGCCGCTGTGTACAGTGGTGGTATAGCGTATGTGGCTAACGGCTGATAGTATTGAGCCATGCTCACCTGCTGTGTAGAGTGACTTGGACCCGCGGATGTGATCACGGGCATAGTGCTATGACGTATAGTCTGTGCACTTGCTGTTGATGATGGAGTGGAGACAATGGTTGCTGTGCTTGGTTCCACCGGTCGTATCTGCCAGGAAGTGTAAGAGAGAGGGTCTACTGCTGTTGTCCCAAAAGGAGTAGCAGAGGTGCTTGCAAATCCCGGTGGTGGTGCTTCTGCTTCAAACTCTAGGTCAAGAGACCTGGTTACAGCGGGTGAGGCCGGCACAGTAGTAGCCATGGTTACAGACTTGTTACCAGCAGTGGGTTGCTGGTTATTACTGTTTGATTTGGTGTTATAGCCGTGTTCTGATCGCTTGCTATTGGGTTTAATCTTGCTGTTGTTACCGAAAGGTCCCACCGATGGCGCCAATGAAGAAACACTGACCTTACTGGTAAGCTTCGGCTAGGACTTCAACTCTTTGGCAACCCGAACAGCTAACTTCAAAACAGAACACCGTTAGGACTCGTTACAGGAATGGAATTATTCCTGTAACCACCATCCGACGTGAGAATAAGTCTCGGTTTGGGAGTAAGAAAGTATGAGTAGAGAGAGAGAGAGAGAGTAAACGAGAGCAGAATGAATCGTACCTTTGGTGTTTACCTCTATTTATAGTTTACCATTAGGGTTTTTTCCTAACTTAAGATGGACCCCGATAAGTTAGGGATTTGCATGATCTTCCCAAAAGTTTAGGGATATGGTTACGTGGTTTATCCATGCAGAATGGAACATTCTAGAATAAACATGTGTAATTAAGTATTTGTAATAAAATAATAGATAATGACTGGGTCGGGTTGACCGATCCGGGTCATACCTCGTCAATTATGTAACTATGTTTGTTTCGAAGAATTTTATCACTTTTTAACTGTCTGAAGCTTCTCAATTTTTGATTCAAGTGATTTAAAGTCACATTTTCTACTAGTAACTACATTATTAAATTCGTCGTTCCCATAAAAAAACTAAATGATTGTGTTGCTTTTGCCTTCAAGCTCCGAATATGCCTTTAAAATTGATCGAATGTAAATGATTTCTAATGTTTAGTAAATTTAATTTTACTCCAGGCCTCATCTAAGAAAAAGTTCGACAGTTTTAATTTTAGGTAATTATTTTTTTGTCAATATTTAATAATTTTTATACAATATAATATATTACACTTTCGTGTATTAGGATCATACATAAGTCATTATTATGATTCTTTTTGGAAATTCAAAAGAATAATAACATGAATCTCTAACACAACCCATAATCGTATGAATTACAACATGGATTATGTATGAGTGTGATGAATAATGATAAAATAATTAGATAATATGATATACCTTATGATTGTGCAATCCAAAGCAAATGTTCTTGTTATGAACAAGCCTAATAGCAAGAAGATGAGAAGAGATATTGGGAGAGAAAAAGATGTTTATTATTAATGGTGTGTCATTTACAATATAATACATGGATTATTTATAGAGGGAATAAACTTGGAGAACAAATTGGTTTATATTAGGAGTTGATAATCTAAATATAATTCTTTATAACAGTTAAATGTTTTTTTTGAATAAAAATGAGGCCTACTAGGCTACTAGTAAACATCCATGATTTCACGCCACACACTTTGTGTTTGTGTATAGGCATGTAGCGAAGATCGTCTATAATTTAAAAAATATATATAGAGAAACGAGATCAGGAGAAAACGGTTGGAAGTGTGAAAACGGTGAGAATGGATACTGGTCAAACACGTGGCGCGCGATATAATCAAGGCGGATGGGCTTTTTTGTCTTTTTATTTTCTTTTCCAATGCATCTCTCACACACCGTTCTCATTTGTGGCGTGTAGGATTTTTTTGGCGTGTAGTTAAAAACAAAAACTCCTTGGCGTTTTATTGGTTTTTAGATCTACCGTGATAAATTAATCGTTTTTGTCTTACAAAGTAAATATCTTGGCGTTTATGGCGTTCCCAAATGCATTATAATCGATTAATAATTCAAACATTGCAATTTTTTTGGCGTTTTCTTGTTTTTTTTTTTGTAGATCTGTCTAGTTGAACTAATACTTTTTGTCTTATAAAAGTAAATATCTTGGTGTCCATGGCATTCTCAAATTCATTATATAGCTTTAATAATTCAAACATTACAATTTTTTTGGCGTTTTTGCAGATGTGTCCAGTTGAATTAATCCTTTTTGTCTTATAAAAGTAAATATATTGGCGTTCATGGCGTTCCCAAATTCATTATAATTCATTAATAATTCAAAAAATTAAAACTAAGACAAAATCAAACTAAATTAATATTCTTCTGTGGATGGTATTACATCAGAGATGTACCCATCGCTTTGCTCATCACTTTCTTCAGACTCATCATCATCTAGGTCATTGGCGTATAACGCCATCAACTGGTTTAGCCTGTCTCGCATCCTATATTTAAATATTATCACAATCCTTGATGTTGCAGTGTGCAAAGGTGCTAAATCACAGAGTTGGTCAAGAAGGTGTAGTCTATCTGTATTCAGCACTTCGTCCATCGTCAATGAATCCTCCTCCCTGTTTTGATAAGTCACTTTCACCATCCTTGATTGTTCATACAAACTCCAACCGGTAACTATTGGTAGATCAAAAACTTCTTCATCATCATCATCTGCTGGAAATCTTCTCTTCAATCTTCTTATTATTGTTTGAGTCCTTTCACACTAGTTGGCCCTTGGAACCCCAAGGGCCAGAATATCCCTCTGAACGGCTTCATTGATGGAGAGGGTGAAACCCGTGCCTTAATGTGTGTTATCTGATGCGTTTAATTATGTTTTAAGTGATTACACACCTAGAATGTGATAACTATGAGTGTTGGTGGTTTTATAGGGTAATCGCTTAATTCGGTAAACTTGGAGTGCTTAGTGAAGAAACAGAACAAGCAAGGATGATAATCAAGATAGTTCACATTAAATGGGAGTTGTTCGGGTCGAGAAATACCTTGGGAGCTTCAAACATGTGATAACATAAAGTCTAGGGGCCTTTGGGTACTTTAGTGAAAGTTGGAATATAGTCAAAAGATGGAACCAACATTTGCGACGTAGGCTACGGATGTCTTACCGTAGACGACAGTTGAAACAGGATGTACAAGAGGCTCCCAACAGGTTTCAGGCGTAGTGTATGGTCACAAACCGTAGCATACGGTTCAAATACATGTATTTCTAACAAGATTGGACCATAGCCTACGGTCTTAACCCGTAGGTTACGACAGTAATATATAGGCAAAGCGCATATGGGTGTTTGAAGGGTATTAAAAGGTTTTAAAAAAAACCCTAGCAAGAGACACACAACTTTTGGATGAAAACTAGAGATACAATCACACATTGGGACTTTGTTTTCATCAATCATCATGATATTTCTCATCAAATCCATAAGATTGAAGATGGTTTCAACCGTGAATCAAGCTTTTGACGATCAGTCGAACAAGATGAGCGGCTAATCTCCTAATGTTTTCCTCTGGGTGGAGGATTCTTGTAAGTTAATTGATTTTATGTGTTTGAAATAGTTTGTGAACTTGGTAATCTAAGCATTCGATGCTTTTTACCTTTTGATTTGATTGACTCTTTGTAACAATTGATTTTATTTAAACTTTAGTTCTGATTCATTAAATTCCCGAGAGTGCTAGTAATTGGGATATATTTGATAGGGATTAGGGTTTGTAATTTCAGTTGATTGCTTATACGATAACCTTCCGTTGTTTAACAATCGAAGTAAGTAGTCTTTAGGTAATCACAACTTGTTAAATGAATTTTACAATCATGTCTACGTGATTGTCATAATTAAACACATAATTGAAGTTGGCTTTGAATCTAAAATCCAGAGGAACCATTGTTTTCTCCAACTGTCTACAACTTGTTTTAATAATTCGTTAGTTTAATCAAACAACCAAACAACTGAGTTTACATTTTTGCAAGTAGTTAATCATTACTTAATACATAACACTTTCCACCATACTCTTCTGGATTCGATACCCTACTTACTCTAGCTATCTAGTTTAATTAGGTTTTTGAATGACCCTTATGACAGTCATCACTCATCCATACTAAGTATGGCCTTGATGGTCTTGACCTTCACCCTTCTCCTGTCAGAGAACTTTAGGACGAAACGTCTCTCCGACGTATCAAACCTCCATGCAATAACCTGGACCATTTTTTAAAGTTGTATGACATTTTAGACAATTTGTGGTGTGTTAAGTTTGTTTACTTGTTTACTTATATAATGACCTTTTTTGGCGTGAAGTAGAGTAGGTCTATATGTTTTTGGCGCTAAAAAACAATAGTAATTATCTTTTTTCATGTGTATTTCTTATCTTTGTCGTGTGATGTACGATGCAGACCTATAATGTGAGAAGTAATTATGGCCTTTTGAAATATAAAAAAATACAACTAATTAACTTTTGTAAGGCAAAGTAAAATAGGTGAGAATAAATTCAATGAAATGGACAAAATTCTCACTTAAGAATTTTATCCAACACATTGAGTGAAACTTTATTGAGAACAAAACTGAATCTCGAAGAACAATTGCCATGGGTGGTTTTTGAACTTTCTGGCGTTTTATTATATGGCGTTTGTTTTTGGTGTGATCAATGAAAGGTTCTGAGACGTTGTTTATATAAGATGTTTTAGCGCGTAGTTTAGGCGGTAATTTATTATAATAAATGTTAGTAATAAAGTTTCCGCCGTTTCAGTTACTGTTTGTAGTTACTGTTTGTTCAGCTTTATATTTTAAGGTGGTGTTTGTTTTTTCAGATGTAAAAGGTCTGCAGCCTGTGGACCACATCTACAAACGTCTGCACGAGAAGAGGTGGACCAAATGTCTGCAGGGTGTAACAAAAAGACTGTTTGGTCATCCCAAAACCCCACATCTGCAAACCTTCTCTTCTCCCAAACCCACCCCTTTCTCTTTCAGATCTGCAAACCACCCACCACCTCCACCACCCCCATCAATCTTGCTATTTCCCTCTCGATCGATTCCCCCTATTTCCCCAATATCTCCTCTACAACAACATGAAAATCAAATCGCTTCCAAACTTCATGCACCAATTCCATAACGATTACAACTATTAAGTGACAGCAAGATTGTTAGGGTTTCTGAAATATTATTTGCACGTAAGTGGCTAGAGAGAGAAGTTCGACGGCGGTGGTGCTGCTCGACGGTGGTGGTGCTGCTCGACGGCGGCGGTGGACCTCTTCTGAACAGTAGGATCGGAACCGGAACCAGAAGACAAGGGTTTATTGGATGAAAAAAACTTGGTGGCGAAGTAATATATGATGATTATTCTTATGATTCCGGCAACCATCTGGCCGAGACCTTGCTGTTGTTGTCGGTCTCAGCCACCGGTGTCACCGCCCTCCACCGCAGCTGATGGTGCCATCTTGTTTTGTCAGTGAAGTTTAGAGAGAGAAGATATTGTAATCTGCGAAAGCAAACATGGAATTGGGGGGATAGTGGTTATGATTTATGCATTTCTGGGAGGAGGATAGGGGTGGAAGAGATCTGTGTTTTGTGTTTTGAGAAAGAAGAATGGTTAAGAAGTTGGAAGAGGTTGGAAGAGGTGGGAAGACATTGGACCATGTCTGCGTAGGGAAGAGGACGCACAGAGGTTTGAAGACGTTTTTTAATGAAATGTCTTCTAAAAAACAAACGGTATGCAGAGCTAAATGTCTACGCGTGGTCTGCGCGGCGCAGACATAAGAGGTCAGAAGATCTTTTTCTGAAAAAACAAACACCCCCTAAGTCTTTATAGCGTCCTATCATTAAGTTTGGCATTTTGTATGATTGGCGTTTTAGATAAAGATGATAAAATACAACTAATTAACTTTTGTAAGGCAAAATAATGTTATGACGTTTTGAAACCTTAACGCCAAAGAAAAAGAACACTTTTCAATAAATAAAATAGGTGAGGATAAACTCAACAAGATAAAGATGTAAGGCGTCTCATCATTAAGTTTTGCATTTATCTGTTAAAGTTGTAAGGTGTCCCATTCAGTTACTATTTGTAGTTACTGTTTGTTTAGCTTTATCTGTTAAGGCCGTAAGGCGTCCCATCATTAAGTTTGGCATTTTGTATGAATGGTGTTTTAGATAAAGATGGCACAATACAACTAATTAACTTTTGTAAGACACCCTTTGTTCTATTCTCTTGTACCCTGTTTTATACAATTCAGTAATTTTTGGCATTTTATAAGTAATTAGAGAAATAATCTATTTTATTAGCGGAAAAGTAGATAACAAACCACAGAAAATGACACAAAAATAGAAAAGAAAAATTAATTAAAAATCCTAATCCAATTTCTCATCCAAATCTTCACTGTCATCAGTCTCTTCTTCTTGAAGTTTTTGTCCCTGTAACCTTTGAATTCCTTAGATAGATGTTGATTCCTACACAGCTGAAATGCACGACTCTAGACGAAGCTGATCATTCAGTAAATTATGGCATTTTGTTTTTTTGGTGTGATTTATAGTTGTTAGTTGTTGATTGTTGAAGTGGTTGTGTGGATGGTTGGAAACATAGATCGATGCCGTATGTGTGGATGCTTTTTTTAGGGTGTGATTGTGAGTGGGTTTTTCGCTTGGTTGATCTTTAATCTTTGTCTTCATCCCACTCTTCATGATTAATAATGGAGTCCAAAATAGCATTTACACTATCACTGGTCTCTTCTTCTTGAAGATTTTTCCATCTCATTCAGCAAAATCCTATTGAGTTAATCCCTCACTTAAGAATCCATTCAGTGAAACTTTATTGAGAACAAAATGAATCTCCAAAAAACGACGTTTGCCATCTGTGGTTTTTGAACTTTTCTGGCGTTTTAAAGTGAATGGTATTTAGTAAAATATGTTTGTTTTTGGTGTGACTAATGGAAGGTCCTGAGACATTGTTTATATAAGATGTTTTTGGCGCGTAGTTTACGCGGGAACTTATTATAATAAATGTTAGTAATAGAGTATCCATCGTTTCGGTTACTGTTTGTAGTTACTATTTGTTCAGCTTTATCTGTTAAGGCTGTACGACGTCCGATCTTTAAGTTTGGTGTTAGGATTTGAGTTTGAATTGTTTGTAAAAGTTTAAGATAAGCACTGAAAGAATATAACAATTACGAAAATATTGCAGCGGAATGATGATAAACTTTAATTCACAAACAATGAGAGATCTGCTTTCATCATGAATACTTTTAACTAAATGACTGAAATTATAATGACTCACGTATGCATGAAATACAAACTCCCCCTCAGCCTTAGATCACTCTATTTGCTCGTACAAAATGTCAAGTGATGAAGTGATCAATAGAACAGTACATGCATTGTTCTATTTATAGTACAATGCAAACCTTTGAGGAATCTATGCTGACGTCACCTAGACAGTGACATCTAACAACTTCTAACAACCTCTAACATCTGCTATAATTGATACACTGTTACATTCAAAACACTAATATACATCATCTTTTGATTCAACATCTGATGAGCCTTATCCTCTGTTGAGCCTCAGCAGACCTTCTTCATCAGACTTTTTCTTCTTCAATCAAAGGGTGATCAGACCTTTGCTCTCAGTAGACTTTAGTCTTCATCAGTGGTTCAATTTGGCAGGCCTTGTAAATCAGCAGACTTTAGCTTTTAACAGACTTTTGGTTGAAGCAGTTGTTTGATGCCTTTGCCATTGGGAGAAGAATGTCTTCAAGCACTGTTATTATTGTTCAGTTGATTGTAGACTATTTTGGCTTTCAATCATCTGTTCTTTTGGTGGGATCCACATGAGCCAACAATCTCCCCCTAGAACAGATGATGCCAAAACCCTTCTTTATTACTGATCTTTATTTCTCATCAAAATCTCCCGGATTTGCCCTTTAAATTGAAGTTCAAAGTCCAATGAGATCATGTCTTCATCATCATCCCTTTCTAAGTTGAGGTTCAAAAGACCTAGGAGATCACACGCATTCAGACCATATGCATTCTCCATTTTAAGCTTCTCAACACTACCATCTGATCTGAGCAAAGTCAATACGTGGGTGTTTGAGGATGACTTCCACTTTAGTATTTTTGGATCAGATGGTTTTCTTGGGACAAGACTTATTAATGATGAGTTTGGTAAATGAGGCCTGCTGGACAACTTTGCAAGAGTTTCTTTTAATTGAGCAGCAAGTTGGTCAGCAGCAAGATCAGTTTGGTAATCAAGCGGACACATTATTTCCTCTTTTCTAATTTCCTCATACTTCTGCTCATCTTCCTCATCAGTCTGCTTTTGCCTCCTTATTTGTCTTAAGGAATTTGCGGATAAAGCAGATGCTGAAAGAAACTTTTTAGGAGTATGGGTCTGTTGAGGGATGGCAGCTGTTGTATTAGGATAGACTGGCATTTGAGGAACTTTGGGATCTTTAGCTCTGAGCTCTTCCAGCTTTTTGTAAGTCTAAACTATGTTGGATTCAGACCATCTAGCAATGGATCTAGCTGAACCATAAGTAGCAGCCACAAGCTCTACTCTCATTCTTTTAAGTTTCAATGCCTTATCTAGATCCACTTATTTGCCTTTCTTCCAGTTAGGTGGAGTTGGCTTTACCAAAGGATCATTGAGCATTTTTGTAATTCTTTCAATTTCTTCCCTGACAGCATCTAATGACCAGTCTTTGAATTGATCTCTGGTTGCCTTATATGGTTTGTGCTTCATAATGTGTCCAATGTGGTCATCCCTTAATTCCTTGTCAAGCTCAGCATTGATTGGCCTCTCAGACATGGATTTGCTCAGGTCCTTAGCAAAGTCTTCAAGTTTTCTAACTTTGCTAAGCTCATGTGTAACACCTTGTAAAATCACGACCAATATAATAAAGACACGTGTCATGGACTTTAAACGTGTAATAGATTGATCTCGAGGGACTAAAATTGCCAAACAATGTAAATATGTTAGTAAAAGGATCCAAAGTGTCAACATGCCATTCTTGTGCCTCTGTTTGACCTCACACGACATTTGTATTCTTTAACGAATAATTTATCGAACATAGAAAGTCGTTTGTGCTTAAAATAAGGATTTTACGAAACATAAGGGTTAAAAGTGTCAACATGTTAAATGTTACCACTGAGTGCCCTTTTAACGAACCCAAAAACATTGTAATAATTATATATTTTGCTCTTAAGAGTATCGGATATTAATTTTGTGGAGTTTCGAAGAAAACAAGACTTTTCGGGTGATCGTACAACTAACCGAGAGCTTAACGGTGTTAGTTTATGACCCAAGGTCCTTAATAGTTAACTATGGGGGTCCTAAATGCAATAAATAGAAGTTAAATAAAATTATTTTGGACCAGGGACCAAAATTGCAAAGTTTGAAAGTTGATTTCCGGTTAAGAAGGAGCCTCGCGGCCCGCGTATACTCCTTAAGAGTATTACGCGGCCCGCGTAAGAGTGCCAGATGCAGAAAACATGCACAGCTGCAGGTTCAGTCAGTTCCACTGCCTTTGCATGCTTGTATTCGATACCAGGGCCTGAGCCAACAGTTTTTCATGCACTAGGGACACCTGGTAACATCTGGGATCAATGTAGGGACATGTGGAGTGATCATATGAAGTGAAAATTACTATATAAAGGCTTGTGTTCATGAGTTCATTTGCACATTCTCCAAAATTACTTCACAAATCATTCTCTGGAGTCCCTTGGAGCTCTAGGAAGTTTTCCTCAGTTCATCTTACGTGCTAAGTGTTCTTGTAAGCATTCTTAGCCTCTCTAGTTTAAGTTTTATTAGCTTAATGACCGAAAGTCAAAGTTATCATAATTATGCTTTGACTTTGTGATTAATCACAAACGGTCCAGCCATTATTCGAATTGAAAGTGGCTATGAGTTGGTAATTATGTAGGTAATAAACCCTTAAAAGGGCACCTACTGATTATCACTTTTACTTGGTCGATTGTCGGGTCAAACTTATTAATAAAAAGTCAACAGAACCAATTTTTGCAAATTAATTCATAACTGATAATGTAGAGGTTATGGAACATGTTTTAACACTAAAATAACTTGGTAAATAATATAAGAACCTGTTTAGGCATGTTCAACCCGACAATTCTGAGTTTAGGTTCGGTTTGCAACCGAAAGTCGCAAAAGTAGACTTTTGCTTTGACTTTCAGTTCTGACCCGATTTAGCTTAGTTTAGATATGCCTTAGGGTTCCATTACGACCATATTACATGTTAGTATAACCCTCTGAGATTATACAATATGGTTCCTTTGTAATCCGAATCATTTGCATGTTTCCGTTAATTGCTTAAAAGTTGACCATTATGCCCTTTTGATATAAAAAGAAATTTTTGAAAATGTGAGAGGATAAAAACCTTTATTACTGATATTTAAGTATGTCCTAAAAATTTGACATCAGTTCTTGGTCCAAAATAGGAGCTATGCAAGATATCGTAAATGAATGCCTTTTTATTAATTAAATGGCATTTTCCACATAAATCACATCCAAACCCAATTTTTTGACACCAAACTTTATGCCTACTATTAAGATATAATATTTAGGGATTTTTGGGAATTTTTGTTGAATTTTAAACTGATCAAAACATAAAGTTCTAGTGTAAATTCCATATTGACGAAATTGCCCTTTTCATTGATTAAATGAGTTTTATGTATCATTTTGACACCAAACATTTTTCTACTGATTTCATATGATAAATAAAATATTTTAAGCTGTAGAAACTGATCAGGACTTCAAAATTTTATAAACATTTCAAATATCGTCAAATACCGACTTTTACGCCTATTAAGCACATAGTATGGTTTAAAACCATGTCTAATGCCAAAAACTTGTTACCTACTGATGTTAAAAATAAATTTATAAATTTTAACAGTAAACTTAAGTCTTGAACTCAGATTTCCAAATTTAACCCTTAAAGCATATGTGAAATGACCAAAATGCCCCTACGGTGCATAGTTTGGCCATAAACAATTAAGTACACATATGTATGATATCTTGCTGTTATAATCACATAAAATAAATATTTTCACAGAAGGTTTTGGACTAGATCTTCAGTTTATATTTAAACCTCTTTTATAAACTTTAAAATGACCAAAATACCCCTACGGGACTTAAATTGATTTTAAATTCATTTTGGGCATAATGGAAGATATCCTACTGATATCACAACATATTAAAAGCATATTAACTTGTGGAACTTGTTCATGACTCATTTGGTTACCCGTTATGCATTTTTCGCGTTCGGTACGGTTTATGTAACTAGTTTGCATAAATTAACCGAAACGGGTTAAAACTTATCATTTTTACTTCAAAATCCAGAATGTATTTAGTTTACCCATTTTATACAAGTCCTCATACTTGTTGGGTCTAAACCACATTCTAATCCGGTCTTCGCTTAATCTTGCGTTTTGAACCGTATACCTTTCTTTAAAACTAACCGGTCTAAGTTATAACTTAAATAAGACCCGTTAGGAATCTAATAGGTTATTAAAACTTTTGTTCCAGATTAGGAGCTCGGTAAAAGCTACTTGCACTTGCTAATTTGACATACGGATGGGATTAAAATTTTATTTTAGCTCAGGTAAATACTTTTAACTTATTTTCCATTATACGGGCTTGAGATACGGTATTATAAGAATACCGCTTGGTCGGATATGTAGTTATTTAAATCGGATTGTGATTAATACATTTACATAACCCGTTTTAATCCGTTTTGTTTGATGCAATGCCTTTGGGGGGTTAATGACCATGTCCTGGATATCCTCGGCTCACTTAGAAATGGCCACGGCTTAAGCACGGGGTGTAGGCATACACCTGACAGTTGCGTATGTATAAACGGTATCTCACATCTCTTGTGGGCATATACTTGTGGTGTGTCAATGAATCTAATCCGGCTCTTCTAACCGGGTCCCGAATGGACGACAAACATGTAAAACTGTATACAAGATTATTTAAATAATTGTCCCTAGTTATAAAAGAATTTTGTGCATTGTGCATCTAAATCAATTTTATAAACATTTTTCAAAAAGAGTCAGTTAATTGTATTTACCAGTGTAAACTGACGTATTTTCCAAAAAGGTTAAGTGCAGGTACTACGCGAAATGGGCTGGCTACTCCTAGTATCAAATAAAGAGTCTTGCAAGCTTTTGATGCTTAAATCTGTTGAACAATATTTCTTTTTATTTTAGATCCGCCTGTGGATCTACTTACAATTCGTTGTGTAATATTTTATGTTACTTTCAACTCGGTTTGTATAAATTACTTTTAGACTTCCTCTGTGCATTTAAACTGTGATTATTGACTATGATGATATCAACTACGTCACGATACTCCCCACCGGGCCCACCGGTAATACGTGGAAATATCAGGGTGTGACAGGTTGGTATCAGAGCCAACATTGAGTGAATTAAACACTAGCCCTTTTGTGTTTAATCTCAATAACACAGTTTGCACATTCCTTAACCTCCGAGTCTAGGCTAACGACATAGGACTAATCCTAATCTTATTGTTTTCTTTTGCTTGTTTCTTTTGTTTGTTTTGACAGGAACAAAGGACAATGCTGCCACGATTCAGAAGTGGTGGACGAGGCAAGGCGCAAATCACTGCTCCAAATGACCAAGAGGCCGGGCCATCACACCAGCGAACTCATTCAGCAACTTTCCGCTCAAGTCCCCAGGAAGATTGGAGGACTTATCTGGAGCCGACAAGGCGTTCAGTCTCTCTCAGCTCCTCACCATCATACCACCACTCCTTTGGGCTACAATCAGAAAACGAGCCCAATGATTCTCACCATTCCTTCCTTCCATTGCAACGGTCGAGTTCACACCGGGCTTTTCAGGACCCGACCCCATACTTTCGGAGCCTGTTCAACCCGGCGAACGTGAGTGAAGAACCAATGGGCCATAACCCATTGGGACCAGAAGACCACTTTCCTGGAGCCCAGGATATGGATATGGACGAGGATCCAGATCCAGAGCCTGCCGAGCCACCAACTGGGACGCCAACGCATCCCATAGAGATTTCAGACGGATCATCTTTCCATGGTTCGCCTTATAGAGGTCCCGACTCTTTTGCCCAATGGTGGAGTAATTATAATTGGGAGTATACACCTTCCCACCACTCCTCACTACACCAACAGGTCCCCTCTGAGGACCCACATTTTGAGGCGGTCACGCCACCGCCGCCGCAAGAGCAGCAACCACCTCCAGAACCACCGAGGTGAAGAAGATCAGGTGCACGGATGTCCGTGTGAGGGGTTTCCACTTCAGCACCCCCCAACACAGCAGCAACAGCCACTACCCGCCGTTGTACGAAGACCCACAAATGGGTGGGCCTTCAAACCCAGTTTCAGAGGTCGACTCTCCGCCAGTCGTACCACCACTACCACACGTGGGTTTTGATAACCCAATCCCTTCATACGCCGGTGCAGCGGCGTATAACCCTTTTGAGCAGCCGGCTTTTTCTAGCTACAACTACTACAATGCCCCTAGTGTTGACCCGTATCTCGAGGCGGCGAATTACAATGCTCTTCATCCTGAAGGGCCCTTTCAAGCTACGTATCCAACTAGATACCCAGTATATGGGTATCAATACCCGCCACCTCTTCAACCTCAGTCGCAGTAGCAGTAGCAGCCGCCACTAGTCCAGCCACCGCAGCATCCGGAGATCCTTCAGAGGTTGAACCAGGTGGAACGTGATGTTCAGGTGGAGCGTTGAAGCCGTCGGGGTCTACTTAAGGGTTTGGCTGATTTAATCAGGGGGAAGAACAGAAGGGATTATTGAAATTCCTTACTTATTTGTTTTGTAATTTTTATTTTCAATTAAGTCCTTGTGTGGACATTTATTTATGCACTTAGTCCCTGCGAGGACTTGTATTTTCATTTTAACCCCTGTGTGGGCAAGTTATTTATGTAAAAGTCCCGTTTAGGGCAGTTATGTACTTCTTTTAAATTTAGTGGAATGTTTGATTCTAAATTTCATCTTGTCATTATATGTATAAGTATATTATATGAAATAAATCAACATAAAAAACATTTCATTTTACAATTGTTCTGCCAATAAATGTTAAAAGAAAACCTTAAAGGCAAAACCTAGCCTATGTGTCATTGTAGGACAGGGCCATGATGGTAGTTCTTTTTTAAGATTCAAATCCTTGTTAACATCTGAAAACATGTTAACACTCCTGGCAAATGTGATTAAAATCACACAAGTCATCCTTATATTGGATTCTTCCAATTCCTTTTCTTTATTATTTAAACATCCATTAGTGCTGAAGTGCCTACGGGCCATACTTATTGTCCTTCGAGACAAAAGACAGTTGTAGTCTACGACTCCCTGTCTAGAAAAGGTGATGAACTATGTTCAAACCTTAATGCCTCGATCCCATAAGATCATGGCTTATAATCTAAAATTGTACATGTGACTAGGCCTTTTGTATGCCACCCTACTATCCATCATAGTTTATAACTGGATAAAATATAATAAAAATTTAAATAAATTAAATTAACCAATATGGTTTATTATTACCATGGTTAATTGAATCATCAAGATGACTATTCCATAGTAGACTTCTGAATAAATCATTGTCATCATTTTATGTAGCAATCAAGCTACATGGCAGAATCAGAAGAAGTCAACAGTCACCCGAGGGAAAATCATGAAACTACCAGAATCAACGTACCTGGTGCGGATCTTCAAACATTGATTGACAATGCTGTTACTAAAGCCATGGACAGGCAGTTTAAGGAATTGTTGGACCGTTCTACGACCTCAAAATGTCAGTCAAGGATGTTCATCTTCATGTATGAAGGCGGAATCAACACAAATGAAGTTATAACAGCTTTCCTATTCAATTTCTTCACGTTTATTGCTTTCTGATGTAAATTTGACAGAATTTCGTTACACAAGCAACTATCCAGGTCCGCTCCTACTAAACAACTGATCAGGCTATATATAGTGTTGAGTGGTTCGCTTATATGTACTGTCCTAAAAGCGAACCTACCAACTTGTCACAAAAGCGGACCACCTGATGTCCTTATAAGCGAACCTATGTGAGACCCTATGAGCGGACCTACAACAACATATGTTCACAAAAGCGGATCTACTACATAATACATGATTTTGACTTTCAAGACCCTATCTTGACCTAATTTGACCTAAGACCTATTGTAGACGAAGTCAACAGACATTTCATGCATCAACAGACTCCCCCTTGGATGTTGACGAAGTCTTCAGCTCCTGAATCTTCAGTCTTGGTCTTTTCTCCAACTCTCTGTCTTCACATCATAAGCATTCTTCACAGGTTTAAAATCACAACCTGACTCTAACTTCCATCTTCCCTTTGACTGTTGATCCAGACTCCCCCTTTCACAGACTCTCCCTCTCGATATGCTAGAATCTTAGATATCTGGTTCAAGCTTTGACATTTATCTTCCGTGGGAATGATGAAGTCCAAAACCTGTGTCTCAAACATCAATCATTACAAACTATCTTTTCAATAATAAATCACAAACACAATCAGTTTTAGAAATCCACTCAAGTATTCAGGTCCAAATTAATGACCCTGATCACTTGATTAATCTACCAAGTCCAATTTAATGACCTTGGTTGATCATTTGACGAATCAAACTGATTTAAAACAACAATTTCACAATATCTGAAAATAACAAGTATCAAGTTAATGAACTTGTTTTTGACTTTTCAATAAACCATGCTTCATCAAGATAAGCTCTCCTCATTCTTCAGTCCAGAATCTCCTGCATCTGCTTCAAACATCTAAGAATCCAACAATCAACTCTCCACTTTGGTTTGTCGGAAAATAAACCAGAAATAAAATCTTTTTGGATTTTATAAAGTGTTCTAAACTAAGAAATGAAATATAGAAAACTTAAATTGCAGAAAGTAAACAAAGTAAACTAATTACAAACATATTTTTGCGAGCGTGTCAGGGAATCATATCAGCTTTTCAGACAAATCACAAGTACCGTTAAGCTGTGATTACATACTCAGAATTAAACAATTCACCTCGATTGTCGATATACTGATCCATCTTAAATTCTCACACAAATTTCAATTTACTCAGGATACGAATTAGATGAGTTATGAACTTAGCTCAATCATGTGTCCCACTTCTTGAATATACTCCCGTATCCAGAATCCCAATTATCAGTCTTACAGGTGAGTATACTACAATGATATCTGTATATAAATTAGGTATGCGAGGGCCGAGGGATCTCAGGTCGATACTTCCGTATACGCAGAGAGATATCAGCTTCGACTTTACGGTATGTCCCCTTTAGAGGATCTTTTTGCTACAACAGCAGCGACTATCAATTTTATTGTTTCATCGGCATGCTGAGGGTTTAATGCTATGTTTCAAGCATTTGCGGAAAGTATTAGCCAAGGACTAGGTTAGAACTACCGTTCAGCAGAAGTCCCAGAATAATACCCCAGACATCATTGAGTATAAAGACCTAGTATATCAGATTATGAGACCTTTCAAACGAGATTTCAGGGGTTACCTATATATCCAAGTAGTGTTCCCCACGAATTTCGCAAGTTTGAAATTTTAGGTTTATATCCCGAATAAATCTACTAAATGTGTGAAAACCTATCGACACATCATTAGTGAGACTGTTTAACTCATTTAAACTTTACAAATCTTTAGCATACTGTAATTGTCTAGCCGATGTACTATCATTTTCCCTTTATACACAAGCTCTTTTTCAGATTTTATCATGTTTTTGTATTTTTGCATTTTTTTACTGTTTTTGTATTTTCTGAAAAATAAACTATATACATCTATCTACTCCCCCTAAATACCAAAACAAGTAAAAAATCGACAAACCATTGCAGATTGTTTCTTGTCTTCATCCGCAACAGTACTCTCATCAACGCCAATTATGCCATCCGACACCGACAGAAGCTTCATATTGTTCAGTTTTAACAAATATTTAAACCGATTTTTATCAAAAGCTTTGGTATGTAAATCAGCTTTCTGTTCGTCAGTGTGGATTTTCTCAATTCGTATCAACTTTTTCTCAAAGCAATCACGAATAAAGTGATGACGAATTTCGATGTGTTTAGTTTTAGTGTGATGTACCGGATTCTTTGTTATATTTATTGCGGCCTCATTATCAACAAAAAGAGGTGTGTTAAGAAACTGCAAACCGTAGTCGCGCATCTGTTGCTGTATCCACAAGATCTGAGAGCAGCAACTGCTAGCAGAAACATACTCCGCTTCACATGTAGATAATGCTACAGACGTTTGTTTCTTACACTGCCAGGTAACCAATCTAGGACCAAAGAACTGGCATCCTGCAGTTGTTGATTTGGAATTGACTTTGCAGCATCCGAAATCCGAATCGGAATACCCTTCGAGCATAAAATCACCTTTCCTAGGATACCACAACCCCAATGAAGGAGTTCCTTTCAGGTAGCGTAATATCCTCTTCACAATGATCATATGCGAAGCTCTCGGGTTAGATTGAAATCTTGCTGCGAGGCACGTTGGGTACATGATATCAGGACGTGAAGCAGTTAGGTACATCAAAGAACCTATCATGGATCGGTAAAACGTTTCATCAGCCCTGTCTCCGGTGAGATCTGGGTGAATCCCATGATTTGTTGCAAGTGGGGTAGCAGCTGGAGTAGAACTTGACATCCCAAATTTCTCTAGAATATCATGAACATACTTTGTCTGATGAATGAAAATTCCCTCAGGAAGTTGTTCAACTTGTAATCCCAGAAAGAATTTCATCTCCCCCATTGATGACATTTCAAACTTTTGCTTCATCACTGATTCAAAACCTTTGCATAGATTTTCATTTGTTGACCCAAAAATTATATCATCCACATAAATCTGAACTATCAGAAGATGACCTTCGACTTCTTTAGTGAAGAGAGTGGCATCCACTTTTCCACGAATGAACTTGTTGGCTAGTAGGTGTTGAGACAAAGTCTCGTACCAGGCTCTCGGGGCCTGGTGTAAACCATACAGCGCTTTGTCCAATAAATAGACCTTGTTTTTGTGGATTGGGTTAGTAAAGCCCGGCGGCTGACCGACATAAACCTCCTCTTTGACCTTCCCATAAAGAAAAGCCGATTTAACATCTAACTGATATACTTTGAAGTTCTTCCAAGACGCAAATGCAAGGAAAATTCTGATTGCTTCTAATCGTGCCACAGGAGCATAGACTTCGGTAAAATCAATCCCCTCCTGTTGACTAAAGCCCTGAACAACGAGTCGAGCTTTATTTCAAATCACAACACCTCTATCGTCTCTCTTGCACTTGAACACCCACTTGGTGTTTATCTTCCTCTGACCATCTGGCAAATCCACTAACTTCCACACTCCCAACTTTTCGAATTGACTAAGTTCCTCCTGCATTGCATTGACCCAAGAGTCTTCAGTAAGCGCCTCTTTGTAAGTTCTTGGCTCAACCTGCGAGATAAAACAACTTAATGAGAATTCAGTTTGCAAAGGAGCAACTTTTGAATAAAAACATGTAAGCCCTTTATCAATCTGATTTCGAGTGCGGACGCCTGTCTGCAATTCTCCTATGATCAACTCCTCTGGATGATATGAAAAAGTTCGCGGCATTACTTCGCTTGGAACATCTACATTGCCCTCCAGATTAGTAACATTCTGCTCTGCATCTTGTTCACCAACTTGGTTTGTTTGACTTGAAATCTGAATTTGCTCCCCCTCAGAATCTGAATCACCATGATAAAAAACTGGCATGTTTTCAGCTTCTAGATTATCATTCTGAACCGACTGATTATCCTGAGCAACTTCATTCTGTTGGACATCATCATGTTCACCGGCATTACTCGGACCTGCTTCATCATCATTTGAAGTTTCCCGTGGTCGCCTTGAATACTCAGCTGGAAATCGTTGCTGTGACTCGTACTCACGCAAAATATCCAACTCATCAAAGAAATCCTCTTCTTCCTCTGATTCTTCTCTCATGTCAAACGAATCCCACAGTTTGTCATAATGATAACGCCATGAATCTCCAGGATTCTGCGGCGGCATAGTATAACCTTGACATTCAACATTATATGCCTCAATAATCGTCTTCAAACTTGGAATGAATACTCGTTTCAACGGACTTGCATAACCCACAAATATTCCTTCTAAGCCTTTTTCACTGAATTTACCTTGAAAATCTAGAACTGTACAGGGAGACCCAAACGGTTCAAAATAATTCAGATTCGGTTTGCGGTTATTGATTAGCTCAAAACATGTTTTGTTGAACTTCTTGACAGTAAGAACCCTGTTGAGCGTATAGCATGCGGCGGAAACAGCTTCAGCCCAAAAATTTATCGGTAACTTTGAATCTGTGAGCATAGTTCTAGCCGTCTCGATTAGTGTCCGGTTTTTGCGTTCTGCGACTCCATTCTGCTGCGGAGTGTACGGAGCACTAAACTCATGCAATATACCTCTTTCATCACAAAATTCTTCCATCTTATTGTTCTTGAATTCAGTACCATTATCACTACGAATTCTTTTAATACGCCTTTGGTACAAATTCTCAATCTTTCTGAACAATGCCATCAAACTATCAAACGTTTCATCTTTCGTCTTCAAGAAAGAAACCCACGAAAATCTGGAATAATCATCAGTAACGACCAAACAGTATTTGTCTCCTGTAATACTTTTGACATTCACAGGACCAAACAAATCCATGTGAAGTCTTTCCAGAGGACACAAAACTGAATTGACTTGTTTTGTAGGGTGTGACTTTTTCTTCTGCTTGCCTTTGACACAGCTAATGCACTCCCCTTCCAGATGAAAACCTTTGACATGAACTCCAAGAACCAAATCATTGTGCACGAAGTGATTCATCTTCCTTAGGTGAATATGCCCCATCTTGCGGTGCCACAACTTTGATTCTTTCTCAGTTGCTCTAGAAACAAAACAATGTGCTTGACCAGTAGTTGTAGTTGCTACACTCATATCTAACACATATAAATCATTCACTCTAGGTGCCCGCATGATAATCCATTCTTCAGGGATAACAAATCCTGGTTTCAAGATCAAACATTCCTTATCAGTGAAGTGAGTAGTATACATATTGTCACAAATCTGCGAGATACTCAGCAGATTATTCTCCAGTTCAGTAATGTAGTTAACTCTTTCAAACGTCACAATCCCGTTGGATAACGTTCCTTCACCAATAATTCTACCACCTTCATGACCAGCAAATCCTACATAACCACCATTGATATTTCTCACATCATACAACAACGCAGTCTTCCCTGTCATATGTCGAGATGCTCCACTATCCATGATCCATCTGGATACAAGTTGTGGAAGATCCTGCACAAAACAAACTTTGACTTAACCAACTTCAATAAAGATGCCGATTCATGCTTCGCGATTAAGGATGCTCCGGCAATTTTAGTTAAACATGGTGTCCACCCAGGCCTCATCAGCCTTAGGTGTAACTTTGACTCTCGCAATTTGAATTTTGAAATTTTCAGCCTTCAAAGGTGGAAAATTTGCATCATAATCAACCGAAATTGATTCTTCAGACTTTTTCTCTTCAGAAGTTGAAATTTTCATCTCTGTTTTTGGTTTCCAAACTTGTTGAGATAATGCAACCCGCTTGTAAAATTTGTCATTTTTAGTTACCACTTTCTTTACGAGTTCATTTTTCACTTTGATGTTATCATTTTTCACATTCTTTTTCTCAACAACAATTTGTGCTTTACCCTTTTCGTCAACTTTCTTCTTTTGAATCTTCACAGTTTCAGTCTTAGGCTTCACATTAGTACACTTTCGTGCAATGTGACCAACTTGATTACATCTGAAACATGTTCGAGTATCAACAACTCGACTTGTGCCTTCAGACTGATACTGTGAAGCTTTTTTCTCAAAGAACTCTTCATTCGATTTTGAAAAGATTTCATTTTCCTCATCAGAAAGTGAACTTGAACCGTTCACAAACACCTTCTTTTCAGCAAACCTTTTGTTTTGAAAACTCTTTTTCTGATAACTCTTACCATCCCGATAACCACCCGACCAATCATTTTGATTGTTATAAAAACGTGGTGGCACAACAGATTTCTTGTAGTAAGATTTATCTTTCTCAAAACTCATTTTTCTCTTTGTTTGACTCAACTTGTTCACTTCTGACAACTCAACTTCAACCAACTTAAAAACATTTGTCAATTTGTTCACATTTACATTCTCAATCGGAAACTCAGAATCCGAATACAACTTATCAGATCCAGTCATCTTGTACATCACAAGACCCGGTTCATCACCTAAGTTGTTTTTGGATTTTTGTTTCGGAATGTATTTGTTCAAGAAACATTCATCATCTTCAGCTGAATCAGACAACAAAACACTTTCAGCTATGCTCTTAACAATCTCTGTCTGAACACTATCATCAGATGATGCAGAAAAAGTAACATCAATGTTCTCCGAAAGATTAACTTCACACTCTTCCTCAATTTCAACCAACCCAGATTGCTTTTTCGTGTAATTATCAAGAACAGGTGGTGGAACTTGATGAAAACCCACCCCGGTTCCATCAGAGTACACATCTTCGCCTGCTTTGTCTTTCCTGATGGGTTTGGGAATAATGTGTTGCAAAACAAAGCTTGCGGAGTTGTAACTCTTAAGCTTCAACTGGATTCGCTCATTTTCAATTTCAGCCTCTTGAACTTTAAGTTTCAGTTTAGCGATTTCATCCAGTTATTGGTTGATTGATTCTTCTTTTACTCTAAGCACTGCTTTTAGTTGAATGTTTTCTTTATAAGTTTTACCATTTCGATCATCATTATCTTTCATTGTGGTTTTAAGCTTCTCAAATTTTTCAGTGATTTGACGGTTTTCAAGAACTAACTTTTCATTTTCTTGTCTAATCCTCTCATGATCAGTTTTATCGTTTTCAATTTTGTTAGTTAATTTTTTTATCCGTTCAGTTGAAGCTTTAACCATCTTGTCACGATCAAGAATTTGATTCTCAACGTTTCTAACTTTTGCTGTCAGATCATCAACCTTTTTACCGTTGAGATACGTGACTGTGTTACAAAATTTGCATTCTTTGATGCAATTTTTGCAATCAACATCCCCATCAACTTTCTTACCTGACACATTTGTTGACAAGTTTGAACTGACCTGGCTTTTTGACTCAGACTTGGAGTTAGAGTCTACCTCAAGTGCTTTAGCAGCTAGCACTTTGTTAGCCATTTTTCCGAGATTTTCAGCATTCAACTCCTGCGTCGTGTCAATGATTCCGGTATCAACCTTCTTTGACTTCTCTTTCTCTTTCTCTTCTTTCTCTTTCTCTTCTCTTTCCTTCTTCTCTTTCTCTTCTTTTTCTTTCTCGTCTCCAGTTCCCCACCATTTATTCTGCCAATAATCATCATCATCTTTTAACTCTTTGATTATGGCCTCTAAATCAAGAGTGTTGTGATCAATAGCAATGTTTCCATATGGATCAAGATAACACTCCCTGTCTGGATCCCATCTATTTGCTCTCTTTGCTTCCGAAAAAATACCAGATATTCTGATCATTCTGTTTGTGGCCAACAACCTTCTGTAGTTATACTTCTGTTCTTCAGTTCTGTTGTCTTTCCATGGAACAGGTTCATTCTTTGCCATGAAAGCGTAACCAACAGCATCTTCCTCCGGTAGCAACTCGCTCCAGTCGAAACCTTCATCGTCGTGAATTACTGCAAGAGCTCTAGATTTCTCTTTGTTGCCTTCAACCTGCTTCAATCTAGGCGGCTCAGATTTATTCTGGTGATAAATTGCCTTCTTGTAGTAATCATCTCTGAAAGGATTCTCCGACTCATCAGCATATGCGTTTCTGCATTCTCGTTTGAAGTGACCTTTCTGCTTACATTTGAAGCACGTCACCTTGGATTTATCGAACCCCAATTTGGTAGATGGACCACCAATTGTCTTCCTGCCAGTAATTTCCATGAAACGCTGTGCTCGACGAACAGCACCTGCCATAGCCCAGCGAATATCGATCAGCTCCATTTCCTCAGGATCAATCTGATCATAATCTCCCTTCGTCAGATTGGTATTGCCTATCTTCCCAGCTACTAACCCTTTATACGATTCCAACACCGATGCTAGAAAGATCATCTGTTGTTTGGCCGACTCCTCATCAAAGTTCTGAGCATTCTTCAAGTCTATTGCAATATTGCATTGAAAACGATTCTTTTCATCAGAATGACTTGCAGATGATGAAGATCCACTGTGATAACCACTGTGATTTCCACTGCTTTGACTGCTTCGACTTTCTTTGCTTGCAGTGGATACATTCTCAGCAGAAAACGCAGTTTTAGGAGAAGTTGCTTTTGGCATCATGCTCTTTGGATAATATAGATCCAAATTCTGTTGATAATATGAATGATTGACTTTGTACGTCTTCTTCAATTCCAGTTCATGACTTTCAAGTTTCTCAATCACCAAATCTGGTTTCAACTTTTCAGGAACAATAGTATTCTTCAACATCAGTGCATAATATCTCCACTCCATCTCGTCTGGTAACGAATCGAACAACTTGTCTACTTGCTCATCATCAGAATATTTAATTCCATGTCTATCTAATTCCAGCTTTAGATGCCCAAACCTCTCAATCATTTTTGATACTGATTCATTCTTTAAACATCCAAACATATCAAACTCTTTCCTAAGAAGTTTCTTTTTGTTTTTCTTGATTTCTTCACTACCTATACATTTCTTTTCTAATTTTGCCCGAAGATCTTTAGCACTAGAGTAATCAATCAAAGAAATTATATCTTCACGCACGGATTGAAACAATAATGCCACACATTTCTGCTCAGCAACAAACGACTCTATTTCATCAGATGTTGATAAAGTTTCACCCTCTTTGCCTCCATTATCGTATCCATTTTTGAGACTCTTCCAGCTCAGAAATGCAAAAGCCCTCAACCAATCTTCGAATTTCTTTGCCCACCGACTATACTCCTCGATAGCCATCAATTTCGGTGGTTTGTTGTAAGTTCCGAAAGCACTTTCAACTTCTAAAGCATCCGATAATTTCTTCTTGGCGTTTGATGAGTTCTCATTGTTGTTGCTTGAAGATGTATCGTCTCCCGAATTTCCAGCAAATGCGTACATATCGCTAAACGGGTTCAAGAAAATATCATCCATCGCGAATGTACCTGCAACAATTAGCAATCACTTAGAAAAGTTTTTCGAAATTTTGACAAACAGTGATACACAAACGAAATCAGTTTTAATGTGTCTCAATAAACGAAATCAAGACTTAACAAACAAGCGAAATATGTAATATCCGAAAGAGCGAAATAGGTATATGTCCGAATAAGCGAAAGTGTCAAGTGTCCAAATAAGCGAACCAACAATGTACAAATGAGCGGATCTACAAGGTTCGTTTAAGCGGATCAATCAGGGTTCAAATAAGCGGATCTAAGTATAAGCGAACCACAAAAGCGAACCACAAAATGTTCGGATAAGCGGACCAGTTAATGTCTGGATAAGCGAATCAGGTATTTTCCGGATGAGCGGACTAGATATTTCGAATGAGCGGGCCAGATATTGTCCGGATAAGCGGACCTAACAAGTAATTTCGAGCGGACCAAATGTGATTTTCGAGCGGATCTATCGATGTCCGTAAAAGCGGACCTAAGTTTTTAACAGTTTTTACCCATTTTTAAACCAAATTTTAATCTGAAACTTTCAAGGATTGTTCTACACACAATTCCGATCACAATGATATGTATAATATTCAATTTCGTCCACTAAAATACCGTAGATCTGAGTTCAAATTTTCTGTACGTGAAACTGATCGAATTTTGTAAAAAATTGATTGAGTTTTACTTTGATTTATGATCTAATACTTTCTAGGGTTTATTAATTGAATGATCCGCACGTAATACTAAAAAATCAGACAATTTCAACCGTAGGAACCACTTCAAAACGAAAAAGTATGAGAGAAAGTGTGTAGAAATGAGAAAATTCTGCAGATTCAAGCTGTAGTAGTATGAACTCCTCGTCCTGAGCTCTGATACCACTTGTTGGACCGTTCTACGACCTCAAAATGTCAGTCAAGGATGTTTATCTTCATGTATGAAGGAGGAATCAACACAAATGAAGTTATAACAGCTTTCCTATTCAATTTCTTCACGTTTATTGCTTTCTGATGTAAATTTGACAGAATTTCGTTACACAAGCAACTATCCAGGTCCGCTCCTACTGAACAACTGATCAGGCTATATATAGTGTTGAGTGGTTCGCTTATATGTACTGTCCTAAAAGCGAACCTACCAACTTGTCACAAAAGCGGACCACCTGATGTCCTTATAAGCGAACCTATGTGAGACCCTATGAGCGGACCTACAACAACATATGTTCACAAAAGCGGATCTACTACATAATACATGATTTTGACTTTCAAGACCCTATCTTGACCTAATTTGACCTAAGACCTATTGTAGACGAAGTCAACAGACATTTCATGCATCAACAGGAATCAAGTGGTACACGCTCTAAGACTCAATCTGTGGCTCATAGTAAGCCCCCTTCTAAAACACACAAGTCAAAGAAGGACGATGCTCGTCACTCATCAAATCAGCAAAGTATCCCATCTAAGAAGATTGTATTCAATCAAGAGCCACGTGCTAAAACCTGCTCTTACAAATATTTTGTCTCCTGCAAGCCCAGGGACTTCACAGGGGAGAATGGAGCCATCGATTGTATGACTTGGCTCTACGAGATGGATACAATGGTTGATATTAGTAGTTGTGCAGAGCAGGACATTGTGAAGTTTGTTTCACAATCTTTAAAGGAGAAGCTTTAGCTTGGTGGAGGTCCCTAATCCAAGCTACAGGGAAGATCCCACTTTACAACAGTCTTGGGATCAGTTTGTTGCGTTGATCAAAGATAATTTATGTCCTCAGCATGAGGTGGAAAGGATTGAAACTGACTTCTTGACCTTGGTCATGAAGAACTTGGATTGTCAGGCGTACCTTACCAGTTTCAGCACCATGTCGCGATTAGTTCCATACTTGGTCACACCAGAACCGAAACGTATAGCTCATTTTATTGGAGGTCTAGCTCCAGAAATTAAAGCAAGTGTGAAAGCATCTAGACCCACCACCTTCAGGTTAGTGGCGGATTTTTCGTTATCTCTTACTCTCGATGCGGTCAGACAGAGATCGCTTAAGAATTTCGATGAGGGGAAGAGGAAACGTGAGGAGGAGAACTCACGCCGTTCTGATAAGAAACATAAAGGGAACTCAGATCACAAGAAGAGTTCCGGGTTTAAAAAGGATAATCAACTGTCGGGTGAGAAACCCAAGTGCAAGACCTGCCAGAAACATCATTTCGGGAAATGTGGACTCGAGTCAAGATCGCAGTAACAGTCAAAGCCTATTGTGTGCGGGATCTGCAAGTCCAAGGAGCATAAGATATTTGATTGCAAAAAGATGAAGGACGCAACCTGTTATGGTTGCAATGAGAAGGGGCATATTAAGACCAATTGCCCCAAGTATGCAAAGAAGCCTGAAGAGGCTAAGAAGACCAATGCTCGGGTCTTTCAAATGAACGTTCAGGAGGCTGTGCAAAACGACAATGTGATATCAGGTAGCTTTCTTATCAATGATGTTTATGCTAGAGTATTGTTTGATTCGGGTGCAGACAAGTCTTTTGTAGATAATAAATTTTGTAAGTTATTAAATCTACCTGTTAAAACTCTAAGCATAAGGTATGAGGTAGAATTAGCCGATGGTACTATAGAGACTGCCTCAACAGTTCTAGATGGATGTTTTATATCCATTAGGAATCACTCGTTCCCGTTGTCCTTGCTTCCGTTGAAATTAGCAGGATTTGGCATAGTGATAGGCATGGATTGGTTATCTCATAACCAAGCTCAGATCGTTTGTGATAAGAAGCAAGTGGTGATCAAGACTCCTTATGGTGAGTCATTAACAATACAAGGAGATACTCAGTACGGGTTACCTAAGCAAGTGTCCTTGCTTAAGGAGTCGAGGTGTATGAAGAAAAGTTGTGTCATTTATATGGCACAGGTAACCATTGATGAACCAAAGCCCAAGATTGAAGACATCCCTGTCATTTCTGAATATCCAGAAGTATTCCCTGAAGAACTACCTGGTTTACCCCTAGATAGGCAAGTGGAGTTCAGAATCGATATCATTCCTGGAGCAGCACCAATTGCAAGAGCACCTTATCGGTTGGCTCCAACTGAGATGAAAGAGTTGAGGACTCAATTAGATGATTTGTTGGCAAAGGGTTTTATTCGACCTAGCTCGTCCCCTTGGGGAGCACCGATTCTCTTTGTGAAAAAGAAAGATGGATCAATGCGTTTATGCATTGATCATCGTGAACTGAACAAGGTTACAATCAAGAACAGATATCCGTTACCCAGGATCGATGATATATTCGATCAGCTGCAAGGGGCAAGTTATTTCTCCAAGATTGATTTAAGGTCAGGTTACCATCAACTGAAGGTCAGAGATGAAGATGTGCATAAGACTGCATTCAGGACTCGTTATGGTCACTATGAGTTCTTGGTGATGCCTTTCGGGCTCACTAATGCACCAGCAGCGTTCATGGATCTCATGAATCACGTTTGCAAACCCTATTTGGACAAGTTTGTCATTGTTTTTATTGATGGCATACTTATATACTCAAAGAATCAAGCCGATCATGAAAGACATCTCAGGAGTATCCTTAAACTAGTGTAATAAGAGAAGCTCTATGCCAAGTTTTCAAAATGTGAGTTTTGGCTTCGTGATGTCCAATTTCTTGGACACGTGGTGAGCGAGCGTGGTTTCATCGAGGTGGATCCCGCTAAAATTGAAGCGATTATGAATTGGCAAGAGCCTAAGACTCCTACAGAGATACGCAGCTTCTTAGGTCTAGCAGGATACTATCGACGTTTGATCGAGAACTTTTCAACGATTGCTGCGCCCTTAACATCATTAACTCGCAAGAATGTTAAGTTTGACTGGGGTCCCAAGCAGCAAGAATCCTTCGATATTCTTAAACAGAAGTTAAGCAATGCACCTGTATTGACATTGCCAGAAGGTATTGAAGAATTTGTGGTTTATTGTGACGCATCGCACATAGGTATGGGATGTGTGCTTATGCAGAAAGGCAAGGATATCGCCTATGCTTCACGACAATTAAAAGTGCACGAAAAGAATTACACCACCCACGATTTGGAGTTGGGTGCCATTGTATTTGCACTAAAGCTTTGGAGGCATTACCTTTATGGGACTAAATGTGTGATCTATTCTGATTATAAGAGCCTTCAGCATCTGTTTAACCAGAAGGATCTTAACATGAGGCAGCATCGATGGATGGAGACACTAAATGGTTATGATTGTGAAATCCGATATCATCCAGGCAAGGCGAATGTAGTCACCGATGCCTTGAGCAGGAAAGAAAGAGTTAAGCCTATTAGAATCAATGCCAAGAGCAATGAATTGAAGAACAGCTTGAATGAAAGGTTGTTAGCCGCTCAAAAGGAAGCAGTATTAGAAGATAACTATCCGAATGAGAAGTTGGAAGTAACTGCTGAACAGTTATCGTATGGCAAGGATGGAATCCTAAGATTGAATGGACGAATATGGGTTCTAATTTATCGAGGACTTCGAGATGTGATTCTTCAAGAAGCCCATAGCTCCACATATTCAGTTCATCCTGGCAGTGATAAGATGTACCAGGATTTAAAGGTAAATTATTGGTGGATAGGTTTGAAGAAATCTATAGCCACTTATGTGGCTAAATGTCTGACGTGCTGTTAGGATCTGAGTTTGGTTTTGATTGTGTTTTACGTTTGAATTAAGATGAACAATGAATGAGAAATGCAGTGGAATATTAATGGAAACAGACTTTTCATAATCAGACAGGAGAATTGCTTTCAACACACATTTTCAACAATGAACCGAATGATTGAATTTATTTCATCAATGATTACAATTGCATGTATGCAACAAACTCCCCCTCAGCCTGAGCTCACAATGATTTGTTCGTATAGGAAGAAAGATGGTGAAGAGCTAATAGAACAGTACAGAGTACTGTTCTATTTATAGGCACGGACAAACCACTGAGGCATCTTAGCTGACGTCACCATGAAAGTGACATCTAACCTCCTAACAAACTCTAACATCTGATCTATACAAGTACTGCTATGCTAACAACTGTTATTACAATACATTACATAAAGACAAACTTAACTACTGCTGAATCCTTCCACTAATGTGAACCCAGCAGCACTTGATATAACCAGCAGTGCTTGACTCATAGCAGTAGATTAAACAGCAGGGCTATAGTCTTCATTAGTCATTAACTTGATCAGTAGTTGTAGGTCAGCAGTTGTACCGATCAGTGGATTGGAGGTCATCAGATTTTGAAATCACTTTCAAGGGGAGAGACTTGATTACATAACATCTGCTTATTCTGGATCCACTGCTCTGATCCAGTTTTGGCTTTAATTATATGTTCCTCTGATAGGGTTCAATCCCAACAATCTCCCCCTGGAACAGATAATGCCAAAACTCTTCATTAATGGTAGATCTTTATTGCCTCATCAACAGTTCCCTTATTTGCCCTTTGAGTTGTAACTCAAAAGCTAAGGCATCTGTGTCATCTTCATCCCTGCACAGTGGAAGATCAAGGAGATCCTGCAAATCTTCAAGACTTAGGCCAAGTGCTTATTCCTTTGTTATTTTCTTCACTTCTCCACTAGACTTGAACACTGTCAGTACATGGGTCTGTTTGTCAGTTTTCCACTTTAGTACTTTTGAGTCTGGTGGGTTTCTTGGGAGATCTTTATTAGATGAGGAGTTTGGTGATGCTGGCCTTGTGATGACTGACTGAGCAGTGCTTGCAGGTTGATTTAGGCCAAGAGTTTCAGCTATCATTATCTTAATGCCCTCTTTTACAAGGTCATCTCCTGCCATTAATTCTGTCACTGTTTCAGTATCCAACTGTTATTGTCTTCTTTTATAGATGGTAGCACCAGCTGGAGCAGTGGATCTCCTGATTTGCAGCTTTGGTGGTCTTGTTGAAACCTCTGCTTCAGGGTAGTCAGGTTTTTGTGGAACTTTAGGATCTTTCTTCCTTAATTCCTCCAACCTTTTGTAGGTGGTCCTGACTTTGTCTTCTCTCCATCTCATTACTTGATTTTTGGACCCATAATCAGCAGCAACTAATTCCTCTTTCATTCTCTTCAGCTCCAGTGTCTTTTCAGGCAGATTCTTTTTGTACTTTGACCAATCTGGAGGAGTGTGTTTGACCTTATTCTTAATAATTTCTTGAATCCTGGCTGCTTCATTTTCAAGCTCAGGAATGGTCCACTCTTTGTACATATATTTTTCACCCTTATACTTCTTAAAAGCCACGATATTTTCAATGTAGTCTTTTCTCAGGGTTTCATCTGCTCTTTCTGACACTTGCTTACAAACATTCTTTGCAAACTGCTCCAAAGATCTGACTTGTGTGAGCAGAAATTGATAATGCATTTGAATTTCTTTATCAGTTTTTCCTTGAGAGTTTCTTTTGGAGATATCCTCTGCCTGTAAAGCTTTAATTTTCAAGTACCCTTCAATGTTGTTAGTCCTAGGATATCCTTCAACTGATGGCAACTTCCTTTTAGCAGGATCATCCTCATAGTAGAAGGATTTGATCTCTTCTCTGACAGCAACGAGTTTAAGAGGATATTGGAAACCTGCAGGAGTGAAGGCAGTGATTGGTTGTTGTACATGAGCTGATGAGAGAGGAATAGGGTTTGGGATATTGACAAGTGAAAGAGATTGTGAGGATGTTGGTGGTGGTGATGGAGAATCATCATCAGGTATAAAAATCCTTCTCCTTTTTATTGTAGGAGAGGCTGATGATGTTTTGGGTGGATCAGTGGTGGTGATTTGAATGGTAGAAGGTGGCTGACTAACAGTTGTTGAAACAACTGGTGTTTCAACCACTGTTGTCATTACAACAGATGTTGTAACATCTGATGTCTTCTGCTTTTTAGCAGGAGGTGATGGTGGCGAGATTGTTTTTGGTGGTGAAGTGATTTTTGGTGGTGGTGGTGGTAAGGCAGTGGTTGTGGTGTGTGTTGAAGTAGTGTGTGTTGAAGAGATGGCAGGTGTTTGGCTGGCAGTTGTTGAAACTACTGAAGTATCAGCAGTTGTTGATACAGCAGGAGTTACAACAGCTATTTGTGTTGCAGTTTGAGGTTTGGAGCCTTTAGTAGGTGGTTTAGAGGTATGCTTTGTAGGTCTAGATGGTATGTGTTTGGGTTGCCTCACTTGTCTAGTGGGCTTCTTCTTTTCAACTTTAGAATTTTCATCATTCATAGGTTCAAAAGTACCATGCGCATTCAGCTCCATGAAAGCTTTCTTCTCCTGTTCCCACCTGGCTTTATCCTTAGCCTCTCTATCCCTTTTTACCTCAGCTAATGCATCAGCAATTGCATTAGTGGTAACATCAATCTTTTTGGATCAATCTGGGAAAGGGATGTTTTTTAGCATACTATCTTGTTGAGGCTCAATGTAAATACCATCTTCAATACCCTTCTTCTTCCACTGCTTTATTTTCTCCCTCTTTTTGGCATTATCGGGAGGGGGGTTATCAATGAAGAGAACAGTGGGAGGAGCAGTGCCAGTGGTGTTCAGTATATGGGCCTTTATAGCCTTGATGTCAGCTTAAGTGTCTTTAAACCTTGACTCCATCATGTTTCTCAGCATTTGAACATGTTTTGTATGCTGCTGATCAGCTATTTGTTGTTGTTGTTGGAGCAGGGGTTGAAATAGATTCCATAACTCATTTGTAGCAGGTGCTTGTGGTGGAGCAGATGCTTAAGCTGGAACAGCAGTGGGTTGCACCTGTTGAACTTTCAACAACTGTTGTAGCATTTCTTTGATTTCTGCAACAGAGGTATCCTGTTTGTCAATTCTTTCCGTCAATTCTAGGTACTTTAAATCATCACCCAACTGAATGGGATCATCTGATTTCCCACTAACAGTGGTTGACTCAGGGAATGTATTCCAATAGTCATCCACTGATGCCCCTTTTTCTTGGATCTGGGGACTTCTTCCCTCAACACTTGATAACCTTTTGATGGTACCAGTGGTCAAAACAAACTCACTAGTGGTTATGAGAGGTGCTATTGAAGGAATTGCCTCCAAGGAAGTCTTATTGATGTAACCACTATCCAAATGTAAACCAGTGTGTTCAACATTTGTAGTGGCTGCTTCAGTTGGACTACCACCAAGAGTTACATGTAACTCAAGGGGTGTAACTCCTCAGGTCTTGTTGGTGGGTTAGCAATGAATGATACATCAGACCTAGTCACTTGTTGGAGTATGTTCTCATTGACAAGTGATTGAGAAGGACTAGTTTGTGCCTGGTTCAAGTCAATATCATCCAACAATAATTTTGTAGGTGAGGGAATTGTGGAGGTGAGGCTGGGTGTAGAAAGAGAATTTGCCCCGGGCATTGGGCTGTGGATGATGGAAGCAACTGATTCCAGAGCATCATATTGTGGTGTCCCTATTTGTACAACCTGTTCTTTTTGAGAAGAAGCAGGAGGAGTTTCAGGCATGGATTGAGATATTTCTACCAACTGCTGTGAGGAAGTAGTAGCACTAGTTTGTTGTGACTTTTGTGCTGTCACAGGCAGTTGCTCTGGTATCTCATCCTCTAGAGTTGCCTTTTTGATAGGTTTGGGGGGCTTTTGAGCTTTCTTTTGTTTTGGCCTTTTGGTGATTTTAGGTGTGGGTTTCAAAGCAGTTGTTTTGCTGCTATGATCACCTTGAGCAGTGGGCTCAGCAGCAGATACCTGAGGAGCAGTGGTAGCTGCTAAAGTCTGCTCAGGCACCTCTGATTGTATTTTGCAAGGTGTTGACATTCTTGTAAAAGTTTCAGCAGTTAAGCTGTTTATTTGAAAAGATTCACCTTGTTTTATTGCAGAAGCATCATCCTTACCGAATTTATTTTCAAAATAATAGCTGAGAAATCTTGGAAAAAGTAAGAATGGCTTTTTATCAACATTTTTAACCAAATCATTAAAGATTTCCTGGGAGTAATTTAAATTTTCATCTTGAAGAATAGCATATCCCAGGTTTTGAATCTTTGATGATATCTCATTAAAAGAAGTGGTTTTGTTTGAAACACACATAAGCAGAGTATGGAACAAAAATCTTGTTGCAGGTGGAAAATTACCTTTTTGTAAGGTATCCTTTTTTATTTGTTCTGCATAACCCCTTTCATGGAAATCAGTTTTTAACTCATTTTTGGGAAAAGAAGTTTTACCTTGCTGATCATTGAGTTCAAAGACCTCCGAGATGGATTGTGGTGTGATTTTAACAGCTTTACCCATTAGAGAAGAGTTAATGGCTATGACATCTTCTCCTTGTTTTTCAAGGGTAGTATTTTCCAAAACTCTCTCTGGGTTTGCAGATAAATTGGAGCATTTGCTGTTAACAAAGTTTTGTACTTTGATGCAAACATGGTGTCAAGGATGGAGTCGAATGTATCGGTGGTGCCTGGTTTTGTCAAAAGACCCAGATAATTGTGAGGTGCTTTGTATGGGATTTCAATGGGTGTAGCCGTTTGAGCGGCCTTTTTACGAGAAGATTTTGAAGTGGATTTTGCGGATGACTTTGATTTTGTCATTTTGGAGAAGATGATTGATGAAGGTTTTGAGAGAGGGAACTGGAAACTGTTTTGAGAAAGGAATTTTTGTGAATTCGATTCGACAGTAAAACCCTGTTTGGGGTTTTGAAAAGGGTTTTATAAGAGAAAAAATGAATGCTGACGTGGCAGCGGTTACAAAAAGTCTGACCGCTATGTACTGTCCACGTGCCAACCCCTGATGAGATGAAGGACAAGTTTGTCTTTTATGAAAACCACTGATGGAACAAGACCAGTGGTTGTAAGGTAAAAATGAAGGCAGTGGGTGATTTTTACTATCAGTGGATAGCACATCAGTGGATAAACCACTGATTTTGAACAACAGTGCTTATCAAGAAATGAGAGAACAGGGGATGACTTTCAGCAGTGGACAGTGTTTTCATTAGAACAGACTTTTGAACAAAGCAGTGGTTATGGCAGACTTTTAAGGATTTTAATGAAAAGATCATTTTTAGCTATTTTTAAGGATGGATTGTTGATTTTCTGAAAATATTTTAATGCTTTTATTCATAGAAAAACAGGATTTTGCCTGTTATTCCATGTTTAGCATGCCAATCCAAGAGATCAAGCTTTCAAAGGTGGATGTGTCTAATGCTTTGGTTAGCACATCTGCCAGCTGATCCTTAGTTGGAACATGGTGCAGAGAAATCAAACCTTTTTCATAGCAATCCCTCACAAAGTGATGTCTGATGTCAATGTGTTTGGTGGTTGAGTGGGAAACTGGATTTTTGATGATATTTTCTACTGCCTGGCTATCCAACATGAGAGGTGTCTTTAAGGTAGTGATACCAAAATCCAGCAACTGATTTTGAAGCCAAAGCAGTTAGGCTGTACAGCTTGCAGCAGCTATATACTCTGCCTCAGCTGTGGATGTGGAAACAACTGCTTGCTTTTTGCTTTGCCAAGACACTAAACAACTGCCTGGGAATTGGCACCCTCCTGAAGTGGACTTCCTTGTCTTGTCACATCCGGCAAAGTCACTATCTGAGAAACCTAAATGCTCAATTTTACCATCAGCTGGATACTAGATACCAAGTGTGGGAGCACCTTTTAGGTATCTGAATATCCTTTTCACAGCAATAAGGTTTGACTTTCTAGGGGCTGATTGGGATCTTGCACAAACACATGTTGCAAACATGATGTCTGGTCTAGATGCAGTTAGGTACAATAAAGACCCAATCATGCTTCTATATAAAGTTTGATCAACCAAATCATCCTTCTCATCAGACATGACTGCTTTATTGGTTGCAATGGGTGTACTACATGGCTTGCAATCATCCATCTCAAATTTCTTTAAAAGTTCTTTGGCATATTTGCCTTGATGGATAAAAGTGCCATTTTGCAGTTGCCTTACTTGGAGACCAAGAAAGCACTGGGGTTCACCCATTGCACTCATTTCAAACTCAGCTGTCATGAGTTGCCTAAACTCTTCACACATTTTATTACACGTGCTTCTAAAGATGATGTCATCCACATAAATCTGGACAATCATCAAGTCCTTTCCTCTCCATTTTAGAAACAATGTTTTGTCTATCTTACCTCTTGTGAAACCAATGGAAATTAGAAAGGTGGAAAGAGTTTCATACCAGGCCCTTGGTGCTTGTTTCAGGACATACAAAGCTTTATTCAGCTTGTAGACATGATTTGGATTAAATGGATCCTCAAAGCCTGGAGGTTGACAAACATAAACCTCCTCTTGAATCTTACCATAGAGGAATGCACATTTGACATCCATTTGGTACACCTTGATGTTGTGGTTGAAAGCAAAGGCCAGAAATAATCTGATAGCTTCAAGTCTTGCTACAGGGGCAAATGTTTCATCATAGTCAATGCCCTCTTCTTGTCTGAAACCTTGAACCACAAGCCTAGCTTTATTCTTGACAACAATACCCCTTTCATCAGTTTTATTTTTAAACACCCATTTTGTGCCAATAGGACTTACACCCTCTGGAAATGGTACAAGCTCCCAAACTTGTTGTCTTCTAAATTGTTGGAGTTCCTCTTGCATGGCCTCTACCCAGCTGTAGTCTTTTAGTGCCTCTTGGTACTTGACTGGCTGATGGAGAGATAGAAAACCAGCAAAAAGACAAATGTTTTGGGATTGACTTCTTGTGAGCACCCCTTCATTGATGTTGCCAATAATTTGGTCTGGTGGATGAGATTTCAAGAAGATAAGATCTCCTTGGTATGGAACAATGGCGTTGAGTGGGGAGGGCTGCAGATGTGAATCATCTGAGCTAACCACTGCTGGTGACATTGATGATCCAGCAGTGGCTTCAAAAGGTGGTGGATAGGAGGTAATGGTGTGGACACATACTGACTTTGATCCACTGTTTGAGGACTTTTGTCAACAGTGTTTGATGATGTGGAAGCAGGAGTTAATGGGCTACTTTGATCAACAACTGTTGAGGTAGCAGTGGTTGAGCTTTGACAACTGTTTTGAACAACTGCTGCTTTTCCCATTGTGGCAGACTTTTGTTGAGGAATGATGATCTCATACCCATAGTCTGGTGATGAATCCTCTGATGGTCCTGCACTGTTAGTCTTGACAACAGTATTTTCAAAAGTGAATTTATCAAGATCAAACAAATCTGCAGGGTTTGCTGGGATCTTTATTGATGAAAGTTCATTGAACTTTACATTCATAGTCTCCTCCACTGTTTTGGTCCTTGTGTTAAACACTTTGTAGGCCTTAGAAGTGGTTGAGTATCCCAGATGATAACCACAATCAATTTTTGCTGCAAACTTTGAGATAGAATCTTTTAAGTTTAAAATGAAGCATGGGCAGCCAAAAACTTTGAAATATGAAATCAATGGCTTTATTTTATACAACAGTTCATAGGCAGTCTTTTGATGCCTGGGGTTGATTAAAACTCTATTTTGGACATAGCAAGCAGTGTTTACTGCCTCTGCCCAAAAAGTTAATGGCAAACCTGAATCAGCAAGCATGGTTCTGGCAGCCTTAATCAAGGTCCTGTTCTTTCTTTCAACAACCCCATTTTGTTCTGGTGTTCTTGGAATGCTATATTGCCTCACAATTCCTTTTGACACACAGAAATCATCTAACTCCTTGTTCCTGAACTCTGTGCCATTGTTACTTCTGAAGATTTTTACTGGAAGGTCAAACTGCTTTTCAACCTGTTTCACAAAGTCTTGCAGAATGCCTGCAGTCTCATCTTTTGAGTGTAAAAAGTAAGTCCATGTAAACCTAGAAAAGTCATCAACAATAACCAAACAATATCTCTTTTTCCTAAGACTCGTGATTTTAACTGGGCCAAACAAATCCATATGAAGCATTTGCAAACATTTGGTTGTTTTGGACTCATCAATGGATTTGTAGGAGCTTTTATGTTGTTTTCCTTTTAGGCAGGAAACACAATGCTCAGGATAGGTGAACAGTTTTTGAGGTAAACCTCTTACTAAACCCTGTTTTGAAATTTCAGTGATTGTCTTGAGATTTGTGTGCAGCTAAGAACAGACAGGCATCAGTTCTGGGGCTCTCTTTTGACATACCGACCACATAAACATTGCCACTTCTTTAAGCAACAAGTTTTGTTTTTCCAGTTTTTATTATTGCTTCAATATTTTCAACCATTTCTGGTCCAACAATCCTACAACACTCCTTTGTGAAGAATGATCCATACCCCTTATCACTCATTTGTGAAACACTCAGACCCCAGAACTTTCCCTTTACTATTATTACCAAAGGATATATCACCCCCTCCATGAATTTTGAAATCTTTGAGAAGGGCTTTACATCCTATCATGTGCCTGGAGCCTCCACTATCTACATACCAAAGGCTATCTAAGCATGCAGAAGCTCCCTTAGCAGCAGCCATCATGGCACAATCACATTGATGATCACCTTCTTCATCAGCTCTAACTTCTTTCTCACCTGCTTTCTTCTCTTCCTCTTCTTTGGACCAGGGGTCAGACAGTGGTTCAATCAGAGTTTCTTAATTTTCATCCAGCAGTAGTTCACCAGCAACTGCAGTAACCACTACTTCAGCCACTTCATCTACTGTTTCATCACTTAGCTGTTCACCTTCAGTATCCACCCCTTCTGGTATTGAATCTAATGCCATCAAACAAAATTCATCATTAAAAGTATCATTAGAAGCATAGAGTGCAAAATTTTCATCACCAAGCTCATCAGGCATGCTGCTCCAGTCAACAAAGCCTTGAGTGAAAAAGCTTTGCTGATCTGGTTGTACCACTGTTGGAGCAGCTTGTTGAGGTGCAACAGGTTGCACTTGTGCCTGAGGGACAGGGGCTTGAACATACTGAATTTGTGGAACAGTGGTTTGAACATAATGCACAGGCACAGGGGTTGCAGCATAGTGAGCAGTGTTAACATGTGCTGCAGGGGTATATTGGGTATAGTGCACAGTGCTTTGATGTTGTGGTCTAGGGTTTGAGCTGGGATGAGTTATTATTAGACCAGTGGTTTGACTCCTGCATTCCCTAGCAAAATGACCTAGCCTATTGCACTTGTAACACTTCAGTTTTGATTTATCCAACCCCACTCTTAAATTCCCATGTAACACTGGGAATTTTCTCCCTGTTCTTTTATAGAATTTGCTTGTTCTTACACTAAGCAAAGCCAATTGATGCAAAATGTCCATCTCCTCTAAGTCAGTGGGATCAAAGTGTTGCAAATCATTTAGTTCAAAACACAAGTTATCTGACATCTGGTTTTCACAATTTGCAGTAAAAGCATAATTTGCAGAGTGAGAATCAGAGTTGTTAAAATTTCCACCAGCAGTTATATCAATAAAATGATCAAAACTCTGATCCTTACTACTGCTACCAGATTCCTCCTGACCAAAAAGAGATGTGCTGCCAAATGCATAGTCATCAGCAACTTTGCCAGAATCTTGTAACTTCTTTTTCTGGTTTAACTCCCTTTCATAGGTCAGGAGTCTACCATGAAGTTGGGTCAGGGTCAGATCTTTGAACTCAACTGAATTTCTAGTTACAAAAGCAATTGTGTCCCATTTTTCAGGTAGTGATCTAAGAAACCTGCTATTTTGTGTTGTATTAGGAAATGTAACTTTAACAATTCTTAGCTCACTAATGAGACAGCTAAATCGCTCAAACTGTTGGGTCAATGATTCACCCTTGATGTGACAAAAGGTTTCATACTGCTGATTCAGAATTTCCCTATTATTTTCAATAACTTCTTCCGTTCCCCCAAACTGTTCCTTCAGTGCATCCCATAGCTCTTTGGCACTGTTACAATGTAACAGTCCAGCATAGATTTCATTGGGTAATGTAGATGCAATGATGCTAAATGCTTTGGCATGGAGTTCGAACTTTTGGAAATCAGTTTCAGTATAATTTTCAGGTTTTTTAGGTTCGAACTTCTTTGTATCCTCAGCACTTGGCACCATGGGAACGTGTGGTCCAAAAACAACAGATCTCCAACATCCAGTATTTTGTTGAGCAAGGATGTGACCCATCCTTCTCTCCCAGATGTTGTATTCATTACATTTAAGCATGGGTGGTTTGAAAAGAGAGCCAATGTTATTCTTATCATCTTGTGATTGTGACGTCATCCTGGTTGTTTCACAAGCACTGATTAATCAACTTTGATGGTGATTAAACCTTACCCTGTTTTTCAACAAAACGAACAAACTATCAGTATCAACGATTGTGAGCTGAACTATTTATGTCAAAATGATTGTTAAATCAAATTTGACTGTCTTGGCTCTGATACCAATTGTTAGGATCTGAGTTTGGTTTTAATTGTGTTTTACATTTGAATTAAGATGAACAATGAATGAGAAATGCAGCGGAATATTAATGGAAACAAACTTTTCACAATCAAACAGGAGAATTGCTTTCAACACACATTTTCAACAATGAACCGAATGATTGAATTTATTTCATCAACGATTACAATTGCATGTATGCAACAAACTCCCCCTCAGCCTGAGCTCACAATGATTTGTTCGTACAGGAAGAAAGATGGTGAAGAGCTAATAGAACAGTACAGAGTACTATTCTATTTATAGGCACGGACAAACCACTGAGGCATCTTAGCTGACGTCACCATGAAAGTGACATCTAACCTCCTAACAAACTCTAACATCTGATCTATACAAGTACTACTATGCTAACAACTGATATTACAATACATTACATAAAGACAAACTTAACTACTGCTGAATCCTTCCACTGATGTGAACCCAGCAGCACTTGATATAACCAGCAGTGCTTGACTCATAGCAGTAGATTGAACAACAGGGCTTTAGTCTTCATTAGTCATTAACTTGATCAATAGTTGTAGGTCAGCAGTTGTACCGATCAGTGGATTGGAGGTCATCAGATGTTGAAATCACTTTCAAGGGGAGAGACTTGATTACATAACATCTGCTTATTCTGGATCCACTGCTCTGATCCAGTTTTGGCTTTAATTATCTGTTCCTCTGATAGGGTTCAATCCCAACACGTGCGCTCAAGTTAAAGTCGAACACCAGAAACCGTTAGGTTTGCTTCAACAGCCTGAACTTCCCACATGGAAATGGGAAATGGTAACCATGGATTTTATCACTAAGTTACCAAAGACAAAGCAAGGAAATGATACTATTTGGGTTATAGTCGACAGGTTGACTAAGTCAGCCCACTTCTTGCCGATTAAAGAAACTCACAGCTCTGACAAGTTAGCTCAGCTGTACGTGGATGAGATTGTATCTCTTCATGGAGTGCCTGTGTCTATTATCTCTGATAGGGATACAAGATACACATCGCATTTTTGGAAAAGCTTTCAGTAATCCTTAGGCACTCGATTAAATTTCAGCACTGCATATCATCCTCAAACAGATGGGCAAAGCGAGCGTACGATTCAAACACTCGAGGATATGCTACGAGCTTGTGTTATTGATTTAGGAGGAAGTTGGGATGATCACCTTCCGTTGATTGAATTTTCATACAATAATAGTTATCATTCGAGTATCCAAGCAGCACCTTTCGAAGCTTTGTACGGAAGAAAGTGTAGGACGCCAGTTTGTTGGGCGAAAGTTGGAGATGTCCAACTATCAGGACCTGATATAGTCCTAGAGACGACGAACAAGATTGTTCAGATCTGTGATCATCTCAAAGCTGCCAGGGATAGGCAGAAAAGCTACGCAGACAAAAGGCGTAAACCTCTAAAATTCGAGGTAGGAGATAAGGTGTTACTCAAGGTGTCACCCTGGAAAAGGGTGATGCGTTTTGGCAAAAAGGGCAAGCTAAGCCCTAGATACATAGGACCATTCGAGATCATCGAATGTGTCAGAACTGTAGCTTACAAGTTAAATTCACCAGAAGAGCTCAGTGGAATACATAATGTGTTCCACATCTGCAACCTAAAGAAATGTCTAGCCGATGAGTCGCTAACAATGTCGCATAAGGACGTGCAGATAGATGAGAGCTTGAAGTTTGTTGAGAAACCTTTGTCGATCGAGGATCGATACGTTAAGAAGCTTCGAAAGAAGCATGTGCCGATTGTAAAGGTAAAATGGGATGCCTGAAGAGGCCCAGAATACACGTGGGAGGAAGAATCCACAATGAAACAGAAGTACCCTCATTTATTTCAGTAAATCTCGAGGTCGAGATTTCTTTTAAGGGGGTGAGGATGTAACACCTCGTAAAATCACGACCAATATAATTAAGACACGTGTCATGGACTTTAAAAGTGTAATAGATTGATCTGGAGAGACTAAAATTGTCAAACAATGTAAATATGTTAGTAAAAGGATCCAAAGTGTCAACATGCCATTCTTGTGCCTCTGTTTGACCTCACACGATGTTCGTATTCTTTAACGAATAATTTGTCGAACCTAGAAAGTCGTTTGTGCTTAAAATAAGGATTTTACGAAACATAAGGGTTAAAAGTGTCAACATGTTAAATGTTACATCTGAGTGACCTTTTAACAAACTCAAAAACATTTTAATAATTATATATTTTGCTCTCAAGAGTATCGGATATTAATTTTGTGGAGTTTCGAAGAAAACAAGACTTTTCGGGTGATCGTACAACTAATCGGGAGCTTAACAGAGTTAGTTTATGACCCAAGGTCCTTAATAGTTAACTATGGGGGTCCTAAATGCAATAAATAGAAGTTAAATAAACTTATTTTGGACTAGGGATCAAAATTGAAAAGTTTGAAAGTTGATTTCCGGTTAAGAAGGAGCCTTGTGGCCCGCATAGACTCCTTAAGAGTCTTACGCGGCCCGCGTAAGAGTGCCAGATGCAGAAAACATGCACAGCTGCAGGTTCTGTCAGTTCCACCGCCTTTGCATGCTTGTATTCGGTACCAGGGCCTGAGCCAACAGTTTTTCATGCACTAGGGACACCTGGTAACATCTGGGATCAATGTAGGGACATGTGGAGTGATCATATGAAGTGAAAATTACTATATAAAGGCTTGTGTTCATGAGTTCATTTGCACATTCTCAAAAATTACTTCAAAAATCATTCTCTGGAGTCCCTTGGAGCTCTAGGAAGTTTTCCTCAGTTCATATTTCGTGCTAAGTGTTCTTGTAAGCATCCTTAGCCTCTCTAGTTTAAGTTTTATTAGCTTAATAACCGAAAGTCAAAGTTATCGTAATTAAGCTTTGACTTTGTGATTAATCACAAACGGTCCAGCCATTATTCGAATTGAAAGTGGCTATGAGTTGGTAATTATGCAGGTAATAAACCCTTAAAAGGGCACCTACTGATTATCCCTTTTACTTGGTCGATTGTCGGGTCAAACTTATTAATAAAAAGTCAACAGAACCAATTTTTGCAAATTAATTCATAACTGATAATGTAGAGGTTATGGAACATGTTTTAACACTAAAATAACTTGGTAAATAATATAAGAACATGTTTAGGCATGTTCAACCCGAAAATTCTAAGTTTAGGTTCGGTTCGCAACTGAAAGTCGCAAAAGTAGACTTTTGCTTTGACTTTCAGTTCTGGCCCGATTTAGCTTAGTTTAGATATGCCTTAGGGTTCCATTAGGACCATATTACATGTTAGTATAACCCGCTGAGATTATACAATATGGTTCCTTTGTAATCCGAATCATTTGCATGTTTCCGTTAATTGCTTAAAAGTTGACCATTATGCCCTTTTGATTTAAAAACGAAATTTTTGAAAATGTCAGAGGATAAAAACCTTTATTACTGATATTTAAGTGTGTCCTAAAAATTTGACATCAGTTATTGGTCCAAAATAGGAGTTATGCAAGATATCGTAAATGAAGGCCCTTTTATTAATTAAATGGCATTTTCAGCATAAATCACATCCAAACCCAATTTTTTGACACCGAACTTTATACCTACTATTAAGATATAATATTTAGGGATTTTTTTTTGAATTTTAAACTGATCAAAACATAAAGTTCTAGTGTAAATTCGGTATTGACGAAATTGCCCTTTTCATTGATTAAATGAGTTTTATGTATCATTTTGACACCAAAACTTTTTCTACTAATTTCATATGATAAATAAAATATTTTAAGCTGTAGAAACTGATCAGGACTTCAAAATTTTATAAACATTTCAAATATCGTCAAATACCGACTTTTACGCCTATTAAGCACATAGTATGGTTTAAAACCATGTCTAATGCCAAAAACTTGTTACCTACTGATGTTATAAATAAATTTATAAATTTTAACAGTAAGCTTAAGTCTTGAACTCAGATTTCCAAATTCAACCCTTAAAGCATATGTGAAATGACCAAAATGCCCCTACGGTGCATAGTTTGGCCATAAACAATTAAGTACACATATGTATGATATCTTGCTGTTATAATCACATAAAATAAATCTTTTCACAGAAGGTTTTGGACCAGATCTTCAGTGTATATTTAAACCTCTTTTATAAACTTTAAAATGACCAAATAAAATGACCAAAATACCCCCATGGGGCTTAAATTGATTTTAAATTAATTTTGGGCATAACTGAAGATATCCTACTGATATCACAACAAATTAAAAGCATATTAACTTGTGGAACTTGTTCATGACTCATTTGGTTACCCGTTATGCATTTTTCGCGTTCGTTACGGTTTATGTAACTAGTTTGCATAAATTAACCGAAACGGGTTAAACCTTATCATTTTTACTTCAAAATCCAGAATGTATTTAGTTTACCCATTTTATACAAGTCCTCATACTTGTTGGGTCTAAATCACATTCTAATCCGGTCTTCGCTTAATCTTGCGTTTTGAACCGTATACCTTTCTTTAAAACTAACCGGTCTAAGTTATAACTTAAATAAGACCCGTTAGAAATCTAATAGGTTATTAAAACCTTCGTTCCAGATTAGGAGCCCGGTAAAAGCTACTTGCACTTGCTAATTTGACATACGACTGGGATTAAAATTTTATTTTAGCTCATGTAGATACTTTTAACTTATTTTCCGTTATACGGGCTTGGGATACGGTATTATAAGAATACCGCTTGGTTGGGTACGTGGTTATTTAAATCGGATTGTGATTAATACATTTACATAACCCGTTTTAATCTGTTTTGTTTGATGCAATGCCTTTGGGGGGTTAATGACCATGTCCTGGATATCCTCGGCTCATTTAGAAATGGCCACGGCTTAAGAACGGGGTGTAAGCATACACCTGATAGTTACGTATGTATAAACGGTATCTCACATCTCTTGTGGGCATATACTTGTGGTGTGTCAATTAATCTAATCTGGCTCTTCTAACCGGGTCCCGAAAATGGACGACAAACATGTAAAACTGTATACAAGATTATTTAAATAATTATCCCAAGTTATAAAAGAATTTTGTGCACTGTGCATCTAAATCAATTTTATAAACACTTTTCAAAAAGAGTCAGTTAATTGTATTTACCAATGTAAACTGACGTATTTACCAAAAAGGTTAAGTGCAGGTACTACGCGAAATGGGCTGGCTACTCCTAGTATCAAATAAAGAGTCTTGCAAGCTTTTGATGCTTAAATCTGTTGAACAATATTTCTTTTTATTTTAGATCCGCCTGTGGATCCACTTACAATCCGTTGTGTAATATTTTATGTTACTTTCAACTCGGTTTGTATAAATTACTTTTAGACTTTCGCTGTGCATTTAAACTGTGATTATTGACTATGATGATATCAACTACGTCACGATACTCCCCACCGGACCCACCGGTAATACGTGAAAATATCGGGGTGTGACATCATGTGACAATTGGCCCTGATATTTCCTATCATCCATCCTTTTGCTATCTTCTTTAGCTATCAACTCAGCCTGACTTACTTTTAATTTCAGATAGTCATCTAAGTTTTTAGGCTGCCTATAGCCATAAAGAGATGGGAAGGATCTCTTTATAATGTGATGACTACATTGAACACATTATGAAGCACAAACCATACAAGGCAACCAGGTCCTTAGCAAAGTCTTCAAGTTTTCTGACTTTGCTAAGCTTATGTGATAACTGGCTCTGATATTTCCTGTCATCCATCCCTTTGTTATCTTCTTTAGCTATCAACTTAGCATGTCTTACTTTTAATTTCAGATAGTCATCTAAGTTTTTAGGCTGCCTACGGTCAAAAACATAGTTAATACAACTTGTTTTTGGAAAAGAAAAGAAGAAAATGTCATCCAAAATCATGATAGATTAAAAGTGAAGCAAGTATGGGTTCCGAAAACTTACTAACCTGTATATTTTCTTGTTTGATGTTGTATATCGGAATAAAATGGCTTCGAGTGGTGATAGAGCTCATTTAATGCATGACGGATCTTGAAGGGGCTTCTCAAAGACTGCAGACTCGTCAATGGTGAATTTTGTATTGCTTACCTGTGCTGAATAAGGAGGAAAGCTAGTTGAACTTAGACACAATCTCTCTAAGAAGATATTCACCGTGCTCTAGATTTATACTATAATCCTATGAGCGCATCACAAGTCCATGACAAAATAATATTAGTTCTAATTAACTATGCAGAATGTGTCCAACTATAAAGCTCCTCACAGCAACGGGCTGACATCTTCACGAAAGCCTTTGACAAAACCCGTTTCAACCAGTTGGTAACCTGGTTGGAAATTGTTAATTTCCTTGAATGGAAATGAATTTCGCCGTTTATCACTATTTGTACATTCTCTATCTTTTAAGTGTTTGTTAAAAAACGTTTGTTTAAAGTAAAACAACTATCTTAAAACGTTGCCCACCAAAAAGATTTTCTGTTATTTAAAATTTCATTTTCGGGCAATGGACTTACGAAAATAAAATTTTAGGGGGGGAGCTAATGCAGAAAATCAAAAGTTTGATGCTTGTGTCTGACACATGTTAAAAGAAATGATAGAAAATTGCTAACACTTTGTCGTTTCTTGAAAAGAAGAAAACAAAAGGAATCGGGGTGCTAAGCAACAATGTGTCAGTAGATTCAGCAATACCGACGAGTAAACTGCGAATAGGCAACAAAAGATAAAGCCTACACAAAAATTCTGGATATCCACAGCATTATGCATCTTGTGGGTAACACGTTGCAGCATATGGCTTAGTGGTCTTGAATCTTGCGTTGACAGATTGCCAAAGTCTGAGATTTCGGGTCTTTATATTAATTAATCATTCGGAGATATCATAGTTATTCTTCTGCTGCATCCAGATATATGCTGACCTAGACGCTATGATATCCTTTCGATCCAAAACGGCCAAAAGCCTAAATTGAAGAAGCTTTCATAGAATTCATTCAAATGCGGAATAATACATAATTCGTACCGTTTCCGGTATCTGTCTCAGCCCTCGGTAGATATTAGTCTCTCTGCTATACGGAAGTACTGACCTGATCACCAATTATCTATCATTGAAAAGCAAACCGAATGAAATCAATATACTCACCTGCTATGAGGAACCTTTGCGCATACCTTGATCACGGGGGTATGTCCTGATGTGGGACTTACAGGCATAATGTTTCTATAGCTTGTGTGGGGGCCATCGAATTTTTGTCAATATTAGCAAAACATGATAACAAGTTCACCGAAAGCATGTTGAAAGAAGGATGCATGGATTTAAATACTGACAAATTTTCTTATACCTTGATTAACTGAAATGAAAATTTAAAGATCTGACAAGTGTTGACAATGTGATCTTTTGCAGGAAAGTCGACGAGTGTTAAAACAAAAAGGAAATAAGCAAAAAAGGAACCTCCTGGTTTGAAAAATGAATTTCGGAGTCCAAATTGCCCAAGTTTTGAGCGTTTGTAAATATTTTCCAAGTTTTTGTGCATTTTTAATCATAATGGGCATGTTTTTCGAGAAAGTTTGAAATTTTTGAGCGTATTTGATATTATTTTGAAAATCATCAAAGTTGTTCTAGGAGTCGGTGTAATTATCTAACCAGCGTATTTGTTAAATACGCTGGTAACCGTCATTTATGTATAAAAGCCCCACAACTATCACAATTTCAAAAGTTTTCAAAATCTTCATATCTTTCTCTCATCTACACCGATAAACATCAACACTCTAAAACATCTTTCATCTTCTGATTTCAGTGTTTTATAAGGATTCAAGGTATAAGTCTTCATGTTTAAAGCAAAGTTTTCGATTGATTGAATGAACGAAATCAGTGGATTGTCACTTGATTAGGATTAAAGTTTATTGTGTTAATATGTGTTGGATGTTGAAAAGTTTTCATGAACTTCTCTTCTCTTTGAAAACCCCTCTTTCAAAATCGTACATTTTATTGATATGATCATCGATCTGATTGTTAGACTTAGGAAATAATCATTGCACTCTTTACATTCGTCATCAATCATTGCTGTAATGTTTTGTTTCGGGGGGTCAGGGTTTGAATCGGATCTGGTTAGGGTTTAAGAAGAACAATATGCATGCAGCGTAGATATCGATGAATATGGCGTATTTGGGTTGAAGACAGCGTATTTAGGGAGATCTAGAAATTGGGTAGAAAAGTCTCGAACGTGGGTTCGAGCAACCGGTGTAATTGACTATTACGCCGGTCAGTCAGCATAGATGAGCTACTACAATGCGTGATGTCTCGTAAACAAACTTATCTACGCAATCGGACCCAGCGTGTTTACACGCATTCATGATCAAATTAATGTCTCATATTCCGCGTATTTGACTTGAGAAACTAGTGTATCTGTTCTTCATTGCCGGCATATTTGTTTTTATCAGTCAAAATCACCTTGAACCTGGCAGCGAAGATGCCAGCGGAGTTGATCATTTTTTTAAATACTATCTTTTCAACCATTATACATATTATACATATTTTATTTTATCTATATTAATATATAAAATTAGTATTATTGAAAATGTAAATATTTTTTAGTTTTAAGATTATATATATATATATATATAATTTCGTAAATATATTTGTAAATATACTAACTAACTAACTAACGTTTACTTTTCAAATCCCAAATTTCTAACTTAGCTCGTTTCCATGTTTTTCACAGAATGGTGAAAGTAATCCTTTGGGATAATACGTATAAGCATAATCAGCCAATCAAGCTTGATCTATTACCGAATGAATTTGAAGACGAAGCCGAATGGATAATTTCAAGTAAAATCAGTCATGATGTTCAAGCAGAACCAATCATATACCGAATTCACATCGAAGAGTTTTGGCAGACTGCAAAAGTGGAAACAGTGAACAAAATCAAAAGAATATCCGATTGGCAATAGTTCAGAACAAGTAAGTTATTGTAACAGAAGATAGAATTCGAAGAGTTTTAAAACTTGGTGACAATCATGAAGATCCGATTGGGTTAAGGAAATATGACATCCTAGACGTTTTCCGAGGAATGAATTATGTGGGTGACTTCCAGCACAAAAATGAAATCGAAAGAAACGGATTGACAAGAGACTGGAAATTCATTTTGCATGTGATTGCAACGAGCATAACGTACAGAAAAGGTGGTTACAACGGTTTAAATCTGGAGTGGTCAGCAGCCATGCTGAACTTATGCAGAAGACAAAAGATCAACTTCTCTAGATTAATCTTTCTTTACATGGCTGAAAATGCAAATAGAAATACATGGACCATGTATCCTCGCTTTGTCCAATTGTTGATCAACTACTAGCATCTAGAGCTGCCAAATGATGGCGATTTATATAAGTTTCAAATGCCCACAAGCTGTCAGATCACCTAACTAAAGACAAATGAATGGGTGATGCTACACGACTGGATGTACAAGGCTGAAAGACTTCTACTTGTGAAAGCAGCATATAAGAAGTACAGGGATGGAATCAAAAAGAAAAATAAAAGGGTCGTACAAGAAGAAGTGCATGAAGAAGAAGTTCAAGAAGAAGAAGAAGAAGAAGAACAGTTAATACGAAAAAGGAAAGGGAAACAGCCTGAGGAGGGTAAGCCATTGAAAAAGAAAAAGAATCCTCGAAATCCTGAAAGATTGTTCGGTGCAAGTATCAGGGCAGCAGAAACGCAAGCTCAAAGAGAACACATTGAGCATATGCGCGCAATTCATGAAATGGAAGAAAGAGAGAAAAGAGAAAGGAAAAGAGCAAGGAGAGAAATGACAGAGACTCCCGTTATGGTAACTGAAGAGCAAGAAAATTTGGACGACTTCGTTGTAAACTTGATAGTCGATCCTAATGAGGTGACGCCCAACAAAACTCCACCATAAAATAAGAAGAGAACAGAAGAAAGTTCTTCCAAATATGTACAAGCGAAACCCAGCAGAGTCACACAGCCTGCAGCAGCTCCTCGAAGAACGCGTCCCTTTCAAGAATTATACGACAAACTATCAAAAGATATTGGAGCAGGTCCAACAAAAGAAATCTGTCTTCTTAAACACCAAGTGAAATATACAAACGTGCTGATGGAAAAGTTGAAAGAGCAAAGGAAGAAAAATAGAGAGTTGACCGCATATATGACTGAACAAACAAGGTTCGTGAGGTTCAAGCAACACGAAATGGAGAAATTGTATAGGATTCTGAAGGAAGTTTATTCGAAAATCGAAATAGAGACTATGTTCTCAATCGCCGACGTGTTCGACTATGACAAATTTAAAGAAGAAGAAGAGAAAAGAAAAGCTGAAGACGCTGAGAGAAAGAAAAGACGTCTTGAATCGGCAGTAAACGTTAATGAAGACGTTGAGAGTGATGAAGAAGAGGTTGACAGAGATGAAATGCCAGCGAAATTTGTTGAATGGGGATTGGAGGATGATGTTTTGTATGAAATGGAAGATGGTGAGGAATTTACGCGACAACATCCAGAATGGTTTAGAAAGGAATGGGAGAAGCTCCCAGATTTTTATCTGGTGGTAACTGTCGAAACGACAGAGGTCACTAATAAAATCATCAGCTGGATGTACAGTAATCTGAAAGGGATGTTTATAGTAAAAAGGCGTGGCGGAGTGATACAATATTTCAAGACTGCTTTTGATTTGCAAACTCTTCCTAGATGGGACATCAGAGAACTTGGCAGGCTGGATATGCTGAACCCAGACAAAAGTAGCATCGATGCAGACTTCGAACGTTTAATTGCTAAAGAATGCAATTGGGGATTCCAAGTGTTCAAGGAACAACGCCCATGTCGTAGGGTTTCAAAAACAACAAAAGATCCCATTACAGGGAAATGGAAAGTGACGTGGGTGATTAATCCAGTAAAGGTCGTAACAAGGATCAAGCTTTCACCAGAAATTCCAGTTTCACTTAATAATTTCAAGAAATGGTTCTATGACGGCAAAACTGGTGAAGCTGTAATTAGATCAAACACTAATGAAGATATTAGAACTCTAGATCCAATGGATGTTTTTATGTTCGGGTTGTCAGATTTGAACGTGCTATATGCAAACTGGATACATGTCGGTGCTGGAAATGAAAACCTAGAAGAAGGCATGTTGTTCTAGAGGGCAGTCGAACGTGCCTGGGAACGTAAAAGAGAAATAATAGACTTCGTAAAAAGGATGGAGAAACAAAAAGAGATAGAGGAAGCAAAGAAAAAGGAATAAGCCAAGAAAAGGGAAGAGGCAAGGAAAAAGAAGAAAATGGATAAGAAGAAAGAAAAGTCACCCGCGAAACCAAAGGAGCCCTCATCCATCCCAGTTTCTGCAGAAACACAACCTCCAGTCTCATCCACATATGAGGCCATTGTGGAGGATCCTCATACATCAAGTGAAGTTATTATAATTCAAGAAACAATAAGTGAAGCTGCTCAACCTACTCCAGAATCAACAACAACCGAAGTCATTTTGGAATAATCACCACCTGAACCCACAACAGAAGAAGCTGCAAGCAATACAGCAACAGAAACTGAAGAATGAAAGATTTCTCAAGTACGCAATGATCAGGGGGGATATTGTTAGGTCATTTAAGATCTTTGGTACTTGTTTAGATTAGTTCTGGAATGTTTTGTTTATGTTTTGTAGCTTTTAGAAGGCTTAGGGGTCGATTATGTAATATTTAGAAAGTTGTAAGCCTGACCCGGAGTATTTAATGTTCTGGCATAATTATTAATTACGCCGGTTGGTCAGGCACTATATATATGTGTTATATGAAACCCTAGTCAAGGTTTTGGCCAGTTCTTTGGTGAAAAACTCTTGTGTTGTGCTTCTCTTGATCTTTCTTGTGCTTATCCGAATTTCCAGGTTCTTGTTAGTGATTATATCAGTTGGGAATCAATACAACACTTGTTGTTAAACATCAAACCAAGATCTTCATCTTTTGAGTTTTCTTGACTTTTACATATTCAAGCACCTAATCAGTAGGTGTTTGGATCAAAACAATCAAACCACTGTGATCCAGATTGATTTTGGGATCTACACTCCTCCCATAGTCATTTTCTGCTCAACACTTCCAAGTAAGTGTTTCTCATAAGTTCTTTTATAGTTATTTTGAATATTTGAAGTATAAAGTCAAACAGCTGACTTTCTGTTTGACTTTCACTTCTAACCATTTTGGTCAAGGTAAAGTTCAAACCGAACTTTCCTACGTAATCGTAATAACGATGGTATGATCCCTCTGGAATCAAACCATTGGATTATTACGTTTACTAGTTGAATTGTTAAGTCGAGCATGCTACGTAAAAGTTAAACTTTTGAATAAATTGCATAAATGATGTTAACATGCTCAACTTGTCCAATTCAGTTTAGAGTCTCATTCTATGTCAAAAGTCAAGCAGTTTGACTTTTGCTTTACCTTTTGATTCTGACCTATTTGGTCAACGTTAGGACCTATTTTAAACTTGTTTTAGGACTTAATATTGCTGAGTATAACTCACTGAAGTTATACCATATGTTCATTCAGTTTGATAGGTTAAATGAGAAGTCTTGAAATTATTATTAACAATGACCACAATACCCTTATGTGGTCAAAGTAGGTAAATAAATGGTTTTAAACTAAACCAAACTATAATATGACTTTAGATCAGTATGTACTTCAACTAAAAATATATTTTTGATACTTAGACATGTCATAAGCCCATCTGACCTTCAAAACCTGTCTTTATGCGCATAACTAGTTATGCGAACCTAGTTCGCATAAACTAGGCTTAACGGTTCAAAATCTTTTAAAACTTTCCCAAATCGAAATGTTGGTTTAATTAACCTTTATCCAATGAGTCCTTACACTTGGATAGGTATAAACCACATTCTAATCAATCTACGCTTAATCTAGCGAATTAATCTTTTTCTTATGTAACGGGTGGTGTGAAAGGAACTAACCTTTGACCCGTATTCATCCTAACAGATAACTGAGTCTCTTCACCCTGGACTACAGAACCCCCATATATTCAGACTTGAGTTTAATTACTTTGTCTTTACGGCTTTTACTATACTAAAACCATTATGGGTTGGAAGCTAGCTAAAAGGTAAATACTCTTTACTTATTTTCTTTTAAAACTTGGGGTATGACGAATACGCCACTTGGAGCAGGGATTACATAAATGGGTCGCCTATGATAACCTATAAATATAAGAACTTGGTTTAATCCGATATATTTGATAACTGAAACAATTGGAGGTTATTGGTACCGTGTCCGGGCGTCCCGACTCATGAACTATTATGGCTATATAGAATAACGTGTCGGGGTAGGCATATTGACTGTAAGACACGTTATTCAACTTTGGTGTGTGCCTTAATCATTAAAGTACTGAAAATGACCGGCTTTGATATCTGGTTCCCATTGTATGACAAATATGTAAAGCTGGTGACAAGACAAAATCCCAAGAAATATTAAATGATTACCTACAGGTTTTCTCTATGTATAAAAATCATTTTTGAAAAACTATTTTCAAAATGAGTCTGCTAATTGTATTTACCAGCGAAAGCTGGCGTATTTTCAAAAGATTGAACTAAAGGTACCGAACCTTGAAAATTAGGCTGGGAATCTGGGTCAGCTATGATAAAGGCTATGGAATTTGCAACTCCTAGCTTAAGGACTATGATGTCTAAGCTTCGTTTTGTCTCGATCCCACCTGTGGGCTTTTATTTGAACACTTGAACAACATGTACTTTGTATATTCAGACACTTTTAAATGTTATGAATATTTTTACTCTTAATACTTCTGTTGCATTATTATTTAAATTGTGATACTGTTATCCAATCGTCACGACCCATCCGCGCCCACCGAAAATCGGGGTGAGACAGGTTGGTATCAGAGCCCACAGTTTGAGTGAATTAGACTCTAGCCTTTTGTGTCTAAACTCAAATATCATAAGATGCAGATTCCATAATACTATTATGAGTTCTAGACCTGAACCAAGGACTACTCCTCTCATTATATTTAGTTATTGATTTTATGAATGTTTTACAATTCCGTTGAGACGTCGTAGATGGGGCAAGGAATCTATGTTGGGTCGCGGATTGAATAGCTTGAAGTTCCATATGGCGAACTACACTATTTTGGAGATGGTGACTCCAATATGAGGATGCTAAACCTCATCACCAGATACTATTTCTCTTGATATTCCTTTGATATAACTCTAGATCCATACTATTTACTATCATTGGAACCCACTAGTACCTTCTCTATGATAAATCCTCACCTAGAAAACTTTAACGAACCATTGAACCCTCCAACATCAAGAAGGGTGAAACAAGAAGAGGAATAGCGTCTGTGACGAAAAAGGGGATAATTACTCTTTTTATTTTATTGTGTTTTGTTTTCCAAAAGTCCACTTATGGACAATGTTGTCTTTCAATTCCAAAAGTCCTTATAGGACAATGTATTGTAATATCTCGATTTAATGAAATCCAATTTCGGTTTCTTTTCTATTATTTAATTGATCTGCTTCTAATATCCCAAATTCTTACTGATGGTGATATAGCTCCCGACTAAATCAAATGGCGAGCCGAAATACTGGTAATGTATCTAAAAAGAATGGTAGTGACGACTATGATCACCAAGACTGTTCAGATGGAGAAAATAATCGTCGATCCTTAATCACCGATGAAGTCGGCAAAGCTATGGCCAAATTCATGGCTAAGTTTAAAGGGTCGGAACTATTAGTACCAAAGGAAAAATCTGTTTCCAAACCTCAATCTAGAACTGAGAAGACTCACTACTCTAGATGAAGTCGGCAAAGCTATGTCCAAATTCATGGCTAAGTTTAAAGGGTCGGAACTATTAGTACCAAAGGAAAAATCTGTTTCCAAACCTCAATCTAGAACTGAGAAGACTCACTACTCTACAACTAAGAGTGAGCAAACTGTCAAGAACATTGTCAACACTAAGTACCGTAGCTCTAAGGATGGGTGCACGTATAAGTATTTCGTCTCATGTAAGCCCCGTGACTTTACGGGTGAAAAGGGAGCCATTGATGCTTTAAAATGGCTAGATGAGATGGAGACCGTGATTGATATAAGTGGTTGTGCTATCAAAGCCACTATCAAGTATGTGTCCCAATCCTTCAAGGAGGATGCGTTAACCTGGTGGAAGGCACTGATCCAATCCACGGGCAAGGTTGCACTGTACAACCTAAGCTGGCCTAAATTCATGGAACTAATCCGGAGACTTATTGCCCGCCTCACGAGGTGGAGAAAGTTGAATTCAACTTTCTTAAGTTAACCATTAAAATCTCAACTTCCGAGCTTATGTATCTGATTACAACTCTCTTTCAAGACTTGTACCATATCTGGTTACTCCCAAGTCGAAGCGCATTGTGCAATTCATAGGAGGACTAGCTCCAGAAATCAAGGGGATGGTTAAATCCTCCAAACCTGCAACACTTAGATCAACTGTGGATCTAGCTTTATCTCTCACCGAGGATGAGAAATTGATGAGAGTGACCAAGACTGATGGTGATAACAAGTGGAAACGTAATGACACTTCTGCCAGGGATTCCAAGAAGGGCAAGACTGTTCTAACTATAACCAGTCTAAGCCAACTGAGTAAAAGCCCAAGTGCGAAACCTGCGGGAAAAGGCATTTTAGGAAATGTCTGTTTAATCAGCCCAAAGGTTGTGGCATCTGTAAGCAGATGGACCACAAATCCCACGAGTGCAAGGATATGAAGAACGCCACCTGTTATGGGTCTGGCGAGAAAGGGCATATCAAGACTCACTGCCAGAAGTGGGCAACTGATGCCAAGAACAAGGCTATTGATGCTAAGAAAGGCAATGCTAGAGCCTTTCAGCTGACTGCGAGGGAAGCAATGAACGACGCAAAAGTCATTACGGGTATGTTTCTCGTAAATGACATATTTTCTAGAGTCTTATTTGATTCCGGAGTCGATAAAAGCTTCGTCGACTATACGTTTAGCAAACTTTTAAACTTACCCTTAAGAACTCTAGATGTCACATATGAGGTCGAAATGGTCGTTGGTAGTATAGAAGTAGCTTCCATGATTCTTGACGGATGCGCTATATCCATCAAGAACCAATTTATTCCTATTAACCTTTTACCTATGAATCTTGCGGGATTCGATATATTTTAGGCATGGATTGGCTATCCCATAACCAAGCCCGCATTGCCTGTGATAAGAAACTTATCGAGGTTAAATCCCGATCTGGTGACATACTCACTATCCATGGAGATCGACACTACGGATTGCCCGATGGAGCGTCTCTGCTCAAGGCATCCAGGTGCTTGAAGAGGGGGTGTGTCATTTACATGGCACATGTGACTTTTGACAAGCCAAAGCTGAAGATTGAAGATATTCCAATCATCTCGGAGTATCCTAATGTTTTCCCTGAAGATATACCAGGTCTGCCCCCGACTAGACTGTAACACCTCGTAAAATCGTGTCCAATAATATATTGACACGTGTCCCTAATCCTAATTATGTCAAAAGTTGGCTAAGAGGGACTATTTTTGCCAAAATAAAAAACTATGAATATGGAGGGACTAAAAGTGACAACATGCTTAAACTATGCCTCTGAGTGACTTTATACGGTATTCATATTCTCTTAATGAACCATTTGTTGGATAAACGAAACCGTTTGCGATTTAATTCAAAAGTTTGTGTAACAAAGGGTTAAAAGTGTCAACATGTTAATTCTTACCTCTGAGTGACCTTTTAACGAACCCGGAATGTTTGAAGCTCGGTCATACCCTGGGTATACCTAATATCTTGTATTTTATTGATATGAATGTAAAAATATCATTCGTTGCGCAATTTGGGTAGTTTTCGCGTTCGTTAAAGCATTCGTCGTAATTAAGCAAAAAACGCGATCGTACGACCGAACAAACCAACATCCACGACACTTTCAGGCATAAACCAAGTTACTTATGCCTTAACGCCTTTACGCAACCTAGAAAGTGGGTTAAAAAGGGTTAAAACGTCAAAACTCAACAAATCTTGTGCAGGGACTAAAGCTGCCAGCTCTTGAAACTTTATGTGAGTGTCGACGGGGCGCGACGGCATAAAACCACCGCAGTCGCGGGGCGTGACGCCCACATCTGGGCAGAAAATTTGTTCCCAGCAACAGCTAGTTGTATTTTCTTGATTTTATTATTATTATTATTATTATTATTATTATTATTATTATTATTATTATTATTATTATTATTATTATTATTATTATGCTTGGTGAACAAGATGAGTATCCTCTAAGTATGAAATCTAATACTAACATATGTTGTGATCATATTAATTCTTGGAGAATACTCAATACACTTGTCAGCATCCTAGAAATCCCTCAAACACTATAAATAGGTGTTAAGTTGATTTGAAAAACTTGCATCATTCTTCATTTCTTTCCTATACTTCTCTTGTGGAAGTTTCTGAGCAATTAGGAGCATCCCTTTGAGTTCTATTCAGTCCTAGGACCACTTGTAAGTGTTCCTTTCGTGACTTGTTCATTTATTAGGCTTTTAAAGCCGAAAGTCAAGCGTTTTCGATAAACGCTTTGACTTTCGGTTTAGACCTAAACGATCCAGCCATTGTTCACAATGAACATGGCTATGTGATTGTAATTAGGTAGGTGTTAATCCCTCAAAAGCGCACCTCCTAAGAATCACGTTTGCTTAGTCAATTGACTAGTCAACATATTAATATTTAAAAAACAAAATCAACTGATCAGTTTTTGAAATAATTACGATCTGAGTTTAGAAGTGTCCTAAAATATGTATTATCACTTAAACAACTTAGTAATAATTATTAGAACATATGTAAACATGTTCGGCTCGTCAATTCCAGTTTTAGGGTCGGTTCGCAACCGAAAGTCGCGAAGTTTGACTTCTGCGTTGACTTTCGATTATGACCCGAATTAGACTAGTATGCTACCGATTTAAGGTTTTGTTATGATCTTAATATGATGTAGCATAACCCTCTGAGGTTATATTACACGATCGTAATAGAAATTCTGAGTTTTATGCAAGTTTCCGTTAAAATGCCATACTTTAACTATTATGCCCTTTTTAGCAAAAATACGGTTTTAGACACCAATGAGCTTGCAAATGATTTAGGTTCTGATATGTTAACATGTTTAACATATTTTGATGTTATAAATCTGATCATAAGCTGAGTTTGCGTATAATGTCGTAAATTACGCTTAAAAGTGACTGAAATGCCCTTTAGGCGCATAGATCGGTTTTAAGCATAATTTCTCATACTAAACTCATTACCTACTGATGTAAAATCATAATTAGGATATTTTGGGATATCGAATCAGATTATAAACTGAGTTTAAGTACAAATTCTTGATTTATGTTCGTAAATGACGATAATGCCCTTATAACATCTAAAATGGTTTTAAAGCATAATTTTCATACAAAACATTTTGACTACTGATATGTCATATTAAATAACATATTTTAACGATATAAACCTGATCATAACATCAGTTTTCCTTAAACATCGTGCATATCGTCATTTAACGACTTTAACGCCGTTTCGGCGCATAATATGACTTTAAACCATATTTAGCAATCAAGACTTGTTACCTACTGATTTTATAAATCATTTTAAATATTTTTCAGTAGGTAGATGATGTAAACTTAGATTCTCAAATTAGCTTTCAAAACTATGTGTGAAATTTTCAAAATACCCCTACAGAGCATAGTTTGGTCTTAAACTATAAAACACACATATGTTTGATATCCTACTGATATTATATCATAAATAAAGTTTTTTTCATAGAATGTTTATGGTCGTAACATCAGATTATACGCAAGTCCCATTTATACGTCATTAAATGACCAAAACGCCCTTATGAGGCATAGTTTGATTTTAAAACCTTAATGGTATACAAGTTGATATCCTACTGATATTATAACTTGTTTAAAGTATATTGGCATATGGAACTTGTTCATGACTTATCCGGTTACTCGTTATCGCTTATACGCGTACGGTTAGACTTTCGTAACTAGTTTACGTAAGTTTACCAAAAGGAGTTTAACATTATCATTTTTATCTCAAAATCCAGAATGTACTTTGTTTACCCATATTATACAAGTCTTAGTACTTGTTGGGTTTAAACCACATTCTATTCGATGTACGCTTAATATAGCGAACATAATCTTAAGTATCGGGTCATATATAAAGGAACTACCTTTGGCATGAATACATTCTAACAGATAATAAATCTGTTCATTCTAGACTATAGTACCCCCCAGATAATCGGACTTGGGTCAATAATACTTAGACTTGCGGCTTTTTCCCAAATATAGTCTTATTGATTGGAAGCTAGCAAAAAGGTAAATACTCTTGACTTATTTTAGTGTAAACTTGGGATGGAAATTATGCCTCTTAGAGCGGTTATTACATAAGTAATTCGCCTATGATTGCGCAAAAATGTAAGAATACGGTTTAATATGTTTACTTGATAATTGAAATAATTGGGGGTTAATGATACCATGTCCGGACGACCCAATGAGTTAGTCAAGTATGTAAATCTGGTAACAAGAATAATCCCAAGATATATTTAAAGGATCACCTATGGGTTTTCCATATATATAAAACTCGTTTCGAAAAATTGTTTTCCAAGGAGTCAGTTAATTGTATTTACCAGCTTTGGCTGACATATTTTCAAAAGATTAAACTGCAGGTACCGAATCTTATTATAAGCTGGGAATACGGGTCGGCTAGAATGAAGGCTAAGGAATTTGTAACTCCTAATGCTTAAGGCCTATGATGTCTAAAGCTCTGTTTATTTAGATCCTGCATGTGGGCTTGTTTCGAACGCTTGTAATACATTTATACATTCAAGCTTTATTGAACTTATTAATTTTACTCCAATACTTCCGCTGCATATTATTGTATTGTGATAACTGTTATCCAACCGTCACGACTATACCCATCCGTGCCCACTGGGAATCGGGGTTTGACATAGACAAGTCGAGTTTAGGATCGACATCCTACCTGGGTCAGCTCCTGTAGCCAGAGCACTGTACCGTCTGGAACCCACTAAGATGAAGGAGTTGAAGGCACAGCTTGAAGAACTCTTAGAGAAAGGCTTTATACAGCCGAGTTCCTCGCCCTGGGGAGCTCCTATTCTCTTTGTTAAAAAGAAAGACGGTTCGATGCGAATGTGCATCGACTACCGTGATCTAAAAAAGATCACGATCAAGAATCGATATCTTTGTCGAGGATCGATGATCGGTTTGATCAGCTGCAAGGAGCCAGTTACTTCTCAAAGATTGACTTGAGATCTGGTTATCACCAATTGAAGGTCCGAAGTTAAGATGTTCCGAAGACTGCGTTCCGAACTAGATACGGCCATTATGAATTTCTCGTGATGCCTTTTGGGCTCACAAATGCACCTGCAACATTCATGGATCTCATGAATAGAGTCTTCAAGTCGTACTTGGATAAGTTTATCATTGTCTTCATAGACGACATACTTATCTATTCACGCAGTAAGGATGATCATGAGAAACATCTTCGATGTATACTTGGTCTGTTGCAACTGGAGAAGCTCTATGCTAAGTTTTCCAAATGCGAGTTTTGGCTCCGCGAAGTCCAATTTTTAGGACACATGATCAGTGAGCATGGTATCCAAGTGGATCCCGCTAAGATCGAAGCTATTATGAATTGGGATTCACCCAAAACCCCTTCAGAAATCCACAGTTTCTTAGGATTGGTAGGCTACTATAGAAGGTTCATGGAGAACTTCTCTCGAATTGCCACTCCTTTAACTGCATTGACCTGGAAGAATGTAAAATTCGACTGGGGTCCTAAACAGAAAGAATCCTTTGAGATTCTAAAACTGAAACTGAGCAATGCTCCTATCTTGACCCTACCTGAGGGGATTGAAGACCTTGTCATGTACTGTGATGCTTCGCACACAGGAATGGGTTGCGTGCTTATGCAAAGAGGCAAAGTGATTGCCTATGTATCACGTCAACTCAAGATACACGAAAAGAATTACACCACCCATGATTTTGAACTGGGTGCAGTGGTGTTTGCATTAAAGCTATGGAGACATTACTTGTATGGAACAAAGTGTATTATATACATGGACCATAAAAGTCTCCAACATCTTTTTAATAAAAAAGATCTTAATATGAGACAATGCCGATGGATGAAAACTCTAAATGATTACGAATATGAGATTCGTTACCATCCCGGTAAGGCATATGTCATCGCGGATGCTCTAAGTCACAAGGATAGGGCTAAACCAATTAGGGTTAATGCCAAAAGAATTGAGTTGCATACTAGCTTGACTGAAAAGCTATTAGAGGCTTAAGCAAGCCCTGCTTGAGGCAAATGCTCAGATTGAGGGATTAGGTGGAACTATGAAACAGTTGACACCTGGAAAGGATGGAATCCTAAGACTGAATGATAGAATCTGGGTTCCCATCTATGGAGGATTCAGAGAGTTGATTCTTGAGGAATCACATAACTCGAAATATTCATTACATCCAAGCGGAGACAAGATGTACAAGATCTGAAAAAGAACTATTGGTGGATGGGCATGAAAAAGTCCATAGCCACCCAAGTTAAGGCTGAACATCAGAGACCATCTGGTCTGCTACAACAATAAGAGATTCCCACTTGGAAATGGGAAATGGTAACGAGGGATCTGATTACCAAGTTACCTAAGACCAGTCGTGGCAGTGACACGATATGGGTCATAGTTGACAGACTGACTAAGTCGGCTCACTTCTTGCCAATCAAGGAAACTTACAGTTCTGACAAGCTAGCTAAGTTGTATGTTGATAACATTGTGTATCTTCTTGGAGTACCGTTGTCTATAGTATCAGATAAAGATACTAGATACACTTCACATTGCTGGAAAAGTTTCCAGCAAGCACTTGGTACGCGCTTGAAATTTAGTACGGCTTATCACCCCCAAACTGATGGGAAAATTAAGCGTACTATTCAAACTCTAGAAGATATACTACGAGCATGCACGATTGACTTAGGCGGTAGCTGGGATGAACATCTACCCCTGATCGAGTTATCCAATAATAACAACTATTACAATAGTATAAAAGCCGCACCTTTTGAGGCTTTATACGAGAGAAAGTGTAGAACGCCCATCTGTTAGGCTAAATTTGGTGAGGGTCAACTCTCTGGACCTGAGATTGTCCTTGAAACAACTGATAAAATTATGCAAATCAGAGATAGACTCAAGGCTGCCTGTGATAGGCAGAAGAGCTATGCTGATAAAAAGCGGAATCCTCTTAAATTCCAAATCGGGAACAAAGTAATGCTCAAGGTCTCGCCTTGGAAAGGCATAATGAGATTTGGAAAGAAGGATAAGCTAAGCCCTCTATATATTGGACCATTCAAGATAACAGAATGTGTCGGTTTCGTAGCTTACAGCCTTAAGCTACCAGAAGAGCTGAGTGGTATCCATGATGTATTCCATATCTCTAATTTGAAAAAGTGTTTAGCTGATGAAGCACTTGTTATGACTCATCATGACGTTCAAATTGACGAGTGCTTAAGGTTTATTGAAAAACCTTTGTCCATTGAGGACCGTGAAGTTAAAAATCTCTGCAAGAAAAAGGTTTCCCTCGTCAAAGTGAAATGGGATTCTCGTCGCGGCCTAACATACACTTGGGAGGTTGAATCCGAAATGAGACGGAAATACCCGTATCTGTTTGAATAACTCTCAAGGATAAGATTTCCTTTAAGGGGGTGGGGATGTAACACCACAAAAAATCCGTCCAATTATGTGACGACGCGTGTCTAATTCTCTAACTTATCCCAAATACGTGGAGGGAGAAACCTCCAACTAATCCCGCTTATGTGGAAGGAGGAAGGGCCTGCACTGCACGTTCACTGAAATGTGTCCCGAATCTCCGACTGATCCCGACTCTGGGAAGAAGAGAGACTTTTATTGTGCGTTAACTGAAACGCATCCCGGATGTCCAACTAATCCCCACTGCGTAGAAGGATGAGGACTAATATTGCATAAATTGATAACTTATTAACCTCAAGGGGTCAAAAGTGCAAAATTCTTATTCTTGAAGTCCTTACGGACCATAAGGCCATATGGCTTACAGACCGTAAGGCCATATGGCTTACGGATCGTAAGGTTAATTAAATACGGTCCGCATACGAGAGTGGTGGGCAAGCAAATGAGGTCATTATGGACCGTAAGGGCATAATGCTTACGGTCCGTAAGGGGACCTGCAGATCAAAAAAACAGTTGGCTGTTTGCAGCCTGTTTTGCCACCTTGCACCGACTTACCACCACCTTCTCTGGTTCCTACACCTCAATGGGCACTTGTACACATCTGAGAAGCCTCCTCAACACTTGGCATGATCTTGTGATGATCTTGCAACTATAAATAGGCCATGTTTTCTTCCTTTAACCTTACTCATTCACTCCTTTCTACTCTAACACTTCTTAGAGCTATCCTCTGGACAAGAGGACTCCTCCCATAGTCATTCTCTGCTCAACACTTCCAAGTAAGTGTTTCTCCTAAGTTCTTTTATAGTTATTTTGATTATTTGAAGTACAAAGTTAAACAGATAACTTTCTGTTTGACTTTAGCTTCTGACCATTTTGGTCAAGGTAAAGTTCAATCCGAACTTTCCTACGTGATCGTAATAATGATGGTATAATCCCTCTCTGATCATACCCTCAGATTATTGCGTTTACTAGTTGAATTGTTAAGTCGAGCATGCTACATAAAAGTCGAACTTTTGAATAAATTGCATAAATGATGTAAATGATTTCTATAACTTATAACTCACTTGCTTTGACATATATATATATATATATATATATATATATATAGGGTCAGGATTTAGAGAAAACGGGGAAAATTGTGTGAACGGTTATGGATCGTCAGATCAAAACAATCAATGGACAAGATTGTGCGGTGGCGTTTTCCTAAATAACATCAATTTTATTATGTGGGACGCGCTTCATTAAGGGTAAAAGGGTCTTTTACAGCTCAAATTCAAAACACCAACAAAAATGATAACACGCCATTCAAAAAAATAAAACGCCATTAAATACAAAACACTAAAAAGTAGTGATAAAACGCGTTGGAGATTACACGAAGAGGAAACAACACAGTAACTGAAATTCAGTTATTAACATTTATTAGAAGAAATTCCCACCTAAATTACGTGCCAAAATCATCATTATATAAATGACGTTAAACATCTTTTCCATAAATCACTTCAATCTATCATTCTGCAAAAACACCTTTTACCAAATGCCAATGTTCTCTAGAAATCACTCACTTTAAAACGCCGAAAAGATAGTTAAAAAAACCACAGATGGCATAGCTTTCACTGAATGGATTCTTCTCTGAGGTGGTAATCTCTATAATCTTTTGCTGAATGAGATGGATAAATATTCAAGAAAAAGAGACTGATGATAGTGATATGTCATCATGTGAGCTTTGTTCTTGATGAATATATGCATGGCATGAAGGGATCAACACAAGTGTAAAATGCTATTTTGGACCCTATTATTATAAATAGCATTCAAGCAAGAGTTGATCTTTAATGACATGCCACCAAACAAGAATATCACACCAAAAAACAGGATGCCACTAACAAGCTTCGTCTAAAAAACGCCAAAACAAATTCAAGAAGAAGAGGCTGATGACAGTGAAGATTTGGATGAGAATTTAGATTACCATTTTTAATTTTTTTTCTTTTTCTATTGTTTTGTTATATAATTATCTGTTGTTTGTTATCTAATTCTCTACTAATAAAATACATTATTATATAAAACGCCAAAAACTACAAACACTAAAACGCTAATAGTATGAAACTGTGAGAACGGGTGCTGGCAAAGCACCTTGTCAATGTATTAAACACCAAAAAAATTGACTAAACGCCATAAAAACATTTGGTCTTGTTGTAATTTTATGAAAATATTAATGACTTGTAGTGAATTATTATACAACGCCACAAAACGCCAAAAAAAATTGACCCGGGAAATGCTATAACGCCAAAAAAATTATCTATGTGACACAAAACAATTAATTCAACGTGAAAGACTAAAAAATAAATAAAATGCCAATTAGTTATTGAATATAATTAGCGCCAAAATAACCTTAGGCACCAAAAATGAAGCAGCATGTTATGCAAAATTGGGAAATAAAAGAAGATTGAAAAGACCAAAAAACCCCTCACGCCCTGATCAAATCTTGGCCATTGATCCACACACATGTATGGCCAGGATTAGTTCACTTAGTTCGCAAGCTATACTAGTGTTCACTCTTGAACCTAATCCTATATATGTATATATACGTATATATATACATATATATATATATATATATAGGATTAGGTTCAAGAGTGAACACTAGTGTAGTTTGCGAACTGAACGAACTAATCCTGGCCATACATGTGTGTAGATCAATGGCCAGGATTTGATGATAAAATACACTAGTGTATTTTACGATTTGATGATGAAATCCTAGCCATCCACGTGTGTAAATCAATGGGCAAGATTTGTTCACTCAGTTCGCAAATACATTAGTGTTCACTCTAGAACCCCACCCTATATATATATATATATATATATATATATATATATATATATCAGTTTTACAACTTATATAAACTGATGTTAACATGCTCAACTTGTCCAATTCAGTTTAGAGTCTCATTCTATGTCAAAAGTCAAGCAGTTTGACTTTTGCTTTAGCTTTGGATTCTGACCCGTTTGGTCAACGTTAGGACCTATTTTAAACTTGTTTTAGGACTATAATATTGCCAGTATAACTCACTTAAGTTATACCATATGTTCATTCAGTTTGATGGGTTAAATGACAAGTCTTGAAATTATTATTAAAAATGACCACAATACCCTTATGTGGTCAAAGTAGCTAAATAAATGGTTTTAAACTAAACCAAACTATAATCGACTTTAGATCAGTATGTACTTCGACTAAAAATATATTTTTTTATTCTTAGACTTGTCATAAGCCCATCCGACCTTCAAAACCCCTCTTTATGCGCTTAACTAGTTATGTGAACCTAGTTCGCATAAACTAGGCATAACGGGTCAAAATCTTTTAAAACCTTCCCAAATCAGAATGATGGTTTAATTAACCTTTATCCAATGAGTCCTTACACTCGGATAGGTATAAACCACATTCTAATCAATCTACGCTTAATCTAGCGAATTAATCTTATTCTTACGTAATGGGTCGTGTCAAAGGAACTAACCTATGACCCGTATACATCCTAACAGATAACTGAATCTGTTCACTCCGGACTATAGAACCCCCCCAGATATTCGGACTTGAGTTTAATTACTATGTCTTTACGACTTTTACTATACGAAAACCCTTATCGGTTGGAAGCTAGCTAAAAGGTAAATATTCTTAACTTATTTTCTTTTAAAACTTGGGGTATGGCGAATACGCCACTTGGAGGGGGATTACATAAATGGGTCGCCTATGATAACCCATAAATGTAAGAACTCGGTTTAATCTGTTATTTTGATAACTGAAACAATTGGGGGTTATTGGTACCGTGTCCGGGCGTCCGACTCATGAACTATTATGGCCATACAGAATAACGTGTCGGGGTAGGCATACTGATTGTAAGACACATTATTCAACTTTGGTGTATACCTTAATCATTATAGCACTGAAAATGATCGGCTTTGATATATGGTTCCCATTGTATGACAAATATGTAAATCTGGTGACAAGACAAAATCCCAAGAAATATTAAATGATTACCTACGGGTTTTCTCTATGTATAAAAATCATTTTTGAAAAACTATTTTCAAAATGAGTTAGTTAATTGTATTTACCAGCGAAAGCTGGCGTATTTTCAGAAGATTGAACTGCATGTACCAAACCTTGAATATTAGGCTGGGAATGCGGGTCGGCTATGATAAAGGCTATGGAATTTGTAACTCCTAGCTTAAGCACTATGATGTCTAAGCTTCGTTTTGTCTCTATCCTGCCTGTGCGCTTTTATTTGAACACTTGAACAACATGTATTTTGTATATTCAGACATTTTTAAATGTTATGAATATTTTTACTCTTAATACTTTTGCTGCATTTTTATTAAATTGTGATATTGTTATCCAATCGTCACGACCCATCCGGGCTTACCGGAAATCGAGGTGTCACACAGGATGTGTCCCAAAGCGTTACGAGGCCAATATATGAGAGATGATCACAAATACCCAACGGTCATGGTCGAAGCGGTTGCGTCACAAGATTTGTGGTTTTGGCATCCGTATTGTGGTCTGCATCTCCAACATTTCAAAACAGAATGGAATTGCATCTAAGTGTCCATTTCAAGTGAATGGACATACATATAAACGTGGATACTATCTAACCAACGAGATCTACTATACTTGATCTACGTTTGTGAAAACGTTTTCATATCTGGTCGATCCGAATGAAAAGAAGTTCAAGAAATTGCAAGAAGGGGAAAGAAAAGATGTGGAACGTGCTTTTGGTGTGCTAAAGGGAAAATGGGGCATACTTAGGAGACCCATGCGTGCTATGAATGTAGAAAAGATTATTACATTCACGTATACGTGCATCATATTGCATAACATGATCGAAAAGGACGACGAAAATGTTTTCTCGCCGGTCTTCAACTCGGATCCAGTCGCCGTACGCGTTTTTGATGATGATGCTCTTCGCGAGTTGATGCATTGAGATACACATTTTCGACTAGAAATGATCTTGTGGTCCATCTTGCAGCTCAAGATCTAACGTACCTCGAAATGGAAGACGATGAATAGTTTCGTTTTATCTATGTTTTTTTCTATTTTTATTGTAATTGTGTTTTATTATTTAGTTTTATTAGTTTGTTTATATTAAATTGTTATTTAATTAAATTTAAAATTTAATTAACTTAATTGTTGAATTTATTTAAATTAAACAAAAAAATAAAAAGTTCTAGGTACTCGTGGGTAGGCACCGCCGGTGTTTTGTAATTCTAGGGTAATTGGGTTAAGAATTCACATGACATCACATGATTGATTGGGGTTAGGGTACTACCCTAGAGTGCCCTTACCTCCTCACTCTCTCATCCAAAAGTCATTTCCGTTTTTCTTTGAAAATATGCATATTTTAAGTTATGTACTTCTTTTGAAAGATACGACAGTCATTCGGCTAGTATCGGTTCGTTGCAATATAAATACTATACTGACACTCGTTATAAACAAAAAAAATCACATACATTTGACCTGCTTGATTTTGAACATAACTTTTACCAAAAGTTATATAAATAAACATATCACAACGATATATTCAAATATTTATAAAACATTACATTATATTATTACAGTAACGTAAAAGGTAATCTACGTCACTTTGAATGAAAAAGAAACACTAAACGTGAGATAATTTTGATGACACCATGTATATCTACTTGAAAATAGGCACTTCGAAACAACATAGTGAAATTATTAAACATAGAATCTTAGATGTTATAAGAGAAAACATAAAATAAGTTCAAAATTAATTACAATAATATTATAAAAATGATTATAAGTTTGTCCATTAGTGATCCAAATTTGCTATTAAAAAAAGTAAAAAAAAAAATCAGTTTTACTATTCATAAGCTACGGTTCTCAGAAAAAATCGTTTGCGTTTTTCTTTGATATGTATGGTATATTTAATGTTATGCACTTGTTTTGAACAACGCTAGTGAGATTTCTAGCATGTCGCGGCAGACATTCAGTCGGTATCAATTAGTTATAGTATCGGTACGATACTTATAATTGGTATATCGACACGTGTTTTACGACACGTGTTTTACGTTAATCTAAAACCATAAAAACTTGTACCGCTTTGGAGGATATCGACACGTGTTTTAAAACGAAAGGGTTTGTGTTTCAAAGTTGATTTTGAGATGGCTGTTGATGCTGTACATTGGAACCTCCAAGATCTTTATAAAATATACAATGATTTCTTTACAAAGTTGATTATCATACCTATTAGGCCATTCGGTGTGGCTTAGCGCCACCGCGCCACATCGACATGTATTTCGCCCCGGGGTGCCATCGACCACCCCGTGGTTGTTAAAAGGCGGGCGCCAACCCTTGTTTGCCAACGTGCTAACGGACCGAATTGAAGGTATGGAGATGAATATAGTTTAAAGGGGGGCTTTATACCACACCCTGCAAGTTAAAGGAATGGGCTTTAAAGCCTCCTGTGTGACGTGACGGTGAGGTGACGCTGAGGTGGCGTGATAAAGACCTTAGGGACTTTATACCATACCATGTAGCCTTATAGTTGATTCTAGAAATAAAAAATAAAAATAAAAAATATACAATGACTTCTACAAAGCATATAAATAAAAAATGACGAACTTTCTAGCTAGAATCGTTTGGAAGTCTGTATTGGTACCTGCATTGGATTCGGTTTTAACATAGCGCTCGTGAAGTAATAAACAAATCTAATCCGACGATTGAACAAAAGAGAGGAGGATTTAGAAGAATTGTTATTCATTTAAATTATCAATTTATCATCATCCACAACTTCATTAACACAGTGTCGTTCCTACGTTTTCGGATGCCCTAATCGAACTAAGAAGTGGTGGTCCTTTTGCAAAATTATTATTTTCAACATATTTAGTAAAAAAACCCTCCTTCTTTATCCGGGCTTGGGACCGGCAGTTATAAACTAAAAAGTTTATAATTGGCGTAGTTAATTTTTTTTTAAAGTCATATGTTTTCTATAATTATAGTATATGTTTAAATAAAATCTACTTTTTTAGCTTTAATCGAGGCAAATTGTTTGATGAAATTATTTCTAAAGGCCTAAATAACAAACTGAAATCCACAAATTAGCCACCAACAAATCGTACATATTAATTTCACATAACAAACAGCACACCGTTTAAAAACAATCCTTTACAACAATCAACACACAACAAATAAATTTAATCAACAAAAACAAGAATATCCTGATTGTGAAGTAAAAGTACCGATTGTGACCTTAACAGATCCAGATCCGCACTCAGCGAACTAAAACTACCAAATTAAATTGCTTCATATATTCAAATCTAGCAAATAAACTCACAACAAAGTAGGGAAATTCGAAAAATCAGATGCACGAAGAGAAAGAGAGAGAGAGATACCTGATGAAGTCGCCTCATAGAAACCCTAGATTGATTCATGAGCAGTGTGAAAATCGCAAAACTGAGCCGTCGGTTGTTAAATGTTATCTTGCGATGCAGATTGCAGAGTCTTGATGCAATGATTATTGCTGATACTTTGATTGCTCATTGCTCAGTTCCATATCGTAAACTCAAACGTCTCTCAGATATGCTTTGGCTTCTGCACCGCTGCACGACTGCACGTGCTTTCAATGTTCACTAGGTTATTATGTTTATGTTCACAAATGAGAGTTTTGGGCCTGATATGCTAAAATGGGCCTGATTTGGGTCTAATATAAAGAAAATCTATCGAAAAACTGGTGGCCCTTTAAATTTGGTGGCCCTAGGCTTGGGCCTAGGGTCATAAGCCTATTGGGCCGGCTCTGCATTAACACACTATGTTAGCTCTTACATCCTTATTTGCCTCATCTTGGCCAAGACCCCCAATGTTAAACCATTTTTTTTGTCATCGAAGAATATGATGTATAATACACTTGTTATAATTGTAATGATAGAACGAATGTGTTGTTAGTTTTGATGTCTAGCAAACCATGGTTTGGCCAACTCTAACCATTGGCTACTATCAAATCATGTATGATCGAAGAAACAACAATGCAACAACCACCGTTGTAAATTTCACCTCTCGAATACCTAATCGAGCAATCCATAATGGTGTCGGTGGTCTCTCGATAAAATTCTTCTTTTGTTAGGTTAGGTTTTTTGCCGCCACTCAATCTTGCAGTGAGGATTTCCAGCAAATTATTGTATTTTTTACTTCTAAGTTATTTTTATGTTTTCTTTTGGACCATTTTTATAAAGCTCTAACATGCGGAACTTAAGGAGGATTAATGATGAAACTACAACCAATTCTAATATTTATGGCATATTACTCATCTAAGTAAAAGATCAAATACAAATAAAGTTAACGTACAAAACGTACGAACTGAAGGAAAAGACAAAAAACGCGGTGGTATTTTTGTAATTATCAGTAACTATCAAAATTACTCTACAAATGATCCTTTAGAGTAATTTTGTACTTTTGTAGAGTAATTTTGTAAAATGTTCTTGTAGAGTAATTTTGTTTTTGTAAGGTAATTATCAAAATTACTGTACAAGTGTATCAAAATTACTCAGCATCAAACTTACTTTACATATAACAACACTCCAAAAATATTCCGACGCCCCTAATATATATTAAAATATCCCAATATGTCCTAAAATACAACCCGCATGTGAAAACGGCCCCGAATACCTTCATTTCTATTAAAACTAAATAAAAACAAAGTTTTAACATCGCTCGCGGGCAGCGTAAGACCACATCAGGGTCTACGCGGGACGCGACAGGTCGGAGTTAGGGCTGCACCCGGTGCCGCCACGTGTCGGGCTCGTGTCAAAGCTATGGTGCTGACCAGTCATAGCTAGGTCCTACTTACCCTACTACGCGGGCCGCGTAGGCCTTTCCTTTCTCTTACACGGGCCGCGAGGGAAGGTGAAAGGTCACCTATAAATAAGGGCCTTCAGTCTTCAGTTGAACTCGCTCATTTCACACTTTCTCTCTCAAATTTCTGCATAGATAACATAATTTCCGGACATAATACCCTCCTAATTAACGAAGTTCTGCCCCGTTGTAAGTATTATAACCCCGGTTACGTATTAGATACGCTGCCCGATTGATCCAGGGTTCCGTAATGGTTGTCGTGGTTCTGCCCGACGTAGTCATTGGAATTCCGTCTCGGGGAGGGTATTGCTAATGTAAATATTGGGTTATTATACTAACACATGTACATTTGTGTAATTAATAGATAACTACCAGGAAACCCTTAAAGGAAATCTAAGACAGCAATGTGAGTAATCTCCTTTTTGTAAACTGTTTTTACAAAATCTTAAATATTTTACAATGTGATTTAAGCAGTGATTGAGTCTTTGTAATTCTTCAATTACTGCTAGTATGTTGGGGTTTTGTATACAAAATATGGAACACGTTACCATTAGACAAAGAGTTAGCAAATGGGTAATATGACCCACCAGTCAGGATTGACAATACTGAATGAGTAATTGTGTAGTTGTAAACATTGTAATAGCTCTCAATACTGTTAAAGGATAAAACTCTTCTTGATTAAACTGGGATTCACTCACCAGTATTTTCCATTGACAAAATGTTTTTAAACGCGTTTCAGGTAACAAAATGTGAAAGCCAACTAGAAGCTAACTGGACACCACTGAAGGCTTGGAAAAAGTGGCTATAAAAATTACCTAAATAAAAGAAGATGTTTTATTCAACAAAATAGGGATTTTCCCTATGAAAATGTTTGTAATAGAAACTTGGGTTTTATCCCAATATGTTTAATATTATAAAAGCGTGATATTTACTCTGATAAATATTTCCTAACTACGGTCCTGATGAAATTTCCACTTCCAAAATGTTAAACATCGATACCAGCAAAACTGGTCTCGCGGCCGCCCGTTCCCGGGACAGATAGGGGACGGGGGTTGCGACAGAAGGTGGTATCCGAGCTAAGCCACTGATTCAGCCACAGAAGTGTTCTGCTGACACCAAGATATTATTCAAATTGTTTGGAAATTTATTACAAAAATACGTGCATATCTGAATTTTATTGTTGTGTGTTATTTGACTATCTATTGGTTTACAGTATGAGTGATCAAGGACCCTCCGACGCTTATCGTCAGTTGTCCGGCTCACCTAGGAGTGAAGGCACCTCTTCACAGCCTGCCCTCTCTGGGTATTCAGCTGACAATGAAGAAGGGATGTTTGTATTTAAGGCTCAGTCTGAAGCGTCATTCCCTCAGAAAAAGAGAGGATGGTTCAGTAGGGGAGCAAACGAGCGTAGGAAAAGAATGAAAAAGTTACAACAGCAGCGAGTCCTAGCAGCCGCTAAGAGAGAGACAGATGCCCACACACAGGATATGCTTAATAGGAGCTTAGCCAATTTTCATATCCTAGCAACTACAGCTGCCGACCCAAACCTGGAACAACTAGTAGCCCCTCAACCATTACCCTTGTTTCCCACGCAGCCGATGGAGATAGAAAATAACCCAGAAAACCAAGTTCAAATGCATGATTTCAACCTAGAGGAGATACCTAGGGTACCAGCACCCAATCACTTAGACCCAGACTACGACCCGTGGTTCGATGATCATAGGGATTATGTGCAACGCTACCACCTAACAGATGAACCCATGCCAAACCTAGCAGCTTACCCAGGTCTGGACCCTCTAGATCCCTACTATGATATCGATGAATACATTGGAGAGATCTTAGAGAATCTGTATCATCAGGAAGAACCCATGCCATAGTACCCAGAACCAGTACTAGCACCTGCACCCCCAATGAGTGCAGAAAATGTGCAAGAGCTCCCAACTTTCGGAGAAGAGATTTTAGAAAGTAGCGAGAGGATGAGACAGGTTGGAGAACGACTCGTCTGGAAGTACGATGAGCGTAATATGGAGTTCTGGATGAACCCATATCAGTGAAAGTGATGGTGGAGATAGTAATAATAATATAATAATATAATAATATATAATATGTGTGTGTGAAAAAAAATGTGTGTAATAATAATATATGTTGTAGTATAGACCACCTCGTGGTTAGCGATGCATAGTAGTATTGTAATTTTTAATTCTAGTTTTAGTTTGTATTAGAAGCATACTATATAAGAAAGAGTAAGTCGCAATGCTCGACGCTTTTGACCATTATGTGTGTTGTGTGATTGTTTGCCTTAAATATTATTTTGTGATATTAATAATTGGCAAATGTTTAAAATTCAGATGGACAACGAAGTGAACCAGGAAAACCAGAATAACGATAACCAGAGTAACAATAACCCGGATAATGAAAATCCGAACAACAACAATAATAGAAACCAAGTGGATAACAGTGCCATGCAACATATAGTGGCACAAGAGATAATAGATGCAATGCCATATATTATCAAAACGGTTAAGGAAGCGGAAAATAAAAGTAAACATGATAGTAAATGACCCTCTGAACCTGAACACAGCGTAAACAATGGACCCATACTTCAAGTGCCAATTCCTAAAAGAAGAAGAACCGTGTCTTATGGTTGTTCTTATAAAGAATTCTGGTCTTGTAAACCAATGGAATTCTCGGGCAATGAAGGGGCCGTTGCATCTCTACGCTGGATAGAAAAGACTGAGTCAGTCTTAAGAATAAGCAAATGCGCGGAAGAGGATAAGATAATGTTTGCTTCCAATCTGTTTAAGAACTCAGCCTTAAAATGGTGGAATACTATCCTCCAGTCTAGGGGAAGTGATAGAACTTACAATATGGAATGGGGAGAATTCAAAAACATGGTAGAAAGGAAATTATGCCCACTCAATGAAAAGGAACAGATAGCAAATAAATTCCTAAACTTTAGGATGACTGGGGTAGATAGTAAGGGGTACACTACTTTATTCTTTGAATATGCTAGGATAGTACCAACCCTTGCGTCACCTGAACCAGTATTAATCTCCCGCTATATTTGGGGATTAATCAGTGAGATAAGGCATGTAGTCAAGGCAGCTAGACCTCAAACCATAGAAGAAGCTGTAGAACTAGCAAACACCTTGACAGATGAGTTAGTGCGTACACGAGAAGAAGATCAAAGGAGGAACCTAACCCAGAAGCTTACCCAAGAATTCCGTTCTGCAAATTCTAACCGTGAAAAAAATGTAGGTTCTACCTCTGCACCCTATTGCAAGTATTGCAAAAGAAAGCATTCTGGAAGATGCTCCATATACTGTAACTTCTGCAAAATATCTGGACACAAGGAGGAAGACTGCAGGAAGAAGCCTAACAACAGGATATGCTACAACTATGGAGAACAAGGTCATATCAAGCCAAACTGCCCAAAACTAGCTCCAGCCACGAATACCAAGAATACTAAAAATGCTAGAGCATTTGTTCTGACTGCAGAAGAAGCAAAGATGATCCCGGATGTGATCGCCGGTACGTTTTTAGTTAATGACATTTTTGCTAAAGTATTATTTGACTCAGGTGCGAACCAAAGTTTTATTAATACTTCATTTTGCAAACTTCTCAATCAACCATTAACTAAACTCCCACAAGAATGTCTAGTAGAGACAGCAAATGGAGAAACCATTAAGATTTCTGAAATCTTGCAGGGAGCAAGAATAGAAATTCTAAATCAAAAATTTATTGCAAACCTTAACCCAATGAATCTGGCAGGATTTGATGTTGTGTTAGGAATGGATTGGTTAATAGACAATAAAGCCAATATTTTATGTGATCAAAAGTCAATCCAAGTAAATTCACCAAGAGGTGAAAAGATCACAATTAAAGGAAATAAACCCTTTAGATCCACAAAATTCATTTCTGTGATGAAAACAGCAAGTTATGTAAGAAAAGGATCATTAGTGTATTTGATTTCCATAATCACTAACACTAAAGGAAAAGAACTAAAGGATATTCCAGTAGTATCCCAGTTTTCAGATGTATTTCCAGAAGAATTACCAGGGCAACCTCAAGACAGGGAAGTTGAATTCAGAATCCACCTGCTACCAGGGACAGCACCAATTGCCAAAGCACCTTACCGTTTGGCACCTGCCGAAAAGCAGGAACTGAAGAAACAGTTAGATGAATTATTGGAAAAGGGATTCATACAGCCAAGCTCATCGCCATGGGGAGCACCGATTTTATTCGTTAAAAAGAAGGACAGATCAATGCGTATGTGCATTGACTACCGTGAATTGAACAAAGTCAGGATTAAGAATCGGTATCCATTACCAAGAATCGATGATCTGTTCGACCAATTGCAAGGAGCACGATTTTTCTCTAAAATCGATTTACGATCAGGATATCATCAATTAAAGGTACAGGAAGAGGACATTCCTAAGACCGCTTTCAGAACAATGTATGGCCATTATGAATTTACTGTCATGCCATTTGGTTTAACCAATGCCCCAGCTGCATTTATGGACATGATGAACCGAATATGTATGCCATATTTGGATAAATTCATAATTGTGTTTATAGATGATATTCTTATTTATTCTAAAAGTAAAGAGGAATATGCAAAGGATCTGCACGCACTTCTAAGTTTATTGAGAAAAGAAAAGCTTTATGTTAAGTTTTCGAAGTGTGAGTTTTGGTTAGAACAGGTACAGTTTCTTGGACATTTAGTTAATCATGACGGAATTCATGTAGATCCCACAAAGATCGAGGCGATTACCAAGTGGGAAACCCCTGAGTCACCAACCGAGGTTAGAAGTTTCTTAGGATTGGCCGGTTATTATAGAAGATTTATTCAAGACTTTTCTAGAATAGCCATTCCCTTAACTAAGCTGACCTGTAAATCTGTTAAGATTATAACAACCCTCCTGAATATTTTTCTGGCACCCTAATATATTTTAAAATACCCCTATATGTCTTAAAATACACCCATACGCGAAAACAGAGCCCGAATACCTTTATTTTTATAAAAATTAAATAAAAATCAGAAAATACAGTCGCTCGCGGGCCGCGTAGCCTTTGGTTACATCTTACGCGGGCCGCGACAGCTTGCAATCAGGGCTGCACCCGGTGCCGCCACGTGTCGTCACGCGTGTTGACCCTATAACGCTGACCAATCAACCCTAGGCCCTATTACCCTACGTCGCGGGCTGCGTAGCCCCTTGCTACGTCTTACGCGGGCCGCGTAAAACCCGAAATCAGGCCCTATAAGTAGAGGGCATCAGATCTTCAGTCTGCTCGTTCATTTCTTTTCTAAATCTCGAATTTTCTAAGAGTAGGCATAATCTCCGAGTATAATACCCCCCCTAATTAATGAAGTTCTGCCCCAATGTAAGTATTATAACCCCGGTTACATATTAGATACGCTGCCAGATCGATCTAGGGTTCTGTAACGGCTGTCGAGGTTCTGCCCGACGTAGTCGTTGGAATGCCATCTCGGGGAGGGTATAACTAATGTAAATATAAAGGGTTATTATACTAACGCGTATACATTGTGTAAATTATAGATTATCACCAAGAAACCTTAGAAGAAACCTAAATCAGCAATGTGAGTAATCTCCTTTTTGTAAATTGTTTTTACAAAACCTTAAATGTTTTACAATGTGATTAAGCAGTGATTGAGTCTTTGTAGTTCTTCAATTATTGCCGGTATGTTGGGGTTTTGTATACAAAATGTGGAACACGTTACCAATGGACAATGAGTTAGCCAATGTGTAATATGACCCACCAGTCAGGATTGACAATACTGAATGAGTAATTGTGTAGAAATAAACAATGTGATTGCTCTCAATACTGTTAAAGGATAAATGTTTCTTGATTAAACTGGGATTCACTCACCAGTATTTCCCACTGACAAATGTTTTTAAAACACGTTTCAGGTAACAAAATGTAAAAGCCAATTAGAAGAAAGCCAGCTGGAGAGCACTGACGGCTTGGAAAAATGTGGCTATAAAAGTTACCTAAAAGACGATGTTTTAAATTCAATAAAATAGGATTTATCCCTATAAACATGTTGTAATAAGAAACTTGGGTTTTACCCTTGTGTTTATTAAAAAAAGTGGTTTTACTCTGATAAATATTTACTAACTACGGTCCTGATGAAATTTCCGCTGCCAAATTAAATAATGATAAACAGAAATTGATACCACCACAACTGGTCTCGCGGCCGCCCGTTCCCGGGACAGATAGGGGGCGGGGGTTGCGACAGAAGGTGGTATCAGAGCTAAGCCACTGATTCAGCCACAGAGGTGTTCTGCTGACATCAATATATTTTTTAAATTGTTAGGAAATTAATTATGGAAATATGTGCATATTTGTATTTTACTGTTGTGTGTTATTTGACTATTTATTAGTTTTTAGTATGAGTGATCAAGGACCCTCAGACGTGTATCGTCAATTGTCCGAATCACCTAGGAGTGAAGGTACCTCTTCACAGCCAACCCTTTCTGGGTATGCTGCTGATAATGAAGAAGGGATGTTTATCTTTAAGGCTCAGTCTGAAGAGCCATTCCCTCAGAAAAAGTGAGGATGGTTTAGTAAGGGAGCGTTTGAGCGTAGAAAAAGAATGCGAAAGTTGCAACAACAAAGAGTCTTAGCAGCCGCTAAGCGAGAGTCAGATGCCCATACACATGATATGCTTAATAGAAGCCTAGCTAATTTTCAAATCCTAGCAACAACTGCTGCTGACCCAAATCTGGAACAACTAGTAGCCCCACAACCCTTACCTTTATTCCCTACTCAGTCGATGGAGATAGAAGAAAACCCTAAAAATCAAGTAGAAATGCATGATTTCAACCTTGAGGGGATACCTAGGATACCAGCCCCTAATCCCTTAGACCCGGATTATGATCCATGGTTCGATGATCATAGGGATTATGTGCCGCGCTACCACTTAAACGACGAACCCATGCCGAACTTAGCAGCCTATCAAGGATTGGACCCTCTAGATCCCTACTATGACAACGATGAATACATTAGGGAGATATTAGAGAATCCTTACCCTCAGGAGAATCCCATACCCCAGTACCCGGACCCGGTACCAGCACCTGCACCCCCAATGAGTGCAGATAATGTGCATGAGCTCTGAACTTTGGAGAAGAAATCTTGGAGAGTAGTGATGGAATGAGGCAGGTAGGAGAGCGACTCGTCTGGAAGTACGACGAGCGCAACATGGATTACTGGATGAACCCAGACCAGTAATGTGATGGTGGAGTTGGTAATAATATATATATATATATATAATGGAAAAATAATAATAATAATCATATATGTGTAATAATAATAATAAATGTTGTAGTATAGACCACTTTGTGGTTAGCGATGCATAGTAGTATTGTATTATAATTTTTAATTTCTAGTATTGGTGTGTATTTGACGCATACTATAATAGAAAGAGTAAAGTCGCAATGATCGACGCTTTTGGTTAATATGTGTGTTGTATGGTTGTTACTCAAATTATTAATTATTTGGTGATATTAATATTTGGTAAATGTTTAAAATCCAGATGGACGACGAGGTAAACCAGGAAAACCAGAATAACGATAACCAGAGTAACATTAACTTGGTTAATGAGAACCCAAACAACAACAACAACAACAACAATAATGGAAAGCAAGTGGATAACAGTGCCATGCAACATATAGTGGCACAAGGGGTAATAGATGCAATGCCATATATTATCAAAACCGTTAGGGAAGCTGAAAATAAAAGTAAACATGATAGTAAGCGACCCTCTGAACCTGAAAATAGCGTGAACAATGGACCCGTACTTCAAATGCCCATTCCCAAAAGAAGGAGAACCGTGTCTTACGGTTGTTCTTATAAAGAATTCTGGTCTTGTAAACCAATGGAATTCTCGGGCAATGAAGGGGCCATTGCATCTCTACGCTAGATAGAAAAGACTGAGGCAGTCTTAAGAATAGGCAAATGTGTGGAAGAGGATAAGATAATGTTTGCTTCAAATCTGTTTAAGAATTTAGCACTAGAATGGTGGAACACTATCCTCCAGTCAAAGGGAAGTGATAGGACTTACGATATGGTATGGGAAGAATTTAAAAATATGGTAGAAAGGAAATTATGCCCTCCTAATGAAAAAGAACAGATAGCAAACAAATTCCTAAACCTTAGGATGATTGGGGTAGATAGTAAGGGTTATACTACATTATTCTTTGAATATGCCCGAATAGTACCAACCCTTGCATCACCTGAACCAGTTTTAATCTCCCGTTACATCTGGGGATTAATTGGGGAGATTAGACATGTAGTTAAGGCAGCTAGACCTCAAACCATAGAAGAAGCTGTAGAACTAGCCAACACCTTGACAGATGAATTAGTCCGTACGCGAGAAGAGGATCAAAGGAGGAACCTAACCCAGAAGTTGACCCAAGAATTCTGTTCTGGAAATTCTAACCGTGGGAGAAATGTAGGTTCTACCTCTGCACCCTACTGTAAGTATTGCAAAAGGAAGCATTCAGGAAGATGCTCCATATACTGTAACTTTTGCAAAATATCTGGACACAAGGAGGAAGACTGCAGGAAAAATCCTAACAACAGAATATGCTACAACTGCGGAGAACAAGGTCATATCAAGCCTAACTGTCCAAAGATAGCTCCAGCTGCAAACCCTAAGAACACTAAAAATGCTAGAGCATTTGTTCTGACTGTAGAAGAAGGAAAGATGAACCCGGATGTGATCACTGGTACGTTTTTAGTTAATGATGTTTTTGCTAAAGTATTATTTGACTCTGGTGCGAACCAAAGTTTTATTAATACTTCATTTTGCAAACTTATTAATCAATCATTAACTAAACTTCCACATGAATGTCTAGTAGAGACAGCAAATGGTGAAACCATTAAGATTTCTGAAATCTTACAGGGAGCAAGAATAGAAATTTTAAATCAGAAATTTATTGCAAACCTTAATCCAATGAATCTGGCAGGATTTGATGTTGTGTTAGGAATGGATTGGTTAATAGCCAATAAAGCCAGTATTTTATGTGATCAAAAGTCAATTCAAGTAAATTCACCAAGGGGTGAAAAGATCACAATTAAAGGAAATAAGTTCTCTAAATCCACAAAATTCTTCTCTGTGATGAAAACTGCAAGTTATGTAAGGAAATGATCATTAGTGTATTTTATTTCTATAATCACTAACACTAAAGGAAAAGAATTAAAGGATATTCCAGTAGTATCCCAGTTTTCAGATATATTTCCAGAAGAGCTACCAGGACAACCTCCAGATAGGGAAGTTGAATTCAGAATCCATTTAATACCAGGAACCGCACCAATTGCCAAAGAACCTTACCGATTGGCACCCGTAGAAATGCAGGAACTGAAGAAACAATTAGATGAATTGTTAGAGAAAGGATTCATACATCCAAGTTCATCACCCTGGGGAGCACCGATTTTATTCGTTAAAAAGAAGGACAAATCAATGCGTATGTGCATTGACTACCGCGAATTGAACAAAGTCACGATTAAGAATCGGTATCCATTACCAAGAATAGATGATCTGTTTGATCAATTGCAAGGAGCACGATTTTTCTCTAAAATCGATTTAAGGTCAGGATATCATCAATTAAAGGTACAGGAAGAGGACATTCCTAAGACCGCTTTCAGAACAAGGTATGGCTATTATGAATTTACTGTCATGCCGTTTGGTTTAACTAATGCACCAGCTGCATTCATGGACATGATGAACTGAATATGTAAGCCATATTTGGATAAATTCATAATTGTCTTTATAGATGATATTCTTATTTATTCTAAGAACAGTGGCGGAGTTTGACCAAAAGTTTCGAGGGGGCGTAAAGTGATGGGACCCAAAAATTGTTTTCCTATCGTTATGTTTCGGGTCGGGTCGGGTTGGCTATTCGATTCAAGTCGGGTCAAATAATAAAAGTTCCAAATAAAACAAAGTATATATTTCCCAAACTACCTATCATTTATATACAAAGTTTATAAACATTTAGGATATACAATTTAGGAAAAATAATCGGGGGGGGGGGGGGCGATCCTATATAATTTTAAAATTTTGAACGAAAAATCAGAACATATACACTTCTAACCGAAACATTGGGGTGGGCGGGTGCACCCCCGGGCACCCACTATACTTCGCCCCTGTCTAAGAACAAGGAAGATCATGCAGCCCATCTACACGCACTTCTAAGTTTATTGAGAAAAGAAAAGCTTTATGCTAAGTTTTCAAAATGTGAGTTTTGGTTAGAACAGGTACAATTTCTTGGACATTTAGTCAATCATGAATGAATTCATGTAGATCCCACCAAGATCAAAGCAATAACCAAATGGAAAACCCCTGAGTCACCAAATGAGGTTAGAAATTTCTTAGGATTGGCCGATTATTATAGAAGATTTATTCGAGATTTTTCTAGAATAGCCATTCCCTTAACTAAGTTAACCTGTAAATCCGTTAAGTTTGAATGGGGATTAAAACAAGAAGAAGCCTTTAGAATTCTTAAGCAAAGATTAATCCATGCACCCGTACTAGCGTTACCAGAACGAACTGAAGATTTTGTAATCTATTGTGACGCTTCCAAACTAGGTTATGGATGTGTATTAATGCAACGTCAAAAGGTTATAGCTTATGCCTCTAGACAACTTAAGAATCATGAAGAGAAATATTCAACCCATGATCTAGAGTTAGGAGCTATAATTTTTGCCCTTAAAATTTGGAGACATTACCTATACGGTAGTAAGTTTACCATATTCACCGACTATAAAAGTTTAAGATATGTTTTTGGGCAAAAGGAATTGAATATGAGACAAAGACGCTGGATGGAAATGCTTAGTGATTATGATTTTGATATCCAGTACCATGCAGGAAAGGCAAATGTAGTTGTTGATGCTTTAAGTCGAAAGTACCACGAAAAGCCAAAAAGAGTATGTTCTCTTAAGTTAAATCTGTAAATAGATTTAAATGATCAAATTAGAAAAGCACAAGAATCAGTAATCAAGGATGATACTGAAAAATTGAAAAGAATGATTAAGGAATTAGAAGAAGGAACAGATAGAATTTGGAGATTCCATAAGAAAAGAATGTGGATACCTAAATTAGGAAACCTACATCACCATATATTAGAAGAAGCCTATAAGTCAAAGTATACGATGCATCCTGGAAGTGATAAGATGTATCAAGACTTAAGGAAGAATTTCTGGTGGATAGGAATGAAAAAGGATATAGCAACATATGTTGCCTGTATGGAAATGGGAATTAATAACAATGGATTTTGTTACTAAATTACCCAAAACAAGAAAAGGTAATGATACAATTTGTGTGATTGTAGACAGGCTAACCATGTCAGCTCATTTCCTACCAATGAAAGAAACTTTCAGTATGGAACAGTTAGCTAATTTATATGTAAATGAAATAGTTTCATTGCATGGAATTCCTCTATCAATTGTTTCTGACAGAGATAGTCATTTTACCTCTTATTTTTGGACAAGTTTCCAAAAAGCAATGGGAACCAAGTTGAATCTAAGCACCGCTTATCATCCACAAACGGACAGACAAAGCGAAAGGATAATTCAGACAATGGAAGATATGTTTAGAGCTTGTGTAGTTGATTTCGGAGGTAATTGGGACGATCATTTACCATTGATAGAATTTTCTTATAATAACAGTTATCACACAAGTATCAATGCTGCACTATTCGAAGCACTTTATGGACGAAAGTGCCGAACGCCAGTCTGTTGGGAAGAAATTAGAGAAAAGCAACTATCTGGACCTGAGAAAGTACAAGAAATAACAGACAAAATCATTCAAGTCAAGGAACGACTGAAAACAGCTTGTGATAGACAAAAGAATTATGCTGATAACAGAAGAAAGCCCTTGGAATTTCAAGTAGGAGATAAAGTGTTATTGAAAGTCTCTCCCTGGAGAGGAGTGGTAAGATTCATCAAAAGGGGAAAGCTAAGCCCAAGGTATGTTAGACCTTTTGAGATTATTAGAAGAATAGGACCTGTAGCCTATCAGCTACAACTACCAGAGGAAATGGCAGGAATACATGATTTATTTCATGTATCTAATCTCAAAAAGTCTTTAGCTGATGAATCGCTAGTAGTACCTCTTAAGGATATAGAGGTAAATGAACAGTTAAAATTTGTAGAGAAGCCTTTACAGATTAAAGACAAGAAAGTTAAGAATCTCAAGCACAAGAGACTAGTTCTAGTCAAAGTGAAGTGAGACTCTGAAAGAGGACCATAATACACATGGGAGCTTGAATCAGAAATGCAAAGAAAATACCCACACCTGTTCCAGTAGACCTCGAGGACGAGCTCTAAAACAAGGTGGGGATGATATAACAACCCTCCTGAATATTTTTCTGACACCCTAATATATTTTAAAAAACCCCTATATGTCTTAAAATACACCCCATACGCGAAAACAGAGCCCGAATACCTTTATTTTTATAAAAATCAGAAAATACAGTCGCTCGCGGGCCGCGTAGCCTTTGGCTACATCTTACGCGGGCCGCGACAGCTTGCAATCAGGGCTGCACCCGGTGCCGCCACGTGTCGTCACGCGTGTCGACCCTATAACGCTGACCAATCAACCCTAGGCCCAATTACCCTACGTCGCGGGCCGCGTAGCCCCTTGCTACGTCTTACGCGGGCCGCCGTATAACCCGAAATCAGGCCCTATAAGTAGAGGGCATCGGATCTTCAGTCTGCTCATTCATTTCTTTTCTAAATCTCGAATTTTCTAATAGTAGGCATAATCTCCGAGTATAATACCCCCCTAATTAACGAAGTTCTGCCCCAATGTAAGTATGATAACCCCGGTTACGTATTAGATACGCTGCCCGATCGATCCAGGGTTCCGTAACGGCTGTCGAGGTTCTGCCCGACGTAGTCGTTGGAATGCCGTCTCGGGGAGGGTATAACTAATGTAAATATAAAGGGTTATTATACTAACGCGTATACATTGTGTAAATTATAGATTATCACCAAGAAACCTTAGAAGAAACCTAAATCAGCAATGTGAGTAATCTCCTTTTTGTAAATTGTTTTTTACAAAACCTTAAATGTTTTACAATGTGATTAAGCACTGATTGAGTCTTTGTAGTTCTTCAATTACTACCGGTATGTTGGGGTTTTGTATACAAAATGTGGAAAACGTTACCATTGGACAATGAGTTAGCCAATGTGTAATATGACCCACCAGTCAGGATTGACAATACTGAATGAGTAATTGTGTAGAAATAAACAATGTGATTGCTCTCAATATTGTTAAAGGATAAATGTTTCTTGATTAAACTGGGATTTACTCACCAGTATTTCCTACTGACAAATGTTTTTAAAACGCGTTTCAGGTAACAAAATGTAAAAGCCAATTAGAAGAAAGCCAGCTGGAGAGCACTGACGGCTTGGAAAAATGTGGCTATAAAAGTTACCTAAAAGACGATGTTTTAAATTCAATAAAATAGGGTTTATCCCTATAAACATGCTGTAATAAGAAACTTGGGTTTTACCCATGTGTTTATTAAAAAAGGTGGTTTTACTCTAATAAATATTTCCTAACTACGGTCCTGATGAAATTTCTGCTGCCAAATTAAATAATGATAAACAGAAATTGTTACCACCAAAACTTGTCTCGCGGCCGCCCGTTCCCGGGACAGATAGAGGGCGGGGGTTGCGACAAAGTTTGAATAGGGACCAACACAATAGGAAGCCTTTAGAATCCTTAAGCAAAGATTAACCAACGCACCCATACTAGCGTTACCAGAAGGAACCGAAGACTTTGTAGTTTACTGTGACGCTTCTATGTTAGGTTATGGATGTGTGTTAATGCAACGTCAAAAGGTTATAGCTTACGCCTCTAGACAACTTAAGAATCATGAAGAGAATTATTCAACCCATGATCTAGAATTAGGAGCTATAATTTTTGCCCTTAAATTAGGAGACATTACCTATACGGTAGTAAGTTTACCATTTTCACCGACCATAAGAGTTTAAGGTATGTTTTTGGGCAAAAGGAATTGAATATAAGACAAACACGCTGGATGGAGATACTTAGTGATTATGATTGCAACATCCAGTATCATGCAGGAAAGGCAAACGTAGTAGCTGATGCTTTAAGTCGAAAGTATCTTGAAAAACCAAAAAGAGTGTGTTCTCTTAAGTTAAACCTACAGGTAGATTTAAATGATCAGATTAGAGAAGCATAAGAATCAGTAATCAAGGATGATACTGAAAAGTTAAAAGGAATGATTAAGGAATTAGAACAAGGAACAGATGGAATTTGGAGATTCCATAAGAAAAGGATGTGGATACCTAAATTAGGAAACCTACGTCACCGTATATTAGATGAAGCCCATAAATCTAAATATACGATGCATCCTATAAATGATAAGATGTATCAGGACTTAAGAAAGAATTTCTGGTGGATAGGAATGAAAAAGGATATAGCAGCATATGTTGCAAAATGTTTAACCAGTTCACAAGTCAAAGTTGAACATCAGAAACCGTCAGGTTTGTTGCAACAGTTAGAAATGCCAGTCTGGAAATGGGAATTTATAACAATGGATTTTGTTACTAAATTACCCAAAACAAGAAAAGGTAATGATACAATCTGGGTGATTGTAGATAGATTAACCAAGTCAGCTCATTTCCTACCAATGAAAGAAACATTCAGTATGGAACAATTAGCTAAATTATATGTAAATGAAATAGTTTCGTTACATGGAATTCCTCTATCAATTGTTTCTGACAGAGATAGTCGTTTTACCTCTCATTTTTGGACAAGTTTCCAAAATGCCATCGGAATCAAGTTGAATCTAAGCACCGCTTATCATCCTCAAACGGACGGACAAAGCGAAAGGACAATTCAGACACTTGAGGACATGCTTAGAGCTTGTGTAATTGATTTGGAGGTAATTGGGACGATCACTTATCATTGATAGAATTTTCTTATAATAACAGTTATCACACAAGTATCAATGCTGCACCATTCGAAGCACTTTACGGACGAAAGTGCCGAACGCCAGTCTGTTGGGCAGAAATCAGAGAAAAGCAACTATCTGGACCTGAGATAGTACAAGAAACAACAGACAAGATCATTCAAGTCAAGGAACGACTGAAAGCAGCACGTGATCGACAAAAGAGTTATGCAGATAATAGACGAAAACCATTGGAATTTCAGGTAGGAGATAAAGTGTTATTGAAAGTCTCTCCTTGGAAAGGAGTGGTAAGATTCATCAAAAGGGGAAAGCTAAGTCCCAGGTACGTTGGACCTTTTGAGATTATTAGAAGAATAGAATCTGTAGCCTATCAGCTACAACTGCCAGAGGAAATGGCAGGAATACATGATGTATTTCATGTATGCAATCTCAAGAAATGTTTAGCTGATGAATCACTAGTAGTACCTCTTAAGGATATAGAGGTAAATGAACAACAACTTAAGTTTGTAGAGAAGCCTCTACAGATTGAAGATAGGAAAGTCAAGAACCTCAAGCATAAGAGATTAGCTCTGGTCAAAGTAAAATGAGACTCCAAAAGAGGACCAGAATACACATGGGAGCTTGAATCAGAAGTGCAAAGGAAATATCCACACTTGTTCCAGTAGATCTCGAGGACGAGCTCTAAACCAAGGTGGGGAGGATATAACAACCCTCCAAAATATTCTGACGCCCCTAATATATATTAAAATATCCCAATATGTCCTAAAATACACCCCGTATGCGAAAACGGGCCCCGAATACCTTTATTCTATTAAAATTAAATAAAAACAAAGTTTTAACATCGCTCGCGGGCCGCGTCAGACCACATCAGGGTCTATGCGGGGCGCGACAGCTCGGAGTCAGGGCTGCACCCGGTGCCGCCACGTGTCGGGCTCGTGTCAAAGCTATGGTGCTGAGCAGTCATAGCTAGGGCCTACTTACCCTACTACGCGGGCCGCGTAGGCCTTTCCTTTCTCTTACGCGGGCCGCGAGGGAAGGTGAAGGGTCACCTATAAAAAAGGGCCTTCAGTCTTCAGTCAAACTCGCTCATTTCACGCTTTCTCTCTCAAATTTCTGCATAGATAACATAATTTCCGGGCATAATACCCCCTAATTAACGAAGTTCTGCCCCGTTGTAAGTATTATAACTCCGGTTACGTATTAGATACGCTGCCCGATTGATCTAGGGTTCCGTAATGGCTGTCGTGGTTCTGCCCGACGTAGTCATTGAAATGCCGTCTCGGGGAGGGTATTGCTAATGTAAATATTGGGTTATTATACTAACACATGTACATTTGTGTAATTAATAGATAACTACCACGAAATGCTTAAAGGAAATCTAAGACAACAATGTGAGTAATCTCCTTTTTGTAAACTGTTTTTACAAAACCTTAAATATTTTACAATGTGATTTAAGCAGTGATTGAGTCATTGTAATTCTTCAATTACTGCCGGTATGTTGGAGTTTTGTATACAAAATGTGGAACATGTTACCATTAGACAAATAGTTAGCAAATGGGTAATATGACCCACCAGTCAGGATTGACAATACTGAATGAGTAATTGTGTAGATGTAAACATTGTAATAGCTCTCAATACTATTAAAGGATAAAACTCTTCTTGATTAAACTGAGATTCACTCACCAGTATTTTCCACTGACAAAATGTTTTTAAACGCGTTTTAGGTAACAAAATGTGAAAGCCAACTAGAAGCCAGCTGGACAGCACTGAAGGCTTGGAAAAAGTGGCTATAAAAGTTACCTAAATAAAAGAAGATGTTTTATTCAATAAAATAGGGATTTTCCCTATGAAAATGTTTGTAATGAAAACTTGGGTTTTATCCCAATATGTTTAATATTATAAAAGCGTGGTATTTACTCTGATAAATATTTACTAACTACGGTCCTGATGAAATTTCCGTTGCCAAAATGTTAAACATCGATACCACCAAAACTGGTCTCGCAGCCGCCCGTTCCCGGGACAGATAGGGGACGGGGGTTGCGACATTACAAGTGAATGAAAATTACCCTACAAGTTTATCAAACAATATACAATTCAAAATTACTCTACAAATGATTCTGTAGAGTAATTTTGATCTTGTAGTGTAATTTTGTAAAATAATCCTATAGAGTAATTTTGATCTTGTAGAATAATTTTGTTAGCATTTAGTTATGGGGTTTTGCTTTATGGTTTAGTTTTTAGCTTTTAGTTTGGGTGGGGGGGGGGGGGTAGGTTTTTTTTTAGATTTTTTTTTGGGGGGGGGGGGGGGGGGTGGGGGAGGGGCTAGGGTTTTTTTTTTTTTTGGTGGGGGAGGGGGTAGTGTAATTTTGATAATTATTCTAAAAGATCAAAACTACTCTACAGTATCATTTGTAAAGTAATTTTGATAATTACCCTATAAGCAGATAATTACAAAAATGTCAACGTGTGTTTTTTGCTCTTTCATACTATTCATACGTTTAATACGTTAACTTTATTTGTATGGTAACTTTCCCCTACTCATTTAACCACTAATTTGTGTATGGTATTTGTAATTAACAAAGAGTTATTGTCTAGCAAAAATATTATATATTGCTATTATTATAGCGACTCGAAAGGAGACGAAACTAAAAAGAAATATGTGGTCCTCTCCAATATACTCTTTGGAGTTTGGAGGAATAATCCATGTGCTTTGCACTCGCATAGGCCACAAGAACTGATGTCTCTATTATGGAAAAGGATTTAAAGTGAACATTACAGAATTGAGAGGGTCCTTACGTGAAATTTGGACATTGGAGGTTAATTTTAGTGATTTTTTTTCTTAATATATAACTACCCAAAATTAGTGATATTGAAATATTATTTATATATGCAGTGAACCTTGGGACTTGTCCCAATGGTCATGGCAATGAAGGTTAGGACTTGGGACCTTAAGGTCTCAAGTTCGAATCCGAGCCACCCCGAGTTTTCTATTACAGTGCATTTACTCCAGAGAACCTTGGTTCTTGTGGAGGGTGCAACTCCTGTCACATGGGCAGGGGGCTGGAAATTTTCTCGGGGAACGCCTTAGCCAAACTCTGATGCACCAAGCGTGGGCCCGGTTAAGACAACATAGTCTTGGCTGCCGGAGTGGGGCGGAGGGGCCTACCCGAGTTATAGGGTTAGGTGCGATCTCTATCGCCTGTTGTAGAAATATCGCCGTTCAAAAAAAAAATTTATATATGCAGTGGGAACTTATAGTCTTTTTTATTTTTAAAACTATGTCCCTTTATTTTTAAAGGCTTTAAAAATTATGCCCCTTATAACTTCATTATATGGTCAAAGTAAAACGTAATTTGGGACAAATAAGCCCAAGACACGAGGGCATAAGAATATCTTTACGATCTGTTACTTAACGATCAAGAATCCTTAAAATACAATTATAATAATTGTGTGCTAAAAATATATGTTCTTTTGAACTCAAACTTTATTGTGTGCTAAAAATATAATTATGTTCTTTTGAACTCAAACTTTATTGTGTGAAAGTAGGGGTGTAAATGAGCCGGGCGAGCCCGAGCTTGATTAGGCTCGAGCTTGGCTTGTTAGGGTTTTATGAAGCTCGAGCTCGGCTTGGTTCGAGCCTACTTCTTTGAACTCGAGCTCGGCTAGCGAGTAAAACCCAAAGCTCGAGCTCGGCTCGACTCGAACTATTTTGAGAACAACTTTAAACGAGCTAAAAGCTCGGCTCGAGCTCACTTCAATATCGCTTAAACGAGCCAAAGCTCGGCTCTAGCTCGGCTTATCAATGTTATCATCATTATTAATATATTATATATATAAAAATTAAAATTTTGTATGGGCTCGTTTAGGCTCGCGAGCCTAAACAAGCTTTGTATTTCAGGCTCGAGCTCGGGCTCGGGCTCGTTAAGGCTCGGCTCGTTCAAGCTTTTAACCGTGCCGATCACGAGTAGCTCTCGAGCCTCTGGGCTTGTTTACACCCCTAAATGAAAGGGCTGGTGACGAGGTATGGTACTGGACCCGACCTGAGCGGTCGGACTTTTATGCTATTTATCACTTATATAGTAATTATATATTATTATTATTGCGTACTAACCCGCGAAGCCCAGCGCGTTGTAGTTTATACTACACTAGGTTGTGGGCTTGTAGAGACAACCCCTAACTAAGCCTGGCCCATTGAGGTTAGGGTTTTCCCATATCTCCTATATAAGAAGGTCTCCACCTCCTTATTAGAGGGGGAGATATAGGGAAACACACTTTTGTAGATGGAAATAGGGGATTCTTCCTCTACCGGCCGTCTCTACATTGCCCACGTTTCTCTCTTCTTGTTTACAGGTCTAGGATAAAGTGGGGAAGACGAGGTGTGGCCGTTCATCACCGTAGAAGTATCAACCCGCACAGGTCCATTCTTTTACATTGGCGCAATCCGTGGGACCGGCAACGAACCACGCTTCATTATTCTCTACTAGATCTCCAGATCTGTGTGTTTCTTGGTCCAAGCGTGGCTGGATTAATAATCTTCATATACCTGCCATTAATTTCCCCTCATGATCCGGGTTACCAGGTTTTTCAATCTTTAAACCTTCATATTTCTCATATTGATAAAAAGAGTTATGGATAAACAAACCTCTCTGCTATATGCATCTCAAAGTCATGCATACATTAATCTGTACCTTTTGTACTATTTCAAGAAAATACATCAATTTTGACGTCACACAGTGGCCAAAGTCCATCCATGAGATGTGGATGCAATCAATAATAAGCATACTACTTTTTCCTAGAAACACGTTCTCGTTTGTACAATATAAAGAGCCTTACAGGTGACCCCCTTTTTTCGTATTACCGGTCTTTTAATCCGCTGGCGGCGATGTTCAAATCGGTTTCACGCCATTCACGGCGGGCGTCTATTGATCGTCCGCGTACATCCAGCGGATATCTATCGTACCTACTATGTCGTACAACCTACGGCAGACACCCACCTTGCTCACAACGTCAACCGGCGGGCATCGATCTGGGTCACGCCGGTCACGACGGACGTTTCCAACCATCCACTCATCTGGGGTTGTGACCATCTTCTTCCCGACGCCTAGGGAAAACAATTGTCTTGGTCAATCCATTACTAACCGATAACTGCATCTCCTTGCCTTCTCTGGCGGACCATTAACATGCTCCCGCCCCCTCTGGCGGGCCATAATCTTTTTCCGCCATCTCTGGCAGACTACAGTCATGTTGTTTAGAACTTGATTGCCTTCACTCCACACATGTGGGCCACCCGCCTACGCGTCACCAGCGTGCATAGGTCCATCCCTTGAACTTTGGCCAGGCGGCGTAGTGAAAGGTTGAATTTAAGACACAATAAGGCAAAGGGCGTTTAACACTAACATACGGTGCACATTCGGGCCAATTACGATTCACCGCCAAAACCAACACATCTCGGCCACCTCCGAGGGTCATTTATATGCCCCGCCACCTCAGGTGGGCAACCATCACGCTCCGCTCATCTCCAGGGGGATAGTCTCGGTTATACCATCTCTGGCGGATAACAAGGTAATCCCGCTCATCTCCGGCAGACGACCATCTCGTTCCCGCTACCTCATGCAGATAACCATGCAGATTATCATGACATCCCGCTATTGTTGAAGCAAGTAAAAACCATGCACGTGCAAGGTACCAACGACTCTTTCAAACAAATTCGGACTTACTTTTGCCTTATGTCGCATTCCACATGGCATTCTCGTGAGTACACATCTTATCTCATGTTGTGGACACTACGCCACATATACATCTGATAAAAGACATAAGTAGTTGCAGTATGATGAGTCTACATGGAATTACATGAAAAACTCCTATACTGTAGGTGATCTTTATGCATGCTTTGTCCCTTGGAGAGTTCTACTATAAAGGCATGAAACAAGATTATCTCGTTTTATTGGTTACTAACAAACGCCAAGTCCAGGAAGGTTCAGCAACAAAATTCGTCATTCACGTCATATACTTTCACGCCCCCGACCTTTACGTCGCCTGGATTGTGCTTCCCGTGCAAACAGTTCTATATCTCTTCTCGATAAACACGAGCAATAAATTGAGGGACTAGCATGGTGAAACACCATCTGGAGGGTCAAAATTGTTCATATATTGCGGACTATGGACACACAAAACCAAACCTCCGACAAACAACTTCCTTCGTCGCGCCACCCCTGGTGGACAACCCTCTTGGTCGCGCCACCTCTAGCAGACGATTTTCTTCAACGTACCAAACTCAGGCGGAATCTTTTATCCACGCCACCACAATCGGCAGCTGGTGGTCTTCATGATTACGCCAACTCCGGCGATGACTTCCTTTGCCGCACCATTCCCAGCGCGCACTTCCTTCGCCATTTTTGGCCTAATGATCCCCTCTCAAGCATTGGTTGAAACGCGAAACGCCCAACTATATGGCACTCTCCAGCGAGATTCGTAGTTTAACCAGCACACTCTTAGATGCCTTACCGATTGGGCTGCGAGGTCGTTCTTGCCCGCACCACTACCGGCGAAAGCTTTTATTCAACCCGCCGCAACCAGCGGAAGTTTTCATTCTCCTCGGAACGTTTCCAACGGACGTTTTTATCCACCTGCGACGCTTCCGGTCGATTACTTAATCATTCCGCCACTAATGGCGGATGCTTTGGTTCGTCATGTTACTCCCGAGGAACGATTTTATCCACTCCACCACCTTGGCGAATACTTTTGCCCACCCCGCAACTCTGGCGGAAGCCTTCATCCTACCCGCCACTCCGGCGGACTTTTTCGTTCACTCCCACCATCTAGGGCGGATACCTTCCTTGCTCACGCCATCTCCGGTGAGCGCCGTTTTAAGTTTTAAGTCAGGCCTCTAGTCACGCTTGTAAACTCATTTCACTGTACATCAAAACGGAAGAGCACCTGTTGGAAATTCTCAGCTGTCATGCATAAAGATATACCTTCCAACCTTCTTGCCTATTATTATAAATGGGGTTGTGGCCCATTTACTCATGCCACCGCTGTAGCGCCTACTACGCCACTGCTTTGATTTGTGTTACTCGAGATTTTGATGGAACCAGATCACTTATAATGGTCCAATGCTTTCCTCTTTAGGCTACATTTTACACCTGCAGATGCTTTATAGCACGAGATCGTACAACCGTTGTTGCACTACCTTTAAACATATATGAGCATATGTTCATTTAACTAAGACTGAGGACCGTTGCTGCACCCACAAGTGTTTCCAGTTCTATGAAAAATAAATGGACTGAGGACCTCCTCGATAGCGTCAACTTTGACAGGGCCTTGTTATATGGCATGCTCCTCAGATGTCCTATGAGCAAGCAGTCTTGACCTCATAAACTACCATTACTGGACGTGGTCATCAGAATTGGCCGTTTCAGTCCTAACATGGCATATCCCAGTTGAAGGGCATAAATTTTGGTAAGTACAACCTGAAAATCACGTGTCTTACGTTTTACACCATTATTAGGCGAGGTGCCACATCATTCAGCCTTGCTCTACATACCTGTTTAACCAGATGCTACATCTTGTAACCTCTATGGGCTGGCTCTCTATACAACTACGCACCATATTGTCATTCGGCAATGCGACGCATAAGTACTTGGTCGTGCGCCACATTTTTATTGGCAACGTATTAGGTACTCCACATTCTATTGGACCACCATCACATTTTCTGCTGACTATGAACCGTGCTGATAGGATATGTATACTTCCCATATCACTTGATCTACAACTATAGCGCTTGGTACGCCGTACACCATTTCGCAGTTGAAATAAATGCACGGCAAAGCAAAACTAATATATTTAATAAATTCGACTAAGTATTCCACATGCTATGCGACAGGAGAAACACTTATTCGGATATATAGTGTCCACGCTGATAGGCCCTATATTGGTCACTCAAACAAGTATTCTAAACGCCAAAGCGCGGGTGGAAAAGTATGTGATAACTCCAACAAATTTTCATTCACGCCGAGACGCATAAAACGCTTAATCATTTTGGGCAAGTGTCTCACACGCCATAGAGCGCCATCGAGGATCACTTGTTAAAATTTAAGTAAACGTTCCTTCGGTCACTGACATCCTCAAACTAGACAGTCTTCCTGATAATGTTCTCGCTGTCTCCATCATGGCGCATCGAGCACATGGTTCTCCTGCTAACATTATCTAGCAACATTAAAATAAAAGACGGGAACAGTGTAACACTACAAACGCAACAGAACGTAGTCACCAAAGCCAAAGGTACAACTTTGGTAAAGATATACCTAAGCTGGAGTTCATTATGTGAAGCTACATATTTCGGAACGCAATTCCAGGTACAATCCTATTTTATTGCTTTATTTAGTTGCGTGATACACTTTTACTTGTTCAAACGCGCTTGGCATCTCATTGCACGCCCTTGGTCCACTTGATTATATATAATATATATATACCTATATAATGGTCCGTATATAACCTGACATGGCGATGCTACCTCAAAATTACAAAATTCTAAACACATGAATGGAAGATTTCATTGCCCACACATGCATGAGGCCACGCTCGATTGGCCATCTGACATGTTGCATGCGCCTATATAATTACTTTCAATACTTATGTCCTAACATGCTTAGCATCATCGAACTGGGTAATCTGCTCGGAACAACACGACTATGGGCGGACATGGTCATAATATTTACACATGCTAAACTATACATTGAATAATCCTTATTCAAGCATGCGAGCTTAGCTAGGTAATTTCTCACCACGCCGCCTCAATTGCTGAACTATCATATCCGATAGACAATCTTGAACTCGGTGCAACCGTTGTGTCAGACATCTACGCGCAAGACTCACGGGTGACATGTTCTTAATCTTATCCCTAAATATGGTACTCTCACATAACTCGATAGCTTGACGGAATACTCCATAGGTCATATATTAAAAGAGCGCCTATCAAAATTGCCCACTAAACAAAAAGTGTCGATAAAGGTCTCAACTCTATTTTACGCACACTTATCTACAATACATTTAAATCGATTAATAAGCATGTCGGAGTCTTCTTAGCATGTTATACTTCATGTTTACTTGTCGATTTATTTTTATTACCTATCAAGTTCAAAGCTACTAACATACTTTAGCAGCACTGAACTAGGGGACTAGCAGGGTATAGCGCCATGCTTTAAAAGTGATCCGTTTTTCTCAGGCTGCCCATTAAGGTGATATCCACTGCACATTAACCCGCATCGGCTCTTATATAATGTGGATGTTTCAATACGCCAGACAATATTTATACTTCTCACATCATTTGGCCTACGACTATACCACTTGACATGCATATGCAATTTGGTAGTCAAGACAAACGCACGACAAAACTAGTATACTTGATTATTTGCATAAGTATTCCACACGCTATGCGACAGGAAAAATACTTATTCAGATATGTATTCTCCACACCAGTCTGCGACATGGATTAAAGAAAATCCTCACGCCACAGTCGGCGAGGTAAACGGACATGCCACCTACTATAAGCATTCCACACGCCAGTGCGCGTCCAGGAAAAGCACGTAGTAGCTTACATAAAGTGCTCATTCACGCCTAAAGCGTATAAAGCATTTTATTATCTCAATGAGTGTTCACTCACGCCAAGCGCGTAGAAAGAACTTTGTTGTCCAAGTGTTCATTAACGTCGTGCGGGTTATAAAGCACTTTTTCATATCTACAAGTGTTCATATAAACATTTGTAAACACAACATACCACCGCATTTATACTGCACTTTACGGTACAAAATATTACCACCGCATTTGAACTGCATATCACGGTAAAGAACAACTCTGACACGAAATATTTTTCATAATAACAAAGTCAGATGATCAAATTATACAGCGCTAAGAGTGGGCATCTTGGTAATAGATGTATTCAACCACTACTACTCCAGTGGGTATCTTGGTAATAGATGCACAACCACTGATGAAAAACCAAGTACTTGTCCCACAGTTATACAAACATTGTGGGAAACATAAATAACGCTCTAAGCACCCTTCTGAGGTCACTGAGCATACCAAGCACTTCTGCAGGGGTGCATTGTATAATATTCTTCCCGACTGCAATGATGATTGCTATAGTCGGATCATCAATAACGACGATTGGTACAACCACCAGCAGTTCTACATTCGCCTAAGGTGGCGTAACATCTGCATGTGCATCTATGACCACCAATGGCTGCACATTATGACAACGGAGATCCCAATGACACGGACGCGTGGTAGGGACCATCGTCACATCAACATCAATTCTTTCAATGAGTTGAACGCTGTTAGCGCACCATATGTTAACCAACAAAAGTCACACCATGGGGTCGATATTCTACAGTAGCCCACACGACTGTGTGCGCACCGCTAAGGCAGGGCCACACCCACAAAAGTCATCCAAGGGCGAGACACTGAACTACCAAAACTCATCCTGTTCCAAGGCTCATACGCGGGACCTAACTGCGTATGCACAACCTTAAGAAGATCATGGTAATTCAAATGACAATTGTCTATAACCAATCAGCGTGCGTCAGGTTTACCCAACCAATTTCCATGATGAGCAATCGTATACTATTCATTGCTCCATTATTTCTACTCACATCCAACGACAACCACAACAAACTTGGCCGGCGACTTTCTCGCACCCGGACGGAATGTAAGCCTAAAATTAGTGATTTTCACTCTAGAGCTCCTAATAAGTCTAAGTACCCCTCCCACGCTTGCACGCGGGAGCAACACTAGACTAGGGGACATGACGAGGTATGGTACTGGACCCGACCCGAGCGGTCGGACTTTTCTGCTATTTATCACTTTTATAGTAATTATATATTATTATTATTGCGTACTAACCCGCGAAGCCCAGCGCGTTGTAGTTTATACTACACTAGGCTGTGGGCTTGTAGAGACAACCCCTAACTGGGCCTGGCCCATTGAGGTTAGGGTTTTCCCATATCTCCTATATAAGAAGGTCTCCACCTCCTTATTAGAGGGGGAGATATAGGGCAACACACTTTTGTAGCTGGAAATAGGGGATTCTTCCTCTACCGGTCGTCTCTACATAGCCCACATTTCTCTCTTCTTGTTTACAGGTCTAGGATAAAGTGGGGAAGACGAGGTGTGGTCGTTCATCACCGTAGAAGTACCGACCCTCATAGGTCCATTCTTTTACAGCTGGTATACTTTAGAGGAATATATTTAATAATCTTTTTGTTAAAGAATAGAGAAAAAGGATGATTACTGGTTTACAATCTTGTTGTTTCTCTTTTAGTAAAAGTACCAACATGGCATAATCCGCGCGCTATGAGGAATGGGAACTCGGTCAACTTCTATGTGTTCACGATAATAAACAAAATAGAAAACACAAAAGATGTAAAAACATACAAAAAGAAAAAAAAATAAGAGAATTAAATTTAATTTAAAATGAAAATTCAACACTAAAACAAAAAAAGGAAGCGAGGGCGATGGGGGTGTGTTTGGTTATACGGGACAGTGTGTCTCGACTCGAACCCGCAACCTCCATTTTGTAGGTATAAATAACCAACCATTGCGTTGAGAATGTTTTTGTATCCTAATCCGTTTACACACGTTTTTTAACCATATAAAATAACAATTTAAAATGGGTTTACTGATACCAACATCCTATCTATCTATCTATCTATCTATCTATCTATCTATCTATCTATCTATCTATCTATCTATCTATCTATCTATATATATATATGGTCAGGATTTAGAGAAAACGCTCAAAAGTGTGAGAACGGAGAGAACGCTTATGGATCGTCAAATCAAAACAATCTATGGACTAGATGAAGCGGTGGCATTTTCGTAAATAAAATCACTTTTATTAATCTGGCGTGCTTCATTAAGGGTAAAAGGGGCTTTTGACTTAACATAAAACGCCAAACTCACGCTATTAAAATCCAACACACATACCACACTTCATCATAATATAACGTCATAGATATAAAACGCCAAACTTTGTTTTTAACCGATAAAGCTGAACAAACAGTACTAAAACTACGGAACTTTATTACTAGCATTTACTTCAATAAAAATCGCGCCTAAAATACGCGCCAAAAACTTCCTATATAAACAAACTCTCAGAATTACTAAAATCCAAACCAAAACCACAAAAACCTATATTTTCCTCTACACCATTCATCTTATAAACGCTAAAAAAACCAAAATATCAAAGATTCAAATCCATGTTTCTTTGATGTACACAATTTTCTCAATAAACTTTCACTCTATGTAATGAGCAAAGTTCCTCAATATAAACGCCAAAACATACAAAAACCACAAAACTTCAAAAAATCCATTTCATGGAGATTCTGTTTTTATTCTCTATAAAGTTTAGCTAAACGGGATGGATAACATTGTTACACATCTTTCTTGACTGAGGATTAACAATGTTATCCATTTCGTTCAGCAAAACATTATTGAGTTTAGCGCGACCAAAAATAGAAGTTTATGGAAGTTTTATATAGTGGCGTTATTTTTTTTTGGCGTTTGATTTCCTTGTCCGATCTTATATTTTTTGTTATTTAACTTCGAAGTAGCATGTTATGAACAAAGAGATAGAAAAAAGATGCAAAAAAAAAAAAACGCCAAACTGAGAAATGTCTGTGTTCTATAGCATTGAAATAAAAAAACGCCAAACTACTCTACACGGCTCTCAAAGACAATCTGTATGTGTTCTGTAAGAATGACAAATACAAAACGCCAAACTACTCTTCACTGGCTCTCCAAGACCTTGTCGATCTTCTTTTAATTACGGCCTGTTTGCATGTTGAGGCGTAGTGTCCATAGGCTTTGCAGTTCTGACACTGTCTTTCTTTGGCCCCGTGTTTCGACTTTGATTTCTTTTTGTCAATTGCTATCTCCTGTTTAGATTTCAGGCGCTTCCGAGAACCAGAACCTTTGGATTTATAACCTATAGGGACTCTTATCGGATTCTTGTCATTTTTATATTGACCAGTTTTCTCAGCAAATCTATCCCTAGAACTAGCGGGAGGAGCAACAATCTGCATATCTTGAACCTTCTTCATATAAGATTGAACATGATCCTTGTATAAGGATAGCTCATCTTTATTACCAGATAAACGGTTCAAAGTGTATTCGGTTGAATAAATAATATCTCGCATCATACTCTGCACATCAGGATCAAGTTCGGTCATATATTCACGACTAATTGAGAATTCAGGAGAGCAGTTTGGGGAGGCCTCTTTGCACCATCTATTCAGAATGTATTGTTTTGGAAATTCCCTAATGTCCATAAGTCTCAAAACACAGAATATATGTCTACATAGCAAACCAAACTGTTCAAAACGTCTGCATGAGAAACTGCATGTGCAATCAGACTTACGAAACAAAACCTGAAAAATGCCAAAAACAATATCTCTATAACGCCATGCATAGAATGTTTGTCTAAAAAAAGAAAAAAACACATAGCATATGATAAAACGCCATTAACAAAAAACGCCATAGAACCAAAACGCCATTATTTACCTCAAATAAGGATGTACAAAGCTGTTGGAAGTCATTTACATAAAACTTAACAAACCCATCAGGCTGATCTTCGTAACGTTGATTTATGCAATCCGCACCCCAATAAGCTCAGCTTGAACGTCACAAAAAATATTTTTTGTGTATATATTAACAGCTTGCCCTTCCAACACTTTGTAACTACTCTTCAACTTGGGTCTTTTGTATTGAGATTCATGATCATTTTTACGATGTGTGTGACGCTGTGCTTCTATTGCAGTCTCGTAATACATCATGAACTCAACAAGAGTAGCTTTCTAATTGCACACTAGACCAAAAAAATGATTCTCACTCTCCGACCTGGATGTCGTTCGCATAAGACCAGACATATGCTCCATTCTATAGTATGCAGGGATCCAAGATTCCCTAAGTGCAAAAATATCAGATAGCCAGTCATTATCTTCTAAATTGAATTCTGCAATAACCATTTCTCATTTTGATTCAAACTCTTCAGGTGTGAGAATATCCGTCCACACAACACCACAGATACGTTCTTTAAAATTGGTGGAATTGCATAGCCTAACACCAACCTATAAATAACACGAAAACGCCATACATATATAAAAAAAAGACAAAACTTAATTAAAAAAACAGTAACAAGGTACAAAACGCCATGTATCTTAAAACGCATTGTATACTAAAACGCCAAAGGTAAAAAAAGAATAACAACCTTCAGAGAAAGTTTATGCATCACATGCCACATGGATAATCGATGCCTCGTGTCAACAAATACAGCAGAAATAGCCTTCTTCATCGCTGGATCTTGGTAAGTGACAACAACTTTTGGTTGAGAACCAACAGCTTTAAGAAAAACTCTTAACAACCAAATATACGTATCAGCAGATGTCACACCCCCAAAATCCACCTGCGGAGTATCACCGCTTGGAGGCGTGACTGACCAGGATCCAGCCACCAATCATATTGAACAAGCATAAGTGATTATAAAATCCAACCAATACAATTGGTGTCCAAACAAAACATAGTTTAAGTTGCAAGCGGAAGCATAACGTTTAAAACCAAAACATAAGTTTAAGTGTTTCAAAGTTTAACATGGCACACAGCTGTCCATGTCCCACAACGACTCTCTTCCATGCAAGCTTCAGCTAAGTACCTATTGACCTGCAAAGCATGTAGTAACGAGTCAACAACAAGTTGAGTGAGTTCACTGTTGGGTGTTCATTTTTAAGTTGTTCCGAAAACAGTTTCCTTTAACTGGCATCCTGCCGTGGGGGTTACCCCATAGTTGAAAACGTGATTTGTTTACCCATTTATCCTGGCAATACAGCCGTGGGGGCTACCCCATGTTAGTTATCTGGCATTTCGGCCGTGGGGGCTACCCCATGTATACACTAGACTCGTTACCATATCGACTGCTGACTGTAGTCATGTTTATGTGCCCTGAACTGTCAATGTCTATCATCATTGACGTGCCCAGATCCATTAGTTCACGCCCGTCCTCTGCGGCACGGTGTGAGGCTTGTCAGACCTAAATAGCGCTATCTAACTAATGACCCGCTCACCATTGGCCCGACGATTATGTCGATATAAAAAGGAGGGACTTCGTGATAGAGTTTTGGTCTAGTACGAGTTATCTGTCCATGAGGACGAGGAATTATATTCCTGAGCCAATACTGTCCTACCCAAGTAAGGACGAGGAATCCATGTTCCTTAACCCCATTCCCAACCCTGGGAATCCCATGCTTTGTAGAGGGTGTGAACTCACCTTGGTTTGCTCGGCAGATACACACAAAAGTCAAGTCTAGATGCTAGTGGTCAATCACGTCCTAACATGGTTATCATACATGTCAGGTTCAAACCAAGAAATGCACGTATGTTTTCTACACGTACTAGCACGTTGCATACAAGTATTATTCAAGGTAGTCCAAACAACAGCGTACAACATACACATTCAAAAGTAACACGTAAAGTCCATGCATTCGGCCCAAACACTTAGGCCCGTAGCCTTGCACGCTCATACAGAATGTACATAATCAGGTGGTCTCGAGTCGAGACTAGAGTTCTCGAGTCGAGACGGTGTTGTCTCGGTGTAGCTTTCATCACTCGAGACCTGGTGGTCTCGAGTCAGGTCTCGAGTCGCAACAAGGCCAGCAACCTGGTTTCGAGTCATGTTGATTGTGTGCTGGTAATGCGTGGTCTCGAGTCGAGACTAGGGGTTCTCGACTCGCAACCTGTGTCGCAACCGTGGATCTCGAGTTGTCATCTACATGGTCTCGAGTCGAGACCAAGGGTCTCGACTGGCACACCTGCTAATAGCCGGCATTTGTACTAGCCAATAGGATTTCGATTTCATGTAATAGTGTACTACCCAACCAAATCACTCAAACATGTTTTGTTGTCTAATTCTATTTCAAAATGGATCAAACACAGCATTATCAAGTATTCATATCACATTCAAATTGTTCTTCATTAGGGTTTTCAAACCTTTAACACATATTCATCCTATCACTACTTCATTAAATTCAGAATTTATCATCCAGAAATATGTTCATCCATTTTATATGAGGAAAACATGCTAACATGTGGTCAAAACATCATCAATAGCAACAACACATGATTCGGTTTCTAACTAGCATCAAGAATCATTATTAGCTTCTAACAACTAGTATACATTCCTCGGTTCTAAAGCATGTGTACACATTCTTGTATGTCATAACAATCTTGCATATTATCATCAAAATAACATTTGTCCTATAACTTCTAACATAATTCGAATGACCACAAGCATCCCATACATTCATCATTCAAATAGCTTAGCAATTCATTACCATACAAGAGTTCACCTATGTCATTCATCATTTAATCATTTTAAGCAAGTCACACCATTGAATACAAAACAACTAGTGAACATCCAAAACACTAACCGGTTGACAAAGAGTGTGTGAAAGAGAGTAGGTTTGTTGTCCGATAGTCTCCGAGTGAAGAACACGAGCTAATCCGAGAGCTTGGTTTGCTACCTTTGATTCGAGACAAGAGGAGAGGGTGGTGTTGCTAGGGTTTAAGTGAGAGAGAGAGTGTGTGTAGGATGATGTGTGAGAGTAAGTGTAAGGGGAAGATGGATGATGGCATGGGTTTTTTATACCAAAAGGTGCACCCTAATGGGCTTCCGGGTGGACTAAAGGAGGTGCGGCCCAACTGATTTAGTTCACTCGAGACCGGGTGGTCTTGAGTCGGGTCTATTGTGGTCTCGGTTCACTTACAATCATATATAACATACGTACATACAACACATAGCACATTTAGATAATTACTAACTTTCATTTACTAGTATATATAAACACATAATGTTCAAGCATGTTACACCAATATACGAATGAAGGGTTTTAAATATCGAGTTGTCACATTATCCCCAAGTTGAAAGAAATTTCGTCCCGAAATTTGGTAAGTACTCACTGAGGGAGCTAGTTAAGTTGTATGGTTTTCCTGGTTTTCCTGGGGTGTCACATCCTCCCCCCGTTGATCTGGAATTTTGTCCCGAAATTCCGTAGCTTCAGCCTCAGTAGTGGTTGTACCGTTTGCGAACAGTTGGGGATACTTTTGTTTCATCCGATCTTCGCGTTCCCAGGTGAACTCTGGTCAGCGACGTGAGTTCCAACAAACTCTAACGAGAGGTATTCTAGTGTTCTTGAGGACATTAACATCCCGGTCCGTGATTTCAACTGGTTCCTCGACGAATCGTAACTGCTCGTCGATAGTGAGTTCCTTCAGAGGAACTATGTGGGTCTCCTCTGACAGACACTTCTTCAGATTCGACACGTCGAAAACGTTGTGAACTGCACTGAGTTCTGCTGGTAAGTTCAGTTTGTAGGCCACCTTGCCTATTTTCTCGATGATTTCAAAAGGTCCGACGTATCGTGGGTTAAGTTTGCCTCGTTTGCCAAAATGAACCACACCCTTCCGGGGTGAAACTTTGTGTAATACCCGCTCCCCAACCTGGAGCTCAAGTGGTTTCCTGCCCTTGTCGGCATAGACTTTCTGACGGTCACGAGCTGCCGCCATGCGTTGTCGTATTTGAGCAATTCGTTCGGTTGTGTCTACTACATGTTCTGGACCAGTGATCTGACTATCTCCCACCTCTGCCCAACAAAGAGGTGACCGGCATTTATGCCCGTACAATGCCTCAAACGGAGCAGCTTTAATGCTGGTGTGGTAGCTGTTATTGTACGAGAATTCCACAAGTGGCAGATGCTTTTCCCAGCTGTTGCCAAAGTCGATTACACATGCACGAAGCATGTCTTCTAAGGTTTGAATAGTGCGCTCGGACTGCCCGTCCGTCTGAGGGTGATACGCTGTGCTCATGTCTAAACGTGAGCCAAAGGATTTGTGCATTGCTTGCCACAGCTCTGAAGTAAATCGTGCATCACGATCCGAGATAATGGAGGTGGGCACCCCGTGCCTCGAAACAACTTCCTTAAGATATACGTCTGCTAGTGTGGAGAATTTATCCGTTTCCTTAATAGCCAAGAAGTGTGCAGACTTTGTGAGTCGATCCACGATCACCCAAATAGTATCGTTACCACGTTGAGATCTAGGCAGGCCCGTAACAAAATCCATGGAAATTTGCTCCCATTTCCATTGTGGTATCTCTGGTTGTTGGAGTAGGCCTGAGGGTTTCTGGTATTCAGTCTTGACTCTCGCACAAGTCAAACACTTGCTGACGTAAGTTGCTATGTGGGCCTTCATGCTAGGCCACCAATACGTAGTTTTGATATCGTGGTACATCTTATCCGAACCAGGGTGTACCGAGTAGCGATACTTGTGTGCTTCATCCATCACAAGCTCTCGTAGGTTGCCATAGAGTGGGACCCAAATGCGTCCCGTCACGTAGTAAGCACCGTCTTCCTTCTGTTCTAAGCGTTGCCTTGAGCCGCGTAGGGCTTCAGCCCTGACGTTTTCTGGTTTCAATGCTTCTATCTGAGCTTCTCGTATTTGGGAAGGAAGGCTAGAATGTATCGTGAGTTGCAAAGCTCGTACGCGCTTAGGCGCAGTGTCCTTTCGACTGAGGGCGTCAGCCACAACATTGGCTTTGCCTGGGTGGTACCTGATCGAGCACTCGTAGTCATTCAGTAGCTCGACCCATCGTCGTTGTCGCATATTCAGTTCCTTCTGTTTGAAGATGTGCTCGAGGCTCCTGTGGTCGGTGTAGATGGCACACTTGGTACCGTACAAGTAGTGTCGCCATATCTTAAGTGCAAAAACAACAGCTCCCAGCTCTAAGTCGTGCGTAGTGTAGTTTCTTTCATGAACTTTGAGTTGGCGTGAGGCGTAGGCGATAACCTTATCCCGTTGCATCAGTACACAACCAAGACCCTGAATTGATGCGTCGCAGTAGACCACGAAGTCGTCTGTGCCCTCTGGTAAGGTAAGGAAAGGATAGGTGCGCTGCAAAGTCTATCCTTTAAATGCTGAAATGCTAATTCCTGTGCATTTCCCCATCGATAAACAACGCCTTTCTGCGTTAGTGAGGTGAGAGGCTGTGCAATCTTGGAAAAATCCTTAATGAACCTCCTGTAGTAACCTGCCAAACCCAAGAATTGGCGAATTTCCGTTGGTGTACGAGGTGCAGGCCAGTTCTTAATCGAGTCCACCTTGGATGGATCAACGTGAATTCCATCCTTGTTTACCACATGGCCTAGGAAATGGACTTCACGAAGCCAGAAGTCGCATTTCGAGAACTTTACGTAAAGCTGTTACGTTCGAAGAAGTTCCAAAATAAGTCGTAGATGCTGCTCGTGTTCCTCCTGACTCTTAGAATAGATCAGGATGTCGTCAATGAAGATTATAACGAACTTGTCCAGGTAAGTTTTGCACACTCGATTCATCAAGTCCATGAAAATCGCAGGTGCGTTTGTCAGCCCAAAAGGCATGACCAAAAACTCATAGTGCCCATAACGAGTTCTAAAAGCTGTTTTGGAGACGTCCTCTTCTCGGACTCTCAGCTGGTGATATCCCGATCTCAAATCGATCTTTGAATAGTAGCTTGACCCTTGCAGCTGGTCGAACAAGCCGTCGATACGTGGTAGAGGATAACGATTCTTCACTGTCACCTTGTTGAGTTCACGATAGTCGATACACATTCTAAAGGTACCGTCTTTCTTCTTTACAAATAGCACTGGAGCTCCCCAGGGCGATGAGCTAGGACGGATAAAACCCTTATCCAAGAGTTCTTGCAGTTGCGTAGAGAGTTCCTCCAACTCTGATGGAGCTAAACGATAAGGTGCACGAGCTATAGGCGCAGCTCCAGGAGCTAGTTCAATCTGAAACTCGACTTGGCGGTGAGGCGGAAGACCAGGTAATTCCTCAGGAAATACCTCAGGATAGTCGCGTACGATTGGAAAATCTTCTATCTTCTTCTCTTTTTTCGAGGTGTCAGTAACAAGAGCCAAGATAGCGATGTGGCCCTTTCTCAAATATTTCTGGGCCTTAAGGAGAGAGATGATGTTCTCAACAGCACTCCTCTTGTCGCCACGAATCATGAGAGGTTCATCACCGGAACCAGGAATACGAACAATCTTCTCGTTGCAAAGAATCTCTGCTCGATGTTGGGATAACCAATCCATCCCAATGACAACGTCGAAACAACCCAAGATGATAGGAATAAGGTCGATAGAGAAGGTCTGGTTAGCAAGAATAAGTTTACAACCCTTGACTACGTGTGCGGCCTCTAAACTCTTACCATTGGCTAGCTCTACAGTGTGCTTGTTGTTCAAGGGTGTTGGAATACGCTTAAGCATTCGACTAACTTCTAGTGACACGTAGCTAGTATCGGCACCCGAATCAAATAAAAATGTAACATAAAAGTCGTCGAGAAGGAACTTACCCGTCACAACATTGGGGTCATTCCTTGCTTCACCTTGGCTAATCACGAACACCCGCCCCCTGGCACCATTGTTGTTGTTGTTCCCATTGTGGCCATTCCCCTGATTATTGTTGTTGTTGTTGTTCTGGTTCCTGTTCAGTTGGGGGCAATCTTTCTTGAAGTGGCCTTCAGCTCCACACTGAAAGCACCCTATGTTGATACCTTGCTGCTGCTGCTGTCGCTGGTTCTGAGGGGCTTGTTGTTGACGATTCTGGTTTGTGGGGTACAAGCTTCTGCAATCCTTGGCGGCGTGACCTGGCTTGTTGCACCGATGACAGTTGCCCCTGGTGCAGGGCCCACTGTGGTGTAGGTTGCAGCGATTGCATTTGGGGTGATTCCCCCTATACCCACCATGATTTTGACCACCAGATGATTGCTGAGTGGGGCTCTTGTAGTCATCAGTCTTTCTCTGCTGAGACTGAGATTGCACAGATGTTGAACCTTTGCTTGAAGCTCCATCCCATTTTCTCTTGTTGTCACTAGGAGCATCCGAAGTAGCTGTAGCACTTATACATTTTGGTAACCTGTTCTGCTCCACCGCCTGATTAGTGAGACGGTGAGCCAACTGAACAACCTGCTGGATGGTGGCGAGGTTTGCTGACGTCACATGACTTTGGATCTCTGGCACCAAGCCCTTGAGAAAGAGTTCAATTCGCTTAATTGGAGGGTCCACCATAGTAGGACACAATAATGCAAGCTCATTCAATCTCTTAGCATACGCCTCAATTTCTGACCCCGTCATCTTGAGGTTGTAGAACTCGACTTCCAGCTTATGAATGTCATCACGACTGCAGTATTCCTCCTTGATCATCTCTTTAAAGGTTTCCCATGGGGTGGCGTTGGCAACAACCAACCCCAACATTTGAACCTGAGCGTTCCACCATGTGAGAGCTAAACCCTCGAGAGTACCGGTAGCATACTTCACCCTGCGCGCCTCAGGGCATTCACACATTTCAAAAACTGACTCGAGCTTCTCAAACCAGTGGAGGAGACCTACAGCTCCTTCAGTGCCGCTAAAAGTAGTGGGTCGGCAGTCCATAAAAGTTTTAAAGGTGCACACAGGTGGCTGAGCATGTTGACCTGTTGTGGGTGTAAGAAAGGACAGAGTTTAACACAAAGTTTGGTTCACGAGAGTAGGATCTAAAGATCCTAGAATGAGTTTGGACTGCAGGATATACCTCCTGCGTGTGCAGCTGCAAGTGCCGCAGCAACTCTTTCGTTAATCAGAGCCGTCAACTGGGCTTGAGTCATGTTAACGCGTCCACTCATGATCTTCATATAAGAGGGAAACATGAGTGAGAGAGGTTCGTGAAAGTGCGATGACAGAAGAGAGTAGGCACACACGTGTTCAAGCAACAGTATGTAACTAACAAGTAGGCAATATATATATATATAGATCATATCACCTAGAATGTCGAGCCTTGCATGTGGAGTGAAGCGTCGTTGTGGACCGTAGAGCACTGTACAGGTTATAGTCTGATTTTAATAAAACTTTTTCCCCTTATTAAAACCAAGTTCACTATAACCAATGGCTCTGATACCAATCTGTCACACCCCCAAAATCCACCTGCGGAGTATCACCGCTTGGAGGCGTGACTGACCAGGATCCAGCCACTAATCATATTGAACAAGCATAAGTGATTATAAAATCCAACCAATACAATTGGTGTCCAAACAAAACATAGTTTAAGTTGCAAGCGGAAGCATAACGTTTAAAACCAAAACATAAGTTTAAGTGTTTCAAAGTTTAACATGTCACACAGCTGTCCATGTCCCACAACGACTCTCTTCCATGCAAGTTCCAGCTAAGTACCTATTGACCTGCAAAGCATGTAGTAACGAGTCAACAACAAGTTGAGTGAGTTCACTGTTGGGTGTTCATTTTTAAGTTGTTCCGAAAACAGTTTCCTTTAACTGGCATCCTGCCGTGGGGGTTACCCCATAGTTGAAAACGTGATTTGTTTACCCATTTATCCTGGCAATACAGCCGTGGGGGCTACCCCATGTTAGTTATCTGGCATTTCGGCCGTGGGGGCTACCCCATGTATACACTAGACTCGTTACCATATCGACTGCTGACTGTAGTCATGTTTATGTGCCCTGAACTGTCAATGTCTATCATCATTGACGTGCCCAGATCCATTAGTTCACGCCCGTCCTCTGCGGCACGGTGTGAGGCTTGTCAGACCTAAATAGCGCTATCTAACTAATGACCCGCTCGCCATTGGCCCGGCGATTATGTCGATATCAAAAGGAGGGACTTCGTGATAGAGTTTTGGTCTAGTACGAGTTATCTGTCCATGAGGACGAGGAATTATATTCCTGAGCCAATACTGTCCTACCCAAGTAAGGACGAGGAATCCATCTTCCTTAACCCCATTCCCAACCCTGGGAATCCCATGCTTTGTAGAGGGTGTGAACTCACCTTGGTTTGCTCGGCAGATACACAGAAAAGTCAAGTCTAGATGCTAGTGGTCAACCACGTCCTAACATGCTTATGATACATGTCAGGTTCAAACCAAGAAATGCACGTATGTTTTCTACACGTACTAGCACGTTGCATACAAGTATTATTCATGGCAGTCCAAACAACAGCGTACAACATACACATTCAAAAGTAACACGTAAAGTCCATGCATTCGGCCCAAACACTTAGGCCCGTAGCCTTGCACGCTCATACAGAATGTACATAATCAGGTGGTCTCGAGTCGAGACTAGAGTTCTCGAGTCGAGACGGTGTTGTCTCGGTGTAGCTTTCATCACTCGAGACCTGGTGGTCTCAAGTCAGGTCTCGAGTCGCAACAAGGCCAGCAACCTGGTTTCGAGTCATGTTGATTGTGTGCTGGTAATGCGTGGTCTCGAGTCGAGACTAGGGGTTCTCGACTCGCAACCTGTGTCGCAACCGTGGATCTTGAGTTGTTATCTACATGGTCTCGAGTCGAGACCAAGGGTCTCGACTGGCACACCTGCTAATAGCCGGCATTTGTACTAGCCAATAGGATTTCGATTTCATGTAATAATGTACTACCCAACCAAATCACTCAAACATGTTTTGTTGTCTAATTCTATTTCAAAATGGATCAAACACAGCATTATCAAGTGTTCATATCACATTCAAATTGTTCTTCATTAGGGTTTTCAAACCTTTAACACATATTCATCCTATCACTACTTCATTAAATTCAGAATTTATCATCCAAAAATATGTTCATCCATTTTATATGAGGAAAACATGCTAACATGTGGTCAAAACATCATCAATAGCAACAACACATGATTCGGTTTCTAACTAGCATCAAGAATCATTATTAGCTTCTAACAACTAGTATACATTCCTCGGTTCTAAAGCATGTGTACACATTCTTGTATGTCATAACAATCTTGCATATTATCATCAAAATAACATTTGTTCTATAACTTCTAACATAATTCGAATGACCACAAGCATCCCATACATTCATCATTCAAATAGCTTAGCAATTCATTACCATACAAGAGTTCACCTATGCCATTCATCATTTAATCATTTTAAGCAAGTCACACCATTGAATACAAAACAACTAGTGAACATCCAAAACACTAACCGGTTGACAAAGAGTGTGTGAAAGAGAGTAGGTTTGTTGTCCGATAGTCTCCGAGTGAAGAACACGAGCTAATCCGAGAGCTTGGTTTGCTACCTTTGATTCGAGACAAGAGGAGAGGGTGGTGTTGCTAGGGTTTAAGTGAGAGAGAGTGTGTGTGTAGGATGATGTGTGAGAGTAAGTGTAAGGGGAAGATGGATGATGGCATGGGTTTTTATACCAAAAGGTGCACCCTAATGGGCTTCCGGGTGGACTAAAGGAGGTGCGGCCCAACTGATTTAGTTCACTCGAGACCGGGTGGTCTTGAGTCGGGTCTATTGTGGTCTCGGTTCACTTACAATCATATATAACATACGTACATACAACACATAGCACATTAAGATAATTACTAACTTTCATTTACTAGTATATATAAACACATAATGTTCAAGCATGTTACACCAATATACGAATGAAGGGTTTTAAATATCGAGTTGTCACAGCAGTTTCCGATGCCAACACTGCTCCACCAAATGTAACATTGCAGTGATGATTGTCTATACCAGTGAACGATACACACACCATAGAGTATCTGCATATAAAAACGCCATGAGAAATGAAAAAATAATAAAACACCATTGAATGTAAACTAGTACAACGCCATTGCATGTAATCTAATAAAACGCCATTGCATGTAAAATATAAAAACGCCATGCATGTAAATTAATATAACGCCAAAAAACAAAGAAGTTGAGTTATAAAAAAAATACTTGTTGGAACGATACGTGGCGTTAAACGAAATCACATCACCAAATATGTGGTAATTACGTTTGGCTTGATCATCACACCAAAAAAGACCCTTCAAACGATTGTCTTCGTCTGAGATGTAATCATACGAGAAATTAGGCTGGGAATGTTTTTTTTTTCATTCAAATGTTTCACAACCATATCAGCGTCATATTCCCCTATGAACAAGTTAATTTGCCTCTTATAGTTCTTTAATTCAACTTTGCTTGCGCCCACGTCTTCAAAACCGCCAAAACAAGTCTTCATAACATTAAAAGCCTTGACAGGACCCAAATTCAGCTTAGACATGCTGTGTATAACATGCTTCTGGAGCTGAGTGAGGTGTCATTCAGTTGGAAGAAAATGCTTATCAGGACGTTCAACAAGTTCATGATTATGCTCCTCGACAAACTTATACACCTTCCAAAATCCATTCTCAAATTCTACACATAACATTGCACCGCAATCAGTCCTCTTTGAAAAGTTAGATCGCACTACTCGCTCCTTTTGATTGGGGTCCAACGTATCAACCTTCTTGTCCTTATATACCCCAGCTCTTGTACACAAAAAATACTTAATATGTAACACACCTTTAGAGTTTGTCTTTGTAGTCCCTTTCCTGACTGAAAACCCACACTCCTTGGCATACTTAACATACATTGAATAACAATCATCAAGGCTTGAGAATAGCATGTCCTTTCTGGGCTTTAATTCTTCACTAACATCAGGAATGATAAATGGTAATCCAGTTTTGGGGCAATGCCTTTGACTTGAGGAAGAGACTTCGTCTGAGAAAACACAGGGAGGAACAGAAAAATCAGAAAAAACAGAGTGATGTCTCGTAATAACATTATACATTAAACGCCATTCATTGAATAATAAACAAAGACATAAAAAACACATAATTTAAAAACGACATGATAAAAAAACCACGAGATGAATAATTAAAAATACTTAACAACATAAATAATTAACAAAAATATAACATCATAATGAAAATGCCAAAATTAACAAAACTAATATTTACACAAATTAACAAAATAGTAATAACTGATATTCACAAATACTACTAAATAAAATTCAAAACTAATCAAATAGACGAAAAACGCCAATGATCGTAAAAACATAACAAATACACAAGAACGTAAACGACTATTAAAATTAATATCGAAAACTCCAATTGCAGTTAGGATTAATAGATTAAATATCAATTAAAACGCGATTAAATTGCATAATTGAATAACGCTATGGAAAATCATTCAACACATTATAAAAATAATAATTTAAAAAAACGCCATAGAACAATGATAAAAGAACAAAACGCCATATCTGTTGCATGATTTGCTGGATCGAAAAATAGAAAACGCCAACGAACTTTACTTTGTCGAACAGAATCCACGTTAAACGCCATAGATCTGAGAAAGCTTGCAAAGGAGGTAACAGCTAACAATAAATCTTTGGAGTTTTAATTTGAAAGAGATTTATAACGCGAATAAGGAGGGAACGTATAAAAGGACAATCGTACCCCCGCATAACAATTAGGCCGCCCTGCCACGTGTTGGGTCAGGATCCGTTCTCACCGTTCTCACACTTTTCACTGTTCTCTCCTGAACCCGTTTCTATATATATATAGGGGAAGGATAAATCGAAAACCCACTTGAATTGAGAAAACTCAGAAAACCTTTGTAAAAAACCCATGTAAACTCAAGAAACATTTCTAAAAAAAATAGGAAATGTAATATACATATATTTGAACATTTTTAAAAAAGAAACACAAAAAAACACCAAGTAGTTTTTTTTTTTAAATGTTAAAAATTCAGGTTACATAATATATATGTCCAAAAAAATGTAACATACAAATTTTCAACATTTAAAAAAGAAAACTAGTAAGCGTTTTTTTCATAAATAGGTTCGTGTACATTTATATTACATTCCCTATTTTTTTAGAAAAAAAATAAAAATGTTACATAGGGTTTATTTGGGTTTTCTCAACTCACATGGGTTTTCAATTTATCTTTCCCCTATATATATATATATATATATATATATATATATATATATATATATATATATTATATACACATATTTATTTATTTATTTAAATTTAATTAATTTAATATAATTTATTTATTTTAATTTATATATAATTTGAAAGTGAGTATGAATAGTAGTTCTATTTTTATAATAGTTTGATTATTATAATAGTATATAGTTTTTTCTTTAATTTAATTTTCATTTCGATATTACAATATATTATTATATTTACTTTAATATAATTCTTTAATTTTGTATTCCTTTTTCTTAATATTATTGATATTGTCTGAACAATACCGGTACCAGTACCGTATAACATCGATATAGTTTTTATTATTAACGTCATCATTGCATATTATTATGTACGATTCGATAAAAATTCTACTCGAACACGTCATATATAGTTGATTTTTTTTATCAAAAACCGAACATACTAATCAAACAACATCGGTATTTGAGCGGGTCATGTATAGTTGATTTTATTTATTATCCCAAACTGAACATATACCAATCATACAACATCGATATTCGAACGGGTCATATATAGTTGATTTTTTTATCATAACAAACCGAACATATTCTGACCAAACAACATCGGTAACGGTACTGTATTCGTTTTTATAGAATTCTCGACGTGGCAGTATAAAATTAATCGAACATAAAGTAATATTCGCAATAAAGTATTTTTTGGTATCGTAAGCTATATCGAGTGTTAGTACGATACCGGTATCATAACGGACTTATACCGACCAAACAACACCGGTACCAGTACATGTATTTGCTTTATGGGTTTTCAATCGAAGTAAAAAACGTGTCAGTTGGCAACAACTATTATGTCGAGTGCCGGTATCGTACTGGTACTGTAATGAACCAGACCGATAATAACCAAAGGGCCATAGCGAAGCGCGCAGAAATCTCACCACTTAAATATATAATTGAAAAGTGAGTATGAATAGTTAATTTATTTTTATAAAAGTATATAAAGTTCATTTTCCTTTTTTTTAGTACAACAATAGATTCTATTATACATATTATTATTTACATTTAATTATACTACTATCGTACCAAAAATAATCGGATCCGATCGAATAATATATGTATCGGTACCAGTAAAGAACTGAAACCGACCGAATAATATATGTATCGGTAGCGGTATTTATTTATATTGTTTTTGCTTTCGACAAACCAGTATTTATTTATATTGTTTTTGCTTTCGATAAACTGACAATGTATCACTACTATACCGTACCAAACAACATCGGTACCTGTACTCATTTGTTTATATTGTTTTTCATGTATCGTACTAGTATTTATTTATATTATTTTGCATGTATCGTACCAGTACTATATCGAACCTAATCGATATCGTTCGAATGCCAGCGATAATGTACCGCCGCAAAGCGTGGGGAAACAACCTAGTATATATAGGAGAGATCATGAAAAAACTCATTTTAATAGGAAAACATGAATACTCTATATTACATATAGAGAGGAGATCATGTATAAGACAAAAATTGTGTACGAAGTGTAGGAGAAAAGCTCCGCCATTGATCTCCCAAGATCAGTGGCTGAAAATTAGGTGGTGACATTTTTTGTAAATATGAGATTAAAGCAATTGATGAAACAAACAAAGAAAGGGTATTCTGGTCCTTTCTCACTTTAACTCCCGCATTGATTTTCAAACGACTATAATTGTTTTATATGTTGAATTTTTTTTTTAAAAACTACACCGTACTAACGAGAATTTCATTCCCCTTAATTTGAGCAGCTTATTGCTATAGTTTTCTTAAAAACAATTACAAGATTTTGAATACTCATTAATCCATTACGTGATTACGTGATTTTCAATACCCAACACATCACTACATGATTTTGAATACACATTTCGTGATTACGTGATTTCATTATAATACGTGAAGGGGTATGGTCCCGAAACCTCACGCAAGCGCATAGGACCATACCACAACTGTCACACCCCTTTCTACGGCGGAAGCACGAGGTGTGATCATGAAAGGTTCTCATTGCATACGAAGAGTAAACATGCTACATGCTCGTAAAATAACATCAAATACCATAATTTGAAAACATACGTTAGCGTTTACATCGCTAAGTCGCATAAAGCATTGTCTTAAAAGTTTACAACTTTATTTAAAGTTAAACACAAGCGACATCCACGAGCATAAGCAAGACCACGCGCACATCCATCCTAGTTACCTGAAATACATGTGAGTTTTTGGAAAAACGTCAACATAAAGTTGGTGTGAATTCATGCAGTTTTAGTTTTTCACGTTTGTATACTTTGTATGAAAACATAGTTTACGTCATGTAAAAAAATCAAGTTTTCATATATAAATTCAGTTTCATGTGTACACCACGTACCCATGTATAATTCAATCTTTTCTTGAGTACCCCACGTACTTCAAGTTATATATCAATCCTCTTGAGTACCCCACGTACTTCAAGTTATATATCAATTTTAGTATGGTATGAATTTTATGTAAATACAATATTTCTGTAAATATCATATTGTTAATGGGTTGCAAAGCCATTAACATGTGGCACGACATAGGAAGTCACCAAACCTAAGGCATTTAATTGGTATATTCTGAGACACAAAAGCACTACTCGATTCTCGCCCTCATCGAGAGTGTGGCTGCCAGGCACCCGTTAGATCTAACCTTTTGTTCTGCGGTCTAAGTATGTACACGATTAATGGTGCTTCTGTACCCTATTCGTGACACTATTTCTCATAACGCATCCTACTTGGTTCTCGTTCTCACCAAGTGCGTTTCTTGTTATCATTTCTCATAGCGCCTCATACTTGGTTCTCGTTCTCACCAAGTGCGCGTCTCATATTCTTATATTTCATCACACTTGGTTCTCGTTCTCACCAAGTGTACTTCTTGTATTTATATCATACCAATTATAAATTTTTGTACCTTTGTACATGTATTTCACCCCCGAAGTTATAAAAACTGAAAACAGTTAAAGAGAAAAGGGGGAGCATGAACTCACAACTTTGCGTTCCTAGCGTCGTAAACTCCACCGGATTTGCTTAATTAACGTCGTAACCTATACGCGTTTTCTTAACGTTAGTCACTAGACTTGTGTCGCACAAGTACAGTCACTCTCTTTTGTATATATTCTTGTGTTAAAAATATTCTATATTTTTAACTACGTATCTTACTTATATTATTTTCTCAAAAATAAATATAAGTCTTTTGTGTTTTGCACTTTGCACCCGAATTATGTATCTTGAATGTTGTATGTGTATTTTTATGTTTATACTCCTCCTGAGTATTTAGTGTATTTTTAAGTCTTAATACACTAGCACGTATAACACATACTTTATACACTTAGCACAAAAGTTGGTGATAAAATAATATATATTTTCCTCTCAAAAATATACATACTTATATCCATTTTTATTCTTGAAGAAATCCTCATTTCTTATCACCAAAAATTAGGGAAACCTTGGTAATACTCTTAAATACATTTTTAGGGAATAAGTTTCTCAAAAACTTATATTTTTCTAAGTGTCAAATTTATAAAAATTTTGACAGAGTTTCCCCTAAAAATGGAGGTTTCCCATGTTTTCAAAACATGTGTTTATTTTCTTTTAAATCGTCAACAATCATCAACAACAATTATCAACAATACTCATCAACAATAATCACTAATTTCTCCATTTCATGAACTTGAATATTTACAAAAATGTGTAGTAACTTACTAGCACATTTAGTAAGTCTTGTTATCTTTAAAAATAAGTTTAATTTCTTAAAAACTTTATTTTTAAAGATCTTGAAGTTTCACAACTTCTAGTCCGTTTTTATGAAAATTATTTCTTTGTTAAAACTTTTGTTACACAAGTGTCCACACACTTGTTTGTTCATGAAAACACCTCTACTTCATGAAAGATCCGGTTTTAAAACATGGTTTTGTCTTTCAGTTGGTCTTTCGAAAATACCACTTGTAGATCCGTAGATCTACTAATTTTGAACAATATTTCATAAGAAAAATCGTTTTTACACAAGTTCATGATTAGTGTGTGGTAGAGTTTCATCATTTAACCCTTTTTATTCTTAAACAACTCTATGTCATGATTCTTGAACATGACTAATCCGGGTTAGATGATGATCCGAGCTACCACAACATAGATCGGCACTAAATAATCACCACAAAACAAGTCTTACAAGTTTTACACAACATTATAGTTTTTATCCAACTTATTTCTCATTCTTGTAAACTTTTAGTATGTGATTTAGTATGTTCATGATTTTCATCCAACAAAACTCTTATTAACCACTCTAGATAAGATCAAGAAGGTGTTTAGAGTCACTTACTACTAGCTCAAGGCTAGGGAAGTTCAAGAGGGCAAAAGAGATGGATAAAAGCAAATGGTGAAGGTTCTTCAACTTCCGAAAGCTCCTAGCTTCACTATGCGCCTTCTAACACACTTGTGTGAGCTTGGAATGCACAAGGCTTGATCGAAAATGGTGGGTGTATGGGGGTTTGGGTTCGGCCGAGAGCTCCCAAGGGGAGTAGAGGATTTGTGTGTTTTACTAGTGTGTGTAAGAATGAAGTGATGATCATGTGTGTAATCTTATAAACCATTTCAAGGCTTTACCCCAAGGTTCTTATGTTTCATAAGGACATAACATGATCTAATAAAATATGCACTTAAAATCCCATGTGGGATTATGTCTCCCAACCGTCCAACATAGGGGGGGGGGGTCTTGGTTACATTTCAACTAGATACTTAAGGTCTAGTTATGTTAAGTTAGGAGTTTATTTGGTGTATGATGTGTGTTGCATGTTACAACAGGTGTTAGGGTATTCGGGGACCCTAACTGGCTCAGAAAAATAAAAACAATGCTTCTAGCATTATTTTAGTGTTCCGGGTAATATCCGGTTGTTCGGTTAGACACTGATTCGTTAAAGTGCTAAATTACACTTTTTAGTGTCTTTTAAGTACCTTTCTTGTACCCTTTCGATTCCCAACACTTAGGAAAATATTCTGGATGATAAAACGACATTTCTGCATAATATTCATATGTTTAAATGCTGATTTATTGCTGAATTATATAAATTCTGCACTTAAAGTGCGTTTCGGGTGCTTTTTAGTGCTTATTTTTGCTTTCGCAATGTCTACAAATTAAACCCTTACATGTACTCTTGGGTTTTAATGTACTTTTGTCGTCGGACCTACACCTAGGCCTCAATTTTATTGTCTGACTGCTTTCTGCAGTTCCGTTGACACAGTGTGTCTTACCGGTGAGTTTACTATTATTTCTGACGCAACGTTCTCGTTTATGCATAAAGCAATATTTTTGTAGTATACAACGTGCATGAATTCACTTGTTTAGTATGTGTGTTCAGTCATTGCTGACAATTAAGCACATAATTGCAGTCATTAAGTAATAATTAAAGTGTACGGGAATTACCGGTTTGTGCCAGTTGTCACAGTCTCCCCCCGTTAAAAGAATTTCGTCCCGAAATTCAGGTTGAACTAACTCTTGCAGGAGTCTTCTTGAATAGGTGGGGATACTTTTCTTTGAACTGGTCTGCACGTTCCCATGTGTACTCGGGTCCGTGCTTAGAGCTCCAACGTACTTTGACAAGTTTTACGCTGCTCCTCCTGGTCTTGTTGACTTTCCAGTCGGTAACCTCAACGGGTTGTTCTGTAAATCGGAGGGCTTCATCAATATGCACTTCATCCATCGGGATGATCACGCTTTCTTGTGTTGGACTCTTCTTCAGGTTGGATACATGAAACGTATCATGTACTCCATTAAGTTCTTCCGGTAACTCCAACTTGTATGCCACGGTACCAATTCTCTTCAATATTCTGAATGGTCCGATGTATCGTGGATTCAGCTTTCCACGCTTTCCAAATCTGACTACGCCCTTCCAAGGTGAGACTTTTAACAACACTTTGTCTCCCACCTTGAATTCTACTGATTTTCTTTTTGGATCGGCGTAGATCTTTTGTCGTTCTCGAGCCGCCTTAATGCGCTCTCGGATCTGCGCAATCTTGTCAGTTGTCTCTTGTACAAGTTCAGGACCAACCATACGCTTATCTCCAGCGTCTGCCCAACATAAGGGCGATCGGCATTTGCGGCCATACAGAGCTTCGAACGGCGTGGCTTTTATGCTCGTATGATAACTGTTATTGTAGGAAAACTCAACTAAAGGTAGATGAGTATCCCAGCTGCCGCCTAGATCCATGACACATGCGCGAAGCATATCTTCTAACGTTTGTATGGTCCGTTCGCTCTGGCCGTCTGTTTGCGGATGGAATGCCGTGCTTAGATCTAACTGAGATCCAAAGGCTTCCTGAAATGATTGCCAGATTCTTGAGACAAAGCGTCCATCTCTGTCTGAAATGATTGAGATTGGCACTCCATGACGTGCCACAATTTCTCTTAAGTATATTTCAGCAAGCTTTCCAGTGCTGTCTTTTTCTCGGATCGGTAGGAAGTGCGCAGACTTTGTTAACCGATCAACTATTACCCATATCATATCGTGCCCTCTCGGGGTCCTGGGTAATTTCGTTATGAAGTCCATCGAGATTTGTTCCCACTTCCACACGGGAATCTCTGGTTGTTGTAGTAGGCCGGACGGTTTCTGATATTCTGCCTTAACCTTGGCACAGGTTAGGCATTTTCCAACATAAACAGCAACGTCGCTTTTGAGTCTCGGCCACCAATAGTATTCTTTCAAGTCTTGATACATTTTGTCCGATCCTGGGTGGATCGAATATCTCGATTTGTGGGCTTCATTAAGGATGACTTCTCGTATGCCACCATAGAGTGGAACCCAAATATGCTTCTTGAAGTATAAGGCTCCCTCTTCGTTTGGCACCATGTATTTCAGCATACCCCGTAGGTATTCAGCTTTACGGTTCTCTTCTTTAAGAGCTTCTTGTTGTGCATCCCGAATGCGTGCAGTGAGGTTCGTTCGAATCGTCATTTCCAATGCTCGAACCCTTAGGGTCTTAACCCTTTCTTTTCGGCTCAACGCGTCCGCTATAACGTTTGCCTTTCCAGGATGGTACCTAATCTCACAGTCATAATCGTTCAGCAGCTCGACCCAACATCGCTGGCGCATATTCAATTCCTTCAGATCAAATATGTGTTGTAAGCTTTTGTGATCTGTGAAGATTGTACATCGAGTACCATATAAATAATGTCGCCAAATCTTCAAGGCGAATACTACCGCACCTAGCTCCAGGTCGTGCGTGGTATAGTTTCTCTCGTGAACCTTCAGTTGTCTTGAAGCATAAGCGATGACTTTTTGGCGTTGCATGAGCACGCAACCCAAGCCTTGTCGTGAGGCGTCGCAGTATACCACGAAGTCTTCAGTGCCTTCGGGTAATGATAGTATTGGTGCATCGCAGAGCTTGTTTTTAAGTAACTGGAAGGCTTCTTCTTGTTTGTAACCTAGTCGTATGTCTTGTCTTTCTGAGTAAGGGTCGTTAGCGGTTGAGCTATTTTTGAGAAATTCTCGATGAATCGCCGATAATAGCCCGCTAAGCCCAAAAATTGTTGAACTTCGGTTGGGGTCTTGGGAGCTTCCCAATTCTTTATTGCTTCTATCTTGGACGGGTCTACATGAATGCCCTTCTCATTCACAACGTGACCAAGAAATTGTACTTCGCGAATCCAGAATTCGCATTTGGAGAACTTTGCATAAAGCTTCTCTTTCTTCAGTAGTTCCAAGATGGTTCTGAGATGTTGCTCATGTTCTTCTTTCGTTCGCGAATAAATCAGGATATCATCGATAAACACAATCACGAATTTATAGAGATATGGTTTGCATACGCGGTTCATTAGATCCATAAAGACCGCTGGTGCATTCGTCAGCCCAAATGGCATCACAAGAAATTCGTAGTGCCCATATCGTGTTCTGAATGCAGTCTTTGGCACGCTTTCCTCTTGGATTCTCAGCTGATGATATCCAGCTCGAAGGTCGATCTTGGAATAGTAGCTTGATCCTTGCAGTTGATCAAATAAGTCATCAATCCTTGGTAGCGGATACCGATTCTTGATAGTGAGCTTGTTCAGTTCCCTGTAATCGATACACATCCGCAGTGTTCCATCCTTCTTCTTCACGAATAATACCGGAGCTCCCCAGGGTGAGAAGCTTGGCCTTATAAATCCTTTATCCAACAACTCCTGGAGCTGTGTAGATAATTCTTGCATTTCGGATGGCGCAAGTCGATAGGGTGCCTTGGCTACAGGAGCAGCTCCCGGAACCAAGTCTATACGGAATTCGACTTGTCGTTGCGGAGGTAGTCCTGGCAGATCTTCAGGGAACACGTCAGGAAATTCCTTCACCACAGGAATGCCTTCGAGTTTCGGCTCCTCAGCCTTCTTGTCTATAACGTGTGCTAGGAAAGCGACACATCCTTTCCTTAAGCATTTCCGTGCCTTCATGCAACTGATGATTCGGAGAGGCGCGTCTCGTTTTTCTCCATGCACGATGAGAGTTTCATCATTCGCTAAAGGGATGCGAATGATTTTCTCATGACAAATAACTTCAGTTTTGTTCTTGGACAACCAGTCCATCCCGACTACTACATCGAAGCTACCCAATTGAATAGGTAGGAGGTCGATGCTAAACCTTCGTTCACCAAGTTCTAGTGTGCAGCCTCTCACAACTTCGCCCGATTCAACACGTTTACCATTGGCTAGTTCTATGGAATAAGGAATTTCTAATCTACTAGATTCTATTCCGAGTATGCGTTTAAATTCCACAGACATGAAGCTATAATCGGCGCCAGTGTCAAATAGTATGGATGCAAAGTGATTGTTAATGAGAAACGTACCGGTGACCACGTTAGGGTCCTCGCGTGCGTCTCTTGCTCCAATCACAAATGCTCGAGTCGGAGCGTTGTTTCTCTCTGGGCAGTTCTTCATGAGATGATCATTGCTTCCACATTTGAAGCATCCTTGCCCTTTCCCGTTACCATTCTTGCTACCAGCACCGTTTCCATTTCCACCATTGTTCCTATCATCAGCCCCGTTACGATTTCCATTCCCGTTCCTCTTACTCCAACAGTCTTCAACGCGGTGACCAAACTTTCCACACTTGTCACACTTTGAGATGCGACAAGCTCCCTCGTGATGGCGTTTACACCGATGGCATTTGTGCAAGGTGCCCAGGTATCCCTTTGCTGGAGCGTCGTTCATGGCTGCAAGAGATTTCGCCTCCTGAGGCGGGTTGGGGTCACGCTTCTTGTTGGAACTCTTGTTGTTACGAATTGCCTGATTCAGGTTTGCATGCTTCCTTTTCTTGTCCCCAGATGACTCAGCATGTGTTTCGGTCTTCTCTGTTGGGTTTAGTGATAATTTCTTCATACGAACACAATCTTCAGTCAGACTGACAGCCAGAGTTACAGCCTCCGTGATTGTTTGTGGTTTGGCCGACGTCAACATGCCACGAAACTCTGGGGCCAGTCCCCAAATGTAGCGTTCAACGCGCTTGAATTCGGGAGTCACCATGTAGGGAAGCACTCTAGACAGATCGTGGAACCTTCGAGTGTAACCATTAATGTCAGCACCTTCCATAGTCAAGTGCCAGAACTCCGTTTCCAGCCTTTGGAGTTCGGCACGAGAGCAGTACTTCTCTCTCATTCTTTCCTTTAGCTCGTCCCAAGTTAGGCCATAAGCGGCATCATCGCCCAAGGTTTGGACTTGCAGGTTCCACCAAGTCAGAGCTTCATCGACAAACAACCCAGTAGCAAGGGTGACTTGTTGACCCGCGGTACACTTGCTCATGCGGAAAGTAGCTTCAGTCTTCTCCGTCCAGCGCACAAATGCTACTGCACCTCCTGTGCCGTCATAGTTCATCGGCTTGCAGTCGAGGAACTGCTTGAAAGTGCTGCCTGGAATTGATTCAACCAATTCACATGTGAGCAATCGAAGAAATAATGAAACAAAGACCGTTCATAAATTTCCTCATGCTTAGTACAGTGTCTCAAGGTTACCATGAGCTGTATTGCCTCCAGACGAATCTCCATTCCCATTACGCCTAGCGTTGCTTGGTCCTCCACTGTCTTGGGTTCGGTTCGCCTCGTACTGGGCGATAGCAGCGGAGATCCTTTCCTCTAGCAGAGCGTTCAGCTCTTCAGCAGTTCTTGGCAGTGGGGGAGGTGGAGGTTGATCATCATTGCGAGCATTCACAGTTTTCCTGGGTGCCATGTCTTGACAGAACAAAACACAACAGGGTTAGACATTTGTTTGATATCGTCACCCGAGACAGTAGTATCATATATATTCACAGGTATATATACCACATAAGTGACATCAAACAATTATTACTCTAGCAGAGTACTTAGTAGGCTTGCACTGAGGGAATCTATACGTGACAAGACTTGCTGTGATTTCTGTGCACTGAATTCCATAATTATGTATGCATCCATAATTACGTAACTCCTTGCACAGTCCGCACAGTTCGTTTCATCCTCGTATTTCTTCCTTCAGATGAGCCATCGCTATCAGATAAAGTCACGCATATTTGTGACCTTCTACTTCTAGTACATGCTAATTATCACACATAATTGCAAGTAATTTCTAGTCAACGACAAGTGCTACTCAAGTGCACTCTAAGTCTCGTAGTGTCTTTTCTAGACTCATGTAGACAGTTTCAGGTAGTGGATGTCGCGGGACGTTTTATGCAATGAAAACTCTTTGAAAATTATTTTCATGAATGGATCCTAGAGATTGTAGACTAGACTCGAGAAGGAATCCTGGTTCACTACAATCGCAGCTCTGATACCAATCTGTCACACCCCTTTCTACGGCGGAAGCACGAGGTGTGATCATGAAAGGTTCTCATTGCATACGAAGAGTAAACATGCTACATGCTCGTAAAATAACATCAAATACCATAATTTGAAAACATACGTTAGCGTTTACATCGCTAAGTCGCATAAAGCATTGTCTTAAAAGTTTACAACTTTATTTAAAGTTAAACACAAGCGACATCCACGAGCATAAGCAAGACCACGCGCACATCCATCCTAGTTACCTGAAATACATGTGAGTTTTTGGAAAAACGTCAACATAAAGTTGGTGTGAATTCATGCAGTTTTAGTTTTTCACGTTTGTATACTTTGTATGAAAACATAGTTTACGTCATGTAAAAAAATCAAGTTTTCATATATAAATTCAGTTTCATGTGTACACCACGTACCCATGTATAATTCAATCTTTTCTTGAGTACCCCACGTACTTCAAGTTATATATCAATCCTCTTGAGTACCCCACGTACTTCAAGTTATATATCAATTTTAGTATGGTATGAATTTTATGTAAATACAATATTTCTGTAAATATCATATTGTTAATGGGTTGCAAAGCCATTAACATGTGGCACGACATAGGAAGTCACCAAACCTAAGGCATTTAATTGGTATATTCTGAGACACAAAAGCACTACTCGATTCTCGCCCTCATCGAGAGTGTGGCTGCCAGGCACCCGTTAGATCTAACCTTTTGTTCTGCGGTCTAAGTATGTACACGATTAATGGTGCTTCTGTACCCTATTCGTGACACTATTTCTCATAACGCATCCTACTTGGTTCTCGTTCTCACCAAGCGCGTTTCTTGTTATCATTTCTCATAGCGCCTCATACTTGGTTCTCGTTCTCACCAAGTGCGCGTCTCATATTCTTATATTTCATCACACTTGGTTCTCGTTCTCACCAAGTGTACTTCTTGTATTTATATCATACCAATTATAAATTTTTGTACCTTTGTACATGTATTTCACCCCCGAAGTTATAAAAACTGAAAACAGTTAAAGAGAAAAGGGGGAGCATGAACTCACAACTTTGCGTTCCTAGCGTCGTAAACTCCACCGGATTTGCTTAATTAACGTCGTAACCTATACGCGTTTTCTTAACGTTAGTCACTAGACTTGTGTCGCACAAGTACAGTCACTCTCTTTTGTATATATTCTTGTGTTAAAAATATTCTATATTTTTAACTACGTATCTTACTTATATTATTTTCTCAAAAATAAATATAAGTCTTTTGTGTTTTGCACTTTGCACCCGAATTATGTATCTTGAATGTTGTATGTGTATTTTTATGTTTATACTCCTCCTGAGTATTTAGTGTATTTTTAAGTCTTAATACACTAGCACGTATAACACATACTTTATACACTTAGCACAAAAGTTGGTGATAAAATAATATATATTTTCCTCTCAAAAATATACATACTTATATCCATTTTTATTCTTGAAGAAATCCTCATTTCTTATCACCAAAAATTAGGGAAACCTTGGTAATACTCGTAAATACATTTTTAGGGAATAAGTTTCTCAAAAACTTATATTTTTCTAAGTGTCAAAATTTATAAAAATTTTGACAGAGTTTCCCCTAAAAATGGAGGTTTCCCATGTTTTCAAAACATGTGTTTATTTTCTTTTAAATCGTCAACAATCATCAACAACAATTATCAACAATACTCATCAACAATAATCACTAATTTCTCCATTTCATGAACTTGAATATTTACAAAAATGTGTAGTAACTTACTAGCACATTTAGTAAGTCTTGTTATCTTTAAAAATAAGTTTAATTTCTTAAAAACTTTATTTTTAAAGATCTTGAAGTTTCACAACTTCTAGTCCGTTTTTACGAAAATTATTTCTTTGTTAAAACTTTTGTTACACAAGTGTCCACACACTTGTTTGTTCATGAAAACACCTCTACTTCATGAAAGATCCGGTTTTAAAACATGATTTTGTCTTTCAGTTGGTCTTTCGAAAATACCACTTGTAGATCCGTAGATCTACTAATTTTGAACAATATTTCATAAGAAAAATCGTTTTTACACAAGTTCATGATTAGTGTGTGGTAGAGTTTCATCATTTAACCCTTTTTATTCTTAAACAACTCTATGTCATGATTCTTGAACATGACTAATCCGGGTTAGATGATGATCCGAGCTACCACAACATAGATCGGCACTAAATAATCACCACAAAACAAGTCTTACAAGTTTTACATAGGGGGGGGGGGGGTCTTGGTTACATTTCAACTAGATACTTAAGGTCTAGTTATGTTAAGTTAGGAGTTTATTTGGTGTATGATGTGTGTTGCATGTTACAACAGGTGTTAGGGTATTCGGGGACCCTAACTGGCTCAGAAAAATAAAAACAATGCTTCTAGCATTATTTTAGTGTTCCGGGTAATATCCGGTTGTTCGGTTAGACACTGATTCGTTAAAGTGCTAAATTACACTTTTTAGTGTCTTTTAAGTACCTTTCTTGTACCCTTTCGATTCCCAACACTTAGGAAAATATTCTGGATGATAAAACGACATTTCTGCATAATATTCATATGTTTAAATGCTGATTTATTGCTGAATTATATAAATTCTGCACTTAAAGTGCGTTTCGGGTGCTTTTTAGTGCTTATTTTTGCTTTCGCAATGTCTACAAATTAAACCCTTACATGTACTCTTGGGTTTTAATGTACTTTTGTCGTCGGACCTACACCTAGGCCTCAATTTTATTGTCTGACTGCTTTCTGCAGTTCCGTTGACACAGTGTGTCTTACCGGTGAGTTTACTATTATTTCTGACGCAACGTTCTCGTTTATGCATAAAGCAATATTTTTGTAGTATACAACGTGCATGAATTCACTTGTTTAGTATGTGTTCAGTCATTGCTGACAATTAAGCACATAATTGCAGTCATTAAGCAATAATTAAAGTGTACGGGAATTACCGGTTTGTGCCAGTTGTCACAACAACCTTATTCCAAAGACATCTTGAACAATACCCAGCGCTGCTGTGCAGCAGCTCTAAACAAAGAGGTGGAAGAAAACAGTCTTCGATAACCATGCGCTGGAGAAAAGGAAAAACAAACATTCAACAAACACCCTTGCGCGGGCTCGCGCAAAGGTACAGTTAGACTTGAAGATAAAATACTAAGCATCTTTGCATGCCTGAAATCAAGACTTGAACAAAAGGAATCTTTTCTGTTACAACAGAATTGACACGTGGCAAGGGCATAAAGGTTTACAGCTTTAGATCTTCTAGAAGGCTTTCTAATGCTCACCGGGCATAACCATTCAGTTACAACTGATTGTGACGTGGCATAATCGTGGACGCTCATCTAATCACGTTGATAACACTCATGACTCATCTGAAGATTAATCTACACAGACCCACCTTCCACGTGACATCTCCCCAGCCGTCGATCACACTCACAATCCGTGTGCATGGATGTGACGTTAGTGGTTCACGGAAAAGTGCAATAACCACCAACGAAAAAGTATTTTCCGTTACTATATTCGTCAGACTCTTTTCCAGCAAAAAACAAGCTATAAATAAGGCACTGCAGGTATGATCTCACAAGTTACTCTCACTTCACTCTCACTTTTACTACTTCATCTTCTTCATCGAGATCACTGTACTTATTCTCACGCCGGAGGGTGGTCACGGAGAGAACCCCCATTCTCCCCGTGGCGAGTCTAACGACTTATCTATCTTGCAGTGATCGTTGGAGAAGAAAACTAGGTAACCCCCAAATCAACGAGAGGATTAACCCCTTTTATGCAGAGACAAAACCCCTGATCTGATTGACTCTGGTCTAATTAGATCGCTGTTTCTTCATTGGCGCCCACCGATTCTTCAATTTCCTTTTCATCTTCTCGTTTGATTCATTTTCATCTCTTCTGTTTTCCATGGCAGAAGTCCTGACAAATCACCCATCAAGTCCTCGATCTGAGAACAGGGACGATCCGGCTCGTACTTTACAGATCGACGGAAACGTGGGGAAATCATTTAGCAACAATGAGATTCGTCATGAGGAACAAAGTCCTGTTACCTCATAAGTTCAATCGGGAACTCAGAGTAGTCCAGATCTACTTTCAGAAGAAACTCCGGATTATTGGTTTACCAAATTCCAAAGTGCCGTAAACGAAAGTTTTGTGCAAGAGCGTGCTACCCTGGTGCAAATCATAAACATGTCTAGAGGGTCTTGTTACGATTTCTCGACTCTGCCGACCAAAGTCACAGAAGTATACCCTCAGTCCAACACTGGATACGAATCCCTCCATCTCAGATCTGGATACCAGGAGTCCCGAGCAGAGCAGAAGTCTCAGAAGAAAAGCAACAATACAAAGTTGGGCCTACACCCATTACAATAATGGGACACCCAGCTCAACGACGAAAAATATCTGAAAGCACTCAGTTGCACGATGCAAAACGTAGAGGACGACCATAGCAACCCAAAAAACGGTACAGAGCAAACATACATGGTGCAAGGCGGATCATCGCGCAAACAGAACAACAAACAAAGCCACAGTCGACACTGGCGTGAACAACAAGTAATCTTCCCTGTCGTACCAGAGGGTCCTCAAGAAGAACGACCGGTCATCATAACTGGTATCTTCGGTCATTGCCGTACTGATTACCTGTTCATCGATCCGGGTAGTTCTATGGATATTATTTACGAACAATGTTTTAAGAAATTAGACCCAGAGGACAAGGCGCGCTTGAAACCAGTCGATTTTCCTTTAACTGGTTTCTGCAATGAAGCTGCCTTTCCACTGGGTCAAATCTCCTTTCCTGTAACACTTTCAGATGGAGAACACTCGCGCACCGTTACAGTCAATTTCATGGTTATGGCAGCTACATCACGCCATGATGTACTGTTGGGAAGACGTTCACAAAGGGAATTTAGCATGATTACCTCCATACCACACGTTGCTTGCGGTTTTTCAACAGAAACCGGAGTAGCAATTTTATGTTCAAGCAAAGAAGTGATGTATGTAGACGACGAGCCACCAGTAAAGGTCGCGAACCCATATCCATCTAATGAACCAGAGAAATGGGTACTCAACAATGAATATCCTGAGCAAACCATTCTACTAGGGCATGCCATCTCACCAGCAATCCACGCAAGATTGAAAGAACTTCTATCTGAAAATATGGATATTTTTGCATGGTCCCCAGCAGACATGACCGGTGTACCAAGAGAAATAACGGAACATTGCTTGAGTGTTCGACCTGCCGCAGAACCAGTAGCTCAAGGAAAGCGTAGCCTTGGTCCTGAAAAGGCTCGCGCAATGAATGAGCAAGTAGCTGAATTACTTCAGGCCGGGATTCTGCGCGAAGTTCAATATCAAACCTGGGTAGCTAACCCAATAATGGTGCAGAAACACAACGGTGGGTGGCGCATGTGCATTGATTTTAAAGACCTCAACAAAGCCTGCCCAAAAGACTGTTACGCTCTCCCAGAGATAGACAAGAAAGTGGATTCCTTAGCATCCTTCCGCAAAAAGTGCTTCCTAGATTGCAACAAACGATATCACCAAGTACAAATGAAAGAAGAAGACGAAGACAAGACAGCTTTCCACACGGACAAAGGTATATTTTGTTATACAAAAATGCCTTTCGGTCTTCGCAACGCGGGAGCTACTTACCAATGCCTAATGGATAGAGTCTTCGGGGAAGATATTGGTGTAACAGTAGAAGTCTATATGGACGACCTGGTCTTCAAGAGTCGCGAAAAAGAATCAATGCTCACAAACATCCAGCGCACTTTCGACTCTCTGCGCAGAGTTAACCTAAAATTGAATCCTGTAAAGTGTTCGTTCGGAATGGAAGAAGGCAAATTCTTAGGATTTATCGTAACCAAAGATGGTTTCAAAGTCAATCCAGAAAAAGTAGAGGCTATTCAGCTCATGCCGACACCAGCATCTATCAAAGAGATGCAACGCCTACCTGGTCGGCTAGCCGCGCTCAACCGATTTTTAGCAAATCATGTTGCCAAATCATATCCATTCATTATCACATTACGCAACTGCGTAAAGAAGAGTCAATTTCAATGGACTCCGGAAGAAGAAAGAGCGTTTTAGGAAATGAAAGAATGCCTAATCCAACTTCCCACTTTAACAGCTCTGTGAAAAGAAGAACCATTAATCTTGTACCTCTCTGCATCAGAGGTAGCAGTGGGCGCAGTGTTGATGGTCGAAAGGGACGGCATCCAAACTCCAATTTATTACATCAGCAAAATGTTGACTGGACCAAAAACGCGCTATTCAATCATGGAAAAACTTGTTCTCGCGCTAGTTCACGCATCGCACAGATTACGAAGGTATTTTTCTGGTCACGTTATAACTGTCCTTACCAACTACCATCTGGGACAAATGTTTTCTAAGCCAGACGTCGTGGGTAGGTTAGCAAAATGGGCCATTGAACTGGGCGGATATAACATTTTGTATAAGCCACGCCCAGTTATCAAGGGCCAAGTCCTAGCAGATTTTGTTACCGAAGTCCCCGTCGATAAGATCCAGGAATGCGAAGCCATACATAATCCTACCCCAGTCTTCGACTACAGGGTCTGGATTCTACATACAGATAGTGCTTCAAACAATGACGGCGCAGGAGCTGGTCTTCACGTAGTTAGCTCTGACAACCACGAACTTACCTACACCATTCGACTAGATTTTAAAAGCACCAACAACGAAGCAGAGTATGAGGCATTCCTCGCAGGTCTCCAGCTAGCAATCAAAATGGGGGAAAAAGTGTTGAAGCACATGTCGATTCCAAGTTGGTAGCCGAACAAATTAATGGTCGTTACGACGCAAAAGGTGAAGCAATGGCTTTATACCTCGAGCAGACAAGAACACTGATCAATCAGTTTCAGACCTTCAAAATAATCCACATTAACAGAAGCGAGAATAAGCACGCGGATGCTCTAAGTAAGCTAGCTGCTACAAGTTTCAAGCACCTGGCAAAAGAGGTCCGCATTGAAGTTCTCTTGAACCCATCCGTTCCTCTAAGATACGTAAACATGATAGAGGTGGGGAATCCATCTTGGATGTCCCCAATTATTATGTATTTGCATCATGGAACTCTTCCGGAGGAAAAAGTAGAAGCAAAGAAAATTCAACACAAGGCGCGGAATTATGAGATAAAGGATAGAATTTTTTATCGCAAGTCTTATATGGGTTCTCTCTTAAGTTGCATAGATAAACATGACGCACAGTATCTGGTCCGGGAAATCCATGAAGGACTATGCGGAATCCACGCTGGCCCACGCATGGTAGTGGCAAAAATCATGAGTGCCGGCTATTACTGGCCTGGTATGCATATAGATGCGGTAGAGATCTTGTGCAAGTGTACATCATGCCAAAGTCATGCTCCAAAGACGCTTCGACCAAAGAACCCTTTGGTTCCAGTAACCGCAGGATGGCCTTTCCAACAGTGGAGAATTGACCTAGTAGGTCCCTTTCCCGACGCATCTCGCGCAGTAAAATTCATAATAGTTGTTGTGGATTACTTCACCAAATGGGTAGAAGCCAAAGCTCTAGCATCAACTACCGCAATGGTAATCAGGAAATTTATCTAGGAATACATCATATGCCGGTACGGATTACCACTGCGCGTTATCATAGACAATGGTACCAATTTTTCCTCTGACGATCTACAAAAGTGGATGAAAGAAATGCGCATCGAACATAGTTTCGCCTCCGTGACAAGTCGAAAGTGTCAACAAACAAATTGTAGATGGCATTAAAGCAAGGTTGGGAGCCACAAGAAGAGGGTGGGTTGACGAACTCCCAAGCATCCTATGGGCTCACCGCACTATGCCGAAGACTAGCACGGGATAAACACCATTTAGCCTCGTTTATGGCTCAGAAGTAGTAATTCTGGCGGAAATCGGCCTCCCATCACCTCGAATGCTAGCCATGGAAAAACAAAACAACGAGCGTGAGCGCAGACTTGACCTGGACCACCTCGAAGAAAGACGAGAAAACGCGGCCATCAATGAGGCCAGGTACAAGTCAAAACTAGAAAAGTATTACAACGCTCGAGTACGCATATGCACTTTCGTGCCGGGAGATTTTGTCTTAAGAGACAATGAAGCATCAAACGCTGAAAAACCAGGAAAGCTCACGCCCAAATGGGAAGGGCCCTACGTCATTAATAAGGTTCTAGGAAGGGCGAGTACACTTTACGACGACTTGACGGAATAGATGTTCCGCGTACTTGGAATGCGCAACAGCTGCGTGGTGCTATATGTAACCCCAGGACCATCTGTACTTGGACAGCACACAACGCTAACCAGCATACAGTATAACGGTCATTACTTACATATGTAGCATAATTATCTTATTTATTAGCTACTTTGTATCTACCGGCCTCCGCGCCCTATCCAAATCAATGAAAAATTTTATTCAGCCTTTGCTTCTATGTTTTATTACAAATGCATGCAACTCCTTTTGGTAAGCACAAAAACATTATGGTAACACAACAAGTCTCATGAACGGTCCGCGGTTACACGTACCGTGCAAGGTCTAACCCTACGTTTGCACATGAGCTTTATACCATCTTTATTTGTCCTACCTAAACAAAGTAATTGTGCTTATGCAAACATTGTAACTAAAATAGACAGTAGCAAAGTTACTTGTGCAATAGCACATTAACAAAGATATGCGGCGGCACATTAATACAATTACTTACGCGGTAGCACAATAACAGAGATACCTGTGCAACAGCACATTAACAAAGATGTGCGGCAACACATTAATACAGTTACTTGCGTGGCAGCGCAATAACAAAGATACCTGTGCAACAGCACATTAACAAAGATGTGCGGCAGCACATTAATACAGTTACTTGCGCGACAGCGCAATAACAAAGATACTTATGCAATAGCACATTAACAAGTAATGCGGCGTCATTAACAAAGTTACTAACGCAGTAGCACAATACACTTATTGGCGCAACAATGACCAACAAAACCAGACAACATCCGAAGCAAAAATAGTTGTGATGACCTTTACACAAGTCATATAACCATACGCGAAGGTCTTCACCATGTCAGGAGGCAGACGTGATTGTAGTACGTCCTTAACATCAAGGAAACAGTTGTGTCCACGAGTGCACAGTTTCCACGACGCAAGCCTTGCTACTTCTCAAAGGCAAAAAGTGCACACTTCATTTTATATAGTCCAGTGCTCCACCTACTTGCGTAGAAGCAACACTGGATTGGGGGGACTTGAAGGGGTATGGTCCCAAAAACCTCGCGCAAGCGCATAGGACCATACCACAACCTTATTCCAAAGACATCTTGAACAAAACCCTGCGAGGCTGCGTAGCAGCTCTAAACAAAGAGGTAGAAGAAAACAGTCTTCGATAACCATGCGCCAGAGAAAAGGAGAAACAAACATTCAACTAACACCCTTGTGCGGGCTCGCGCAAAGGTACAGTTAGACTTGAAGATAAAATCCTAATCATCTCCGCACGCCTGAAATCAAGACTTGAACAAAAGGAATCTTTTCTGTTACAACAGAATAGACACGTGGCAAGGGCATAAAGGTTTACAGCTGTAGATCATCCAGAAGGCTTTCTAATGCTCACCGGGCATAACCATTCAGTTACAACTGATTGTGACGTGGCATAATCGTGGACGCTCATCTAATCACGATGAGAACACTTATCTGAATATTAATCTACACAGACCCACCTTCCACGTGGCATCTCCCTAGCCGTCGATCACATTCACAATCCTTGTGCATGGATGTGATGTTAGTGGTTGACGGAAAAGTGCAATAACCGCCAATAACCGCCAACGGAAAAGTATTTTCCGTTACTATCTCTGTCAGACTCTTTTCCCGCCAAAAACCAGCTATAAATAAGGCACTGCAAGTATGATCTCACAAGTTACTCTCCCTTCACTCTCACTTTTACTACTTCATCTTCTTCATCGAGATCACTGTACTTATTCTGACGCCGGAGGGTGGTCACGGAGAGAACCCCCATTCTCCCCGTGGTGAATCTAATGGCTTTTCTATCTTGCACTGATCGCCGGAGAAGAAAACTAGCTAACCCTCGAATTAACGAGAAGATTAACCCCTTTTATGCTGAGACAAAACCCCTGATCTGATTGACTTCGGTCCAACTAGATCGCTGTTTCTTCAATATGTGAAACTGGACTAAGTGATTATGTAATTACGTAATAATAGTTGACTATGTGTTATTATGTGACTACTTGATTTTGAATACACATTTCGTGATTACGTGATTTCATTATAGTATTTTATGTGAAACCACACTGAACGATTAAGTAATTACGTAAAAACAAAAACATGTAATACATAATATTTCATATGGAATACCAAATATTTCAGGTCTAATCATGTATTAAGGATAAATTATATACCAAACATTAGCCAAATCAACCTATAATAACCACATCATGTTGTATATTAGAGCTTTAATCATGTAATAAAGCGTAAACAATGAAGTTCTTATTATTGAATGTCTAATCATGTAATAAGCATAACTGTAATAAGTTATAACAAATCATATTAAATGTGTAATCAACTAATGGATTTATATTGAATGTGTAATTAGGTATGGTTTATGTTGAATGTGTAATCACGTAATTACAATTCAAAATCATGTAGTCATGTGCTGGGTATTCAAAATCTGGTAATTCTTTTTAAGAAAACTATAGCAATATGCTACTCGAATTAAAGATAATGAAACGCTTGTTAATGCTGTGTAACTTTTATTTAAAAATATTAAGTATGGAAAAGTTATAGCGGTTTAAAAATCAAGGAGGGAAGTTATTCATTGGGAAAGGACCAAATTACCCTTCATGCCAATGACACTTGTCCTTATATCCTTTTGATGTATGCTTCGTACAGGAAAGTTGTCTTGTACATGATCCAGCTACATTACACATATGCAGTATGGGTAGGGTTCCTCTTCAAAGTGTGTTTTTTTTTCTTCTAAAAAGTGTAAAAGTGATCATAACCATTAGATTAAGGTGATTGATGGATGATATAAAATGAGTGGTAAAATTGTAATATTTGTTGTAATTAAATTGATTGATTTATTAGATTAAGGGTATAAAAGTAAATTTAGTGTGCGTTAAATTTAGGAACCCACTTGCAACTTTCCCCCATCTTTTTAAACATCAATAGCTTTTTTATACGTAATTTATTTTTGAAAATAATGAGCGTTTTTTTATCTTTAATATGAGTAGCATATTTCTACATATGTTAAAAAATTACGTTTCAACTAGTTGATTTGTTTTATCAGTTATGGGGTGTTTTATATGACAACATGATGTGTTTTATAGTTTGAATGACCAATTATGATGTGTTTTATGTATGTTGTGTTATACAATATAACACATCGAGAAGAACCATAAAAATTATAAAACACAACATTAAGAAATTACAAAGACATGTCATTAGTAAATCATAACTGGTATAACACATCGGAACCAAAGGTATCAAAGGCAAAGGGAATGAAGACATGTTGATTCTCGGCACAAGCTTCTTCATTCTTAGCAACTTTCCTTGACTCTGCCTTCATCACAGCACGACTAGCTGCGAAACAATTTCCCATAAGCCCAACAAGTGGATACTTCGATGTAAGACCCTAACACGTTTTAACCATAAGACGCAACGAAAAATACGGACCATAAAATTTCTTTCATCATTAACATTCTACATGCTTAAGAATTATTTGAAAGTTTGATTAAAAGTTTTATATTCTTAAATTCTGACATACTACGTTCATTAAAACAAGAGTCTATGCGACTACAAGACCCACTCCTGCACAATCCTTATCTTGACTCACACCTTGTTTGCATGCTCTACATGATGATGATCATGATGATGACGATGATCTATGGAACATGAAGTCACCATACGCATCCACCTCGTTAGTAATTGGTGACATCCTATATAATTTAAAACATATAATTAAAAAACCATATCGCATTCTAACTACTTAAGCTATTCCATTCGGTTATCCTCCCAAATTCATTTACTTCATTCCGGCATCAAATTCTCGAGAGCCCAACGTTATCATACATGTACTTCCGTTTCATTCTCAATAGAAACGCGGTTAGCAACGCGTAATCTCAAACATATTGAAAACCCACATCTTCACATAAACACATTCCATTGGTCTACACGATCATGCACGAGCAAAATCATTCCATGAGCAGTCAGTTCATGAGCACGCATCGATGATTACCGGTGAAACATTGACTGGCACGATCATTCTGACACTTGGCACAGTTGTGCCACCTCGGGAACTTTTGAGTGGGATTTTTCTAGAAATGGCATCAAACAAGAACGACAAACGAAAAGTGAACCTGACACAGATCAAGCACGATCGTGCTAAAAGGTGGCATGATCGTTCCAAACAAACAATATGTTAAATACAAAGTTTCAGCTCATTTGCAAGGGAGTTGGGTCTTGGATTGAAGTTTTTCTCTCAAAAATCTGCACTTGGAAGGAAGTTGAAGCTAAAGAGGAGCTTTGGAGAAGGCTTGATCATTCGAAGATCTAATCATCCAACATTTATTCCTTCCTTTGAACTTGGTTAGCTACTTTGTTTTCATGTTAATTAGTGTGATCTTTGAACAATTCATGTTAGTTATGGTGACTCTTAGAGTCTAAATCTTTGAGTTGTCTAAACTGTGTTGAAGCTTTTGTGATTATGATGATATGAAGTAGATGTGATGATAAGTTGTTGATCTTCATGATAATATTCTAGTCTTGTTCTTAGAGTTCATATGCATCTTCAAGTTGTTCATCATGAATGTTTGATTATGATTTTGCTCATGACATATTGGAAAACCCATGTGTAGATTGTAATTATTGAATCTTGTTACTTGTAATTGGGTTCATAACATGATACTAGTAATGGTGATTTTTAACATGATATGAAGGAAGATTTTAGGTGTGTGTGAATTCTTGCATTTGGATTTGGAAATATTATAGTAATGTTAATGTGAATTTTATAACATGCAATTAGCATGTAATAGTGTAAGTATGATGATTTATGCCAAAATTGTTATCTAGCATAATCATGCTTATGATTCATATCAAGAACAACACTAGGACATTATTTACTTAAAAGCAATTTAGGGTGATTGGTGTGTTTTTCATATTAGTTTTCCCTAGGTTGTCGAGTTAGGAGTTTAGGTTGAACAAATAACTCTTGTCAAAAGATTAACCTCAACTTTACAACCGACATTTAAGAATGATTCCTAGGTGACTAGAGTGTTAGTTTATTTTAATTTTCTGAAATAATTATAAAACTAGGAACCTTGATCGAAACTTAGTTAATTTAGATGTTGTGTCATCACTAGTGCTTCTCTTAGTCATCACATGATCAATAGTGGATACTTAGTTTAGACAACTTTTTGTTGAATATTGTTTAAATTCATTAACTTACTATTTAGATTACTTTCATGCTAAAATTAGGAAACCCACTTGCTATTTGAGAAGGCTTTAAAGTAACAACAGTTTAGTACCGAGACACCACGTCCACGGATTAATATCTGGTTCTTACCGATATACTATATTAACATCCGATGGGGTACACTTTCTCCTTTGTGTGTGTAGTTTAGTTCTTGGGTGAAAACCATTTTAAAACTAAATTTGTGTAAAGGAAAATGCATTTATAAAAATATATATAATTCACGCACATCAAGTTTTTGGAGCCGTTGCAGAGAACGCTGATACATGGTCCAAAACCGGTGTTCGTAATTATTTAAATTGGTGTTTTTACGTGGTTTTTAGTTTCGTTTAGCCTACTTTTGATTAGAGTTGTGTTTTGCAGGTCTAACAAAGTTTAAGGAGCTATTCGGGAGCTTTACGGGCCACCGGGACGCCAAACGGATCAACCGGGAGCAAGAAATGTGAAAAATGGAAAACGGGAGCTGGAGAGGTCGTCGACGACGCCCTTGTGGGTCGTCGACGACGCCCTTGTGGGTCGTCCCATAAAAACCTCCGTCGCCTAAAAGTTGCTTAACCAGCAGATTAGGACGTCCCAGGAAACAAGAATAATGGTAAGGCGTCGGCGACGGGCATTCATGTCGTCGGCGACGGCTTCAGCTGTCCCATGTCACGAAATTTGAAGTTCGTTTGATCTTGGACGAGTTATAACTAGTTTGGCAGCCATTATTCGATAATTACACTCACTTTTGAAGTTTGAACTTGTTTTTGGAGCCTAGAATCATCACTAATCCAATCCTAATCATTCCAATCTTTGAATCATCAACCAAATTCATAATCATCTCCATCCTACAACCCTAATCAGCATCCATTCATTCATCTCCATCAAACCTTTCACCACCACAAACCCTAACCATCATCCTCATCACCTTCAAAGCTCCAAGATGTCAACATTCAAGCTCTCATCCATCATTGATCAAGTCCCGTTCACCATGAGCGGTTAATTCTCGAAGGTTTCACCCGGGTGTAGGTGTTTGTAAGTCTAGGGTTTTAACATTGTTCTTAGTTTGATTTTATGACAAATTGAATTGTATTTTGTATTGGTTGATAATTGTCTTATATTGGAACTACATTTGTGAATTGTTGAATGATTATAAAATTCGACTTTGCAAAATAAGTTTGTGTATTTATGCCTTATCTTTCAAAAGGTTTTACTTGTCCGAAGTAATGAAGTGCATTGCGGTCCTTTATACGCGTTGATAGCAATTGGCACCTAAGATTCGTTATAGAAATTCGTTAATGACATATTCAATTGAATCAAATCTAAAACGTGTAGAAACCCTAAGATTGCAATTACCGAACTGGGTGTAAACCTTGTTTACATATCTTGTTTTTAAACCGTTAATTACATTTCCATGCAATCATTAAGTTTTTGTTAGTTAATAATCAAAAATCAAATTGTTGGTTCGTTCCAACCCATTTTCCAATAAACAAATTCATATCATTTTAGTAGCAAGCTTCATAATAAGTGACAAACTCTAAAAATCAATCGAATCCACACGCAAACCACAAACTCTTCGTGGTTTGACCCCTTACTACCGCTAACTATTTGTTTGAGGCAATTTGGGAATTATAATGTATCTTTGACCGGAGCGCGACACTTCCGATCAGACGCGGTTTTGTTGAGAATGGTTCGAGTTACTTATTTAGCCATTGTTAAATGTGTACAAAGTTTTTATCTAGTTGTTTTATTTTCCTTTGCATGATTATTTGAAACAAAAAAAATGAATATTTGCTAGTTGTTTTTTTTGTATATATAGTTCCATTTGTTCCTTCTTCTTCCCCACAGGTCGTGCATGTCCTCAACCCCCGTTGCTGATTTTGTTGAGCCTTCATTGGAGTCGGAGCGTAATCTTCATCAAAGACGGCGGGAGCGGTCCCGGGTGGTAGCCGAAATGATCGAGGTAGACGCAACGAGAGACGACACATTCTACGAGGTTGGAGTAGAAATGGTGAACATTGAGGAAACGGGGGTCTAGGTTGACATATCGATGTTACAGAATGTTGTGTAGTTTTACAGCAAGGATCACAAGGATCCTAGTGTCCACATTGTGAGTTTTTTGGAGGTTTGTGCCACATTCATGATTCGTGAAGCATCCGACGATGCTGTCTTTCCGTTTTCTTTACGTGATTGTCACATATCGAAATTTCCACGTAAACCGGTTGGCCCGATGGGGAGTAACGTGACATAGTTGCTATCATCATAGTCAATTAAACACAGTTATAGCACAGCGGAAGGCTTGGAAGGTAAATTACTATTACAACCCGGTTGTTCAAAGTACGAATTAAAGAATATATACAGACAGTTGTAAAAGAAAGGATCCACAGGCGGATCTAAATAAAATACAAAGCAAAGTTCAACAGAATTTAAGGCATCAAGGACTTGCAAGATCCTCTACTTAACGCCCAGTAGCTCCCAGGCTATTACGTGTAGTACCTGTCACTTAGTCTTTTGAAACTACGTCAGTTTACACTAGTAAATACAATTAACCGGCTCTTTTGAAAGTGTTTAATAAAAATTGGTTTGGATGCACAAAGCATGAAAAATCTTTTATAACTTGGGATAATTATATTTATAATCTAGTATACAGTTTTACATGTTTGTCATACATTTAGGGCCCGGTATAGAAGCCGAGACATGATTAACCGACACATCACTAATATAAACCCACAAGGAGTTATCCCCAACATTATGGGTATATCTTTTACATAAGCAACTGTCAGGTGTATGCCTACACCCCGTGCTTAAGTCATGGCCATTTGCAATTAAATGAGCAGAGGATATCCATGACACGGTTGTATTAACCCCCAATGTTTATGTTATCAAACAAAACGGATTAAAACGGGTTATGCGGATTTGTTAATCACAATCCGACTAAATGATCCCATACCCGACCAAGCAGTAATATTTTACCGTATCCCAAGCCCGTATAAGGGAAAATAAGTTAATAGTATTTACCAGAGTTTTTAGATGCAATATTTTCTACTCAGCCGTATAATTACTAAGACTTTATGATGGTAGCTATTACTGGGGCTTCCTAGTCTGGAAAGAAGATAATCTTAACCTATTAGAATACTAACGGGTCTTATTTGACTTAGACCGGTTAGTTTAAAGAATGATTTACGGCACAAAACGCTAGATTAAGCGGTGACCGAAACGGAATGTAATTTAGACCCAACAAGTATGGAGACTTGTATAATATGGGTAAACTAAATACATTCTGGATTTTGAAGTTTAAATGACAATGTTAAACTCGTTTCGGTTAATTTATGCAAATTAGTTACATAAAGTAACTAACCGAACCGAGCGCGTATAAGCATAACGGGTAACCGGATGAGTCATATACAAGTTCCATATGTTATTATGCTTAAAATATGTCATGATATCAGTAGGATATCAACATGTATGTCCATAAAGATTTTAAAACTGAATTTAGCCTCATAAGGGCAATTTGGTCATTTTAAAGGTTAATAAAAAGGTTTATATGTAAATTGAAGTTCTGGTCATAAACATTCTGTAAAAACATTTAATGTATTATATTATAACAGTAGGATATCATACATATGTGTGGTTTATAATTTATGGCCAAACTATGCCCCGAGAGGGCATTTTGGTCATTTCACATATGGTTTTAGGGACTTATTTGGTATTCTGAATTGATGACTTATACCTACTGTAAAAGCATTTAAAATTTTATATAAAATCAGTAGGTAACAAGTCTTGGGTGCTAAATACGGTTTAAAACCATACTATGCACTTAACTAGCGTAAAAGTCGATATATGACGATAATTTCGAAGTTTAAGCGATTCTGAGATGTTGACCAGCTTTGAGTGGTCAAAATATTTTATTTTTCATAACATATCAATTGCAAAAGGTTTTGCATGTTAATTATATGTAAAACTCATTTTATTTGCAAAAAGGGTATTATTGTCATTTATAGGCTTTATACAAGAACTCACGGTTAGGGTCAGTATATAATCTGACCTAACATCCCAATAAATCCTATATATGGTATCACAATAGTAGGTAAAGAGTTTCATGTTAAAATTATGTTTAAAACTTGATTTATATGCCAAAGGGCATTTTAGTCCTTATATAAGCTTAATTTTTGATAAATCACATAACTTCAGTTTATGACCAGACTGTAAACATCAAAATATTCTAAATATGTTTACTAATCAGTACTTAGTCCATTTGTATGTTCATTTATATTAAAACCTTAATTTTTTACAAAAAGGCATACTAGTCAACTTAATGCATAATAACGGAAACATACATACAAACTCAGATTACTATGTGACCATGTAATATAACCTCAGAGGGTTATGTTACAACATAATATGGTCACAAAGGAACCTTAAGGCATAAAGGAAATAAGAAAATTCGGGTTCAGAACTGAAAGTAAAAGCAAAAGTCAAGCTTTTGCGACTTTCGGTTGCGAACCGAGCTTAAACTTAGAATTGTCGGGTTGAACATGTTTGGACATGTTCTAATAATATTTACCAAGTTATTAAAGTGATAAAACATGTTTTATAACTTCTACATTATCAGATTTGAATTTATTTAAAAACTAACCCGTTTGACTTTTTATGTTAACTACTTTGATCCGACAATTAACTAAGTAAACTTGGTAATTAGGAGGTGCCCTTTTGAGGGATTAACACCTACCTAATTACGATCACGTAGCCATATTCGCCTCAAATAATGGCTGGACCGTTTAGGTTTAAAACGAAATTCAAAGCCGATTAGCGGCAACTTTGACTTTCGGCTTTTAAATGCATAAAAACCGAACTAGATTGGCTAAGGACACTTACAACAGGTCCTAGCTTGAAGATTAGACTTAGGGGAGCTTCCTTTTTGATCAGGAACCTCAAAGAATGTATAGCAAGAGAGAAAAGTGAAGGTGCAAGTCCAAATGATGAAAAATGGCACCTATTTATACTAATTCAAGGATTCTCAAGATTAAGCTAGGTGTATTGAGGCTTCCTCTGATCATTCCAAGTGTCCTAGAGATTTTTAAAAACCATCTACAAGCTCCTTGTATCGAAATCAGGCTGCATGGTGGTTTGATTGGGGAATAAGGCTGCATTACATGCAACTGTCTTTATTTTTCAACGCTGGGCAATTGCTCACGGCCCGCGAGAGAAATGGAGAAGGGATTCGCGGCCCGCGACTCTGCCTTCGACCTACTTAACAAGTTTTCCAACTTGGCAATTTCAGTCCCTGGTCCTTAATACTTCTTATATGTTTCATATATGGCATTATTGGTCCCCAAAGTTAGTTTTTTAAAGATCTTGGGTATTATAACAAACTTTGTTTAGATCCCGTTCGGTTAAAAGGTCGCCCGAAGACACTAGTTTCTCTCGTTGATGCTTTTAACCCTTCTTCTTGAATTCTTGCACAACTATCATATAACGATACCGAAACCTTTCGAATTTATTAACGAGCATTCTCGAGAGTATAATTGAACATTACAAAGCCCCAGGTTCGTTAAAAGGTCACTCAGAGGTAAGAATTAACATGTTGACACGTTTAACCCCTTTGTCTTATTAACTTTCGTTTATTTTCACAAATGGCTTCTCATGCTCAATGATTTACTCGTTTGAGAATAGAATGTCGTGTAAGGTCATTCAGAGGCATAAGTTTAGGATGTTGACACTTCTTGTCCCTCCGCATACATCTTTTCACTGTTTGTCAGCTTTAGTCCTTCAAAGTCAACTTTTTATACGTTTAAGGTTTATGACACGTGTCTTCACATTATTGGACATGATTTTGCGAGGTGTTACAACCTCAACCCCTTAAAAGAAATCTCGACCTCGAGATTTATTGAAATAAGTGAGGGTACTTTTGTCGCATAGTGGATTCAACTTCCCACCTATATTCAGGGCCTCTACGGGCATCCCATTTCACTTTCATAATTGGCACATGCTTCCTTCGGAGCTTTTTAACCTGTCGATCGTCAATCGATATTGGCTTTTCAACAAACCCCAGGCTTTCATCTATCTGCACAATGCTAGCGACTCATCAGCTAGACATTTCTTTAAGTTGTAGATATGGAACACATTGTGAATTCCCTTAAGCTCCTCTAGTAAGTTCAGCTTATAGGCCACACTACCAACACATTCGATGATCTCGAATGGTCCAATATATCTTGGGCTTAACTTGCCCTTTTTACCAAAATGCATCACCCCTATCCATGGTGATACTTTTAGTAAGACTTTATCTCCTACCTCGAATTTAAGAGGTTTGAGCCTCTTATCAGCGTAGCTTTTCTGCCTGTCTCTAGCAGCTTTCAGACGATCACGGATCTGAACAATCTTTTCCGTCATCTCAAGGACTATCTCAAGTCCTGATAGCTGGGCCTCCCCTACATCTGCCCAACAGACGGGCGTTCGGCATTTTCTTCCATATAAGGCCTTGAAAGGCACAGCCTGCATAATGGTATGGTAACTGTTATTGTAGGAGAATTCAATAATGGGAAGATGATCATCCCAACTACCACCTAAATCAATGACACATGCACGAAGCATATCTTCCAATGTTTGAATTGTACGCTCACTTTGTCCATCCGTCTGAGGGTGGTAAGCACTACTAAAATTCAAACGAGTGCCTAAGGATTGTTGGAAACTTTTCCAATAATGGAAGGTGTATCTAGTATCTCTCTCGGATACAATAGATACTGGCACTCGATGGAGAGACACAATCTCATTCACATATATCTAGGCTAGTTTTCGGAGCTATGAGTCTCCTTGATGGGTAAGAAATGAGCTGACTTAGTTAGTCTGTCAACTATGACCCATATTGTATCATTTCCAGTTTTGTTTTAGGTAACTTGGTGATAAAATCCATGGTTACCATCTCCTACTTCCATGTGGGAAGTTCCAATTGTTGTAGTAATCCTGACAGCTTTTGATGTTCCACTTTAACCTGTGAGCACGTCAGACATTTATCTACGTGTGTGGCTATAGATTTCTTCAAACCCATCCACCAATAATTTGCCTTTAAGTCTTGGTATATTTTGTCACCTCCAGGGTGAACCGAGTATCTGGAATTATGAGCTTCCTGGAGGATTATATCTCTAAGTCCTCCATGAATAGGAACCCAAATTCGACCATTTAATTTGAGGATTCCATCATTCCCAGGTGACAGCTGATCAATAGTTGCACCTAATCTTTCTCCTGGAAGGTTAGCTTCCAATACAGCTTCTTTCTGTGCTGCAACCAGTTTTTCATTTAAACTGTTCTTAAGTTCAATACTCTTAGCATTAATCCGTATCAGTTTGACTCTTTCTTTTCTGCTTAAGGTATCTACGACGACATTCGATTGGCCAGGATGGTAGCGAATCTCACAATCGTAATCGTTTAAAGATTCCATCCAACGACGTTGTCTCATGTTCAGATCTTTTTGGTTAAACAAGTGTTGGAGACTTTTGTGATCTGAGTATATCACACATTTAGTTCTATACAGATAATGTCTCCACAGCTTAAGTGTTAATACAACGGTACCCAATTCCAAGTCGTGGGTGGTGTAATTCTTTTCATGCACCTTCAGTTGTCGTGATGCATAGGCAATCACCTTGCCTCTTTGCATAAGCACATAGCCCATGCCAATGTGCGAAGCATTCTATTCCTTCAGGCAATGTCAACACAGGAGCAATGCTCAACTTCTGTTTGAGGATCTCGAAAGACTCCAACTGTTTAGGACCCCAATTAAACTTTACATTCCGGCGGGTCAAATTAGTTAGAGGTGCAACTATCCTTGAGAAGTTTTCAATAAATCTCCTATAATATCATGCCAACCCAAGAAGCTGCAAATTTTAGCAGGTGTCTTAGGCGCTTCCCAGTTCATGATTGCTTCTATTTTAGCAGGATTCACTTAGATACCACGCTCGCTTACAACATGTCCAAGGAATTGGACTTCGCAAAGCCAGAATTTGCACTTGGAGAATTTAGCGTAAAGCTTCTCCTGTTGTAGGAGTTTTAGGATGCACCAGAGATGTTTCTCATGATCAGCTTGATTACGGGAATAAATAAGTATGTCATCGAAGAAGACAATGACAAACTTATCCAGGTACTGCTTGTAGACTCGATTCATGAGGTCCATGAATGTTGTAGGCGTATTAGTGAGCCCGAAAGGCATCACCAAGAACTCATAGTGGCCATACCTTGTTCTGAACGAGGTTTTAGGTACATCTTTAGTTCTAACTTTAATTTGATGATACCCCGACCTTAGATCAATCTTTGAAAAGAAGCTTGCTGATGTGTGTCGGTGTATATATATTTTTAGCCCTTTTTTAACACTTTAGTCAAGTTTTAAATTTATAAAACACGATATTCTACTAACACTAAACACACATATGGGCAAGTGCACCCATCGTGAGCTTAGTATAGCGTTGGTAAGATACCGAGGTCGTCCAAGGACACAAGAGCTTTTAGTACCGGTTTATCCTCAACGTCTAATCAAATCAAAATTTTAGAAAAAGGTTTAAACATGAAAATAAAAACTAAAAATGCTGAAAATAAAAAATAAAAATAAAACTGATAGACAAGATGAATCACTTAGATCCGACTCGCCTTTAGTGTAACCTTTGATGTTTTCCGCACTTTTGCACTTTTTAAGAGATTATCTTAGTTATAGTAGTAGGCCCCTCTTTTGAAGGTGACGTTACCCTCAACCCAGTAGTTTGAGCCAGCAAGGATACAATCCTAAAGGGTTGGATTATTGGAAGATAATTAATTAAGTTATTAATGCGTAATGTGGTAGGCCCCTCTTTTGAAGGTGACGTTACCCTCGGCTAAGTGGTTTGAGTCAGGAGGGATACAATCCCAAGTAGCCGGGTTAATGTATTAATAGTAGTTTACATATGAGGGGATCAAGCCATTCGCACCCCCGCCATGCAATACCAGTGGGTATTGAAGGAGGTCCTAGTAAGCTTGACCCAGGTCCTTGCCATATCTATACACTGAACAAGGCAAGAACCTTACCAAACCATTCCCTTAACCCCCGACCAGGTAGCCAACATATCTCCATATAGACCGTGGAGATATGAATGGTGTAAATCTTTTATTTTATATAGACAGTAAAATAACGCCAAGACACCATGGACAAATGATAAGGAAGTTTCACCTTCAACATAAGAAACTAGTTATTAAAGTCATTAATACAAAACCAAATAAAAAGTGCGAAAGATTAAAAAGTAAAAGTGTTACACTAAATGCTTGTCTTCACCAAGTGATGTAAGAGACTTAGGCAAACATGGCCTTTAATTGTCAAGAACTCTTACTATCAATCTTGGATCCCGAGACTACTACACACACTCTATGATGGATGATGGATGATGGTGGTGGATGTGGGTGTTGTGATGGTGGTGGAGTGTGGGTGAAGTAGGAGAGAGGTGGTTTGTCAATGGATGCTTTTGAAGTGAACCAAGCACCTCTATTTATTGCCTGCACAGAAGCCCGGACACGGCCCCGTGTCCACTGGGCACGGACCCGTGTCCATCCACTTTCTCTTTCTTCATTAATTGCAGTTTGTCTGCATTAGTTGACCACGCCCCCGTGTCCGCTGGGCACGGCACCGTGTGCAGGAACATATCTGTACTATCAAGATTTGCTTAGATTCTGCGAATCTTAGCGTTGACCACGGCCGTGTGGAGCTGGGCACGCCCCCGTGTCGGGGAATAGAAGCTTCTATGCTTTTGTCTTTTCTGCAGACGCTTGGGCTAGCCCCCGTGTCCGCTGGGCACGGGGCGTGTTCAGCCTTCTGATGTCTTGTTTTTGCTTGGGAAGATGCTGTCGAGGGGTCGGGCATGCCACGTTTATTCCTTTTCTTATATTTATGTTAGATTTAGCTGAATTTTGGCTTCTTTTGTCCATTTGAGCTCATTTAATCCTGAAAATACAAAAGGAAGACAAAAGCACACTTTTTCCAACATTAGTACTAAAAAAGGGTTAGTTGTATGCCTCACTTGATGTAATTTATATGTTGCATTTTACACACATCAAATACCCCCATACTTGAATCTTTGTCTGTCCTCAAGCAAAACTCTTTATAATATGGCTTACACACCCAAATGGAATGGGTAGAAGAGAAGTTTTGGGCTTGTCTTGAGTGTCGGGATACCAAGATCTTTATTAGGTTTTATTTTTATGTTATTTACAATCCTATTCGTTATGTTTTATTTAGAACATTACATAAGATAAATTACTTATTTGGGCATAACATGCCTCTTTAAAATTCCATTTATATACAAGTTCACATACCTCACGGGAGATCACTCAACACTCGCCCGAAGATGTATTTTTGTGAAACACTCAAAACCGGCATGGAACTTACTTCTACCATATGCTTGCCAAGCAATCAATCCTCCTCCTTTTTAACTATATACCTTTGTAAATATCAAGAGGACTTGGGGAAGGGTTAGGCTTGTGTTAAAGGTAGGTGGTTTTGGGTTAGTTGTTAGTAGAAAGGGGCGAAAAGGCGTAAAAAGCTTCGGTTTTCGTAAAACTTTTTGCTTTTGTGACTTTTTATTTCAATGAAGCATTTTTCAAACAAAGTTTCTTTTGATGAACTTGTTTGTTTATTGCTTAGGCTTCATCATATATTTATTTTTTATTATTATTTTTTTTATAAGGAATGTCACATGAAGACCGAGCTTTTTACTAAAATAACAGGTTTAAAATGAAAAAGGGTTTTTGTGGGTAAAGGGTGTTTGTTTTGTGGGATTAGAAATGAAAAGGTTTAGGCTCAAAGGGGTTAACTAGGAGGGTTTTGGGTATGTGGTAAAAAAAAATAAAAAATAACGGTGTTGAAAGAAAAAGGGTTAGTCCTAATGCCTCCATCATTTACTTACTTGGGTTTAAGTTGGTAAGGACCGGGAATGTATTATCATGGCAAGTTCTAGAGTCGTAAGAAACCAAGCGGCTATTCACACAAGAAACGAAAGATGAGCATTTAGTTTAAAGATGTGTATTTTTATGTTCAATTAAAGGCTCAAAACTCATTTTTTTGTGGGAATGGGTTTTTAATGTGATCAAGTATATATAATCAAATTTTAACTAGATTTGTCATGCCGTTTCATCATTTTCTTATGTTGGTTCTTTTTATCACGACACTATCAGTTGTAAATTCGTAAAAATATAACCTTTTTAGAACTTGTTATTCCCAAATTAAACCAAGACAAGTAAAAAAAATGAAAAATTTTTGAAAAAATTTGGGGTGTTTAGCGGTTCCAATAGAGTTTTGTGTAAGGCTTGTAATTAGGACTTGTAAAATTCAAGGTTTTAGCATCCCCCCCCCACACTTAAATTACACATTGTCCTCAATGTGTCCCAAAAATAAGTTTTTAGGTTGATTGAATGTGTGAAAGGTGTGTTAAACAAAAATTTATGTCACTGGGCATCTGGACACGGGCCGTGGTGACCGGGCACGACCCCGTGTTCAGATTGCCAGTAACAGAAAGTAACAAAAAGTAACAGAAGGCCCCGTGTCCAGTTATCTGAACTGGGCATTTTTCTGCAGACCCTTGAGCACGGGGCCGTGTTGGCTGAGCACGGCCCGTGCTGAACTTGCTGTAATGAAGAAAAATGTTCGGGAGGCTCTGTTTTTGTGCATGGGGTGTTGGTTCAAGTCTCCCTTAGTATTCTTCACCATCCAAGTGTGTTTTACCCATTACAACATCATCCAAACACCAAATAATTTTTTAAAACCATCATTTATTAAAGAGAGGATTACAATAAGTTCCTAATAAAAGCATAAACTAAGACTTAGATAAGTAGGTCAAGAAACACAAGAAATCTTAAACCGCAAAGAAGTTCTAGCCTATGATTTATTTTAAGAGCAAATTTTCCGACAAAGATAATTTTCTCGGTTAAATGAGGCTTGAAGAACTTCTCCTCTGGGTATGGTCCCTCAAACGTCGGTGAGCCATTCTTCTATCTCCCTAGGGAGAAGAAAGGCGGGCTCATTGACATCATCATTTTGAGGGGGTGTAACTTCCACCGGAACTTCTTGCAATTGTCAAGAGGGGGTTCTGCAGGGATGTCGTCCCACCCGGTGGGCTTGTTGACTCCTAGTGCTAAGTTCCAATCTTCTTGGGGAAGGATTGGTTCCATGGGAGGTGTCACAAGAATGTTCAGCCTATGGTGCAAGAGGTTGATTTCTTGGAAACTATTTTCCAGCCCCACCGTCAGATAATTTATACGGTCGACCAGGACCTCTTCTACGGATGTCATTTCGTCGAGAGCTTCTCGTAGTGCCATCACATAGCGTACAAGAGTTGCTTCGATTGAAGGCCTCCGTTCCCTTCGACTGTTTCTAGAATGTGCTTAAGAGGTTCCACTGTTTTGGCTTGACATTCTATGAAAATAAACCAAAAGGAGTTCATTTTAGTGAAAAAGTACCTCGAACACGCCCCCGTGCTCGCTGAGCGCGGCCCCGTGTTCACCTCTCTGCAAATTTTTGGAACAAGGAATCTTGGAGCTTTAAATTATTTTCCTGATTTTTGAAGCATTTTTAAGCAGAAATAACTTAAAACAATGTTGTAAAACTTATTTTTAACAAGATTCCTTGAATAAAAATCTAACAAATATCACAATAAAGCTTGAAACTATTGTGATTTCAAGCTCTAATGGAGGTGTTTGAGGGAAAAATGAAGAAGAAGGCAATGGACAAAAGTAGAAAAGACAAGATGGTTGTTGAGAACCTTCTTTAGAATATACCTAGTATGCTATGTGTGAAGATCCCATCAAATCTCTGTCTTTGGAATGGTCCAAATGTGCAGGAATCTTGTTGCATTTATAGAAAACGACAGCACGCTGGACACGACCCCGTGTGCAGACAAGATTCTGACACTTTTTGTCCGTATTCTGACCGAAAGTCAGACGAGAATCTTTTGGTGGACACGGGGGCGTGCTGACCTGGACACGGCCCCGTGTCTAGAAGCTGTTTATGAAGTTTTGTCTAATTTAAAGGAATTTATCTGGATCGGGTGGTTCCTTACTGGACGGAACAACACCGAAGTGCCTGAGATACCTAAGTTGCCCAAGATTTAGACGAGAACGCAAGAGGTTATCGGAAAGGGTGATTCCAATGCTAAATGTAGGTGGACAAGTCCAACCCTTATCCGGGCTCTCGTTAAAGAAGGTGTATGTCGAATCGCTCAGGTCTATGTATGCATCGACAGAAGTCGATGGGGAGTCCTTCACGACACAATGGACACAGGGACGACTATCGCTCAAGTCTTCGCAAGAGTTAGAGGTGATTTTGGGAGTGACGATGTTGTTTTTATCCGAATGCGATCTCAATAATTCTTCTTGGATGTCGTCTTGAGATGAATTAGTTATGTCCATCTCAATATCTTTTATCCAATTAAGAATTAGATCTTCCAATTGAAAAAATTCATCAAGAATCATTTCATTTAGAATAGATGATTGAGAGCATTCTAGGGAGAGATAGGGATTATTTTTACTCTCGCCCCTCTTAAGGCTTGCAGACTCGATTCATGAGTTCCATGAATGTTGTAGGCGCATTAGTGAGTCCGAAAGGCATCACTAAGAACTCATAGTGGCCATACCTTGTTCTGAACGCGGTTTTAGGTACATCTTCAGTTCTAACTTTAATTTGATGATACCCCTACTTTAGATCAATCTTTGAAAAGAAGCTTGCTGATGTGTGTTTGTGTGTATATATTTTTATGTATATTTTTAGCCCTTTTTAACACTTTAGTCAAGTTTTAAATTTATAAAACACGATATTCTACTAACACTAAACACACATATGGGCAAGTGCACCCATCGTGAGCGTAGTATAGCGTTGGTAAGATACTGAGGTCGTCCAAGGACACAAGAGCTTTTAGTACCGGTTTATCCTCAACGTTTAATCAAATCAAAATTTTAGAAAAAGGTTTAAACATGAAAATAAAAACTAAAAATGCTGAAAATAAAAAATAAAAATAAAACAGATAGACAAGATGAATCACTTAGATTCGATTCGCCTTTATTGTAATCTTTGATGTTTTCCGCACTTTTACACTTTTTAAGAGATTATCTTAGTTATAGTAGTAGGCCCCACTTTTGAAGGTGACGAGGTATGGTACTGGACCCGACCCGAGCGGTCGGACTTTCTTGCTATTTATCACTTTTATAGTAATTATATTATTATTGTGTACTAACCCGCGAAGCCCAGCGCGTTGTAGTTTATGCTACACTAGGCTGTGGGCTCGTAGAGACAACCCCTAACTGGGCCTGGCCCATTGAGGTTAGGGTTTTCCCATATCTCCTATATAAGGAGGTCTCCACCTTCTTATTAGGGCATGAGATATAGGGCAACATTTTTGTAGCTGGAAATAGGGGATTCTTCCTCTACCGGCCGTCTCTACATTGCCCACGTTTCTCTCTTCTTATTTGCAGGTCTAGGATTCGGGCGAAGAAGACGAGATGTGGCCATATCCGTATCCATCACCGTAGAAGTTCCGACCCGCTCGGGTTAATGCTTCTTCATTGGTGCCATCCGTGGGACCAGGCAACAAACCACATCTTGTCATTCTCCGCCTCCCAAACTTTTAGACCTACGATTTTGTTTGGAGAGGATCCACGGTCACAGCCCAAAAGGGGTCCTTGCTTCTATTAATGAGTTCCTCATTCATGCATCGAGCCTAGGAGCCTAGTAAGTCTTCTACTTTACTATTTCCAATGCAAACTCTTTGCAAAATAAAGTCATGACAAAATTCATGTGAAACAAAATGTTGGCGGACAAAAGGTCTTACAAAGAAAAGAGTTTTGCAAAGCTTAATAAAAGCCCCATATCTGGGCGAAATATTTAGATCTTTTAAATCTTTTTTCTTGCTTCTGATGTATGTATGGAATAAAAAATTCCACTCACGTAATATTCTATATTTTAGTTTATGTACTCCACGTATGAATTATTTTATTTGCATTAGGGTTTTTCCTAATGTCATTATAAGATAATATATAATTGTTGTTAAAGGCCCAACACCCCAAATTGCACACTCGCATGGGCTGAACATGTGCCTTCTTTTGCAAATCAACTTAATTCGTGTCCAGCCGTGTTCCTTCTTCTTCAAGTATTGATAGATATCCCAGAGAGATCCCATAACTCCAGATGGGTTTTCTTTTAAATGATCGAGAAGGCGAGAACTCTTTCCTTCGTATGAAAATCCACGGTTCTTTCGATAAAAATATATAATTAAACAACATGAAAATTCGGCCGCACGAATATACCAGTTGTCGACATCCCCGCCACATATAGCGGGTGCTTTTTCTCAATCGGTGGCAAACCATAGCTCATAAGCGTGTAGTTAGGTAGTCCGGTGCTCGTATGTTGATCACTCCGACATAGCGTGTAAACCCCGTCGCCTGAGTACTCCCTGCTTGCCGGACACGCTCCGCCGAGGTGCAAGTACGTTACGCCGCCGCCCGAGTACTCCCGGCTTGCCGGACACACTCCGCCATCGCGCAAGTAATCTCCGCCACCGGGCACGCTTTGCCGCCGCGCAAGTACACCCCGCCTGTCGGTCACACTCCGTTGGCGTTTGAGTACCCCGCCTTTACGGACAAGCTCTATACAAGCATTTCTTGTCTGTTATCATGTATTATAATAAAATACATCACTTACCCGTCAAAACTGCCGATTCGGAAAGAGGCAACGAAAACTCTAGTCTTTAATTCTGGTGGGATTAAAAGAAACGGGCCTGAACTCCTTTTTTGAGTTCACAAGTCTTCTTTTAAAATCTTTTGCACCACAACTTACAGTATTTTGCATACATGACCCATACGAATGTTATAAACTTATACTTTGTGGCTCAAAACACATACTTGTTCGTGCATAAATTCTAATATACATATGGACATATACTATTTTAGTGATATATGGCCAAGCATTTATATTTACTGACATGAGCGGAAAGCTAGGCCGCGCATGGGCGCACCACGCATTTGTTGGAATAGCTTCACCGTGCATGTCGGACACGCACTCCGCCACCCATCGTCATTGGCGGACAACTCTCCCACGTGGTCACGCGTATCGTTAAACGTCACGCGTATTGACGAAGCTTTCACGTGCATCGCCGGAAGCTCTTATTCAACCCGCCTCTCCGGCGGAAGCTCTTATTCGACCCGCCACCTCTGGCGGAAGCACTTATTTGACCCGCCACATCCGGCGGAAGCTCTTTTTCAACCCGCCGCCCTCGGCAGAAGCTCTTGTTCAACCTGCCACCTCCGGCGGAAGCTCTAATTCAACCCGCCTCTCCGGCGGAAGCTCTTATTCGACCCGCCACCTCTGGCGGAAGCACTTATTTGACCCGCCACATCCGACGGAAGCTCTTTTTCAACCCGCCGCCCTCGGCAAAAGCTCTTGTTCAACCTGCCACCTCCGACGGAAGCTCTTATTCAACCCGCCTCTCCGGCAGAAGCTCTTATTTAACACGCCTTTCCTTCGGACGCTTATTTCTCCACTCCCGACTTTTGGTCCATTCACGCCATCTCCGGTTGACACCATTTTTATTTGCGCCATCAACCAACGGGCATCGGTCACACCATGTCAGGCGAACAAATATAGATACCCAACCGTCTCCTGGGCGCACCAAATTTCCTCGGGCGGACGCTTTTGTTCACGCCATCACTGTTGCGCCGCTCCCGCCTCATGGCACTTGCATATTGTCGACTGAGCCGCCACCCATCCGTGACGGACGTTCTCGCTGCCACCGGATAGGTTGGATGCACAGGAGTATAGCCTTCTCCGCCGCGGCATGACGGCTTCAACATGGAATAAAATCTCCTTGCCACGACACATTGATAAACTGTATAACATGGCACCATATCCCCTTTTCTTGCATTTAAAAAAAAAACCTAAAAATGCTTTCGGACGGTAATATTCATTGGGTTCACACCAGCTTTTCAAACTTGTACCACCACAGCTCACAACATTTAACATGATAGACCATAGATATGTCAATTTACGACTTATAATACCACCGGTGACGAGATATGTCACCGCTGACGATAGTAATAGACGGTATATTTGTACAAAATATCATCGTACTCCCTGATAATGATGCTTACTTACAATTTCACCTTTAGCGTATGTATATTTCTCCAAATACGATTATGTACTTCTAAATACATACGAGTCATAAGCCACGCCATAAGCAGAGATCTTTCCGCGCCACCACAATCAGCAGCGGATGTTTTTCTGCATTACTTCGAGCATAATTATGACAAATTTATGAAGTATATTTGAATCTGAAGATTTCCAGAATAAAACATATGTTTTATCTCGTAGTCTCCAACTAGATTCGTGTCGCACTCTTCTCCTCGCGCCACCTCAGGTGGATGCGTTTCTTCGCCCGCAACTTTCGGCGAATGGTTTTCTGGACCTTGCCACTTCAGTCACGCTGTCAGTAACACCACCCGCCTCTTCGCCTCTGTTACACGTCATCTTCTAATGATACATCAAGGTCACGCGATCTCCCAACTGACGATCCTTGTAATCATGACGACGTATTCGCCAGGCGTTACCTATTCGTGAACCCCTAACGACTCTCTACCATTGCATAGCATCATCTGTTCAAACACAACGGACAAGTTTCCGGGCCTCGTGGCCTCACGCAGTTAGCCCTGTTCTGTTACGTAAACGCTCTTACTTGGCTACCTATAAGCAGACTTTGATGCCGCTTAATTTCCTGTTGCGGAAGCCCTCCGATGTCAGAAGGTGTGGTCACACTCAAGCGACCTACGTTATACCATTCATTTTCTTTGAAGGCTCCCCTTTTATTTACTATTTCATGATTCAATCCACATTCGTCAACATGTGATGTGGGGGATATATCACTCTAAAAATAGTTTAATATGGTCTACTCTTTTTTTTTGGCTCAACCCAAAAGTATAATAGATTCACGCTGAATATTTCTTAATAATAGTATACTCAATGAAACGTTTATACAATCACCCAACTTAGACTTCAATGGTACTATAGAAAATCTCCATAATGGGATCTATACTGTCCATATCATGGGCATAACTGATATCCATATCAAGTATTATTTATGATTGATTATGATGACGTGAACCCTTGACTTTTCTTGAAGGTTTTGCATCATGTATATCAAATACTTTGTACGTACAAGTCAAATATACTAGTATTATATACACACTTGTTACCATCAGCCAGTATTTTTGCGGCAAGCGTTGGGCTGAACCTTATGTGCAGGTTACACCAAGCCTACTTTCGGATTCAACATAAAGAACATGTCAACTGTGTTTAGCAATTTTTCCCAAGGATGAGGTGTTCAATATAACATCATTATCTCTGAGGAATAGCATGGTATAATATCGGCGTTACCGGACGATGTCATGTATTTCACACGGTACGATTCACATGCAGGAAGATCCTCGCTCAAGAGCATGGTTTTCGCATTAAACTTGAACTTACACGACATGCCACATTAGACACTAATAATGTAGGATGTGGTATGGCTACAAACATACCGGTTTACACGCCATGCGATCCTTACTTAATGGCGTAGTCAGCTTACATGGTTAAAGATTGTGATTGGATTCGGGCCATTTCTTCCCAAACCATCCTGCTTGCTGAGTGATTCTTACCGTTGTTGCATGCTTGGTAGGGCTATATCTTCGGCGAGCTACATTCTAAGGAGATATATATAACTCTGCCCAACAGGTACAACTCTCGCATATATTGTTTTATTTATTTAAACAATTTATTCTCAATAGACCACGAGTACTTATAAAGCTGGACATCCATTAAGAATTATCTTCCATGGGGTCTTATAAATTGTGGATATTGATGCTCCTGATGGTGGTTATACTGCCCTGATCTCTCACATGCTAAGTGGGGTCTTACGAATTATGGACATGGTCACACACCGAATATCCTTGATTAAAGGGCGCTTCATTGTAACATTCAACATTATGACTGGACACCCTTGACCACCTGGCTACGAGCCGACTCATAAGGCAGCTACGTGCCACATCATTATTTGGCTATGCGTTACATCGCTACTTGGTCACGCTCACTCGGTCTGAGTGTCCTGACCCAACCATTACAACATACACGACTAATGATCCTTATGTAAGGTTGTAAACTCTTACTATCATACTGATAGTTTATTATAATTACGTCACACACTTGAGATAATTTAATGGTGCATTTTATAAGCCATGTTCTTCTTCAAAAAGGATTTAACAAGTTCAATACTACTAACATATTGAGCATGACTGTACTAACGCACTACTATATCCGGACACGGTCACTCGGTCTGAGTATCCTGACCTAGCCATTGTAACATACATGATAAACAATCCTTATTTAAGGATGTAGCTTCAGGTAACACCTTGTATGCATTACATCATTCATGTAATCTGGCATTATTGCTAGATTATGTGCTCTCATATGACATTATGCTATATTATATGTGAGTCTTTTGTTTGAAAAGCATGATATATTCTATCACATACGATATAATCTTATATGTTCTTACATCACTGCTTCTAAATACTTGTCATTCAAGTTCAATGCTATTGACATAATTCAACAGCACTGAACTGGGGGACTAGCAGGGTATAGCACCACTACGCCTTAAAAGTGATCATCTTCTCTCAGGCTGCCCATTAAGGTGATATCCATTGCACATTATCCCACGTAATTTGGCCTACGGGTATACCACTTGACACGACATATGCAATTTGGTAGTCAAGACAAACGCACGACAAAACTAGTATACTTGATCATTCGAATAAGTATTCCACACGCTATGTGACTGAAAAATACGTATTCGGATATGTACTTTCCACACCAGTCTGCGGCATGGATAAAAGAAAACCCTCACACCATAATCGGCGAGGTAAACAGACATGCCACCTACTATAAGCATTCCACACGCCAGTGCGCGTCCAGGAAAAGCACGTAGTAGCTTACATAAAGTGCTCATTCACGCCTAACGCGTATAAAGCATTTTATTATCTCAATGAGTGTTCACTCACGCCAAGCGCGTAGAAAGCACTTTGTTGTTCAAGTGTTCATTAACGCCGCGCGGGTTATAAAGCACTTTCTGATATCTACAAGTGTTCATATAAACATTTGTAAACACAACATACCACCGCATTTGAACTGCATATCACGGTAAAAAACAACTCTGACACGAAATATTTTTCATAATTACAAAGTCAGATGATCAAATTATGCAGCGCTAAGAGTGGGCATCTTGGTAATAGATGTATTCAACCACTACTACTCCAGTGGGTATCTTAGTAATAGATGCACAACCACTAATGAAAAACCAAGTACTTGTCCCACAATTATAAAAACATTGTGGGGAACATAAATAACGCTCTAAGCACCCTTCCGAGGTCACTGAGCATAGTAAGCACTTCTGCAGGGGTGCCTTGTATATCCTTCTTTCTGACTGCAACGATAGTTGCTATAACCGGATCGTCAATAACAACTACTGGTACAACTACCAGCGGTTTCACATTCGCCTAAGGTGGCATAACATCCGCGTATGCGTATATGACCACCAATGGCTATACATTACGACAACGGGGATGCCGGTGACATGGACGCGTGGTAGGGATCGTCGTCACATCAACATCGACTCTTTCAATTGGTTGAACGCCGTTAGCGTACCATATGCTAACCGACAAAAGTCACATCAAAGGGTGAATATTTTTCAATGGCCCCCATGACTATGGGCGCACCGCTAAAGCAGGGCCACACCTGAAAAAATCATCCAAAGGCGAGGTACTTAACTACCAAAACTTAGCCTGTTCCAAGGCTCATTCATGGGACCTAACCGCATACGCGCAACCTTGACGAGCTCATGGCAATACGCCAGTACAAATGGCAACTGCCTGCAATCAATCAGCTTGCGCCAGGTTTGTCCAACCAATTTCCACAATCGTGTGATATTCACTGCTCCATTATCCCCACTCACGGCTAACGACAACCACAACAAACGCGGCCAACAACTTTCTCGCACTCGGACGACATGTAAGCCTAAAGTTAGTGATCTTCACTCCCGAGCTCCTAATAAGTCTAAGTGCTCCTCCGACACTTACACGTGAGAGCAACACTAGACTGGGGGGACATGACGAGGTATGGTACTGGACCCGACCCGAGCGGTCGGACTTTCTTGCTATTTATCACTTTTATAGTAATTATATTATTATTGTGTACTAACCCGCGAAGCCCAGCGCGTTGTAGTTTATGCTACATTAGGCTGTGGGCTCGTAGAGACAACCCCTAACTGGGCCTGGCCCATTGAGGTTAGCGTTTTCCCATATCTCCTATATAAGGAGGTCTCCACCTTCTTATTAGGGCAGGAGATATAGGGCAACACTTTTGTAGCTGGAAATAGGGGATTCTTCCTCTACCGGCTGTCTCTACATTGCCCACGTTTCTCTCTTCTTATTTGCAGGTCTAGGATTCGGGCGAAGAAGACGAGATGTGGCCATATCCGTATCCATCACCGTAGAAGTTCCGACCCGCTCGGGTTAATGCTTCTTCAGAAGGTGACGTTATCCTCAACCCAGTAGTTTGAGTCAGCAAGGATACAATCCTAAAGGGTTGGATTATTGGAAGATAATTAATTAAGTTATTAATGCGTAATGTGGTAGGCCCCTCTTTTGAAGGTGACGTTACCCTCGGCTAAGTGGTTTGAGTCAGCAGGGATACAATCCCAAGTAGCCGGGTTAATGTATTAATAGTAGTTTACATATGAGGGGACCAAGCCATTCGCACCCCCGCCATCCAATACCAGTGGGTATTGAAGGAGGTTCTAGTAAGCTTGACCCAGGTCCTTGCAGGATCTATATACTGAACAAGACAAAAACCTTACCAAACCATTCCCTTAACCCCCAACCAGGTAGCCAACATATCTCCATATAGACCATGGAGACATGAATGGTGTAAATATTTTATTTTATATAGACAGTAAAATAACGCCAAGACACCACGGACAAATGATAAGGAAGTTTCACCTTCAACATAAGAAACTAGTTATTAAAGTCATTAATACAAAACCAAATAAAAAGTGTGAAAAGATTAAAAAACAAAAGTATTACACTAAATGCTTGTCTTCACCAAGTGATGTAAGAGACTTAGGCAAACATGGCCTTTGATTGTCAAGAACTCTTACTATCAATCTTGGATCCCGAGACTACTACACACACTCTATGATGGATGATGGATGATGGTGGTGGATGTGGGTGTTGTGATGGTGGTGGAGAGTGGGTGAAGTGGGAGAGAGGTGGTTTGTCAAGGGATGCTTTTGTAGTGAACCAAGCACCACTATTTATAGCCTGCACAGAAGCCTGGACACGGCCCCGTGTCCACTGGGCATGGCCCCGTGTCTATCCACTTTGTATTTCTTCATTAATTGCAGTTTGTCTGCATTAGTTGACCACGCCCCCGTGTCCGCTGGGCACGGCCCCGTGTGCAGAAGCGTATCTATGCTATCAAGATTTGCTTGGATTCTGCGAATATTAGTGTTAACCACAGCGGTGTGGAGCTGGGCACGCCCCCGTGTCGGGGAATAGAAGCTTCTACGCTTTTGTCTTTTCTGCAGACACTTGGGTATGCCCCCGTGTCCACTGGGACGGGGCATGTTCAGCCTTCTGATGTCTTGTTTTTGGTTGGGAAGATGCTGCCGAGGGGTCGAGCATGCCACGTTTATTCCTTTTCTTGTATTTATGTTAGATTTAGCTGCATTTTTGTTTCTTTTGTCCATTTGAGCTCATTTAATTCTGAAAATACAAAAGGAAGACAAAAGCACACTTTTTCCAACATTAGTACTAAAAAGGGTTAGTTTTATGCCTCATTTGATGTAATTTATATGTTGCATTTTACACACATCACTTGCCCCTTGAAGTTGATCAAATAGTGTCGATCCTAGGCAACGAATAGCGGTTCTTGATTGTTACTTTGTTTAGCTCGCGGTAGTCAATGCATAAGCGCATTGAACCATCCTTTTTCTTCACAAACAAAATGGGTGCTCCCCAAGGTGACGAACTGGGTTGAATAAAACCTTTTTCCAAAAGTTCATCTAATTGGGTTCTTAGTTCTTTCATTTTGGTTGGCGCTAAGCGGTAAGGAGCTCGTGCAACCGGTGCTGCCCCTGGTATAATGTCGATCCAGAACTCTACTTGCCTCTTGGGAGGTAGTCCAGGTAGTTCCTCAGGAAAGACATTTGTGTATTCTGAGATGCTTGGAATGTCTTCTAATTTGGGCTTCGGCTCGTCTACTGTCACTTGTGCCATGTAAATGACACAGCCGTTCTTCAAACATTTGGATACCTTAAGCATAGAAACTTGATTAGGCAATCCATAGTGCGTATCTCCTTGAATGGTGATTGATTCACCAGAAGGGGTTTTGATGTTAACTTGTTTCTTATCACAGGCGATTTGGGCTTGGTTAAGTGATAAGCAATCCATGCGTAAAACTATATCAAATCCCGCCAATTTCATTGGCAGTAAGGATAATGGGATAAAATGATTCTTAATGGATAGAAAACATCCATCAAGAATTGTCGAAGCAGTTTCTAAGGTACCGTCCGCTAGTTCTACCTCAAATTTAATGTCTAGAGTTTTAATAGGCAGATTTAACAGTTTACTAAACTTATGCTGCACAATGGATTTATCTGCACCTGAATCAAATAAAACTCTAGCATAAATATCGTTTATGATAAAAGTACCTATTATAACGTTGTCGTCCTTCACCGCTTCTTTGGCATTCATTTGGAATACCCTTGCATTTGTTTTCTTAGCCTCTTCAGGCTTCTTTGCATTCTTTGGGCAATTTGTCTTGCAGATCCCACATGGCTTGGCCTTCGGATCTATGGTGCATTTCCCAAAATGATTCCTTTTGTAGTTCTTGCACAAGGGCTTTTCACCCGATTGATTAGGGTTTTTCTTGGACCCAGAATTCCCTTTCTTTCTCTTATCTGAGCGGTGCGAGCTATCATCTTCTCTCTTTCTCTTTCCTTCATCTGTAGTCTTTCCAGACCTACTTTTGACTATATCCAGTGTAACGGATAGAGAGAGATCCACAGCTTACCTGTAGGTGGCAGGCTTTGAATCCTTGACGTGTCCTTTTACTTCGGGGGCCAGGCCACCTAGCGCGCTAAGCGCTTTGGTTTAGGAGTTACCAAATAAGGAACAAGTCTGTACATGGAGTTGAAGCTAGTAACATATGCTCGGCAATCTAGGTTCTTCATGACCAGAGTCAAGAAGTCAGCTTCAACTTTCTCCACCTCATGTTGTGGGCAGAAGGTTTCTTTTATCAGTTCTGCAAATTTAGCCCACGACCGGTTGTAGAGTGGGATTTTCCCCGAGGCCTGTATTAGTGCTCTCCACCAAGCTAGGGCATCGCCTTTAAAGGACTGGGATAGAAACTTAACAATATCCTCCTTGGCACACCCACTTATGGCAACAACTGTCTCCATCTCATCAAGCCATTTCATGCAGTCTATGGCTCTTTTTCACCAGTAAAGTCTCTTGGCTTGCTAGAGAAGAAGTACTTGTAGGTACAAGCTTTGAAACGTGGTTCCTGGTCAAACACTATCTTTTTGGGTGGCTGACGGTTTTGATTTCATGAATGTTTAGATTCATCTTTCTTTGATGTATGTGGTTTAGAATGGGTCTGAAAACGGGACACGGAATGAGATTTGGAGCGAGTAGCGCTCGACTCCCTGAATACTCGGACTACAGCTTTAGTTACAACTGTATCTATCATAGCCTGCACATCAGCTCCCATTATGTTCAGTCTCGTGTCATTATTCCCTTTAGCTGGGTGGCTGTGTGCCTCGTCTGAGTTAGCCATGAAGAAGCTTGAATGCTACATATCAAGTAACAACAACTTATTTAGTGGTCATATAGTGAATCATCATATTCGATGATTAACTAACCATGGTATAAATAAACCACATAGGCTAATAGGTTTAACATTTCAGAAGAATGTTTATTTGAAATTTTATTATAGTTAGCCTAGGTTACAAAAGAACCATCAAAGGCATTTAAATGGCACAAAAGGCCTGTCATATGGACAATCTAAAATATAAGCCATGATCTTATTGGTTCGAGGGCTTTAAGGATTGAACATAGTTCTTCGCCTTTTGACAGAGAGTCATAGACTACAACTGTCGTTGTTATGAAAACCAATACAGCTTGGCCTGTAGGCAACGCAATAATATCATCAATGGACATTTAATATGAACATCATATTTGATGATATCAGCCATGATTCATATTGATCATTTAGGCAATATAAAGACTTGGAAGAATCCAAGTATTTTGATGACTAGTGTGGTTTCTCAAGCCACATTGTCAGGAGTGTTAACATGTTCTGGATGTTAACAAGGATATATTGTCTTTAGAGGGTTTTACCATCATAGCCATGTTCATTTTGACATATAGTCTAGGTTATACCATTGAGAAGATCTTTTGGAATTTATTGGCAGATTAATTAAAAATTGAAATGATTGTTTGGACATTGATGTAATGAATATATATGTATAACAACAATGTAAATTCCAAAAGAAAATTTTCATTAATAGTACTAATGATTACCAAAACTGCCCTAAATGGGTCTTTTAAATAACATAAATTGTCCACGCAGGGACTAAAAGAAAACAAGCCCTCACAGGGACTGATACTTAAAAGAAATGTCTACGCAGCGACTTAATTTAAATGAAAAATACAAAATAAAAGTAAGAGTCTTCAATCGTCATTTCTTTTTCCTTTGATAAATTTCGCAAGACCCTTAAGAAACTTATGGGTCTTTCTCTCACCTCTATCCACCCTACGTTCAATATTCTGCAACCTTTGTACGATTTCTTGTTGTTGTTGGGGTGGAGGTTGAGGTTGTGGCTGTGGTTGAGGTGGAGGGTATTGATACCGATAAGCAGGATACCCAGTTAGGTTTGTAGGTGGGAAAGGTGAATGATACAGAGCATTATAGTTGACTGCTTCGACGTATGGGTCGTAAGTAGGTGGGTGGTAGTTATAACCTGTAGGAGCTTGTGACTCGAATGGGTTAAACCCAGTCGTATCTAGGTAGGCAGGAATTGGGTTTTTGAAACCTATCGGAGGTGGTGGTGGTGCAAAGGTGGCCGGTGTAATGTCGATTTCCGGCACAACGTTTGAAGGTCCACCCATTTGTGGATCTTCAAGAATGGGAGGATAGTTGCTAGAAGCTTAAGGGGAGCAAAATCGTGGAACCCCTCGCATGGACATACGTGCGTTTCTCCTCCACCTTGGTGATTCTGGTGGTGGCGGAGGTTGTTCCTCTGTTGGTAGTGGTGGTGGTGTGACCGCTTGAAAGTGCGGCTCCTCAGAGGGAGGCTGTTGTGGTGGTGTGTTGTGATGGGAAGGAGTGAATTCAAATTTCCACTGCCCCCACCATTCTTGAAATTCATCAGGACCTTGGTAAGGAGATTCCGCAAAGGAAGAACCACTTGAAATATCAATGGGATGCGTGGGCGTCCTAGATGGCAGCATTGCTGGATCTGGATCTTCATCCACGTCCATGTCTTCAGGGAAGTGATCTTCTGGACCCAACATGTTATGACCTGATGGTGCGTTGATATAATTGTTAGGGTCGAAGCAACCTTGGGAATAGGAGTGGTGAGAAGAATGATGAGAATGATGGGAAGAATGGTGTGATTCAGTGAATGCTGCGAATGGTGAGAGTTTTGGGGCTCTTGTGGTTGTTGTGGCCCAAAGGAATGGTGGTAAAATGGCAAAGTGCTTAGTGAAACAGATCGCCTTGCGGGTTTTAGTGAATTTCTCCAATCGTCGTAAGGATCGGAGCTAAATGATGCCGAGGGCGTGCGTCGGTGAGAAGGCCTTGCTTGGCTAGATGGTCATCCTCTCATAGGACCTTTTCCTCTTCCTCCTCTAACACGTGGTGGCATCTTCTATATGTGAACCTGTCAAAAGCAAGAAAACAATATATATAAACCAAATAAGATTAAGATTAATCCTAAGTCATTTGCCTAGACTTGGAAGTCTAAGGAATGTGTTACTGTGTCATTGAGATTAAACACAAAAGGCTAGTGTTTAATTCACTCAATGTTGGCTCTGATACCAACCTGTCACACCCCGATATTTCCACGTAATCCGGTGGGGAGTATCGTGACGTTGTTGATATCATCATAGTCAATTAAACACTGTTATAGCACAGCGGAAGGCTTGGAAGGTAAATTACTATTACAACCCGGTTGTTCAAAGTACGAATTAAAGAATATATACAGACAGTTGTAATAGAAAGGATCCACAGGCGGATCTAAATAAAATACAAAGCAAAGTTCAACAGACTTTAAGAGCATTCTCATCCAAACCATTAAAATATGTGAGGGGTAGTTTTTATATTATAAAGGGTATAAAAAATGGTTGTGAGTGGAGGAGAGAGAAAATGTTACTGTTCATCTGTATATTTGGGGGGACACTGTTCACCAAGTATAATTTTTTTAATATATATTGAAAGTGGTTGTGAGTGAAGGAGAGAGAAAAATGTAATGATAATATTATTTAATTGAAAATGAGAGAGAAAACGTATTTGTTTTTAGTGAAAATATATTGATATAGGAGTTGTTTTTTAGTGGAATGTATGTATAATTTGATGGATTGGATGAGAATGCTCTAAGGCATCAAGGACTTGCAAGATCCTCTACTTAACGCCCAGTAGCTCCCAGGCTATTACGTGTAGTACCTATCACTTAGTCTTTTGAAAATATGTCAGTTTACACTGGTAAATACAATTAACCGACTCTTTTGAAAGTGTTTAAGAAAAATTGGTTTGGATGCACAAAGCATGAAAAATCTTTTATAACTTGGGATAATTATATTTATAATCTAGTATACAGTTTTACATGTTTGTCATACATTTAGGGCCCGGTATAGAAGCCGAGACATGATTAACCGACAAATCACTAATATAAACCCACAAGGAGTTGTTTTGGTCAAAAATTACCGAAGCAATTAAGTGATCAAATTAGTTAAGTGAGGTAGTGTGCTAGAAATATGTGTGAAAAATATGTTAACCAAGTTAATTGCAAAAACGGTTTCAGGATACGGCTCAGGATATAGAGCTGTATCTATGATCAAACAATGAGCAATAAAAGTAAAGTTTGACACGTGATGTACGAGGAAAGCCCTTGATCAATCTAGATCGCCGGCACAAAACCTCGGGAGCTGACAATCGCAGCTGCCTTGTTCTTCTATTGTTTCAAATATCAGGATACATTGCAGGATGTGGTGCGGATAAACTAAGTGTTACAATGTAATTCGATTACAAGTGTTTGTGTGTAGTGACTGCTGAAAGCTAGAGAGCAAAAGTGTTCGAGAGTGTGTGTGAAAGTTGCGTGCCTTAATCTGATCTGCCCCCATCTATTTATAGTAAAAGAAATGCAATAAACTATCCTAAATAACCGGGATCCGGCGAATATTCCCCACTCGATCGTTGTAGACCTGGTCTTTCGGGTTCAACGTCTCTCACATAACAGATACGCCCGAGTCTTGAGGAGAAGAAGTCCATCTGACCGTTAGTAACCCACAGCCTCTAACCTGCACGTGGTTAATTTAGTTAACACCAGGATATGGCCCAGGATGATACCAATATCCTAATCCAGTATCCTGATCACAAGTAAACAACCAAAAGTAGGATATTAGTCAGGATACATATACTCAGAAAATGGCCCATAACAATTGTCCCCAAATATATCTGTTGGTATACCAATCCAACGGATATATTTTAAAAATTCTATCTCGTAAATCAAGGCATTTAAAACGAAACGATGGTTGAGGTGACATCATAACTTCCAACGCGCTTTTAACTCGATGGAGATCTACAATGCTCCTATATCTTCTCTCTTCTTGTTTGAAAAGCAGATATCTCCAACGGAGTCTCCAGGTAATTCCCTACTTCTCATTCATTTTTGTCAATCTTTCTTCCTTTGTTTGCAATGGCAGCCAGAACTTATTCCCAAACCGGTGAATCATCCGAGACCTTCATGCAGCAGAATCTTCTCAAAAATCCCGAGAAGGAGGTCTGTGCTTTTGATAACGCAGACATTGCGGCTTTGAGAGCTTCCGGTGCTTTCCCCGATAACACGGTCTTTAGACCATTCGATCGGTCAATTCGATCGGACGTTTCTTCTACTGATTGGGTTTGCTTCCCAGCATACCCTTTCTCGCTAGGTCTTCGATACCCTTTTCCCGAATTTATGATGCAATTCTTCCGTACCACCGGTATCTCCTTTGCTCAGACCAAGCCCATGGTCTGGAGGGTATTAATTGTACTCAACCAAATTAAAAATCTTCACTGTCCTAACCTTTGTATCGAAGATCTGCCAATCGCTTACCGCCTCCGATCCCACGGTTCCAGCCGGTTTTTTCTTTTTTCGACTTCCATTAAACCCCTTATTCTTAAAGCCACCAAAAACGAAGACGGATGGCAACACAAGTTCTTCTTTGTCAAACGAGACTCCATTGATGAGGGTGCTAGCCTTCCGGTGGAGTGGTTAACCACCGGTAGGATCATGAATGTTCCCATGTACCTTTAGACTTTTATCTTTTGCTAATATCCTCCTTTTTGATCCCTTTGCAGTAAATTTCAAGGAAGTAGCTCCCCCTAGTGCGGAATCAGAGAAAAGAATCAAAACAGTTTACCAATTACCTGCAAGTGACAGGAGTTTTACCACACATATCCCGAGTTCCAGTCAATATTCATCATCTGAAATGTCTGGTAAGGATTACTTGTGAAATAATTAATCAGCACAATACAATATAATGAAAGGTAATAAATGTTAGGGGAGGATTTTCATATGATCAGTGATCCTCATTTACTGTTGGGTTTAGTGATCCTCACTTCTGGTTGAAATAGTGATCCTCAGAAGTATTGCAGGATCAGGATCATGGATCATCTTAAGGATCCTTATACTAACGATTGTCTACTTTGAATATGATGTTGTTTTGCAGGAGTACCAGCTTGGACTTGGTCTTGGCGATATTCCTGGAGCATATTCCATCTTTATTCCGCACGTGCATGGCAGAAATGGACGTTATGGAGTTCGTGGGGGACTTGCATGAAATGCGGAATGTTTGTTCGCTTAGATATTTTCCATTTTTAAAAGGGGTAGCGAGCTAAATAGAAAACACTTGGCTATTTTTGGCTACACACACACTCTTGCAACTGCTCTCACCAGCTCTCGATAATTCACTTGGCGATTACACACTTTTTTACACAATACACTATAGTGATCCTTTTAATTAGCTCGCTATCATCCGAAGTTGTAATACATTTCTTGTTTAATTTGAGTTGGTGATCGGTAGTTTCCATCACCCGAGGTTTTTTATGCCGGAGATCATTCATTAATCAAGGGCTTTTTCCTCGTATAAATCTTTGTGTCACTTGTTCATTTCATTTCTGAGTGATCCTTAGTGTAGTTCATTGAATCAAGCATCATACCTCACAACAGAAAGTTTGGTTGCATTGTCATTGCTTGATTTTTTACCAAAACAGTTTGGCGCCCACCGTGGGGCAATTTGTGCTTCATTCCTAAGAAATTCATACTTTTGTGGTCATTTCGGTTCATTACAACCAAGCAGATGGCTTCCTCAACGAAGAATACATCAAGTTCTATGCCGGCAATCAGTTCTTCACAAGGCGTTCCTCCTTTGCCTCCACCACCTTCTGGATCCCAGAAGAATGCCGAGAATGCCGCGAAGAGACAAACCCCCATTTTCACAAAACCACCAACCTCTTCTGTTTCTTCTAATCCTACTACTAATGATCTTTATGCTCTTATTTTGCAGATGAGGAATCACGCACAGGAGCAGGACAAAACCAACAAAAGGATCCTCCGGGAGATCGCTGAGATCAAGAAACAGAAGAAATCAGTGGAGGATCACTCTCCTCTGATGCCAAGGTCGCTGAACTTCGACACTCCAGTCATAACTTCCCAGCACTCAGCAGCTCCGGATGTGCAATACTTGGGTGAATTACCAGGAAGGCATTATGGAACAGCAACTATGAGTCAGGCATTTGGCTCTCACTTCCAGCCTCAAAGATCCTCTTCTGAACCATCGGGATCCTCTTTTCAGCATCAGGGATACTTCACGTCAGGAGGTTATTTGGGAATGCATGCAGTTCAAGGATCCTCCCAGGGTCAAGGATCCCCCCAGGTCCAAGGATCCTCCCAGGTCCAAGGATCCTCCCAGGTCCAAGGATCCTCCCAGGTCCAAGGATCCTCCCTTGTCCCAGGATCCTCTCTGGTTCCAGGATCCTTTCAGGTTCAAGGATCATCTCATCTTCAAGGATCCAACGTCCTTCAGGATCAAGGATTCTTAAGAAGTATGCAGACTCAGGGTTCGGATGTTCATCAAGGACTCTTCATACCAATGCAGACCATTGCTTCCTCTGGTCCTTCAATCATGCCGGAGTCTCGTCAATATGGATTCACATCCGCAATTCCAAACACGAATCCTGTGGGAGGTAACACTTTGAATAATTCATATAACACTAACCATGGCTTAATGCAGGATACAGGTATCAATCAAGCTATGGCTAGAGAGCTACAGAAGCTTAAGGATATGATATCCAGTGTACCAGGAGTGGTTAAACCTATTCCAGAAATTGCAGATGGTAGCCATAGGATATCTCATTTTGCACCACCCTTATGTGATGCTGAGATACCTAAAAGGTTCCAGATACCATCTATGAAGCTGTATGATGGTTCAACGGATCCTGAGGAGCATGTAGCTCAATACAGGGAGAGGATGGAGATCAATCCAATTCCTGAAAGGTTAAAAGAAGCATGTCTATGCAAGGGATTTGGATCCACACTTACAGGATCTGCTCTTAAATGGCTGCTAAGTCTTCCCCCTTACTCTATTACTTCATTTGCTAATCTAGTTAATTTGTTTAATAGTCAATTCTCTTATAGTAGAAAATTTGAACGATTAACTAGTGATCTATATAGGGTAACTCAAGGTCAAAATGAATCACTTTGAGATTACATCACTAAGTTTAGCAAAGAATCCTTAGATATTCCTAATTTGGATATTGCTACGGCTGTAGAAGCCTTTAATATGGGATTGCTTAGGGATTCATTATTCTATGATGATCTTGTGATGACACCTTGCAGGAACCTTGATGAAGTAAGAACCAGGGCCCTTAGGTTCATCCGCCTAGAGGATGACAAAAGGATCCAGGACAGATTAACAGGATCCTCAAAACAGGAGAAACAAGGATCCTACTTCAGGAACAACAAATCCAAGTTCTACAATAAGTCTGACAACCAGAACATGCATGCGGTGGAACAAGAAGAGGATGATGAGGATTATCCTCCTATTTCTGAATACTGTTTTTCTGTTGATAACAATGAACTAATCCTTGCAATGTAGAATCTAGGTGAGAAAGCTAGGTGGCCAAGGAAAAGTGATAAACCGGCTGCTACAAAGGATAAGTCCAAGTGGTGTGCATATCATGAGGATTTCGGGCATCTCACTGAAGAGTGTATTGCACTAAGAAAGGAAATTGCTTACTTGTTGAGAAAGGGGCATTTGAAGGAACTCTTGGGACGGAAGAAGTCAAGGATCCAGGATCCTGAAAGGATCCCGGAAAAAGCTCCTGCTCCCCCAGCAGATGCACAAGTTATAAACTTCATATCCGGTGGATCAGACATTTGTGGTACTTCCTTTTCAGCAGCAAAAAGACATGCTAAGGAAACCAAGATGGACAATGGAGACAGACCCGTCCGGACCTCCGTTGTTACCCAGGATAAAATCATAACTTTTGATGAGGATGATCGTGTTGATGTCCAGGATCCTCATCACGATGGTCTTGTAATCACATTGTTTATTTCTAACCACTTTGTTCGCAGGATCCTTATAGATGGAGGATGCTCTGTGAACATCATTCAGCTTGATGTCCTCAAGAAGATGAATATCCCGGAGTCTGATATTGTCCCAAGATCCTCAGTACTTGTGGGATTCAGTGGGGAAACCAAGAACACATTGGGGGACATCAAACTCCCAATCTATATTGAAGGATTGCATTCTTATCAAAAGTTTTGTGTTATAGATTGCTTATCTTGTTGCAACGTTATCCTTGGCAGGCCATGGATACATGATATGAAGGCAGTCCCATCCACTTATCATCAGTGTGTAAAGCTTCCAAGTCCATGGGGAGTGGTGAAAATTGAAAGTGATCAACAAGAGGCTAAGAATTGTTATACCTCATCAATGAAGCCAGCCTCAAGACCAAGGGAGCAATAGCAATTAAAGTATCCTTCAAGAGATATCTTGGAGGCAAGAGAACAGGATTTGAAAGAAATCCTCATGGATCCTGATGATCCTGAATCCAAGATCTTCATAGGATCAGGGATCCTTAGCGATATTGAACATGAGCTAGTATCCTTCCTTAAGAGGAGGAAATCTACCTTTGCCTGGAAACATGAAGACATGACAGGTATATCTAAGGATATAATTACTCATAAACTTGGCATTGACAGGTCATTCAAGCCAATTCATCAAAAGAGGAGGAAGTTTGCACCTGAAAGGAATGCTATTATCCAAGAAGAAGTAGATAAACTACTTCGGGCAGGTATGATAAGAGAGGTTAAGTATCGAAGATGGTTAGCCAATGTGGTTGTTGTTCAAAAGAAAAATGGAAAGTGGAGGGTATGTGTCGATTTTACTGATTTAAACAAGGCATGTCCCAAGGATCCTGTCCCATTACCCCACATTGACTCCATGGTGGATGCTACCGCGGGTCATGAGTTGTTGACTTTTATGGATGCCTCCTCTGGATTTCAACAAATTCAGATGGAACCATATGATCAAGAGGATACAGCCTTTATGACCCCAACTGGTATATACTGTTATATTGCTATGCCGTTCGGACTAAGGAATGCAGGTGCTACTTATCAAAGGCTAGTCAATATGATGTTCAAGGAGCAAATTGGACACACTATGGAAGTCTATATTGATGACATGGTGGTTAAGTCCAAGAAAGCTGAGGATCACCTTAAAGACTTGGAGGAAGCATTCAATATCCTTGATAAATTTAATATGAAACTAAATCCTTCCAAGTGTCATTTTGGTGTTAAGGCAGGTAAATTCTTAGGCTATATGGTGACAAAGAGGGGCATTGAATCAAGTCCAGAACAAATTAAGGCTATTGTGAATATCAAATCTCCTGCCAATGCTAAGGATGTGCAAAGATTAACAGGCAGGATTGCAGCCTTGAATAGATTCATATCCAAATCCTCAGAAAAGTGCAAGGAATTCTATGACCTCCTGAGGAAGAACAAGAAATTTGAATGGACTGAGAAGCATGAAAGTGCCCTCATAGCTCTTAAGGATTACCTATCCTCAGCCCCAGCCTTGATGAAACCAGAAAAAGGGGATATATTATCCTTATACTTGGCGGTATCCTCAAAAGCAGTAAGTGTGGTCCTTGTTAAGGATCACCAAGGTACACAACATCCTGTTTATTATGTAAGTAAGAGTTTACTTGATGCTGAATCCAGGTATTCACACTTAGAAAAACTTATCCTTGCATTAATTATGGCATCTACTAAATTGAGACATTATTTTGAGACTCATGCCATTACTCTTAAGACTAATTTTCCAATTAAGAATGTTCTCAGGAAACCTGAAATGTCAGGAAGGATGGCTAAGTGGGCAGTGAAGCTTAGTGCATACGATATAAGATATGAGCCTAGAACTGCCATCAAATCCCAAGCTTTAGCTGACTTTGTGGCAGATTTCAGTAGTGACTTGCAAAAGGAAGCTGAATTAGAAGTCCAACAACTTGAAGAGACTAAGGATCCTTGGATTCTCTTCACTGATGGAGCCTCTAATGTAAAAGGAACAGGGCTTGGAATACTACTAAAATCGCCACAGGGGGACATAATACCCCACTCCATAGCTTGTGAATTTCAAACTACCAACAATGAGGCTGAGTATGAAGCCTTGATAGCTGGTTTGCAAATCGCTAAGCATATGAGGATAAGGTATCTTGAGGTACATGTAGATTCATTATTAATCACTAATCACTTTAATGGATCCTATGCTGTTAAAGGTGAAAAGCTAATCAAATATTTAGAGATAGTCAAAGAATTGGCACTCTCTTTTGTTTCCTTTAGTTTGACACAGATACCAAGGGAAGAGAATGCAGAGGCTGATGCATTAGCCAATCTAGGATCATCCTTGAAGATCCCGGAGGATATAAGGATCCCTATTATCCATATCCTGACCCCTGCTATTGAGGATCATGTAGCTATGGAGATAGGGGAATATTCTGCAATCATCCCTAGTGATGATACTCAATCTCATTCAGGATCATGGATCCTCCCAATCATGAGATACATACAACATGGAGAGATTCCTACAGGAGAAAATCCTAGGGCTTTCAAAATTAAGGTATCTCAATTTACAATATTAAATAATATGTTGTATAAACGATCTCTTGCAGGACCATATCTAAGATGCATTGAGGATCCTGAAATCCAAGAAGTCCTAAAGGATTTCCATGAAGGAGATTTTGGAAACCACACTGGGGGCAGGGCATTATTCTCAAGGATCCTGAGGACAGGATACTATTGGCCTACTATGAAGAAGGATGCTGTAGAATATGCCAAGAAGTGTGATCCTTGTCAGAGACATAGTAATATCCTTCATCAACCAGCAGAGCTTTTGCATCCTATATCCTCTTCTTGGCCATTTATGAGATGGGGAATGGATATAGTCGGTAAGCTTCCTAAGGCACCTGGTGGAAAAGTATTCATGCTTGCTATGACTGATTACTTCTCCAAGTGGATAGAGGCTGAAGCCTTTGCTCAAGTCAGAGAAAAGGAAGTTATATCCTTTATTAAGAGGAACATTATTACTAGATTTGGTATTCCTTCCGAAATTGTTTGTGATAATGGATCCTAATTTATTGGGAATAGAACCACTAACTTTTGTGACAGCTAGGGGATTAAGATGATAACATCAACACCAGTCCACCCACAAGCTAATGGTCAGGCAGAATCATCCAAAAAGATCATCATTAACAATTTGAAGAAGAAGCTTGGATCCAAGAAAGGGAAATGGGCAGAAGAACTACCTTATGTGCTTTGGGCTGATAGGACAACTCCCAAGAATGCTACTGGCCAAACTCCATTCTCTTTGGTATTTGGAGCAGAATCAGTGATCCCTACAGAAATGGTGGTTCCAACTGCAAGAACAAGCATTCGTGATCCTGAAGAAAATGCTGAAAACTTGGTGCAAGACTTGGATACTATAGAAGAAATCAGGGATTTGGCAAGGGTAAGGATGGCCAGTTATCAACAAAGGATGGCTGGAGCTTACAACAAAAATGTCAGGATCAGGAAATTCCAAGTTGGTGATATGGTATTAAGGAAAGCATTTCAAAATACCACCAATCCTGCTGATGGAAAGCTAGCACCAAAGTGGGAAGGCCCATATTTGATTGAAGCTGAAGCAGGAAAGGGGGCATATTGGTTACTAACAATGGAAGGTGATTTGCTACCAAGAGCTTGGAACGCTGTCCATTTGAAGAAATATTTCATGTAATCAGGATCCATGATCCTTACTTGACAAGTATCCTCGAAGGATCCTTACCGGGCAGAGGATCCTCATTTTGGTAATGATCTAATCTCAAACTATTTCATTTTTTAATTATCTCATATAAGGGTAAGGATCCTGCATCCTTTATCCTCCTTTTACATGATTCTGAGTTTTGAAGGTTCAGGTATCCTTAACTAAGGATTGAGTATCCACAGAAGTATCCAGTTATTTGGGCTTGACCCCAGTTATTTGGGCTTGGCCCCAGTTATTTGGGCTTGTCCCCAGTTTGGGCATGTCCCCAGTTTCGCCAGTAGCGCACGATGATCCTGGTATAGTTCATGGCAATGGGACCAGTACTCGCTTTAGGGGCTGACAATTTCATTGTACTGGCTATATTCATGATCCTACGTATAATGGTAGACGTACCATACTTCCGTTCCTAAGGTTTCTAACGTTTTCACGTTAGCTAAGGCTTTGGCATTTTCATGTCACTAAGTTTGGATAGTCGCCAGTGAGGGCCATACTCCAGTTTACACACGATCCTTGGGCTTGTCCCTAGTTATCCTTGGGCTTGTCCCCAGTTATCCTTGGGCTTGTCCCCAGTTATCTTTGGGCTTGTCGCCAGTTATCCTTTGGGCTTGTCCCTAGTATATTGGGCTTGTCCCCAGAATTGTTGGGCTTGTCCCCAGTTACTAACTATTATCTTATATTGGCTTAGTCCCAAGTTGTATCCTATTTCAGGTTTTTGAAGCTAAATGACCAAGGATCCTTGATCCTTACCTTCTACTAAGGTTTGTCTTTTGGGTTATCCTGATTGTAAGTGTTAAAGGTTAGGATCCTAACTTGGATTCTCAGGTATGATCCTTAACTATTTTAATTTTATTCATTATTCATTTGAGTAACTCTTATCCTTTGACAACTGAACTTATGATCCATAAACTATATTACTTTTCAGAACTTATCGATTATAGGATATGTGATCCTTGATCATATCCTAAACTTTTTGAGGATATTTATTAAATTTTTTCTTTACTTGATAAGTTTAGATAAAATGAATATCACAACAATTGAAAAGTAAAGTACTAACAAGGATAGTAACACGGGAAATAGCCAAAAAGTTAAAGTTATTTTATTCACAAAACATTGAACCATTTAAGGTTGTCAAAATTGCCAACCCACGTTTCTACCAGCAAAACGTGGCCCGTCTACATGGGTTGGCAAAGGGTGTCCATTGTCTAAGGGTCTTGGTAGTGTAGGAAATAAAAGACGGCAGGATCACAATGGCTTCATCCCCCAAACAGAGGATCCCTCCACCATTTGTAATCCTACCTATTGTTCGAAAGATCCATGATCCTTAGCCCTAATTACTATTGTTCAGATACAACCCATCATTGTTCAACAAAACACCATAACCAAAATAAACTACCAAATTCTAAAAAAAATGGGCTCCGGCTACGTCTAGAAATGTCCTTCATCGCCCATTCCTGCAGCTTACACCTTGGCTGCATCACCATCTCCTCCAGCTCCGGTATCCTTCACATGATCCTTGCCACTTCCACCAGCCTCGATTGCCAGAACCTCATCAGCCTCATCTTCATCCTCTAACTCAGCCAGCCTAGCCTTCCAGCCCTCCATATCCCAGTTGCTCCTGTCAAAGGTAGGATCCTGAGCTTCTTGGGCCATCTGCAACTTGGTCTTGTACATGGCAATGGCAGCGGAGATTTTAGCATCCTCCATGATCTCGTGCTTCTCATAGTCAGCATTAATCTGAGCCGCAACCGCCTGGGTTTTGGCATCGTTGAGGTCCTTTTCGAGGGAGGCAATCTTGTGATCCTTGAGCATTGCCACCTTTTGGAGATCAGAATATTTCTCCTCAAGCTCTTCGATGTTCCCAACATAGTCCTCGATTTCAGCAAATTTCTGCAAAGAAGACAATATAAAGTTAGGATCACATGATCCTCAAATGAGCAGGATAACTAAGCTAAGTCAGTGATCCTTACATCAGCAAAGTACTCGAGGAACTGATGGCGGATCAGAGGCAAGCCTTGTAGGTTGTCAGCTTCAGAGGTCTTCCTTTTCTTTCCACCTCTTCCCTTTGAAGTGGTAGCCTTGGGGACTATGATGGAGGGGCTAGCAGCAGACTTTTTCTTTGAGGATCAGACAGTGTCAAGATCAGTGACACTGAATTTGGAGGCAGATCTTGAAGGTTTTCCAGCGCCTACACACCCAAAACAGATAAGTATCCTTATCCTATTTCTATTCAACTATTTATTTGAACATTTAATTATGCAAAGAACAGGATACTTATTCGACATAGTGACAGAACCTGAGGATACTTCTTGAGAATCCTGGGTGTTTGTTTTAAATGATCTTCTTGCAGGATCAAGTCTCTGGAAAGCGGCAAGCCTTTCCTTTGTTACAGGTTATGTGATCAGGTGTGCGACAGTAATAGCTGCAAAAAAGGAACAAAAGTACATTAGTGATCCTTAAAACGAAAGCAAGGTCATCTGGTGATCCTTTTCAGGATCCTCTATCCTACCATTGGTGCTCCACTTCCTTGGCAGATCCTTTTCATCAGGGATTGAATCCCTTCTGACAAAGAAGAATCACCGTTTCCAGTTGGTGTCATTCTTAGTGACTTTGAAGATGGGGTGTTCTTCACCGGGTTTATGCTTGAGTAGATATCGGTGGGATCCAAATGTTACGAGGTCATACATCTCTGCCAACTCTGACATTCCCAGAGCAATTCCTTCTTGCTCAATGATCCTTTCAAGGGTATATAAGACCCTCCAGATCATTGGCATAACTTGAATGTAGGAGATGCCGGTGAGGGAGAAGAAAGACTGGGTGAATTCAGGGAAAGGATACGAGTATCCTATTGTGAAAGGAGTGACCGGGAAAGCTACCCATGTTTCAGAGATATAATCACTTAGAATGGTGGGATCAAATGGTTTGAAATCGGTGTTTGTCGGAAAACAATGGCGGATTCTGTCTATTTGTGGATCAGTGAAGCAGCATCTTTCTTTTGCAGAATCTTTGATGATCCCCTGGCTCTTAAGAGGACTGTCTTTTGTGTGATCCTTAGCCAGAGAGGATCTTAGCATCATCTTGGTCATGAGGGTAGAGAAGAAGATGAACAGAGAAAGAAAAAGTAAAGGGAGAATAGGAGGATAAATACCTGCTTGATCTTCGGATGTGAATTTAAAGGAAGTTTCTCTTAAATTTAAATGCGGATTGATCCCTATCTCTAACTCCTATTTATAATGATGGTCTTGTAGGATAGTCACTTCAATGACGTCATGTTCGTAACGGCTAGTTCGATTACAACAGCTAGTTATCCGTTGATTCATTACGAATAAGGACAGAAAATATAACTCGTTTATTTACATAATTACTCCTTATATTTTGGGGGCAATTTTTAGGGGAGGATTTTCATAGGATCAGTGATCCTCATTTACTGTTGGGTTTAGTGATCCTCACTTCTGGTTGAAATAGTGATCCTCAGAAGTATTGCAGGATCAGGATCATGGATCATCTTAAGGATCCTTATACTAACGATTGTCTACTTTGAATATGATGTTGTTTTGCAGGAGTACCAGCTTGGACTTGGTCTTGGCAATATTCCTGGAGCATATTCCATCTTTATTCCGCACGTGCATGGCAGAAATGGACGTTATAGAGTCCGTGGGGGACTTGCATGAAATGCAGAATGTTTGTTAGCTTAGATATTTTCCATTTTTAAAAGGGTTAGCGAGCTAAATAGAAAACACTTGGCTATTTTTGGCTACACACACACTCTTGCAACTGCCCTCACCAGCTCTCGATAATTCACTTGGCGATTACACACTTTTTTACACAATACACTATAGTGATCCTTGTAATTAGCTCGCTATCATCCGAAGTTGTAATACATTTCTTGTTTAATTTGAGTTGGTGATCGGTAGTTTCCATCACCCGAGGTTTTTTATGCCGGAGATCATTCATTGATCAAGGGCTTTTTCCTCGTATAAATCTTTGTGTCACTTGTTCATTTCATTTCTGAGTGATCCTTAGTGTCGTTCATTGAATCAAGCATCATACCTCACAACAGAAAGTTTGGTTGCATTGTCATTGCTTGATTTTTGACCAAAACAATAAAGATGTAAGACTTTTTTCCCTTTACGCAGCACCGTCCAAGATCCCTGAAGTCTTTGACCTCGACGAGCTGGACAGTTATTCCGATCAAGTTCAGATCAAAAAGGAACCTAGTCCCAAGGCCACGGCCTCATCCAAGCCCAGCAGTTCCAAGGCCATCGTCATTCCCAAACCTTCGCCAGCTACCAGGCCCCGGAGTTCAAGCTCCCGTAAAAGGAAAGAGCCCGATTCCCCCGTCATCTCTGATACATTCCCCTATGAGAATTACGGGTTCATCGAAGCAAGCGGATTTATGATTTCTTTTCTCAACCAGGTTAGTATCCTTGAACCATATCCTGCAGCTTATACCACTTATAAGTATTTATTTAAACCAATACCTGTCCTCTTATTTTTGCAGGGTCTTGAACGTCTGGTTCATCTATATCAAGAATCCTGCGGGCTCAACAAGACGCTTGAATCCAAGTTAAAGAAAGCTGAGGTTACCATCTCCGAACAGGGCATGATTGCAGCCGCTAAATCTCGGCACTACAAGGAGAAGTTCAAGGCTATGACCCAAGAACACCAGACCGCTCTCAACAAAGCCACTCTCCAGGCCCAAGCCGATCTTGATGCTACCCATGCTCAACATGAACAGGATATGGTCAGCTACCGGGAAAGCCTTAAAAGTTCCGTCGTCACTTCCCTCCTCCAGGCCAGGCTAAAGATGGCCCACGAAGCCAAAACACTAGGCTTCGAATGCCCTTCTTGGGACGTCAGTGCCTGGGAAACAAAGCTAAAGAGCCTTGTCGGCACTTCTGCCAAACCTGCTACTGAAGGATCTTCAAAAGCAGTTGAAAAACCAACCGGTGCTGAGAGGAATGCTGAGGCGGATCCCGAGACGGATGCTGCTGAAAATGTCATGAACGAAGAAGGCGCTGCCTCCTAAAACTCACTTTCTTTAAATTTAAGAGTTATGCTTATGTTTGAACAATTTTATTTCTTGTCTTATGAACAGTTTTTATTTCTGTATCAAAACAACTTGATAGCCGAAGGTGGATGGGTCCTAGGTTTCAGGATGAAACCTTCGGTTATCAACTGGTATTGCCTATTTCAAATAATTTCATCTTTCAATTGGCTTGCTATCGTTTTCTGTCATGCATTTCTTAATGTAGATTTTAACTTTGCAAGATTTTGTGCAACTATCTTTTGAAAGTGTCCTGATCAATATACTCAGTGATATATTATGAAAACTTTTATTAAATAGAACTTCTAAAAATTCAACCAACTTTAGAGAAAACTTCTAAAGAATAAAACATAGTCCATTTTCTAAAACCTGTTTTGACAATACTTGTTTGATCAAAGTTTTAATTTCATTCAAGTATCACTTCCAAATATTTCAATCAAATATCCCGAAACATATCCCAAAAACACATTTTGAAGATATATCCTGAAGATATATCCTTTTCAGGATACTTAAACCTTAACCTGAGTTATAAAATTTATGTAAGGTTTATAAAGGAAAGATCATACCAGGAACTGAGTCTAACCCTAGTATTAATCTCCAATCCCTTTTGCGACTTCTCCTACTAAGATGTCCCCAGTTCGAGACACTTAGCTCAACTTTGATCCATTGTGCATCATACAATTGCTTTAGATGGAATGTCCCCTGTGCATGAAGTCCTCAAACACTTAGAAAATTTCTGAACACTAGTTCCAATTGTATAAACATTTTTTTGTGTTACAGGGGTAAAACCCAAAATATACTGGAGATAAATCCTTCGTATCCCGGGGGAAATCCCAAATTTTCGTGCGCTACAGGCGGGAGTGTATAAACTCCAAGACTTATAAAGGTGAAAACCTTTAAACCTTAGAGAGTATGAAAATACCCTTTCGTGAGAGAGGGTGATCAATCCTCATATACCTTTAGGATTCAGGATATAGCCAACAGTAACGAAATTGTCAGCCACTTTTACATGGACTGGTCCCGCCACCTTGAACTATTCGCGAATAACTTGCGCTCCAGGCGGGATGTTTAAACCCAATTCGGAAGAAAGGTGAATACCTTTAAACCTGTGAAGGGATCAGGACCCCTTATACGTGAGAGAGGGGGCCAATCCTCTAATCTTTTGAAGTATCCTGAGTGTGTATCCTGGTGCTATATCCCGAAGTATATTCTGCAAAACCACTATAAGCTAAGGTGGGTGTTAGCCTGGCTAAAACCCCTCCGATGCTTAAGTCAGTAATAGGTTCAAAATAGTAAATAATATCAAAATTTAATAAGAGAGACAGAATTCATACCATCCTGAGTTGGAATTTAAATTCTATACTCACTTGAAATAGAGTTTTAAATGTATAGCATTCCAAGATCTCGGTAGCATATCCCCCTCTATATTCTTGAGTCGGTATGCTCCTTTTCCTGATTCTGATTCAACCTCGTAGGGTCCTTCCCATTTCGGAGCCAACTTTCCATCAGCAGGATTAGTAGTATTCTGAAAAGCTTTTCTTAATACCCAATCTCCAACCTGAAATCTTCTAGTCCTGATATTCTTGTTATATGCTTTAGATACCCTCTGTTGATATGCTGCCATCCTTAGCCTTGCAGCATCTCTTATCTCATCAATAGTATCCAGTTCCTGGCATAGGACTTCAGGATTCTACTCAGGATCCCTTAGGTTGGATCTTGCCGTTGGTATCACCATTTCCGTCAGGATCACCGCTTCTGCTCCAAACACCAAGGAAAACGGAGTTTGACCAGTTGCACTCTTTATCGTTGTCCTATCAGCCCACAAAACAAAGGGTAATTCTTCTGCCCATCTTCCTTTCTTAGCCCCTAGTCTCTTTTTCAAGTTGTTGACAATTATCTTGTTCGATGATTCTGCTTGTCCATTTGCTTGAGGATGTACCGGAGTAGACGTAATCATTTTGATTCTCCAACTCTTGCAGAAGTCAGTAGTCCTTTTACTTATAAATTGAGATCCGTTGTCACAAATTATCTCAGCTGGTACTCCAAACCTAGTCAGGATATTCTTTTTTATGAAGGATACCACTTCTTGATCTCTAACTTGAACAAATGCTTCTGCTTCAACCCACTTGGAGAAATAATCTGTCATTGCCAACATGAAAACCTTTCCTCCTGGAGCCTTTGGAAGCTTTCCCACTATATCCATACCCCATTTCATGAACGGCCAAGGGGAAACAATAGGATACAGTGGTTCAGCAGGCTGATGTAATATGTTACTATGTCTTTGACATGCGTCACATCTTCGAGCATATTCTGTGGCATCTTTCCTCATCGTAGGCCAATAATATCCTGTCCTTAATACTTTTGAGAATAAGGACCTGCCCCCAGTATGGTTACCACAATCCCCTTCATGTATATCCTGAAGTACTTCTTTGGTTTCGGGATCCTCCAAGCACCTCAGATATGGTCCTGTAAGAGATTTCTTATACAAAACATCATTTATAATAGTGAATCATGATACCTTCATTCTAAAGGCTTTAGGATTCTCATTCTTTGGGATGTGTCCTTCCTTGAGATATCTCATGATTGGAGCCGTCCAGGACTTAGGATCCTCCTCAGGATACTCATCATCAGGATCTTGAATACTTATTACTTCCTTATCCTGAGGATTCGTCGCAGGATATAGGATATGTAATATTGGTATTCGGGTTCCTTCCGGTATCCTGACCGATGATCCCAGATTTGCCAAGGCATCAGCTTCAGCATTATCCTCTCTTGGTACCTGTTCAAGTGTAAAAATATCGAAATATCCTGCTAATTTTTTGAGAATTTCGAGATACTCAATTAACTTCTCTCCCTTAACTGCATAGGTTCGATTAAAGTGATTAGTGATTAACAAAGAATCAACATATACTTGCAAATTCTTAATATTCATATTTTTAGCCAGTTCTAATCCTGCAATTAAAGCCTCATATTCTGCCTCATTATTAGTAGCAGGAAATTCACACCTAATAGCCTGGGGTAATATGTCCCCCTGTGGCGATTTTAGTAGTATCCCTAGACCTACACCTCTTACATTAGATGCACCGTCAGTATACAATGTCCAGCATTCTAAGTTTTCTCCTAGCTGCTGTACTTCTATGTCTACTTCATTTTGAATGTCACTACTGAAATCAGCCACAAAGTTAGCAAAAGCCTGAGACTTTATGGCATTTCTAGGCTCATATACTAAGTCATAAGCACTCAGTTTTACTGACCATTTAGCTATCCTACCCGACATCTCGGGTTTCCTAAGCACGTTTTTAACAGGATAATTGGTTTTAACATGAATCCTATGTCTCTCAAAATAATGTCTAAGTTTTGTTGATGCCATAACTAGGGCTAATATCAATTTCTCTAGATGAGAATATCTAGTTTCAGCATCTAGTAAACTTTTACTAACATAATAGACAGGATATTGCTGACCTTCATGGTCCTTTATAAGAACGGTACTTACAGCATTCCCTGATACAGCAAGGTATAGGGATAGTGGTTCACCCTTTTCAGGCTTCATCAATAGAGGTGCAGTTGAGAGATATCGCTTCAAATCCTGCAAGGCTGCTTCATGCTTTGCTCCCCATTCGAACTTCTTATTCTTCTTGAGGATATCATAAAATTCCTTGCATTTTTCCGAGGATCTTAAAATAAATCTGTTCAATGCTGCTACTCGGCCTGTTAACCGTTGAACATCCTTCATATTCAAAGGTGATTTTATATCCAGGATAGCTCTAATCTGCTCCGGGCTCGCCTCTATGCCTCTTTTGGTCACCATATATCCTAGAAACTTTCCTGCCCCACTCTGAAATGACACTTAGCAGGATTCAGTTTCATGTTATACTGATCCAGGATATCAAATGCTCCCTTGATATCCTGGAGGTGATCCTCAGCCTTTTTAGATTCCACCACCATATCATCAATATATACCTCCATGGTGTCCCCCAGCTTGTCTTTAAACATCATGTTTACCAACCTCTGGTATGTTGCACCTGCATTTTTCACACCAAAGGGCATAGCAGTATAACAATAAATACATGTGGGTGTCATGAAAGCAGTATCCTCCTGATCAGAGGGTTCCATTTGGATTTGCTGAAATCCTGAAGAGCCATCCATGAAGGTTAACATCTCGTGGCCGGCGGCAGCATCTACCATTGCATCAATATGGGGAAGAGGAAATGGGTCTTTAGGACAAGCCTTGTTCAAGTCCGTGTAATCTACACAGACTCTCCATTTCCCATTTTTCTTCTGTACCACGACTACATTTGCCAGCCATCTTGGAAACTTGACTTCTCTGATCATTTTGGACTTCAACGATCTTTCAACTTCCTCTTGTATGATTGTATTTTGTTCAGGAGCAAACTTCCTTCTTATTTGCTGAACAGGCTTGAACGACCTGTCAATTCCAAGCTTGTGAGTGATAATGTCTTTGGATATACCTGTCATATCCTCATGCTTCCATGCAAATGTTGACATCCTGCACTTCAAAAAGTTAGTTAACTGTTCTTCAATATCAGGATTATCCTGATCCAGGATAACTTTCTTCATATCCTGCTCTGAAGCCTCCACGATATCCTGGACCCGCATCTTTAATTGCTATGCTGGATTAGGCTTGGTTGAGGATTTCATTGAGGATGAGTAGCATTCCTTCGCCTCCTACTGATCACTATCAACTTTGACGACCCCCCAAGGGGCAGGGATCTTGATGCACTGGTGATAAGTCGATGGCACAGCCTTCATGTCATGGATCCATGGCCTGCCTAGTATGATGTTATAGCAGGATAGGGAGTCCATCACACAGAAACGTTGTATCGAGTTGACCCCTCCAACATATACTGGTAACTTTATCTCCCCTACGGTATTCCTAGCTTCTCCACTGAAACCAACGAGCACAGTGGACTTCGAAGTAATGTCCATCGGAGATACATTCATCCTCTTCAATGTTTCCAGCTGAATTATGTTGACGGAGCTACCATTGTCCACTAATATCCTGCGTACAAAATGGTTAGCGACATATAATGTTATTACGAGAGCATCATGGTGAGGATCTTGCACAGTATCCCTGTCATCACTGTCGAAAGTGAATTCTATATCAGTCGTAAGGGTGGTCATCCTGGCTGGTTTGTCTGCCCTTTCAGTCTTAGCTTCCTTTGCATGTCTCTTGGCCACAGAATACGAAGTCCCACAAATGTCGGATCCTCCTGAAATAAAGTTAATTATTTTGGCATCTGCTGGGGGTGATGCTGCTCGTTCAGGATCCTGCCCTTTATTCTTCTTTTTTCCCAGCAAATCCTTCAGATACCCCTTGCTTAATAAGTAGCTTATTTCTTTCCTTAGAGCAATGCAATCCTCGGTCACATGTCCGAAATCTTCATGGAAGGCACACCATTTGGATTTATCATTCCAATCAACTTTCTGCTGATTCTTTCGAGGCCACCTAGCTTTGTCTCCTAAACCCTGCATAGCATACATTAACTCAGGTATATTAACAGAAAAACAATAGTCAGATAATTCAGGATATTCTTCAGGATCCTCGTCTTCAACAATATTCACTTTCTTGTTATCGTTTCTGCCATATGGCTTGGAGTGATATGGTTTATACGAGGATTCTAATTTCCTGTTGGTTGATTCATAGGTTAAGGTAGAATTCATCCTCTCTTGCATCTTTTTTTCATCTTCCAAGCGGATATATCTCAAAGCCCTGTTACGAGCTTCGTCGAGATTCCTGCAGGGATTCATTACAAGATCCTGATAAAACTGAGAATCCTTTTGTAACCCCATCTTAAAAGCCTGCACAATTGTTGCAACATCAAGATGCGGGATATCCAAGGATTCCTGACTAAACTTGTTCACATAATCCCTCAAGGATTCCTGAGGTCCTTGAGTTATCCTGTAAAGATCACTAGTTAGTTTCTCAAAAATCCGATTGCAAGAAAACTGACTATTAAATAAATTAACCAAATGAGCAAACGAAGTAATTGAGTGAGGAGGAACATTTAACAGCCATTTTAAGGCTGATCCTGTCAAGGTAGAACCGAAACCCTTGCACAAGCATGCTTCCTTGAGCTCCGGAGGGATAGGGTTAATCCCCATTCTTTCTCTATACTGGGTAATATGCTCTTCAGGATCCGTAGTCCCATCATACAGTTTCATGTTGGGGGTCTGAAATCTTTTTGGGATTTCAGCATCACAGATAGGATATGCAAAGCGGGATATCCTATGGCTGTCTTGGGATACTTCCGGAATTGGCTGGACCACTCCAGGCACACTGGATATCATGTCCTTCAATTTCTAAAGCTCTCTAGTAAATGTTGACGTCATACCTGCATCCTGCAAAGACCCATTATTGTTAGTAGCAAGAGTATTATTATTTGACATGTTACCGGTCTGAGGATTCTGGCCATATCCTGAAGCATATCCTGAGCTCCTCACAGTTGACATCTTGACCAAGGAGGGTATCTCAGGAATATGATTCTAAGAATGACTTCGCACGATATTCCCCCGGTTATCTTCAGTGTAAACTGCAGAACTGAAGTTCAAAGCTCTAGGGTGCAAAGGAGTGACAGTTTCTTCAGCAGGTCTACTTGGGTCGGATTTCAAGAGTTGTATCTCTCTCATCAGCATCCGATTAGTTTCCTGCTGCTGCCTCATCTGTTCCTGTACACTACCAAACAAATTCAGAATTTCATCATTGGAAGCCAAAATAGGACCAGATCCCTGAGTAGTGGGAGCGGGGATAACATCCCGAGCCACATGACTTTCAGTTCCATGTGAAGAAGTTTGCATTCGTGGAGGAGGAGGTGGAAGCACCGAACCAATTGTTGCAGAGGTTGTAGCAGACATGGTGGAAGAGCTCATGTTTGATCTCGAGGCCATTGAAAACAATGTAGCAAAAAGTTTTGACAATAGAAAGCCGAGTAATGATTTTACTAAAGTTTTTAGCAAAAATAGCACCACTTGCCCCACGGCGGGCGCCAAATTGTTTTGGTCAAAAATTACCAAAGCAATTAAGTGATCAAATTAGTTAAGTGAGGTAGTGTGCTAGAAATATGTATGAAAAATATGTTAACCAAGTTAATTGCAAAAACAGTTTCAGGATACGGCTCAGGATATAGAGTTGTATCTATGATCAAACAATGAGCAAAAAAAAAATAAAGTTTGACACGTGATGTACGAGGAAAGCCCTTGATCAATCTAGATCGCCAGCACAAAACCTCGGGAGCTGACAATCGCAGCTGCCTTGTTCTTCTATTGCTTCAAATATCAGGATACAGTGCAGGATGTGGTGCAGATCAACTAAGTGTTACAATGTAATTCGATTACAAGTGTTTGTGTGTAGTGACTGCTGAAAGCTAGAGAGCAAAAGTGTTCGAGAGTGTGTGTGAAAGTTGCGTGCCTTAATCTATTTATAGTAAAAGAAATGCAACAAACTATCCTAAATAACTGGGATCCGGCGAATATTCCCCACTCGAACGTTGTAGACCTGGTCTTTCGGGTTCAACGTCTCTCACATAACAGATACGCCCGAGTCTTGAGGAGAAGAAGTCCATCTGACCGTTAGTAACCCACAGCCTCTAACCTGCACGTGGTTAATTTAGTTAACACCAGGATATGGCCCAGGATGATACCAATATCCTAATCCAGTATCCTGATCACAAGTAAACAACCAAAAGCAGGATATTAGTCAGGATACATATACTCAGAAAATGGCCCATAACAGGAGTTATCCCCAACATTGTGGGTATATCTTTTTACATACGCAACTGTCAGGTGTATGCCTACACCCCGTGCTTAAGTCGTGGCCATTTGCAAATAAATGAGCCGAGGATATCCATGACACGGTTGTATTAACCCACAATGTTTATGTTATCAAACAAAACGGATTAAAACGGGCTATGCGGATTTGTTAATCACAATCCAACTAAATGATCCCATACCCGACCAAGCTGTAATATTTTACCGTATCCCAAGCCCGTATAAGGGAAAATAAGTTAAATGTATTTACCTGAGTTTTTAGATGCAAGATTTTCTACTCAACCGTATAATTACTAAGACTTGATGATGGTAGCTTTTACCGGGGCTTCCTAGTCTGGAATGAAGGTAATATTAACCTATTAGAATACTAACGGGTCTTATTTAAGTCGAGGACTTAGACAGGTTAGTTTAAAGAATGATTTACGGCACGAAACGCTAGATTAAGCGGTGACCAGAACGAAATGTAATTTAGACCCAAAAATTATGGAGACTTGTATAATATGGGTAAACTAAATACATTCTATATTTTGAAGTTTAAATGATAAGGTTAAACCCGTTTCGGTTAATTTATGCAAACTAGTTACATAAACCGAACCTAACGCGTATAAGCATAAATGGGTAAACGGATGAGTCATATACAAGTTCCATATGTTATTATGCTTAAAATATGTCATGATATCAGTAGGATATCAACATCTATGCCCATAAAGGTTTTAAAACCGAATTTAGCCTCATAAGGGTAATTTGGTTATTTTAAAGCTTTATAAAAGGGTTTATATGTAAACTAAAGTTTTAGTCATAAACATTCAGTAAAAACATTTAACTTATGATATTAGAACAATAGGATATCATACATATGTGTGGTTTATGATTCATGGCCAAACTATGCCCCGAGAGGGCATTTTGGTCATTTCCCTTATGGTTTTAGGGACTTATTTGGTATTCTGAATTCATGACTTATACCTACTATAAAAACATTTAAAATTATTTATAAAATCAATAGGTAACAAGTCTTGGGTGCTAAATTTGGTTTAAAACTATACTATGCACTTAATTAGCGTAAAAGTCGATATATGACGATAATTTCGAAGTTTAAGCGATTCTGAGATGTTGACCAGCTTTGAATGGTCAAAATATTTTATTTTTCATAACATATTAGTAGCAAAAGGTTTTGCATGTTAATTATATGTAAAACTCATTTTATTTGCAAAAAGTGTATTATCGTCATTTATAGGCTCTATACAAGAACTCACGGTTAGGGTCAGTATATAATCTGACCTAACACCCCAATAAATCGTAAATATCACAACAATAGGTAAAGAGTTTCATGTTAAAATTATGTTTAAAACTTGATTTATATGCCAAAGGGCATTTTAGTCGATATATAAGCTTAATTTTCGATAAATCACATAACTTCAGTTTATGACCAGATTGTAAACATCAAAATATTCTAAATATGTTTACTAATCAGTACTTAGTGCATTTGTATGTTCATTTATATTAAAACCTTAATTTTTTACAAAAAGGCATACTAGTCAACATAATGCATAATAACGGAAACATGCATATAAACTCATATTACTATGTTACCATGTAATATAACCTCAGAGGGTTATGTTACAACATAATATGGTCACAAAGGATCCTTAAGGCATAAAGGAAGTAAGCTAATTCGGGTCAGAACTGAAAGTCAAAGCAAAAGTCAAGCTTTTGCGACTTTCGGTTGCGAACCGAGCTTAAACTTAGAATTGTCGGGTTGAACATGTTTAGACATGTTCTAATAATGTTTACCAAGTTATTAAAGTGATAAAACATGTTTTATAACTTCTACATTATCAGATTTGAATTTATTTAAAAAATGACACGTTTGACTTTTTATGTTAATTACTTTGACCCGACAATTAACTAAGTAAACGTAGTAATTAGGAGGTGCCCTTTTGAGGTATTAACACCTACCTAATTACAGTCAGGTAGCCATATTCACCTAAAACAATGGCTGGACCGTTTAGGTCTAAACCGAAAGTCAAATCCGATTAGCTGCAACTTTTACTTTCGGCTTTTAAATGCATAAAAACCGAACTAGATTGGCTAAAGACACTTACAACAGGTGCTAGCTTGAAGATTAGACTAAGGGGAGCTTCCTTTTTTATCAGGAACCTCAGAGAATGTAGAGCAAGAGAGAAAAGTGAAGCTGCAAGTCCAAATGATGAAAAATGGCACCTATTTATACTAATTCAAGGATTCTCAAGATCAAGCCAGGTGTATTTAGGCTTCCTCTGATCATTCCAAGTGTCCTAGAGATTTTTAAAAACCATCTACAAGCTCCTTGTATCGAAATCAGGCTGCATGGTGGTTTGATTGGGGAACAAGGCTGCATTACATGCAACTGTCTTTATTTTTCGATGTTGGGCACTTGTTCGCGGCCAGCGAGAGAAAAGGAGAAGGGCTTCGCGGCCCGCGACTCTCCCTTCGACCTGCTTAACAAGTTTTCCAACTTGGCAATTTCAGTCCCTGGTCCTTAATACTTCTTATATGTTTCATATTTGGCATTATTGGTCCCCAAATTTAGTTTTTTAAAGATCTTGGGTATTATAACAAACTTCGTTAGGATCCCGTTCGGTTAATAGGTCGCCCGAAGACACTAGTTTCTCTCGTTGACGCTTTTAAACCTTCTTCTTGAATTCTTGCACAACTATCATATAACGATACCGAAACCTTTCGAAATTATTAACAAGCATTCTCAAGAGTATAATTGAACATTACGAAGCCCCGGGTTCGTTAAAAGGTCACTCGGAGGTAAGAATTAACATGTTGACATGTTTAACCCCTTTGTCTTATTAACTTTCGTTTGTTTTCACAAATGGCTTCTCATGCTCAATGATTTACTTGCTTGAGAATACGAATGTAGTGTAAGGTCATTCAGAGGCATAATTTTAGCATGTTGACACTTCTAGTCCCTCTGCATCCATCTTTTCATTGTTTGTCAGGTTTAGTCCTTCAAAGTCAACTTTTTGTACGTTTAAGGTTTATGACACGTGTCTTCACATTATTGGACACGATTTTGCGAGGTGTTACAGTGATCGAGCCAAGGAGTGGCTTTTCTCACTTCCATATGGGTCCATCACTACACCAATTATCTGAGAAGTTCCTACAGAAATATTTCCTTCTAGAGAAAACTGTTCGGTTGAGAACCAAGATTCTCAACTTTCATCAGGATGATGATGAGCCCCTCTATGAGGCGTTGGATCCGTTTAAAGAACTCTTGAGAAAGTCCCACATCATGAGTTGCCCAAGAGGCAACAATGTCAGATCTTCTACCATGGTTTAGATGGTCTGGGGTAGATGGTGGTCGATACGTATTTGGGCAGAGATATTAGCACGAAAAATGCCAAAAGGCATTTGAGGTTTTGGAGAAAGCCGCCTTGAAGAGTCAAACACATAAGCCACCGAGGGGGAAGAGTTCTCGACAGGAGTTCTTCATGTGGACGATTTCACAGCCATGACTGCAAACAAGGATGTCTTATCGTCAAAATTTGATCGGTTATGTCACTTGGGTGGTTCTCCGAGTGGGGAAGCATATCATGTAGGCAATTTTCCTACGGGATAGGTTCCATACGAGCATGTTGATTTTATGGGAAACCAATACCGTCCTCAGCATAATCCCTACAACAATACATATAATCCCAGGTAGAAGAATCTCCTTCAGTTAGAAGTCTGAGTCCTCTAGTCAACATCCACCCGAATTTGCTCCACGTCCCACAGCTCTAGCCCATGGAGCATATGGTCCACTTCGGCCTCAACAGTCAACTTCCTCTAGTGAACCTAGTGTGTAGGACATCTTTAGTCAACTCTTAGCTGGTCAAAATGCCCAAAAGATCAACAATGAGAAACGTTTTATAGAGTATGACGGTCATTTCACGAGGCATGAGAATGAATTGAGAAGCTAGAAGGCTTCCATACAGACCATTGAGAACCAAGTTGGCTAAATTGCCAACATGTTATCTGAGAGACAATAAAGGGCCTTCTAAGCAATACGAAGCCTAATACGAATGCTACTGTGAAGGCCAATACATTGAGAATTGGTAAGACCGTTGAACCTTTCACTTCGGTTGCTCCTTTGAAGTCGATTGGCTATGAGGTCGAGACTGGGTCTGAGGGTGAGGTGCAACTAAGGCGAGGCCCAACAAGTACAGCACGACACAAGGAGCCAGTGAGAGTATTCCCCCTCCCCCCTGTTCCATACCCGAGGAGATTGAAGAAGCAGAAAATGGAAGAACACTACGGTAAATTTCTTGAGCTTTTGAAGCAACTTCATATATATTTACCATTTGTTGAGGCACTTGCTCAAATGCCTAAGCATGCCAAGTTTCTGAAAGATATTTTATCTAATAAAAAGAAACTTGAGGAACTTTTGTTTGTGACATTGAACGAGGAGTGTTCGGTGGTTCTTCAAAACAAACTACCGAATACTATGAATGATCCCGGGAGTTTCACGATCCCGAACCTGATCGGTAGTTTGTCGGTCAACAATGCTTTGGCTGACCTTGGAGCTAACATAAACTTCATGCCATTTGCGATTTTGCTAAGCTAGATTTGGGAGAGCCCACACCGACTCACATGAGCATCTAGCTTGCATACCATTCAAGGAAATATCCTTGTGGCATAGTTGAGAATATACTTGTAAAAATTGACAAGTTTGTCTTTCTTGTCGAATTTGTGATTTTAGATATGGACGAGGACAAAACTATCCCACTTATACTCGGTTGCCCATTCCTGGCTACTTTTAGGTCCGTGATTGATGTTTGCACCGGCAGACTTACTCTTAGGGTTGATGATGATGAGGTGACCTTTGATATTGGGAGGTTTATGCAGCACCCGTAGAGTAAGGATGATACACTCTACTTTATTGAGACTATCGATACATATTTGAGTGATCATCTTTATTACACATTCGAGGAGAATGTTTTGGACACCCAACTGCTTAGAGGAGAGACTTTTCGTTCACCTGTTGTGGACCGATTGGTCGAGGAGATGGCCTGTCTGATAGGTCACGCATCTCCCCCATGTTCTGAGGAGATGGCCTGACTGATAGGTCACGCATCACCCACATTCTATTGAGCTTAAGGAGGTTCCAGACCATTTGGAGTATGCTTCCTTGGATGGTGAGACTCGTTTGCCCATTATCATTTTCGTTGGCTTATTGGGAAAGGAAAAGTATCGGTTGCTTAAGGTATTGAAGCAGCATAAGAAGGCGATCGCTTGGAAGATCATGGATATAAAAGGGATCAATCCATCCTTTTGTACCCATAACATCTTGATGGATGAGGACTTTATACATGTAGTTCAGCATGAGAGACGTTTAAACCCTAAAATGTAGAAGGTTGTGATGAAAGAGGTTATCAAACTACTTGATGCAGGCTTGACATACCCGATCTCTGATTCACCATGGGGTGAGTGATGTACTGAAGTAGTTTATTACTTATTAACTAAATTAACCTAATCAAGACACTAAGTTATACTCTAGACTCTTTAAAACTCTACTAAACTACTAACCGGCAAGTGAACTGTCACACCCCCAAAATCCACCATGCGGAGTATCACCGCTTGGAGGCGTGACATGACCAGGATCGAGCCACCAATCATATTGAACAACGTAATTAAGTAGATATAACCAACCACAATATAATTGGTGACCTAAAGAAGGTAACTGACTTTAAGTTAACAGCGGAAGCATAAAACGTAAGTCCAAAACATAAGTTCCATAGTTCATAAGTTTAAAGTCCAATGCGTAAGTCTAATAAGTTCATAAGGATTAAATGTTTAGCACGAGACATAACACTCCATATCCCGCAATGACCTCCTCCTCGTGCAAGCTCCATATGCATATAACGACCTGTAAGGCATGTAACAACGAGTCAACAACAAAGTTGAGTGAGTTCACGGTTGGTTGTTTAGTTTTTAAGTAGTACCGAAAACATGGTTTGTCTTTTGCTGGCTTACTTGCCGTGGGGGTTACCCCATAGTTGAAAATATGATTAACCAGTTCATTTTTTATTACCCAAACCATATCACAAATCAGTGGGGGCTTCCCCATGTAAACCACTAGACCGTTACCATATCGACTACTAACGAAAATAAGTTGTGCCCTACGTCAATGTTTATCAACATTGACAGTTTGCCATAGTCCATTAGTACACGCCCGTCCAACTGGCACGGTGTGAGGTTTGTTAAACCTAATAGCGCTATTAACTAATGACCCGCTCGCCATTGGCCTCAGCGATTAAGTCGATATAAAATGAGGGACTTAATGATAGAGTTTTGTCTAGTAAGTTTTAAGGTTGTTGTCCTACCCAAGGAGGACGAACGTACGTATTCTACCCAAGGAGAATACGCAGGATTTATATTGGCATCCTACCTATGGAGGATGGCGGTACATATCCTACCCAAGGAAAATATGGAGGTTTCGTTTTAGTTATTTAACCCATTCCCAAACCACCGGGAATCCCATGCCTTAGAAAGTGTGTGAACTCACCTCGGTTTGCTCGATTAGATTAGTTACTCTAATAATCAGAAATCAAGCACGTCCTAATAAGGTACAGATAACAATCAGTTTCTCATGCATGACACGTATCCTACGTACGGTTTATCCACTCATTTCTTCTATCACGTACCACACAATTCTAATGTCAAGGTACTTTGTTAAGTTATATTATTTTACCCTAAAATAATATAACTAACTCACAAAATAAACAAGTATCCACACAAGTGTTCTAGTATAATATATTTATATACTAAATATATGTATTTAACCATTTTACTTGTAAAAATCAACCTCCGATACTTTGTATTTTTCTAACAAAACTCATTGCGGAGTTTATTTTGAAAAATTAAGTTAAAACGTATTTGTGAACACTTGTTAGAAAAATAATTTCTAAGTGTTGAAATTTTTAGAAAATTTCGCCAGAGTTTCCTTTGTAAATGGAGGTGTCCATGCTTATTAGCATATCATTTTCTTTTCAAAAATTCATCCAAACAATCCTCAATCAACAATATACAATCTCTACTTACCAATCTTGTTAAAAACAAGTATAAACTACCAACTCATGAACTTGAAAATTTATAAAAATGTGTAGTAACTTACTAGTGTATTTAGTAAGTCTTGTTACCCTTTAAAGTGTGCTTGTTTCTTTAAAATTTCCATTTTTAGAGAACATGGATCTTTACAACTTATGTTCATATTTTCCAAAAATACTTCTTCATGTATTTTTCTTGTTACACATGTGTTACTTAACTTTGTTAACCACTAAAAATGATGTTTATTTGTGTAAGAACCAAGATTTAGTAAAACTTGTATTTTTAACTTGGTTTCTTGGTAAATCATACTTGAAACATTTAGATTTACAAGACTTTAAACTTACTTGTTCATCATTTTACAAGAAACATCATATTTATTCAAGTTCATGACTTTTTGTGAGGATGATTCATAACTTTCAACATGTTCATCCTCTCATCTTGCTAGATTATGTTTTTAATCATGATCTAGCAAGACTACATGATGATCAACAAATAATCAACAATCAACAAGTATATCAACAATAAACAACATGATTTCTTCATAACTTTAGCTTATGTTCATGTTTCAAGTTCAAGTTTCTTAGTGTTCTCTAAGTTTATCATCATGTAACCTACTTTAACCACTTAAATAAGATGAAATATGAAGTGTAGGATGTTCTTACCACTAGCTCAAGGCTAGGGATGTTCAAGAGAAGAAATGAGGTGGTTAATAGCAAACGAAGAAGGTCTTTGAACTTCCGAAAGCTCCTAGCTTCTTTGTGCACCTTCTAACACCTTTGAGTATGCTTGGAATTGTATAAAGAAGATTGAATGATGGTGATTGTGGTGTGGTTGATTTCGGCCGAAGCCAAGGGAGTAGAGAGAAGGAGAGTTGTGTTGAGTTGATGAATGAATGAATGTTATGAAGATCTAATGGTTTTTATAAACAAACTTCCAACATCTCTTTATCCACTAGTCTTTGTGTCTTCCAAGTACTTAACAAGATCAAGTTTTTAATTCAAAGAAAATCAAGGGTGGGGGCCACCCTTGAACCGTATACTTGGGGGGGGGGGGGGGTGTTTAGTTGTGTTTCAATGGTAGTTAGACTAATTGGTTAGATGTTAAGTGAACTAGTTAGGGTGTTATGTATATTATGTGTTTATAGGATATGTTATGATGTTCGGGAACCATAACTAGTTCAGAAAAAATAAAAACAATGCTTCTTGCATTATTTTGGTGTTTCGAGTAGTGTCCGGTTGTTCGGTTAGATACCGGCTCGTTAAAGTGCTAAGTTATCCCGTTTAGTGTCCTATATATATCTTTTTGTAACATTTTTAATTCCCAACACTTGGGAAAGCTTATAGGATTATTTAGTAACTTTTCTGCACAAGACTACTCTGGTAACAAGCACATGTAAGTATGACGCAGAAATCAGAAAGCAGTTAAGTAATTCAGCACAGTCATCAAGCACTTTAATTATCATTAATGAATCGTATGGATACATGTAATTACAAGGGTTGTCACATTCTCCCCCTGTTAAGAAAATTTCATCCCGAAATTTAGTACGTGGTTACTGAGGAAGCTAGTTAAGTTGCGTTGGTTTCCTTGTTTTCCTGGGGTGTCACATCATCCTCCCGTTGGTTTGGAATTTCATCCAGAAATTCTGCAGTAGCTTCAGCCTCAGTAGTGGTTGCACTTTTCTTAAACAACTGGGGATACTTGAGTTTCATTTGGTCTTCTCGTTCCCAGGTATACTCTAGGCCACGACGGGAATTCCGACGAACTCGAACAAGAAGTATTCTGGTATGCTTGAGAATCTTGGCATCTCGGTCTGTGATTTCAACTGGTTCCTCGATGAATCGCAACTGGTCGTCGATTGTGAGGTCCTTTAAGGGAACTATGAAGGTCTCATCTGAGAGATACTTTTTTCAGATTTGACACGTGGAATACGTTGTGAACTCCGCTGAGTTCTTCAGGTAGATTCAACTTGTAAGCTACTTTGCCAATTTTCTCAATGATTTCGAACGGTCTGACATAACGCGGATTGAGTTTGCCTCGTTTGCCAAAACGAACTACACCTTTCCAAGGTGAGACTTTGAGTAGCACCCAATCCGCAACCTGAAACTCGAGTGGCTTTCTTCGCTTATCAGCATAGCTTTTCTGACGGTCACGAGCTGCCGCCATTCGTTGTTGTATCTAAGCAATCCTTTCGATTGTATCTACTACAAGTTCTGGACCAGTGATTTGACTGTCGCCAACCTCTTCCCAACAAAGAGGTGATCGGTACTTTCATCCGTACAATGCCTCGAACGGAGCGGCCTAGATACTAGTGTGGTAACTGTTGTTATACGAAAACTCCACTAACGGGAGGTGTTTTTCCCAGCCATTACCAAAGTCGATTACACATGCCCTAAGCATGTCTTCAAGGGTTTGGATGGTGCGTACATATTGCCCATCCGTCTGTGGATGATATGTCGTGCTCATGTCTAATCGAGAACCAAAGGACTTGTGCATAGCTTGCCACAATTTAGATGTAAAACGTGAGTCTCGATTAGAGATGATGGAGGTTGGCACTCCGTGACTTGATACTACTTCCTTTAGGTAGATGTCTGCTAGGGTAGAAAACTTATCCGTTTCTTTGATAGCCAGAAAATGTGCAGACTTGGTCAGTCGATCCACGATCACCCAAATGGTATCATTTCCGCGTTGAGATCTAGGTAAGCCAGTAACGAAATCCATGGAAATTTGCTCCCATTTCCCTTTTGGGATCTCTGGTTGTTGGAGTAAGCCTGATGGTTTCTGGTATTCAACCTTGACTCTCGCACAAGTCAAACATTTACTGACGTAGGTTGCTATGTTGGCTTTCATACCAGGCCACCAGTATGTAGTCTTTAGGTCGTGGTACATCTTATCCCAACCAGGATGTACTGAATAACGAGACTTATGTGTTTCATCCATCACAAGCTCGCGTAAGTCTCCATAAAGTGGAACCCAGATGCGTCCATTAACATAGTAGGCGTCGTCTTCCTTTTGTTCTAACCGTTTCCTTGATCCTCGCAGGGACTCAGCCCTGATGTTTTCTGCTTTCAATGCTTCAACCTGAGCATCTCGAATTTGAGCGGGAAGGCTAGAGTGAATGGTAAGCTATAACGCACGTACACGCTTAGGTATAGTATCCTTTCGACTGAGGGCGTCGGCCACAACATTGGCTTTGCCCGGATGATACTTGATCGCACATTCGTAATCATTCAAGAGTTCGACCCATCGGCGTTGTCGCATGTTTAATTCCTTTTGCTTGAAGATATGCTCGAGACTCCTGTGATCGGTGTAAATGGTGCACTTGGTACCGTACAGGTAATGTCTCCATATCTTAAGTGTGAAAACAACTGCTCCCAGCTCCAAGTCATGCGTAGTGTCGTTCCTTTTGTGAACTTTTAGTTGGCGTGATGCGTAGGCAATGACCTTGTCACGTTGCATCAGCACGCAACCGAGACCTTGGATGGAAGCGTCGCAATAAACCACAAAATCATCTGTGCCTTCAGGCAATGAGAGGATAGGCGCGCTACAAAGTCTATCTTTTAAGTGCTGAAATGCGGACTCCTGTGCATCACCCCAACGATAGGTGACACCCTTCTGAGTCAGTGAAGTGAGAGGTTGCGCAATCTTTGAGAAATCCTTGATAAACCTTCGGTAATATCCTGCCAAGCCCAAGAATTGGGGGATTTCTGTTGATGTACGGAGTGCAGGCCAGTTCTTGATCGAGTCAACCTTGGATGGATCCACATGAATCCCATCCTTGTTTACCACGTGGCCTAGAAAGTGGACTTCGCGAAGCCAGAAGTCACATTTCGAAAATTTGGCATACAACTGCTCTATTCGAAGAAGTTCCAAAATAAGCCTCAGGTGTTGCTCGTGTTCTTCCTGACTCTTCGAATAGATCAGGATGTCGTCGATGAAAACTATGACAAACTTATCCAGGTAAGGTTTGCACACTCGGTTCATGAGATCCATGAAGACCGCAAGTGCATTTGTCAATCCGAAAGGCATGACCAGAAACTCGTAATGCCCATACCGAGTCCTGAATGCTGTCTAGAGATATCCTCGTCTCGGACTCTCAGTTGATGGTAACTTGATCTTAAGTCAATCTTAGAGTAGAAACTCGACCCTTGCAACTGGTCGAATAAGTCATCAATGCATGGAAGAGGATAACGATTCTTCACGGTTACCTTGTTAAGTTCGCGATAGTCACTACACATTCTGAAAGTACCGTCTTTCTTCTTCACAAACAAGACTGGAGCTCCCCAAGGCGAAGAGCTAGGACGTATGAAACCCTTTTCCAAGAGTTCTTGTAATTGCGTGGACAGTTCTTCAGGTTCTGACGGAGCTAGTCGATAAGGTGCACGAGCTATAGGCGCTGCTCCAGGAGCGAGCTCGATTTGAAATTCAACTTGACGATGAGGCGGAAGACCAGGTAATTCCTCAGGAAATACCTCAGGAAAATCGCGTACAATAGGAATGTCTTCAATTCTCTTCTCTTCTATTGATGCGTCAGTAACGAGAGCTAGAATGGCAATGTGGCCCTTTTGCAAGCACTTCTGGGACTTAAGGTAAGAGATGATGCCCACAACAGCACCACTCTTGTTGCCATGAATCATGAGAGGTTCTTCACCAGAACGAGGAATACGGACGATTTTCTCCTTGCAAATAATCTCCGCTTGGTGTTGAGATAGCCAATCCATCCCAATGACAACGTCGAAACTACCTAGAACGATAGGAATAAGATCGATAGAGAAGGTCTGACCAGCTAGGACGAGGTTACAGCCCTTAACTATGTGTGTGGCTTCAAGACTTTTACCGCTTGCTAGTTCTACCATGTGTTTGGTGTTCAGTAGTGTTGGAGTGCGCTTAAGCATTTGACTAACTTTTATGGACACATAACTAGTATCGGCACCCGAATCGAATAAAACAGTAACAAAGAAGTCGTTCAGAAGAAACTTACCCATCACAACGTTGGGATCGTTCCTTGCATCACCCTGACCCAGCACGAACACACGTCCCCTGGCACCATTGCCATTATTGTTACCCCCGTTGTTGCCTCCATTGTTGTTCCCATTTCCTTGGTTGTTGTTATTCTGATTCTGGTTCAGCTGAGGACAGTTCCTCTTAAAGTGGCCTTCAGCGCCACACTGAAAGCATCCTTTATTGCCCTGCTGTTGCTGCTGCTGGTGGTTCTATGGAGCTTGTTGTTGTTGTTGTTGGCGATTCTGATTTACTGGTCACGTGCTCCTTCATTCCTTTGCTTCATGACCAAACTTGTTACACCTCAGGCAACGACCCTTGTGGCACTGCCCGCTGTGGTGCAAATTACATCGATTGCACTTAGGGTGACTTCCCTTGTACCCACCCTGACCTTGATTCCCAGAAGATTGCTGACCGAGGCTCCTGTACTCATCTGTCTTTCGCTGCTGGGACTGAGACTGAACTGAAGTAGAACCTTTGCCCGAATTTCCATCCCACTTACGCTTGTTATCACTGGGGGTATCAGTAGTAGTAGCGCTAATACGCTTGGGCAGCTTGTTCTGTTCAACTGCCTGATCAGTGAGACGATGAGCCAACCGGATGATTTGCTGAATGGTACCCAGGTTAGCAGAAGTCACGTGACTCTGAATCTCGGGTACAAGACCCTTGAGGTACAGCTCAATACATTTGATGGGAGGGTCCACCATAGTAGGACACAAGATGGCCAGCTCGTTTGACCTCTTCGTATACGCCTTAATCTCAGACCCCGTCATCTTCAGATTGAAAAATTCCACCTCTAGCTTGTGGATGTCGTCACGACTACAGTACTCTTCCTTGATCAATTCCTTGAAGTCATTCCATGGGGTGGCATTAGCAACCGCCAGCCCTAGCAGTTGAACCTGTGCTTTCCACCAGGTTAACGCAGCACCTTCAAGCGTTCCAGTAGCAAATTTCGCCCTACGATCTTCAGGGCATTCACACATCTCAAAAACAGACTCGAGCTTCTCGAACCAGTGAAGAAGGCCTACAGCTCCTTCTGTGCCGCTGAAAGTACTAGGTCGGAAATCCATGAATGTTTTGAACGTGCATACAGGAGGCTGAGCATGTTGACCTGTTGTGTGAGAATAAAAGACAAGGTTAAGCACGAGGGTTGGTTTGCGAAGGTAGGATCTAAACGTCCTAAGAGGGGTTGATATGGCAGGTTATACCTGCTGCAGGGACAGCTGCGAGTGACTCAGCCACTCGTTCGTTGATTAGAGCCGTCAGCTGGGCTTGAGTTAGGTTGATACGTCCTCTGCGTCCGTTCATGATCTTCACAACGAAGCAACGTAAGTGAGAAAAGTGTCACGAAAGTGTGTAAGTATGGGATAACAGGAGAGAGTAAGCACACAAGGTTCAAATAGCAGTTATCACGTTAACTAGTTCACAGTGTGAACTGTCTAACCGACAATATAAACATAAATCATACCACCTATTGTGTCGAGTCTTGCACGTGGAGCGAAGCATCGTTATGGATCGTTGAGAACTGTACAGGTTATAGTCTGGTTTTGTCGAAAAGCTTTTCCCTTTTTAAAACCAAGTTCACTATAACCAATGGCTCTGATACAAATCTGTCACACCCCCAAAATCCACCATGCGGAGTATCACCGCTTGGAGGCGTGACATGACCAGGATCGAGCCACCAATCATATTGAACAACGTAATTAAGTAGATAAAACCAACCACAATATAATTGGTGACCTAAAGAAGGTAACCGACTTTAAGTTAACAGCGGAAGCATAAAACGTAAGTCCAAAAATAAGTTCCATAGTTCATAAGTTTAAAGTCCAATACGTAAGTTTAATAAGTTCATAAGGATTAAATGTTTAGCACGGGACATAACACTCCATATCCCGCAACGACCTCCTCCTCGTGCAAGCTCCATATGCATCTAACGACCTGTAAGGCATGCAACAACGAGTCAACAACAAAGTTGAGTGAGTTCACGGTTGGTTGTTTAGTTTTTAAGTTGTACCGAAAACATGGTTTGTCTTTTGCTGGCTTACTTGTCGTGGGGGTTACCCCATAGTTGAAAATATGATTAACCAGCTCCTTATTTATTACCCAAACCATATCCATAATCAGTGGGGGCTTCCCCATGTGAACCACTAGACCGTTACCATATCGACTACTAACGAAAATAAGTTGTGCCCTACGTCAATGTCTATCATCATTGACAGTTTGCCATAGTCCATTAGTACACGCCCGTCCGACTGGCACGGTGTGAGGTTTGTTAAACCTAATAGCGCTATTAACTAATGACCCGCTCGCCATTGGCCTTGGCGATTAAGTCGATATAAAATGAGGGACTTAATGATAGAGTTTTGTTTAGTAAGTTTTAAGGTTGTTGTCCTACACAAGGAGGACGAACGTACGTATTCTACCCAAGGAGAATACGCATGATTTATATTGGCATCCTACCTATGGAGGATGGCGGTACATATCATACCCAAGGAGAATATGTAGGTTCTGTTTTAGTTATTTAACCCATTCCCAAACCACAGGGAATCCCATGCCTTAGAAAGTGTGTGAACTCACCACGGTTTGCTCGGTTAGATTAGTTACTCTAATAATCAGAAATCAAGCACGTCCTAATAAGGTACAGATAACAATCAGTTTCTCATGCATGACACATATCCTACGTACGGTTTATCTACTCATTACTTCTATCGCGTACCACACAATTCTAATGTCAAGGTACTTTGTTAAGTTATATTATTTTACCCTAAAATAATATAACTAACTCACAAAATAAACAAGTATCCACACAAGTGTTCTAGTATAATATATGTATATTCTAAATATATGTGTTTAACCATTTTACTTGTAAAAATCAACCTCCGATACTTTGTATTTTTGTAACAAAACTCATGGCCGAGTTTATTTTGAAAAATAAAGTTAAAACGTATTTGTGAACACTTGTTAGAAAAATAATTTCTAAGTGTTGAAATTTTTAGAAAATTTCGCCAGAGTTTCCTTTGTAAATGGAGGTGTCCATGCTTATTAGCATATCATTTTCTTTTCAAAAATTCATCCAAACAATCCTCAATCAACAATATACAATATCTACTTACCAATCGTGTTAAAAACAAGTATACACTACCAACTCATGAACTTGAAAATTTATAAAAATGTGTAGTAACTTACTAGTGTATTTAGTAAGTCTTGTTACCCTTTAAAGTGTGCTTGTTTCTTTAAAATTTCCATTTTTAGAGAACATGGATCTTTACAACTTATGTTCATATTTTCCAAAAATACTTCTTCATGTATTTTTCTTGTTACACATGTGTTTCTTAACTTTGTTAACCACTAAAAATGATGTTTATTTGTGTAAGAACCAAGATTTAGTAAAACTTGTATTTTTAACTTGGTTTCTTGGTAAATCATACTTGAAACATTTAGATTTACAAGACTTTAAACTTACTTGTTCATCATTTTACAAGAAACATCATATTTATTCAAGTTCATGACTTTTTGTGAGGATGATTCATAACTTTCAACATGTTCATCCTCTCATCTTGCTAGATTATGTTTTTAATCATGATCTAGAAAGACTACATGATGATCAACAAACAATCAACAATCAACAAGTATATCAACACTAAACAACATGATTTCTTCATAACTTTAGCTTATGTTCATGTTTCAAGTTCAAGTTTCTTAGTGTTCTCTAAGTTTATCATCATGTAACCTACTTTAACCACTTAAATAAGATGAAATATGAAGTGTAGGATGTTCATACCACTAGCTCAAGGCTAGGGATGTTCAAGAGAAGAAATGAGATGGTTAATAGCAATCGAAGAAGGTCTTTGAACTTCCAAAAGCTCCTAGCTTCTTTGTGCAACTTATAACACCTTTGAGTATGCTTGGAATTGTATGAAGAAGATTGAATGATGGTGATTGTGGTGTGGTTGATTTCGGCCGAAGCCAAGGGAGAAGAGAGAAGGAGAGTTGTGTTGAGTTGATGAATGAATGAATGTTATGAAGATCTAATGGTTTTTATAGATAAACTTCCAACATCTCTTTATCCATTAGTCTTTGTGTGTTCCAAGTACTTAACAAGATCATGTTTTTAATTCAAAGAAAATCAAGGGTGGGGGCCACCCTTGAACCGTATACATGGGGGGGGGGTGTTTAGTTGTGTTTCAATGGTAGTTAGACTAACTGGTTAGATGTTAAGTGAACTAGTTAGGGTGTTATGTATATTATGTGTTTATAGGATATGTTATGATGTTCGGGAACCATAACTAGTTTAGAAAAAATAAAAACAATGCTTCTTGCATTATTTTGGTGTTTCGGGTAGTGTTCGGTTGTTCGGTTAGATACCGGTTCGTTAAAGTGCTAAGTTATCCCGTTTAGTGTCCTATATATATCTTTTTGTAACATTTTTAATTCCCAACACTTGGGAAAGCATACAGGATTATTTAGTAACTTTTCTGCACAAGACTAGTATGGTAACAAGCACATGTAAGTATGACGCAGAAATCAGAAAGCAGTTAAGTAATTCAGCACAGTCATCAAGCACTTTAATTATCATTAATAAATCGTACGGATACATGTAATTACGAGGGTTGTCACATGAACCCCTCGACTCTAGTAAAGCTAAGTAAGTCCGGAAATCGAACCCACAAGACTCTTTTAATTACGTACACTAGACTCACTAGACTTATTAACTAACACGGCTAATTGCTTTTATATTTTTGAGGGGGGTTTTCGAAAATCCTAAATTTCAATTAAATTAAATACTAACTAGACGAACGAATTAAGACACGAACTAGACTTTTGGGTTTTATCTGATGGTTATGGAATAAATACCTAGACTGTTATCCTACACAACTCGGAATGGCTTTCTATTGGCTTGACTATATTATGGAACCGGGATCTTGGAATGCTAAACTCACTGGGTAACTGAATAGGACCCCTAACCCTTCTCGGAAAGACACCTACGAAAACCTAGCAAGTTGTTATATAACCAGTTATTTAGGATATCCTTATGTATTTCCATTTACATTAATAAAGTACCTTAATTTGAGGATTACCCTCATGGTGCAATAATCTAAGGTAAATATGGTAATCTGGTTCGACCCGCTTAACAAGGATTGTGAGTGTTCGACCCGATTAACAAGGATTGTGAGTGAACTAATGTGGTCTGGTTACATAGATCCTAAATTTAGTGATCTAATAAAATAGACAAACCGATAATCTCTCACCTTACAGATCTTAAGATTAGTTAACCACCCAGATCTACTTGATTCATGAAATTCCCTCCTATGGTGTATTGGCCAATTAACCATAAAGAACATAAACGCGAATGAATATAATCTAACATGAACCTATTATATGAAAGACATTCATCAAGTTATGTGTGAAGGTAATAAACATGAAATCAAACAAATCTAAATAAACATATAAACCCAATCAACATGACCAAGTTTTCTATATATTAACAACCCATAAACGATAGTCAAAACCAATAAAAATCCAAAAGTTTGTTATGAATTCATCCTAGCCTAGGTAGTTTGATAAATTTAGCCAAGATACATCATGAATAAACAAGAAAACATCAAAAGATAAACGGAAAACATGGTTCAAATCAAAAAGAGAAAAAGAATGATGAAACCCGAGTGCTTAAACACGTGCCACTCGATCTCCGAACTTCAAATCTTTAACCAAAAGCTTCGAAACCTTCAATCCTAGCTTCTTGAACTCGAAAGTTCGAATTAATTTCTCTCAAATTCGTAGGGTCAGAGTTATTCTAATTTAATGATGCTTATATACCAAATAATTATGTCAAACCCAACATCAGTAGAAACTTTATACGGAAAAGGGCTCCCCTCATCGCGCGAGGAGCATGTGGGGTTCAAAACACAGGACGCGGTGTGTTAAAACTTCATTTGGCCAATAATATCACCTCGCGTCACGCGGGGAGAAGCCTAATCCTGGTGGCGCGATGCGGCCATGCAATATTCCTCGATTTTCATGTCGTTTCAACTCTCTTACTCCTGAACTCGATCCAGTGCTCGGTTTTTGACAAATATGAATAATTTTCGACTCTTTCAGCTATTCTTCACTCCCGAAACTTAGAAAACACAATTCGATCGATAGTAAACACATTCTGACTAAAAACGAAAGTAAAACTAATTAAAACTATTCAAATTATACACGAAAAATAGATGTATTTTACAATACATTAGTGAGCCCTGTACAGGTTGTCCCAAAGCAAGGAGGTATGACAGTGGTAACTAATGAAAAAAAATTGTTGATTCCTACTCGTATTGTCACAAGATGGGGAGTTTTCATTGCTTACCACAAACTCAATGATGCCACAAGGAAGAATCATTCCCCGCATCGTTTGATTGATCAGATGTTGGAGAGGTTATCAGGTAGGATATTCTATTGCTTCCTTGATGGTTTTTCAGGCTATTTTGAGATTCCCATCTCTGCTAAGAACTCGGAGAAGATGACACTCACATGTCCTTATGGCACGTTCGCCTACCGGCGGATGCCCTTTGGACTGTGTAATACCCCAGCCACATTTCAGAGATGCATGGTGGCCATTTTTCATGACATGATCGAGGAATCCATGGAGGTTTTCATGGATGATTTTTCTGTGTTTGGGAGTTCCTTTGATCATTGTCTCGGGAATCTGATAAGGATGCTGGCTAGGTATGAAGAAGCCAACCTTGTGTTGAACTGAATACCACTTCATGGTGAAGAAGGGCATTAAGCTTGGGCATAAGATTTCACAAGCGGCGCTCGAGGTTAGTCGAGCCAAATTTTAGACCATTTCTAAGCTCCCGTTTTCCACATCAGTGAAATCCATTAGGAGTTTTCTAGGTCATGAAGGTTTGTACCAGCGATTCATAAAGGGGTTTTCCAAAATCACCTGTCCCATAACTCGGCTTCTAGAGAAGGATGCCCTATTTGTTTTCTCTGATGAATGCCTTAGTGCATTAGAGTTGTTGAAGGAGAAGTTGGTGAACGCCACGATCATGGTAGCTCCCGACTGGGAACTGCCATTTGAGTTGATGTGTGATGCGGGTGATTTCACTGTCGGGGCTATCTTGGGTCAAAGGAGAGATAAGAAGTTTCACTCGATTTACTATGCAAGTAAGACCTTGAAGAACGCTCAGGAGCACTACATCACGACAGAGAAAGAGCTCTTAGCTGTGGTTTTTGCCTTTGATAAGTTTCACTCTTATCTTGTCCTTTCCAAGGCCATTGTGTACACGGATCATGCGGCCCTTTGATATCTTTTTAGCAACCAGGAGGCTAAACCGAGATTGATACGTTGGATTCTCTTGGTGCAAGAGTTTGACATTGAAATCCGTGATAAGAGAGGGGATGAAAATCTTGCAGTCGATCGCTTGTTTTGTCTTGAGCATTCCAAGGGAAAGAAATCCGTGGGCCTAATCAATGACAATTTCCTCCACAAGTTTCTTATGAGGATCAAGACTAGTGATGATTCCCCATGGTTTGTTGACTTCGTGAACTACTTAGCTAGTGCCACGCTGATCAAAGGGATGAAACATCAGCAAAAGAGAAAGTTCTTTGCGGAGGTTAAGTATTACTTTTGGGATGACCCTTACTTGTTTAGGGTGGGTGCGGATTGGATGATCCGCCGATGCGTGCATGGTGACGAGGCGAGAGACATTTTATGCCACTTTAACGAGGGATCCATAAGAGGCCACCATGGACCGAACAACACCGCAAAAAAAAGTGTTCGACTCCGGATTCTTTTCGCCAACCATCTTCCATGATGCCCATGAGTGGGTGAGGTCCTGTGATGCTTGCCAGCGAGCAAGCAACATTTCAGCATGCCCTGAGATGCCACAAAATGACATCCAAGTTTGTAAGGTCTTCGACATTTGGGGACTAGACTTTACGGGTCCCTTTCCGACCGCTTTTGGTAACCTCTACATCATATTCATTGTTAATTACGTGTCCTAGTGGGCCGAAGCACAGGCTTTGCCCACTAATGATGCTAGGGTAGCGGTGAAGTTTCTAAAGAAACTTTTTTCTCGCTTTGGTGTCCCGAAGGCACTGATTAGTGATCGTGGGACGCATTTTTGTAATACACAGCTTGAGAAAGCATTGTCCCAATATGGTTTGAAGCATCATTTTTCTACACCATATCATCCACATACGAGTGGATAGGTGTCAGTAATCTGGGATTAAGCGAACTTGGAGAAAATGGTTAGTTCTAACCATAAGCATTGGTCTGAGAAATTGAATGACGCATTGTAGGCCTTTTGGATGGCCTACAAGATTCCCATAGGCACCACATTATTTAAATTGGTCTATGGATAGTCTTGTCATCTTTCTGTGGAGCTCGAGCACAAAGGCTATGGGACTTTGAAGACAGTTAATCTAGACATGGTTGCTACGGGCGAGAACAGGTTTGTTCATATCCACGAGATTGAGGAGCTTAAACATGATGCATATGAAACCTCCAAGCTTTATAAGGAATGTACCAAGATGCTGCACGACAACCGCTTGAAGGACAAGAAAGCATTCTGAGTGGGTGATCTTGTCTTGCTTTATAACTCGCATCTTCGGTTGTTTCCTGGTAAACTCAAATCTCGGTGGTCGGGTCCCTATATATTGTTCTTGTAGTATATCCTTACGTGTCTGTGGAGGTTGCTCACAGGGACGACCCGTTGTTTAAGGTTAATGGGCATCGGCCAAAGGCCTACTTTGGAGGGTCCGTTGACCTGATTGAGGAGGTTGTCACCCGGCCACCCTAAGAATAAATGAATTCAGGGTGGTTAGTTTAGCTGAAGACCCGATCATAAACTTAGCCCGTTTTATTTTATTTTTATTTATTTATTTTTTAGGTTTGTCTGTTCGCTTAGTTTCTTGGTTGGAGGCGATTCGTGAGTGGCCTGGGTTTGATGAAATTGTTATTTTTTTGTTAAATTGTTTTTTGGATCTTAAATTTTTAATTTTTTTAAGTTTTAAAATTATGTGGTTAAAAAAATCGAAAACAAGCACCCCACAAGTAATTCTTGCTCTAGCATGCTTGATAGTGTCAGGCTTTACAGAAACTAATAACTCCCCCTTCTTTTAACTTCATCTTCTTCATTAAACCCTACCACCATCACTCACGAATCCTCTCTGCCTCCTTCCTTCTTTCCTTCAAGAAATTATCATCTTCTTGCATTCCTTTCTCAATCCAGGTATGTTCCCAACCTTTAATCTTGTTAGTTTTTTTTTTTTTTTTTTTTTTTTAGTTTTGTTCTTCATAGTTAGTTTTTGTTCAAGTTTTAGGGCTTGGTCTAAATCACCTGACTCAATCCTATTTTTCGTGTTGCTTTGAACCACAAATGACCGATTTGAATAACCCCTAAATTATTCGAAGAAAAATGGGGTTGTCGCAAAGCTGGCCACCATCACGCACGACTGCACCAAATCCTGGCATGATCGTGCCGTTCATAATCATGTATCGGATCTTCATAAATCTGCCCAGAAGACACTATGCACTATTGTGCCATACCGTGGCATGGTCGTGCTCTTCATAAATATTTCAAGATCTTCAAAAACTGTAACTCAGATCGGTCACGCACGATAGTGCCAAAGCTGAGCACAATCGTGCTCTTGGGGAATAAAAACCCAAAACTTCATAAATATCCAGCACTTCAGAATTTCTCTAGAAAGCTTCATAATTACTTCAGGTCTGATGGTTGGCACGATCGTGCCATGTAATGGCATGATCGTGTTGTTTTTCCAGAATTCTCAATTTTGTTGTCCGATTGCTGATTCTTGTTTGTTCATGCAGATGGATCATCAGTTTATTGTGTTCAACCCTAACAACCCGAGGGAAGCGGCTTGTATCACAAAGGTGCAAAGATTGTGGGATTGAAGACACCTTATTGAACCAATGCACTAATTATCTATGGTAGTCATCGACTTGCTCGGGCAAACAACGCGGTTCAATGAGCTTATGAAACCACCATAGAATTTGCCTTTTCCACATTGGGGAAGATCAATATACGGAGCTTGTGGTTGAATTTCTTGCATCATTTTAATATGTTCACCCCACTCCCGATGTTTATGGATGAGAACATGGGGTACGTTACCGACTTGGAGGTAGATGAGATCATTAGTCTCTAAGCCGGTTCGGTCAGGTGCTCGGGTTATAAGAAGATGACGAGATAGATACAGAGCTATTTCAGGGCAGTTTACAGGATTTCGAAGCGGGCACAAACAAAGGCACTTTCAGGTCTCAAATCGCCCTCCCCAGAAGTTTATGGGACCCGTGGACGACAAAAGCATCTTTGCTCACCGATCCATTACATCGAGTGATCCACCGGGCGATCTTCCATGTCATTGGAGGTCGCGGTGATAGTGTTGATAATGTCACCACCTAGGACTTTTTTCATCTATATTGTTTGCTGGCGGGGGAGAACTGCAATTTGGCAGCAAGTGTGGCATAGGCTTTATTTAGAGGAAGGGGGACTACCTCGAATACGAAGATATGTGGTGGCGTCTTCTCTACGATCCTTGCTAGACATTACTGGGTTTCCCTCGATTGCTTGGCTATTGCATGTGGCTATGGGATGCTAACTCAACTACCACACATGCACATGATTCCTAAAGCTAACGGAGTCCCAAAGCTTGTTGACAATCAAAACAGGATTTGGGATCCAACTCCAGAAGAAGAGGTCGACGAAGTGGAAAATGAAGAAGAAGACGACGGTGATCATGATGTGTACATGCATGATATTCTCTTACATTGACAGGAGGTACCTACTGGGGGAGCGGTTCCTCATATTCCGCTTGGAGGGTTTAATATGGATGGTGGGTTTGAGAACCCCAACTGGGGTCATACTTATGATGACTTTGGTACTGGGGGAGGCGAGCAGGGAGCTTATGGGCCTTTCGAGCCGAAGACGGGAGATCTGTGGAGGCGGTTTGATAGTCTTTCCATCGACCAACACCACATTCGGTGGGATGCGGATTTGATTCGGACAGAGCAGCGTAGGCAAGGGAGCTTCATGGAGGATATATACGAGCATGGTAGGAGGATATATACATAAAAACATCTAAACTTTAACGTGATTCTTACCTCCACCGAGCTTGAAGCCATTCAAAACTGGTGAGAAGTGTAACAACCCGACTTTTTGAAGTCAAAGTACAAGTCACAGTCAAAGTCAAAGGAAGAAAAGATTGCTAATTGGAATATGTCATTCCTTGATTAATCATTGATTGTACTCTTTGACTGTTAATCGATACTTTAATTTTATGCTACTTTAGTTGTATTATGTGGAGAATATGTGATAAATCGCTATTTAATCGTTAATCGACTATTCGCTAATCGCATCGCTATCGCATCACAACTCGAATTACAGGTTATGGATATTCTTTTACGTGTGTGAGCTATTATGTGTTACTTGTGCATGTTATATTTATGTTAAGGTGGTTAATCGCAAACGCAATCGCAACTCTATCACAACGCAATCTCCTCGTGAACTCGATATTTAAGGATTACTTTTATGTTAGTTAGTAGTTAGGTTATTTGTGTAATTAATGGGTAATACTATCGCATCGCTTACTCGCAACGCATCGCAACTCTCAACGCACGAAACGAAACGTCGAAAACCAACTCACAAAACCCATCCGATCGAATGACCATTCGATCGAATGGTCATCCGTCCGGATGACCATCCGATCGGATGGCCATCCGATCGGATGGCCATCCGATCGAACCGCCCTCTGATCCATTACTGCACTCAGCCTCGGATGGCCATCCGATCGGATGGCCCTCTGATCCATTACTGCACTCAGCCTCAACTCTTCTCTTACCTATAAATAACACCTGTAAGATCACTGTTCATGTGATGTGACAGCTCTCGTTCGACCAACACGTTCCAGCCCTATTTTCTCTCGATTCCTCCCGATTCTTTTAAGTTTTCAACCCAAATCTTGTACTTCGATGATCTACACACACTTCATCATTTTCACCATCAAATCTTAACTTTTCACCATGAAATCGGTGGATTTGTAGTGTTTTAGGGTGATGTCATCATGGGTTCTCAAGAACACCAAAGTGTGACCTCATTCCACCAAGAACAACTCAGATCCAAAGGATTTCTACAATGTTTAAACACTGATTTCACCTAAATCTAAACAAAATCAAAGTGTTTCAAACTTTTCTTCAACATTCTCAACTTTTCACACAAAACCGATAGAATCTGAGCTCGTTCAGGCCTTCTACTCATTCTCTTGTGAAGTGTCGGTCCAAGAACAGATTACTATCAAAGAGACAACCGATTCACGGGTTGAACATGAATAACCGTCAAGAACAGTTAACTGAACGGACGTGGTGATTCCCATCCGATCGGATGACTTGGACTTGATAAGGTTCCGTTGTTTGACATGTTGTTATATCGTCTCGGTACAATCGCAAAACTTTCTAAACTTAGCAAATTGTTACAAGTTTCAGAACGAACAGGTTGCTGAACGGACTGTCGTCAGATCAGATTGCCATCCGATCAGATGACTTGTGACATTCAATACTTGTAATATCCTTCCAACACTTAAACTCTTTCACAAAATTTCAAAGGAGTTAGCTCAAATGAACCGCCATCCGATCGGACGGCCATCCGTCCAGATGACCATCCGGCCGGATGACCTGATTGGTAGAAACACTTCTTGTTTTATAAAATGCTACAACGAAAACTTCAAAGTCACATCATACACAAACACATCCATCCCAAACGAATGACAAACCGACCGAATGGCCCTCCGACCGGATGACCATCCGGATTGTCATCCGTTCGGATGACCCTTTGTCGCTTAGTTCACTTTGCACCGTTTACCGCACTGTTCATCGCTTATGCTACCATTCTGTAATCAGGCTAACTTTCCAGCGCTCCCTTGAATCCAAGACTATGTTTACTTGTTAAACACGATCTGTGAGTATACTCGATCCCTTATTGCTTTAACCACTTTTGGGTGTTACATACGTTACTTATATTCAATAACAATCGGCACACAACGCAAACACTTTTATACGCTAACCGCTCTGCATGTTATATGTGTTATTCGATGAATGCTAATATGTTATGTTTACACAGTGATTGTTGCCTGACACCTTAGCAACGATAGTACTACAGTTTAGACTCAGCACCTATCGTAGACAGGGGTTGTTACGGGCTTTTCTTCACGTATCACAGTGGTTATATGTGTTGCGCATTCTACAACTCGTAGTCACGTCTGTGCATATTTCATTGTCGATAACCTACCTGCTTCACATTATACATGTTACATGTTGGTTATGCATAAATCGTTTTTGCTACTATTATACTATTAAACTTGTATGCTCACCTTTACACTATGTGTATTGACTTTTACTTTAACGTATGTGACAGGTGTCTAGGATGCTGTGGCATGCTTGCTTTGTGGAATCGAGCTTAGGAGAGTCTAGAAACAAACTAATAAAATCTGAGTTGTCGGAAAATTTTATCTTTCTTTGAGAAAACAATGTCTGTAATAACTACTTTTATTTGATATATTATGGTATGGGACATAATGTTAAATATCCGGTAATTTTAGTTGTTATGGATTTCTTTTAGACAATCTGTTTCGCTCAGTGCCGCGCCCCGATGTTTCCGCCATCGGTTGTGGTGTGACAATAACCATGAGAAAACATGCTATATTTGACCTCAAACAAATAAACCAACCCGATATGGTCAATTCACATGGTGAAACACACATCCCGTGAGATCTAGAGCTTGAATCACGGTTTCTCTCTATAAGCTTGGTTAACATTTTGAGAAAACGAGGAGGATAATCCCAACCTTATTTCCAAATTGGGTTTCTCATACGTTTATACCATCTTGTACTTCATGGGCATTGCCATATTAGTTTCCCAAGTATGTGCTTTTCTTTATTGTGTATATTTCTCATTTGATCCACTTTTCATTCCACACCAATTTTCAAAACCCATATCACACAATGCCTAGCAACAACCTCTTTAAAATAAGATATGCTCAAAACTAATTATAATAATTAAAAAATTGAATTAAGGAAAAAATAACATGTGCTATATTGCAAGAAATTACAACACTCTTGGTAAATATTAGTTATATGATTATAGTTCCTTTTTTTTTTTGTATAAAAGGAACATTTAAGCTTATTAAGACGTGTTATTACTAATACTCTTAAAAGACAAAGTCGGTGAAAACCTCATCGGCTTTGCCTCCCCCTCTCTCATACTTTCACGATGTTGTAATTTTAGCTCCTTGACTTTGGTAACTTCAAAGTTTTAGAAAATGACAAATTTAGTCCCTAAACTACTACTCCATTTTACAAACAGTTTGCTTTTGACACCCTAACTTTGTGTTAGTTTACTTTTCAGACCCAACTGTGTTATAGTTTCCTTCTTACCCCAAAACTTTATCAGATTTTATCTTTACCCTGTCTTAGCCTTTAAGTTTAGGAAATGCAAACTTTGACCCCCTCAAGAGTTTTTGGCTTGACGATATAAGTTCGAGTTAGTCGGGTTGCGTATAATACGTTATGATTATACGATATAAATTCGATTTACGTTACGTTTTGATCCAATCGCAATGCAACTATAGGATACGTTGAGTTCAATCGGATATGTCAAAACATGCGTTTTTATATGATTATATGTCTTGAAACCATGTTTGACAAAATGTTACTATGTCTTACACTCATATTGACAAAGTGTTTGGCTTAATGGTTTGTAAAGAAAAAAAAAAAAACAGATAATTGATTGAATATGGAAGTAGTTGTTGATGTACGTTTTAGTGGATGGGTTTGTGTGAATTTAGGAATTTAGGGTTGTAAAAACTCACATGAAATCGTGAGTTCTATAAAATCATATCTAAACTCACATGTATTTTTTTTCTTCTAATTTTCTTAATAAAAGTCTCATTCTTTCTATTTCCATTTTATTTAATTTTACAAAATAGGTTTTAACTGAACTCAAATTTTAATTTAATCTTAAAAACTTCTAATTTTCTTAATAAACGTCTCATTCTTTCTATTTCCTTTTTATTTCATTTTACAATAAGTTTTAACTGAACTCATTTTTTAATTTAATCTTATAAAACAAATTTCTTTTTCCGACAACCATCTTTAGCAAAATGTGAACAAAGCTTGTTTTAATTATATATAGATGCATGGTTTTTTTAAATAATTGATATTTTGTTTTTTTTTAAGAGCAAATATAGATGCATGCGACCTTCTTAAACGCAAGTTGTGATATTATTATATTTCTAAACAAAACTTTTTTCTTCATCTTTTAACAAAATTATAGCATATAGTTATTAGATTTCTATAAGTTAAAACGTTGAGTTTCTCGTCTTAAACTATACATATTAGATTGAACTAGTAGAACTTCCCTCGCGCGATGCAACTGAACATAAGTATGCATGTATTACAAAAATAAAATAAGCTTATTTACAATGGTTAAATTATACAAAAGCTCTTTTGCTTATCGTGGTATATGATACCTTTAATCTTATTTTGTTCTTACCATACACTTGTCATGCTCATGTTGCATATAATTTTCTATCTTAAGTCTTAAGACATCATATGCATAACTTTGAACTTAGTCCTAATCTTGTTATGTATTTGTAAATGAATGTCTTCATATCATATCTTTATTGTTCTTCTCTCGTGGTTTATTTCGTATTGTCTCGTACTTAACACATCATATGTATAACTTTGAACTTGGTCCTAATCTTGTTATGTTTTTGTAAATGAATATCTTTATAGCTTGTTTGGATGCATATATCTGTGTTGGGATAAAAAGCTTGTTCTATTTCAAACATTGTTTAAAAACTAAAAAAACCCCTCACTCAACACAGTTTGATTTGAAATCTTGGGTCATGAAATGTCGTTGATTATTGATATTACTCTCAAGTTTCTGATATATATTGAAGTACTATTTTGCCAACTTGCTTTTAGAACCAAAATGGCACATGTTTTAAATACAACTGGCATAATGGCAAACACACAGACATGACATGACATTTGGACACACACAGACATTTCAACACTTCATATTATGGACATGCAATATTGTGTGTCACTAGAATCAAAGCCAAGGTCACCGTTGGCCGTAAACTTACCTTATCACTTCGTTAATATTTCAAGTTGAATGTCTGCTCATGAAAGGTATAACTCCATCCGCCGACGTTATTCATGGCTAAGACCATCTCCGGAAGGTTGGTGTTCGGAGGAAAGTGGTTGGTCAAAGTATCTAGCTATTGCAAAAGTGGAAAATCATATGTCGTGGTTTAAAAAAAGGGTGTGCCTATTGGCACACCAAACCCTAGTAAAATTAGGGTTTATCTACGCAACGTATAGGTCAATACGCAGCGTATAGAGTTACGCAGCGTATAGGGTTAACCCTATACACTGCGTATTGACCTATACGCTGCGTAGATAAACCAAAGATCTCAGTTCCTAATAACCAATCATTGCACAGAAAACAAGGTTTATATACGCTGCGTATAGCTCTCTACGCAGCGTATATAAACCATTAGACTTTTTTGGGTCATTTTGTTAGGTTTGAGGGATCATTTTTTCACAAAGTTTATATACGCTGCGTATTGACCTATACGCAGCGTATATAAAGGTCTGAAAATGTCATTTATACCCTTGTGTTGAGGCTATACGAAGCCAAATACAAGGGTAGTTGTGTCATTTTTGTCTTATACGTTGCGTAGTGATCTATAAGGAGCGTATATAAAGCTCCAATTTTGTATTTTTTTTTGTGTATTCCTTTGTTTATTTATAAAAAAAGGAAAATAACACCCGATACGATACTATACGATACGATATAACACCCGTATAGGCCTATAGGTGTGATTTAGGTCCCGTATTGACCTCGTATATGCCTATAAGTGTGATATCGTATCGTATAGGTGTAGTATAGGTCACGTATTGACCTCGTATAAGACTATAAGTGTGATATCGTATCGTATAACATAGTATATGTCCCGTATTGACCTCGTATAAGACTATAAGTGTGATATCGTATCGTATAGCATAGTATATGTCCCGTATTGACCACGTATAAGCCTATAAGTGTGATATCGTATCGTATAGCGTAGTATATGTCCCGTATAGGCCTATAAGAGTGATATCGTATCGTATAGGTGTAGTATAGGTCACGTATTGACCTCGTATAAGCCTATAAGTGTGATATCGTATCTTATCGTATAGCATAGTATATGTCCCGTATTGACCTCGTATAAGCCTATAAGTGTGATATCGTATCGTATAGCGTAGTATATGTCCCGTATTGGCCTATAAGTGTGATATCGAATTGTATAGATGTAGTATAGGTCACGTATTGACCCCGTATAAACCTATAAGTGTGATATCGTATCGTATAACGTAGTACAGGTCCCGTATTGACCTCGTATAAGTCATTTTTGTCTCATACGCTGCGTAGGGATCTATACGAGGTCAATATGTGACCTATACTACACCTATACGATACGATATCACACTTATAGGCTTATATGAGGTCAATACGGGACCTAAACCACACCTATACGATACGATATCACACCTATAGCCTTATACGGGACAAATACTACGCTATACGATACAATATCACACTTATAGGCTTATACGAGGTCAATACGGGAACTAAATCACACCTATACGATACAATATCACACTTATAGGCTTATACGAGGTAAATACGGGACCTAAATCACACCTTTAGGCCTATACGGGTGTTATATCGTATCGTATAGTATCGTATCAGGTGTTAATTTCCTTTTTTTTTAAATAAACAAAGGAATACCCAAAAAAAATAAAAAATGGAGCTTTATATACGCTGCGTATAGATCCCTACTCAGCGTATATAAAGGGTGGTAAAATTATTTTTAACCCCAAACCTGTGGTAAAATTATCTTTTTAACACTTATAGTGTATATACGCTGGGTATTGACCTATACGCAGCGTATATAAAGGTCTGAAAATGTCATTTATACCCTTGTGTTGAGGCTATACGAAGCCAATTACAAGGGTAGTTGTGTCATTTTTGTCTTATACGTTGCGTAGTGATCTATAAGGAGCGTATATAAAGCTCCATTTTTTTAATTTTTTTGTGTGTATTCCTTTGTTTATTTATAAAAAAAGGAAAATAACACCCAATACGATACTATACGATACGATATAACACCCGTATAGGCCTATAGGTGTGATTTAGGTCCCGTATTGACCTCGTATAAGCCTATAAGTGTGATATCGTATCGTATAGGTGTAGTATAAGTCACGTATTGACCTCGTATAAGACTATAAGTGTGATATCGTATCGTATCGTATAGCATAGTATATGTCCCGTATTGACCTCGTATAAGACTATAAGTGTGATATCGTATCGTATAGCATAGTATATGTCTCGTATTGACCTCGTATAAGCCTATAAGTGTGATATCCTATCGTATAGCGTAGTATATGTCCCGTATAGGCATATAAGAGTGATATCGTATCGTATAGGTGTAGTATAGGTCACGTATTGACCTCGTATAAGCCTATAAGTGTGATATCGTATCGTATAGCACAGTATATGTCCCGTATTGACCTCGTATAAGCCTATAAGTGTGATATCGTATTACCTCGTATAAGCCTATAAGTGTGATATCGTATCGTATAGCATAGTATATGTCCCGTATTGACCTCGTATAAGCCTATAAGTATGATATCGTATCGTATCGTAGGCTTATACGGGACATATATACACCTATAGACCTATACGGATGTTATATCGTATCGTATAGTAGCGTATCGTGTTGCATCGTATCGTATAGTGTAGTAGCGTATCGTGTTGCATCGTATCGTATAATATATTTGTATTATTTACCAATAATATTGCTTTTTTATAATTAATTTTCTTTTTTAATTTTTATAATTCATAATAGTTTTATTATTTTTAATTTTTATAATTTATATTTGTATTATTTACCAATAATATTGTTTTTTATAAATAATTTTCTTTTTAATTTTTATAATTCATAATAGTTGTATTATTTTTAATTTTTATAATTTTTATTTGTATTATTTACTAATAATATTGTTTTTTATAAATAATTTTCTTTTTTAATTTTTATAATTCATAATAGTTGTATTATTTTTAATTTTTATAATTTATATTTGTATTATTTACCAATAATATTGTTTTTTTATAAATAATTTTCTTTTTTTTTTATAAATAAACAAAGGAATACATGAAAAATACAAAAATTGAGCTTTATATACGCTGCGTATAGGTCCCTACGTAGCGTATATAAACCCTAGTTTTCTGTGCAATGATTGCTGATAAGGCTCTGAAATCCATGGTTTATATACGCTGAGTATAGGTCTATACGCAACGTATAGGGTTAACCCTATACGCTGCGTATAGACCTATACGCAGCGTAGGTAAACCCTAAGTGTGCAGATAGGCAAACAGAGTGTGCAGATAGTTAGAGCCAAAAAAAAAGGATAGCTAGTGTCAAGTCATCGTCACATAAAAAGTGTGACTTTAGTTAACTCACCCTTCAACAAGAGTGTTTTGAGTTAGGTGAAAATCGTGTGACCTAACACCATGTTAAAAAAAATAAACACACACTCTCTCTCTCTCTCTCTCTCCCTCTCTCTCTCTCTCTCGCTCTCCATCACACCCGCCAAGTGGTTGGCGCCACTGTCATTGGCGCCGGTATTTGGGTGTATTGGGGCGTTATTGACCGACGTTGGATGGGGTGTTAGCCCTCAACGAGTGGTCTAACATTTGTATTTTCCAGGCATGGTTGTTATATTATATCATCTCAAGATTGAAGTTTAAAAAAGGTCTAACATTTAATCGACTTGTTGCTTTCTTCTCACAAAATAACACATATTTAAAGAATTAAAAAAAATTGACAGTAAATTTTTACACCTAAATACAATTTAAATTTGCACTTGTAAGGATTTAAAATGTATATAAAAAAATATGAAGTGTTATTTAGTAATTTATTAGCCACTTAAATACTGGCTAGTGTGAGATGGTCCAACGCTTTAATAAGGGATTTAACAAAACAACACCCTCAAATCTTATTTTCACATCATCTATACTGGTCGTAAAGGATCATACGACCCGTATAGAGGTTGTGAAAATAAGATTTTAGGGTGGTCGTATAAGCGTTTTACGACCCCACTATACGACCCGTATGATGTTATACGGGTCGTATACAAGTCTATTTTTTAATGTTGATTCGACATAAGATTTCGCGATTTGCGTGCTAGTTATTTGATTCAATGTAATAGTCCTTGATTCGCGCGTTAATAATTTGAATAGATGTAATATTCCTCGATTCCACCACCACGACAACACTATCCATCATATCTCAACCATCTACCACAACTTCCACATCCCAACCATCCCCTACTATAGCATTAACCATCTTTTCTCATCCATTGGAATTAGAAGTTGTATCAAAAGAAATACAGTCTTTCTATTCCACATCTAACCCTAACCAGCTCTCATTCCCATCTCTGCATGTTCTATCAAAGCTTTCCAATGTCATATAGTATTTGGAAACAAAGCTTAAACAGACAGAGAAGATTGCAGCAGAAAGAAGTAAAGGGGAAGGACACAAAGAGGCACAACAAATCTTATAAGAAGAATTCACTAAAGTGAATAGACTTGAAGATTATGGTAAGGAGGTCAACAAGAAGGCATGTAAGTGACCCTAATCTCAAAAGAGTATTAAGGGAAGACTACATGGAGCATATAATAAAGAATAAGCCTTATCAAGCTACAAGAGCCCAATTCTCTGGATGGTCAACAGAAGGCCTTCTAGAAGAAATTCTAAGGATTAAGCAAATATAACTCAATCCTGATATCATACGCACTCCTCCTTATTGGAGAGTAGGCAAAAATCCCGTTGGCCAAAAGGCTCTTGAACTTAGAAGAATAACGGAGGAGATAGGGGCAGCTAAATTTGGCTCTATGCAATCAATAGCCAGATAGGATGAGCCAACAATCAAATAAAACTACAAGAAACTTTAAGCTTTAAGAGGAAAAGATCCCTTAGTCTCAAAAAGGCTAAATTATGAAGACTTGAACATACCCATCAGATCTCTGGTTGACCCTTTAGAGCTTCCCACTATAAAGAATGTCTCTTCAGCTATCAGTTGCTACCTCAAAATGCAAAAAGAGATGTCTGCGGAAGATTTGAAGAAATATGAAGATGAAATAAGAAAAGAAGGGATCAACAATGAACTAATGTATGGGCATCCAGATACCAAACCAGAAGAACCGCTTGGGCAAGTCTTGGGAAAACAATTTCCCTCACCTCATCCAATAAAATCTGCCCTAAGAAATCTATCTAGCTTAAAAACTCTACAGTGGTCATCTAACAGGACAAGCCATGAATTGACACTTGTCAGAGCTAATGGAGAAGTGAAAAAGATTTCAATGAATAGTGCCTCTGGCCTGAAAATTGAAGATTTGCAAAACTTACTAAGTCTTCCACTTGAAAGGGATCAAGATGACTCTCTCTCTCTATAAAATCTGAGAAGCAATTCAAAGCCTAAATCAGAGAGAATTTGAAGAGGAATAAGGTTGATCCAATAAACGTCAATTTTGGCATCATCTGTTCTAGGGGAAAATTGTTGGACCTAGAAAAGAACAGGTGATATTCAAAGGCCAAATCATGACCACATTGATCAAGAAATAAACAGCAGACTAAACCAGACTCCTCCCAAAGATAGTGAATCTTGAACACTAATCTGAACATTTATTAAAGACATGCTAACATCTGTTCAAGCCTTGGAAACCACTACTGAAAAAGAGCCAAGCACTGATCAAGACCAAAGATCTGTTCAAGAAGACCAAACATCTGTTCAGGTCAAACAGATGTTCAATATGAAGCAACAGCGGTTTGAAGATCAGCCGTTTCATCTATGTAATAGTACTTTGTTTGTAACAGATGTTTAGTATATTAGATCAAATGTTAGATTCCCACAAATGTTTGCAAAAATTTGTAGAATCTTTTTTGTTAGAATGTTAGATGTCACTATCAGGGTGATGTCAGCCAATCACGAACAGACCTTTGTACTTAGTATAAATAGATCCCATCTGTTAGAGATCTATTTTGTCACACTACATCATATTTTCTTTTGTACGAACAGATTTGTTTGTGATGAGGCTAGGGGGTATGTAGTGCCATTTATACCGTAATCAATCACTTGAATCTGATATAAAATAGTCGTTGATGATATTTCCTTGCTTGTGATTATTTTATCTCCTTTACAATATATATATATATATATATATATATATATATATATGATATGGTTCAAGGGAAACCCCCCACCCGCAGTTGCGAGAACCGTAGGAACCCCTCTCCACTAATCAGATAATGACACATGTACACTGTTTTTTATAGCCTAAAGGGTAATTTAGTAATTTTCTCATAACACTCTCTCTCCACATGTCAACTCTCTCATGTTGTCAGTTTTATCCTTCTCTCTCTCTCTTTCTAAATTATAACCTTCCATCACTCTTTGCTATATTCAAATCTAAGCTTCACACCTCTCAAAACTAAGTCATCAGTCTATCTCTACAAATGCGACTGTCGGCCACAACCACAATAGATGAAAGCCAGAGTTCATCTCTCTAGTTTTATGATCAAAGAGTTAGTGGAGGCAAGCAAAACAATAACCATTATCTTGTTCAGTTGGTTTTGACCGATGAGACACGTCTATCTCTCTCCCTAAACCAGAAGAAGAATATTGATGATAATCAAGAAAGAAAACTAGATCTAAGGCTTAGGTGTCACTGGATTTCGATGGAATCCCCCGGAGAACGGCGGTGGACTAGATTCCGACAACCAAGGTAAATAATCTTGAACCTTATCTCCGACCACACAAGTCTAAATAATCTGGTTATCATCTTATCTCTATATCCCTCGTTAACGCGATTAAAACCCCTAACTCTTTCATACCAAAAATTATAGTATTAACCAAATCAACATACTACCTTGTTTTTATTATCATTTACGATTCGAAGTTGTTTTTAGAGATCCAGATTAAGTTGATTTTTCGTAGTTCGAACTCATAGTTGGGGTTTTTTTGGATCAATGTTTAAGAACAAGGTCAATTAGGCAAAATATGAATTTAGGAATATAAAAAAAACAGACGTACCTGAGAAAATGAATGAGATCTGGATCTACACAAAATACACCCGTTTCGATTTTGAGATGGATTTTCAGATAAAAAAACGAGAGGGTTTACTATTCCGGCAAACCGATTTCGATTATTTTCCAGTAATACACTGTATGTGTTTATCTTTCTGGGGATTTATGGTGACGTGAACCCGACGTTTGATTTTGTTGTTTGTTGCAGGGGATGGTGGCTCTAGTTCAAAGTTGTCAAAGGTACCATTTATGTGTTTGTCTTTTTGTTATTTGTTTTTCAACAATTTTTTTACGGGTTATGTTTTTTTTTTTTGAATGAGCATGATTTGTAGGTGCTGGTTGCAGGTGGTGAGAGGACGACTGCAGCTTGGTTTTGGTTGCTCGATTTGAACGACGACAGTAGCGGCGAGGATGTATAGTATACTACAGTATAGAAAATCTTGTTTAACTAACATGCATTATAATATCGTTCAGTTTACCTTTACAACCGGGGCATAGAAAAAGTTTAAAATTTTTTTAACTTGGGCATAAAAGAAGTTTAAAAGAGCGAAGCAATTTTCCTTTGAAGGTGTCGCTTTTACACGTAATTTGAATTTCAAAATATCTAAGATGTATAATTCGAAATTTGAATTCAAATCAATCTAGACTTTTTAATATTAATATAAATATATTAATAATTATTATAAAATTGAAAACTATAAAATTAATGATGCAATAATGACATAAGATCGACATTGTTGGATAGACTAGATGGCTGCCACGTCAACATTGTGATGTAATGCTCATTTGTCTTTTAATATATAACAAAAATTACAGAGAAGATTTTTTGTTACTTTTTTTTGTTGAATGACAATATTTGTTCATACTCTATTACATTAATAATTCTATATTATCACCCTTTCCTAGAAGATTAAACCTGAGATCTCTTCTTTAAGAGGCATATGCCTCTATCAAGTGAGCTAGCCCTATATTGTTGTTGACATCACCATTGTATAATTTTGATTAAAAATAAAATTAAGACCCCTGCATTGCAACGTGGGCATAAAACCATTCCAAATAGCATCAATGCCACAGCACCGCCAACGACCGCCAACGCTGAGTTGATCTAGGAACCGCGCGTTGTGACGAATCTTTCAAACGGGAAAAATAGACGAATTTAAAATAATACAATAAGTTATCTACTAATATTTTTTAAAGTTTTGGTATAATTAAACATGGGTTTTTAAACAAGTAGCACAAAGTTAAAATCGTAGTAATGACTTATGATAAAAAAAAATAAAAATAAAAAAACAAAAGGCAAATGATAATGTTCAATTAGTTCAACCAACAAATAAACGCACAATACTAAATATAAAAAACAATGTTATGTCTAGATGTTTTTGAATAACACGAATTTGTAAAACATTAAAGGGCTTGATTTATTGCAAGCAAAAGCTTTCCTTAGCTCTTTGACCATTTGGAAATACCCATCTTGCCCCATGGAACCTCCCAGAGTTTATCAAATCATTCCAACTGACAACATTATAATAAATGTAAATATGAAAAAAAAAACAAATGTAGTATATTATTATCAATTGATTACAAACCTTGTAGTTTCGAAAAGTCCCTCTTCTGTAGATATTTTTCAATTCCCATTCAAATCCACCAACCATCTTTATAATTATTTTGGAATTATTGTGTAAACCAGCAAAAATTCCGATGTGTTCAGGTAGTCACTACAAAATAAGAACAAATTGTTAGTAATATTAGAATGTAAATTGTTAAAAAGTTAATAAAATAGTTTAAAAAATATTAATGCAATAGACTCATTTACCAAGGTATTGACTATACAACTTTCAAGAACATGATACTTTGAATAATTAGAAAGCTCAATAAAGTTGTATGGGTCATATGTATCTTTAAGATCAATGGCATCTGAGGTTTATTTCTTAATAATATTTGAAAAGCATCTTTATTAAAAAATTAAAAAGTGTCTAGTTTTACATTTGGAAACACAGAGTATCACCAAAGGCCAACTTAAGCTCATACACAAAATTACTCCAACCACCTATGAAACAAAAGTAATTGCCAACTTTTTTAAGAGTCGTCGTACATTTATGACCATAGGTGTGACAACTCGCACTTTCAAGAGTCATGTACTAGTTCTTTCCTGCTTTGTGTTAAGTTGTATACGTGCTAATGTGAATGAATTGGATTGAATGCTTAAATGTGTAAATTGTTGTTAAATGTTATGTGTTAATTGTTTTATAAGGTTCTACTCGCACAACGCCCTTTGGGTCGCACACTCACCCACAACCGCACACTCCTCTAGTTGTTGTGTTAACTTGTTCTCGGCCCAATCCATTCGAACACAAAGATGGGTCCGGCCCGTTCCCCTTGTGCGCATACAACACAAGGATTGGTGTGTAATCCTCATAATTTAGCAAAAAACAAAAACACACAAACCCTAGACTCTCCTCCCCTCTCTCTCACTCGAGGGCAGCCTCCCTTCGTTCGAAGCCTTGCATCTCGATCAAACCAACTCATTCTACATTCCGGTTAGTGTCTCATTATTGTTAGCTAGTTTGATATGTGATACTTGATATTGTGATTGTTATAATCTTGGAAGATGACTTGATGAATTGATGCATCAGCAATGTGTTTGAATGAGTCTTGCATGATGTGTGTATATATGATTATATTATTATATGATAACATATGAAACATAGGGGTTGCATGTTATATTGTGTGTTGTAAACGTATTGATGATGTTCGAATGTTGATGTTTTACGAATTTGGTCGAATGATTTCATGATAGTTTATGGTTTTGTATGCAATATAGTCGATGGGTTGTTTGGCATGTCGAAACAGTTTTGTTGTGAAGTTTTGATTAAGATTTGATTGATGATGTTAGGGATGTTGATTGGTGGCTGTTCATGACGAGATGATGATTAGGGTTGTATGAATGTATATGATTGTTGCTAAAAGTTGTTGATTGATCTGATTGAGATATGCCATAATTTGCTAACTGTTGTTACGAAGATATTGGGTGACAAAGAAGGAAATCAGTTACATCTTCCGGGTCTCGACAGAGGTTGCGAGTCGGAATCCCTTGGTTTCGACTCGAGACCACACCTTCACAAAAACAAAAGAACTCGAGACCATGGTTGCGTGTCCGGTTTCGACTCGAGACCTCATGGTCTCGACTTGCATTGCATGACTCGAAACCCCCCTAATCTCGACTCGAAACCCTCTGGACTACAACTCGAGACCGCATGATCTCGACTCGAGATCTCTAGTTATGACTCAAGACCTCAAATTCTCGACACTTAACTTAACTGGGCCGCACTGAATTGGAATTCGCACACTCTCAACAGGCCCATAAACTTAGGCCGCACACTTGGGCTTTAAACGTGCACTTATATGTTACAGTTAACTGCCATGCGATACGTGCTATGTCATGAACCTTGCTTGTGTGCAACGTGTTAGAATACGTGTAGAACTACGTGTTTACTACTTGAATATAAACCTAAATTGTATGGTAACCATAATAGGTCGTGGTTGACCACATTAGCTCAAGTGACCTTTATCTGCCGAGCTAACCTAAGGTGAGTTCACACTTTTCTTAAAAGCATGTAATTCCCGGTGGTTTGGGAATGGGTCAAACAATAACTATCCCCCTTGGGTTGGATGCAACCTGCGTATTCTCCTTGGGTAGAATACGTACAACCCGTCCTCCTGGAGAAGGATGACAACCGTTATAATACATGTCTTAAGCATACTAGACAACAACTCTATCTGAAAGTCCCCACTCATTTTTATATCGACTTAATCGTCAGGCCAATGGTGAACGGATTATTAGTTAAACAGCGCTATTAGGTTTGTCAAGCCTCACACCGTGTCGTAGAGGGCGGGCGTGGACTAATATACTTGGGCACTTACTCAATGATGATAGACATTGACTCGGGGCACTCAACATAACTATAGTCAGTAGTCGGTATGGTACGGGTCTAGTGGTTTAAAACAGTCGGGGAGCTCCCCATGGCATGTTTTTATAAAGAACAAAGGAACCTAACAACTTATGGTTTTTGGAACAACACTAAACAAAACAACTGTGAACTCGCCAACTTTATGTTGACACACTACTGCATGCTTTGCAGGTCGTTAGGTACATGGCTGGAGCTTGCACGAGGAGTGGACGTTGTGGCTAGGAACCAACTGTTGGATTCCTACTATTAAACATTATGACTTTTAATTAGCTTAATGGGTTTTAAACTTTATGCTTCCGCTAACACTTAAACTTGGTTTGGGATATTGTTTTTCATACACACTAAACATTTGGATTGTGATGGTTTTATTTTATCTTATTTATCGTTCAGTATGATTAGTGGTATGATCCTGGTCAGTCACACGCCTCGTGGTGATACTCCGCTTGCGGATTTTGGGGGTGTGACTGATGTTTGTAAAATGCAACATATAAATTACATCAAATGAGGCATAAAACTAACCCTTTTTAGTACTAATGTTGGAAAAAGTGTGCTTTTGTGTTCCTTTTGTATTTTCAGGATTAAATGAGCGTAAATGAACAAAAGAAGCAAAAATGCAGCAAAATCTAACATAATTACAAGAAAAGGAATAACGTGGCATGCCCGACCCCTCGACAGCATCTTCTCAAGCAAAGACAAGTGAACAGAAGACTAACCACGGCCCCGTGCCCAGCAGACATGGGGGAGTGTTCAGGTGTCTGTAGAAAAAACAAAAGCATAGAAGCTTCTATTTCCCGACACGGGGGCATGCCCAGCTCAACACGGTCATGGTCAACGCTAAGATTCACAGAATCCAAACAAATCTTGATAGTACAGAAACGCTTCTACACACGGGGCGGTGCCCAGCGGACACGGGGGCGTGTGGAGCTAATGAAGATAAATTGCAATTAATGAAGAAAGAGAAAGTGGATGGACACGGGGCCGTGCACCATGGACACGGGGCCGTGTCCGAGCTTCTGTGCAGGCTATAAATAGGGGTGCTTGGTTCACTTCAAAGGCATCCCTTGGCAAACCACCTCTCTCCCACTTCACCCACACTCCACCACCATAACAACACCCACATCCACCACCACCACCATTATCCATCATCCATCATAGAGTGTGTGTAGTAGTCTCGAGATCCAAGATTGATAGTAAGAGTTCTTGACAATCAAAGGCCATGTTTGCCTAAGTCTCTTACATCACTTGGTGAAGACAAGCATTTAGTGTAATACTTTTGTTTTTTAATCTTTTCGCACTTTTTATTTGGTTTTGTATTAATGACTTTAATAACTAGTTTCTTATGTTGAAGGTGAAACTTCCTATTCATATCTCTACGGTCTATATAGAGATATGTTGGCTACCTGGTCGGGGGTTAAGGGAATGGTTTGGTAAGGTTCTTGCCTTGTTCAGTGTATAGATCCTGCAAGGACCTGGGTCAAGCTTACTAGGACCTCCTTCAATACCCACTGGTATTGGATGGCGGGGGTGCGAATAGCTTGACCCCCTCATATGTAAACTACTATTAATACATTAATACTTGGGATTGTATCCCTGCTGACTTAAACCACTTTGCCGAGGGTAACGTCACCTTCAAAAGAGGGGCCTACCACATTACGCATTAATAACTTAATTAATTATCTTTCAATAATCCAACCCTTTAGGATTGTATCCTTGCTGATCAAACTACTGGGTTGAGGGTAACGTCACCTTCAAAAGAGGGGCCTACTACTATAACTAAGATAATCTCTTAAAAAGTGCAAAAGTGCGAAAAACATCAAAGGTTAGACTAAAGGCGAGTCGGATCTAAGTGATTCATCTTGTCTATCTGTTTTTTTTTATTTTTATTTTTCAGCAAAAGTGCGAAAAACATCAAAGATGAATCACTTGGCTCCGACTCGTGTTTAGTGTAACCTTTGATTATTTCCGCACTTTTGCACTTTTTAAGAGATTATCTTAATTATTGTAGTAGGCCCCTCTTTTGAAGGTGACGTTACCCTCAACCCATTAGTTTGAGTCAGCAAGGATACAATCCTAAAGGGTCGGATTATTGAAAGATAATTAATTAAGTTATTAATGCATATTATGGTAGGCCCCTCTTTTGAAGGTGACGTTACCCTCGGCTAAGTAGTCTGAGTCAGCAGGGATACAGTCCTAAGTAGCCTGGTTAAAGTATTAATAGTAGCTTACATATGAGGGGATCAAAGAGTTTGGACCCCATCCATCCAATACCGGTGGGTATTGAAGGAGGTCCTACTAAATTTGACCCAGGTCCTTGCAGGATCTATACACTGAACAAGGCAAGACTCTTACCAAAACCGTTCCCTTAACCCCCGACCAGGTAGCCAACATATCTCCATATAGACCGTGGAGATATGAATGGTGAAAATCTTTTATTTTATATAGACAGTAAAATAATGCCAAGACACCACGGACAAACGATAAGGAAGAATCACCTTCAACATAAGAAACTAGTTATTAAAGTCATTAATACATAACCAAGTAAAACGTGCGAAAAGATTAAAAATAAAAAGTATTACACTAGACACTTATCTTCACCAAGTGATGTAAGAGACTTAGGCAAACATGGCCTTTGATTGTCAAGAACTCATACGATCAATCTTGGATCCCGAGACGACTCACACACTCTATGATGGACAATGGATGATGGTGGTGGATGATGGTGTTGTGATGGTGGTGGGTGGTGGGTGAAGTGTGAAGGGATGGTTTGCAAATGAGCCAAGCACCCCTATTTATAGCCTGAACAGTAGCTCGGGCATGGCCCCGTGTCCAGTGGGCACGGCCCCGTGTCCATCCTCTTCTCTGTCTTCATTAATTGCAGTTTGTCTGCATTAGTTGACCACGCCCCCGTGTCCGCTGGGCACGCCCCCGTGTGCAGAAGCGTATCTGTACTATCAAGATTTGCCTGGATTCTGCGAATCTTATAGTTGACCACGGCCCCGTGTCCGCTGAGCACTGCCCCGTGTCCACAGAGCACGGCCCCGTGTCCGCTGAGCACGGCCCCGTGGTGGGCGATAGAAGCTTCTATAGCTTTGTCTTTTATGCTGGCACTTGGGTACGCCCCCGTGTTCACTGAGCACGGGGCGTGTTCAGCCTTCTGTTCTTTTGTTTTGCTTGGGAAGATGCTGTCGGTGAGGTCGGGCATGCTACGTTTGTTCTTTTTCTTGTATTTATGTTAGATTTAGCTGCCTTTTTGCTTCTTTTGTTAATTTGAGCTCATTTAATCCTGAAAATACAAAAGGAAGACAAAAACACACTTTTTCCAACATTAGTACTAAAAAAGGGTTAGTTTTATGCCACAATTGATGTAATTTATATGTTGCATTTTGCACACATCACAATCATGAGTGATACTGATAATTTTTACTTTCGCTCCTCTTATGGTACGTGGTGTCAAATATGTGATGGAACTCATGAAGATTTAAAATGTTTTTTTTTATATTACAAACCCCACTATATAGACCCATTGTTTTCCTGTAGCCTTAAGATGGGCGAAAGTAAAAACAATCTCTATCTCTCCCTCGAGTGCTCTCAATCATCCCTTCGAGATGAAATGCTTCTTGAAGAATTATTTCAAATGGAAGAACTAATTCTCCGATGGATAAAAGAACTAGAGATGGATATAATTAATTCATCTCAAGACGATGATCAAGGAGAATTAGTAGGGTTGCATTCGGATTATAACAACATCGTTGCTCCCGAAATCACCTCTAACTCTTGCAAGGACTTGAGCGATAGTCGTCCCTGTGTCGATTGTGCCGTGAAGGACTCCCCATCGGCGTCCTCCGATGCATACAAAGACCTGAGAGATTCGACATATACCTTCTTTAACGAGAGCCCGGATAAGGGAAATAAAGGTTGGTTTTGCCCACCGGTATTTAGCTTAGGGATCACCCTTTCCGATAACCTCTTACGTTCTTGTCTAAAACTAGGGCAACTTAGGTATCTCAGGTACTTCGGTGTTGTTCTGTCTAGTAAAGAACCATCCGATCCGAATAAATTCCTTGAAAATTGACAAAACTTCATAAACAACTTCTAGCCACGGGGCCGTGTCCAGGTCAGCACGCCCCCGTGTCCACCCAAAGATTCTCGTCGGACTTTTGGTCAGAATACGGACAAAAAGTGTCAAGATTTTGTCTGCACACAGGGCCGTGTCCAGCGTGCTGTTGTTTTCTATAAATGCAGCAAGATTCCTGCACACTTGGACCCATTCCAAAGATAGAGATTTGGTGGGATCTTCACATATACCATACTAGGTATATTCTAAAGAAGGTTCTCAACAACCATCTTGTCTGTTCTACTTTTGTCGTTTGCCTTCTTATTCATTTCTCCTCAAAACCTCCATTAAAGTTTGAAATCTCTATGTTTTCAAGCTTTATTATGATAATTGTTAGGTTTTTATTCAAGGAATCTTGTTAAAAATAAGTTTTACAACACTGTTTTAAGTTATTTCTGCTCAAAAATGCTTCAAAAGTCAGAAAAATAATTTAAAGCTCCAAGATTCCTTGTTCCAAAAATCTGCAGAGAGGTGAACACGGGGCCGTGCTCAGTGAGCACAGGGCCGTGTCCGAGGTACTGTTTCATTTAAATTGAACTTTTCGACTTGTTTTTCGTAGAATGTCAAGCCAGAACAGTGGAACCTCTTCCGCGCATTCAAGAAACAGTCGTAGGGAACGAAGGCCTTCCATCGAAGAAACTCTTATGCGCTATGTGATGGCACTACAGGAAGCTCTCGATGAAATGACATCCGTAGAAGAGGTCCTAATCGACCGTATTAATTATCTCACGGTGGGGCTAGAAAACAGTTTTCAAGAAATCAACATCTTGCACCAGAGGTTGAACATTCTTGTAACACCTCCCATGGAACCAATCCTTCCTCAAGAAGATTGGAACCTAGCGCTTGGAGTCGTTAACCCCACCTGGTGGGATGACATCCCAGCGGAGCCTCCTCTTGAAAATCAACAAGAAGTTCCGGTGGAAGTCACACCCCCTCAAAACGAGGACGCCAATAAGCCCGCCTTTCTTCTCCCTCGGGAAATAGAGGAATGGCTCAACGATGTATGAGGGGCCAGTCCCGAAAAAGAAGTTCTTCATGCCGCATTCAACCGAGAATTATTTTTCTCGGAAATTTTGCTCTTAAAATAAACTATAGGCTAGGACTTCTTTGTGGTTTTAGATATCTTGCGTTTCCTGACCTACTTATCTAAGATTTAGTTTACGCTTTTTATTTTCTAGGATCTTATATAATTCACTCTTTAATGAAATGATGGTTTCTAGTTATTAAATGGTGCTTGGATGATGTTGTAATGGGTAAAACACACTCGAGATGATGGAGATCACTAAGGGAAACTTGAACCTACACCCCATGCACAAAAACAGAGCCTCCCGACAATTTTTCTTCATTACAGCAAGTTCAGCACGGGGCCGTGCTCAGCCAACACGGCCCGTGCTCAAGGATCTGCAGAAAAATGCCTAGTTCAGGTAACTGGACACAGGGCCGTGTTCACTGAACACGCCCCCGTGCCCGGCCTTCTGTAAACTATGATACTAGCAATCTGAACACGGGGTCGTGCCCGGACACCACGGGCTCGTGTCCGGATGCCCAGTAACATAAATTTTTGCTTTTTAACTCCTTTTTACACATTCAATCAACCTAAAAACTTATTTTTGTGACACATTGAGGACAATGTGTAATTTAAGTGTGGGGGGGGGGGATGCTAAAACCTTGAATTTTGCAAGTCCTAATAACAAGCCTTACACAAAACTCTATTGGAACCGCTAATCACCCCAAATTTTTTTTTTCAAAAAACTTTTCATTTTTTTTTACTTGTCTTGGTTTAATTTGGGAATAACAAGTTCTAAAAAGGTTATATTTTTGCAAATTTACAACCGATAGCGTCGTGATAAAAAGAACCAACATAAGAAAATTATGAAACGGCATGACAAATCTAGTTAAAATTTGATTATATATACTTGATCACATTAAGAAATCCATTCCCACAAAAAGTGAGTTTTGAGCCTTTATTGAGCATACAAATACACATCTTTAGACTAAATACTCATTTTTCGTTTCTTGTGTGAATAGCCGCTTGGTTTCTTACGACTCTAGAACTTGCCATGACGATACATTCCCGGTCCTTACCAACTTAAACCCAAGTAAGTAAATGATGGAGGCATTAGGACTAACCCTTTTTCTTTTCAACACCATTATGTTTCATTTTTTTATCACCTACCCCAAAATCCCCCTAGTTAACCCCTTTGAGCCTAAACCTTTTCTTTTCTAAACCCACAAAACAAACACCCTTCACCCACCAAAATCCTTTTTATTTTAAACCCTTTATTTTAGTAGAAGGCTCGGTCTTCATGTGACATTCCTTATCAAAAAAAATAAAAACAATATATATATATATATATATATATGAAGTCTAGCAATAAACAAACAAGTTCCTCAAAAGAAACTTTGTTTGAAAATGTTTTGTTTCAATAAAAGTCACAAAAATAAAAAGTTTTACAAAGACCGACGCTTTTTACGCCTTTCGCCCTTTCTACTAACCACTAACCCAAAACCACCTACCTTTAACCCAAGCCTAACCCTTCCCCAAGTCCTCTTGATATTTACAAAGGTGTATAGTTAAAAAGGAGGAGGATTGATTGCTTGGCAAGCATATGGTAGAAGTAAGTTCCATGTCGGTCTTGAGTGTTCCACAAAAATACATCTTCGGCCGAGTGTTGAGTGTTCTCCCGTGAGGTATGTGAACTTGTATATAAATGGAATTTTAAAAAAAGGCATGTTATGCCCAAGTAAGTAATTTTTCTTATGAAATGTTAAAAATAAATCATAACGAATAGGATTGTAAATAACATAAAAATAAAGCCTAATAAAGATCTTGGATTCCCGACACTCAAGACAAGCCCAAAACTTCTCTTCTACCCATTCCATTTGGGAGTATAAGCCACATTATAAAGAGTTTTGCTTGAGGACAAGCAAAGATTCAAGTGTGGGGTAATTTGATGTGTGTAAAATGCAACATATAAATTACATCAAATGAGGCATAAAACTAACCCTTTTTTAGTACTAATGTTGGAAAAAGTGTGCTTTTGTCTTCCTTTTGTATTTTCAGGATTAAATGAGTGTAAATGAACAAAAGAAGCCAAAATGCAGCAAAATCTAACATAATTACAAGAAAAGGAATAAACGTGGCATGTCCGACCCCTCGATAGCATCTTCCCAAGCAAAGACAAGTGAACAGAAGGCTGACCACAGCCCCGTGCCCAGCGGACATGGGGGCGTGTTCAGGTGCCTACAGAAAAGACAAAAGCATAGAAGTTTCTATTTCCTAACACGGGGGCGTGCCCAGCTCAACACGGCCGTGGTCAATGCTAAGATTCGCAGAATCCAAGCAAACCTTGATAGTACAGATACGGTTCTGCACACGGGGTCGTGCCCAGCGGACATGGGGGCGTGTGGAGCTAATGCAGACAAATTGCAATTAATGAAGAAAGGGAAAGTAGAAGGACACGAGGCCGTGCTCAATGGACACGGGGCCGTGTCCGGGCTTCTGTGCAGGCTATAAATAGGGGTGCTTGGTTCACTTCAAAGGCTTCCCTTGGCAAACCACCTCTCTCCCGCTTCACCCACACTCCACCACCATCACAACACCCACATCCACCACCATCATCCATCATACAGTGTGTGTAGTAGTCTCGGGATCCAAGATTGATAGTAAGAGTTCTTGACAATCAAAGGCCATGTTTGCCTAAGTCTCTTACATCACTTGGTGAAGACAAGCATTTAGTGTAATACTTTTGTTTTTTAATCTTTTCGCACTTTTTATTTGGGTTTGTATTAATGACTTTAATAACTAGTATCTTATGTTGAAGATGAAACTTCCTTATCATTTGTCTGTGGTGTCTTGGCGTTATTTTACTGTCTATATAAAAATAAAAGATTTACACCATTCATATCTCTACGGTCTATATAGAGATATGTTGGCTACCTGGTCGGGGGTTAAGGGAATGGTTTGGTAAGGTTCTTGCCTTGTTCAGTGTATAGATCCTACAAGGACCTGGGTCAAGCTTACTAGGACCTCCTTCAATACCCACTGGTATTGGATGGCGGGGGTACGAATAGCTTGACCCCCTCATATGTAAACTACTATTAATACCTTAACCCGACTACTTGGGATTGTATCCCTGCTGACTCAAACCACTTAGCCGAGGGTAACGTCATCTTCAAAAGAGGGGCCTACCACATTACGCATTAATAACTTAATTAATTATCTTTCAATGATCTAACCCTTTAGGATTGTATCCTTGCTGACTCAAACTACTGGGTTGAGGGTAACGTCACCTTCAAAAGAGGGGCCTACTACTATAACTAAAATAATCTCTTAAAAAGTGCGAAAGTGTGGAAAACGTCAAAGGTTACACTAAAGGCGAGTCGGATCCAAGTGATTCATCTTGTCTATCTATTTTTATTTTTATTTTTCAACATTTTTAGATTTTATTTTCATGTTTAAAACTTTTTTCTAAACTTTTGATTTGATTAGACGTTGAGGATAAACCGGTACTAAAAGGTCTTGTGTTTTTGGACGACCTCGGTATCTTACCAACGCTATACTACGCTCACGATGGGTGCACTTGCCCATATGTGTGTTTAGTGTTAGTAGAATATTGTGTTTTATAAATTTAAAACTTGACTAAAGTGTTAAAAAGGGCTTAAAATATACATAAAAAATATATAACGCTACACACGTATCAGTGACAGATTGGAATCAGAGCCAATGGTTATAGTGAACTTGGTTTTAAAAAAGGGGAAAATCTTTTTGACCAAAACTAGACTATAACCTGCTCAGTGCTCAATGATCCACAACGACACTTCGCTCCACATGCAAGGCTCAATACTTTAGGTGGTATGATTTTCGTTTATAATGCCTAATTTATAGTTTACTTTTGCATGGTGTGTTACTTACGGTATGCCTAGTTAGGGTAGTAGCCTGGTGTCTATTAGCCCTAATGTGCTCTCTTTGACATTCAACTGTTTACATAGAACTTTATGTGCTTACTCTCTTCTGTCATCCTTTTCGCACGCTTACGTCATCATTCTCACTTGTGTTTTCTGGATGTGAAAATCATGAGTGGACGCCTCAACTTGACTCAGGTTCAACTGACGGCCTTAATCAACGAACGAGTTGCTGAAGATTTAGCAGCCCAACCAGGAGGTAAAGCCTGCCATTTCGACTTATCCTAGGATGTTTAGATCCTACCTTCGTGACTCTCCGTAGTTCTTAACCTTACCCCTTTCTTTCTCACGCAACAGGTCAACCTACTCAGCTTCGAGCATGCACCTTCAAGACATTTATGGACTGCCGACCCAGTGCCTTCAGCGGCATAGAGGGAGCCATAGGTCTTCTTCACTGGTTTGAGAAGATCGAGTCCATGTTCGAGATGTGTAAATGCCCTGTTAACAATTGTGTGAAGTTTGCGACTGGAACACTCGAAGGTAGTGCACTCTCTTGGTGGAACGCACAAGTACAAATGCTAGGGTTGGCAGCTGCGAGCGCCACCACATGGAACGACTCCAAGGAGCTGATAAAGGAAGAATATTGTCATCGGGATTGTTGGGATTGAACCCTACCAGAGGAACAGTTGATTAAAGCCAAAACCGGATCAGAGCAGTGGATCCAAAATAAGCAGATGTTATGTTTATATTTCTCTCCCCTTGAAAGTGGTTTCAACATCTGATGACCTCCATCCACTGATCCTTTACATCAACTGCTGACTTACAACTACTGATCATGTTAAAGACTGATGAAGACTAAAGCCCTGTTGATCAATCTACTGCTATGGGTCAAGCACTACTGAAGATATCAAGTACTGCTGGAGTCACAACAGTGGAAGGATAAAGCAGTCGTTTAGTTCTTCTTATGTAATGTATTGTAATCAGTAGTTAGCATAGCAGTGTTTATATTAGATCAGTTCTTAGAGTTTGTTAGGAGGTTAGATGTCACTTTCATGGTGACGTCAGCAAAGATGCCACAGTGGTTTGTCCGTGCCTATAAATAGAACAGTACCATGTACTGTTCTATTAGCTTTTCATCACTTTTCTTCCTGTACAAACAAACACTATGAGCTCAGGCTGAGGGGAGTCTGTTACATGCATGCATTGTAATCGTAGTTGAAATAAATTCAATAATTCGGTTCTATGTGACAATGTGTGTGAAAAGCAATTCTCCTGTTTGATTGTGTGCAAAGTTTCTTTCCATTTATATTCCGCTGCATTACTTGTTCATCTTTCATTTTAATTCAAACGTAAAAGACAATTAATCCAAACTCAGATCCTAACAATTGGTATCAGAGCTCGGACAGTCAAATTTGATTTAACAATCATTTTGACATAAATAGTTCAGCTCACAATCGTTGATACTAATAGTTGTTCGTTTTGTTGAAAAACAGAGCAAGGTTTAATCACGTTCAAAGTTGATTAATCAGTGCCTATAAAATAACCAGGATGACGTCACAATCACAAGATTATAAGAATAACATTGGTTCACTTTTCAAACCACCCATGCTTAAACGTAATGAGTACAACATCTGGGAGAGAAGGATGGGTCACATCCTTGCTCAACAGAACACTGGATGTTGGAGATCTGTTGTTTTTGGGCCCCATGTTCCAATGGTGCCGAGTGCTGAGGATTCAAAGAAGTTCGAACCTAAAAAATATGAAAACTATACTGAAACTGATATTCAAAAGTTCGAACTGGATGCCAAAGCATTCAGCATCATTGCATCTGCATTACCCAATGAAATTTATGCCGGGCTGTTACATTGTAACAGTGCCAAGGAATTATGCGATGCACTTAAGGAACAATTTGGGGGAACTGAAGAAGTAATTGAAAATAACAGGGAAATTTTGAATCAGCAGTATGAAACCTTTTGTCACATTAAGGGTGAGTCATTGACTCAACAGTTTGAGCGATTCAGTTGTCTCATTAGTGAGCTAAGACTTGTTAAGGTTGAATTTCCTAAATCTACACAAAATAGCAGGTTCCTTAGATCACTACCTGAAAAATGGGATACAATTGCCTTTGTGACTTGAAATTCTGTTGAGTTCAAAGATCTAACACTGACCCAACTTCATGGTAGACTCCTGACCTATGAAAGGGAGTTAAACCGGAAAAAGAAGTTGCAAGAGTCTGGCAAAGTTACAGATGATTATTCATTTGGCAACACAGCTCTTCTGGGTCAAGAAGAGTCTGGCAGCGGTAAGGATCAGAGTTATGATCATTTTATTGACATAACTGCTGGAGGTAATTTCAACTCTGATCCTCACTCATCCAACTTTGCTTTCACAGCAAATGGAGAAAGCCAGAACTCTGATAATTTGTGCTTTGAACTTAATGATTTGCAGCACTTTGATCCCACTGACTTAGAAGAAATGGACATTTTGCATCAACTGGCATTGCTTAGTGTAAGAACAAGCAAATGCTATAAAAGAACAGGGAGAAAATTCCCAGGGTTACATGGGAATTTAAAAGTGGGGTTGGATAAGTCAAAAATCAAGTGCTATAAGTGCAATAGGCTAGGTCATTTTGCTAGGGAATGCAGAAGTCAACCACTGGTCCAATTATTACTCATCCCAGCTCAAACCCTAGACCACAACATCAAAGCACTGTGCACTATACCCAATATACCCCTGCAACCCATGTTAACACTGCACACTATGCTGCAACCCCTGTGCCTGTGCATTATGTTCAAACCACTGTTCCACAAATTCAGTATGTTCAAGCCCCTGTCCCTCAGGCACAAGTGCAACCTGTTGCACCTCAATAAGCTGCTCCAGCAGTGGTTCAACCAGATCAGCAAAGCTTTTTCACCCAAGGCTTTGTTGACTGGAGCAGTATGCCTGAAGAGCTTGGTGATGAAAATTTTGCACTCTATGCTTCTAATGATACTTTTAATGATGAATTTTGTCTGATGGCATTAGAGTCAATACCAGAAGGCGTAGAAGCTGAAGGAGAACATCTAAGTGCTGAAACAGTGGATGAAGTGGCTGAAGCAGTGGTTACTGCAGTTGCTGGTGAACTACTGCTGGAAGAAAATTCAGAAACCATGATTGAACCACTGTTTGACCCCTGGTCTAAAGAAGACAAAGAAGAAAAAGAAACGAAGAAGGAAGTTGAGAAAGAAGAGAGAGCTGATAAAGAAAGTAATCATCAATGTGATTGTGCCATGATGGTTGCTGCCAAGGTATCACATCAGGTTCTTGAAAATTTGCTAGCATTAAAGAGGTGAATGAAAACCTTAGGGATAAAGTTTTATCTGATGAAGTCAAATTTGAGAAGTCTTTAAAAGAACTTAAAAACAAGTTGGCTGAAAAGGATAAAGAAATCTACAGTCTTTAAGAAGAGCAAAGCATAACCAAGAACCAACTCCAAACAATGGTAGAAAAATACCAAGTTTGTAAAAAGGAGTTGGAGTCCACCCAAATCACTTGTGAAAGATGGGTGGAATCTTGCAAAGGTTATGAGGTCATACTTGAAAAACAGCTTGAAAGCAATGTAAAATTTGGTGTAGGATTTAGAAAATATGATGAAATTGAAAACACTGCTGCAAAACAAGGTGGTCCAGTTGAAATAACTCCAACAAACAAGAATGGCCAGGAAATCAAAATCACTGATAAAAATGGCGACAAAATCACACTTGAAAGACCATTGGGCTCTTCAACCTATGAAGAGATTGAAGAGTATCAATTTAAACCCAGATGGTCTGATGAGTGTGACATTCTTGAAAATTTTAAACCAATGGTCTTCACAACCACTGATGGTGTAAAAGCTCCAAAAGCAAAAGTCATTCCTCTCAAAGACATCCCAACAGCAGTTAAAAACTCTGTTGCAAAGGAGTCTGAAAAGAGAAAGAAGAGAGAAAAGATCAAAAACATGTTTTGTGATTTTTGTGAAAAAAAGAATCATCTAACAAAAGACTGTTTTCATCTAAAAGCATATGATCTGAACAAAACAAGTGAAATTGTCCCTGCTGAGAGCTGCACCATCTGTGGTAAATCAAACCACAAAACTCAAGAATGTGTGTATCTCAAATCATTTGATGTGAAAAAGAATGAGTACACTGTAAAAACATCCTTGAGTTCATCAAATTCATCTGTCAAGTTCACCAAGAACCAACCACTGTTTGTGCCAGTCCAAACAGCTGTTACAAAACAGTTGAACCAAACATCTGTCAAAAGAGATGTTCAGGTGACTGATGCACCCCCTGCCAATCAATACAGAAGAGGTAAGGGACAACCACCATACCAAAGGATCCCACATGTTTATGAGGCTTACAAAAAGCCCTCTAAACCAAGAGTGAACAGGCATCCTTTTGGTTATCAGCAGATCATTGGGCAAGACCCCCAACAGTGGTTAGAGAAAAACAGTCCCAAAATTGAACGAACCCCTGACCTAACCACTGCCCATCCATCTGAACTTAACCTAGACACTGCTGAGACCCCATCCAAAGCCATATTGGCTTTGGAGACCCTAATGAACTAATTCTTTACTACATGTGCAGGGAGCTTCTGCATGCTTAGATAGTCTTTGGTATGTAGATAGTGGAGGCTCTAGGCACATGACAGGATGTAGAGCCCTTCTTAAAGATTTCAAAATTCATGGAGGGGTGATATATCCTTTAGCAATAATGGTAAGGGAAGGTTCTGGGGTCTGATACTGTGCAGTCTAGTAAAGTTAAGTTTGAAAATGTCAATCTAATAGACAATCTAAAATTCAACCTCCTGGGTGTCTCTCAAATGAGTGATAAGGGTTATGGCTCTTTCTTCACAAAGGATTGTTGTAGGATTGTTGGACTAGAAATGGTTGAAAAGATTGAAGCAATAATAAAAAATGGAAAAACTCAACTTGTTGCTCAAAGAAGTGACAATGTTTATGTTGTTGATATGTCAAAAGAGAGCCCCAGGACTGATGCCTGTATGTTCTCAGTTGCCTCAAACAAAGAGACAGAATTATGGCACAGGAGATTGGGGCACACAAATCTCAAGACAATCACTGCTATTTCAAAACAGGGGTTAGTAAGAGGTTTACCTCAAAAACTGTTCACCTGTCCTGAGCATTGTGTTTCCTGCCTAAAAGGAAAACAACATAAAAGCTCATACAAATCAATTGAAGAGTTCAAAACAACCAAATGTTTGCAAATGCTTCATATGGATTTGTTTGGCCCAGTTAAAGTCATGAGTCTTAAGAAAAAGAGATATTGTTTGGTTATTGTTGATGACTTTTCTAGGTTTACATGGACTTACTTTTTACACTCAAAAGATGAGACTGCAGGCATTCTGAAAGACTTTGTGAAACAGGTTGAAAAGCAGTTTGACTTGCCAGTAAAAATCTTCAGAAGTGACAATGGCACAGAGTTCAGAAATAAGGAGTTAGATGATTTATGTGTGTCAAAAGGAATTGTAAGGCAGTACAGCATTCCTAGGACACCAGAACAAAATGGGGTTGTTGAGAGAAAGAACAGGACTTTGATTGAGGCTGCCATAACCATGCTTGCTGATTCAGGTTTGCCATTAACTTTTTGGGCAGAGGTAGTAAACTCTGCTTGCTATGTCCAAAACAGAGTTTTAATCAACCCCAGGCATCAAAAGACTGCCTATGAACTGCTGTATAAAATAAAACCATTGATTTCATATATCAAAGTTTTTGGCTGCCCATGCTTCATTTTAAACTTAAAAGATTCTATCTCAAAGTTTGCAGCCAAAATTGATTGTGGTTATCATCTGGGATACTCAACCACTGCTAAGGCCTACAAAATGTTTAACACAAGGACCAAAACAGTGGAAGAGACTTTGAATGTAAAGTTCAATGAACTTTCATCAATGAAAATCCCAGCTAATCCTGCAGAGTTATTTGATCTTGATAAATTTACTTTTGAAAATACTGCTGTCAAGACTAACAGTGCAGGCCCATCAGAGGTTTCATCATCAGACTACGGGTATGAAGTCATCATTCCTCAACAAAAGTCTGTCTCAATAGGAAGAGCAGCAGATGTTCAAAACAGCTATCAAAGCTCAACCACTACTACCTCAACAGTTGTTGACCAAAGTAGCCCATTAACCCCTGCTTCCACATCATCAAACACTGTTGATAGTCCTCCATCAGTGGATAAAAGTCAGCATTTTTCACACCAGTTCCACCTATTCCTCCACCTCCTTTTGAAACCACTGCTGGATCATCAAAGTCACCAGCAGTGGTTAGCTCAGATGATTCACATCTGCAGCCTTCCCCACTTAATGCCATTGTTCCATACCAAGGAGATCTTATCTTCTTGAAATCTCATCCACCTGACCAAATCATTGGCAACATCAGTGAAGGGGTGCTCACAAGAAGTCAATCCCAAAACATCTGTCTTTTTGCTGGTTTCCTATCTCTCCATCAGCCAGTCAAGTACCAAGAGGCACTGAAAGACAACAGCTGGGTAGAAGCCATGCATGAGGAGCTCTAACAGTTCAAAAGACAACAAGTATGGGAACATGTACCACTGCCAGAGGGTGTAAGTCCTATTGGCACAAAGTGGGTCTTCAAAAATAAAACTGATGAAAGGGGTATTGTTGTCAAGAATAAAGCTAGGCTTGTGGTTCAAGGGTTTAGACAAGAAGAGGGCATTGATTATGATGAAACATTTGCCCCTGTAGCAAGACTTGAAGCAACCACAAAATCAAGGTGTATCAAATGGACATTAAATGTGCATACCTCTATGGTAAGATCCAAGAAGAGGTTTATGTTTGTCAACCTCCAGGTTTTGAGGATCCATTTAATCCAAATCATGTCTACAAGCTAAATAAAGCTTTGTATGGCCTGAAACAAGCACCAAGGGCCTGGTATGAAACTCTTTCCACTTTCCTACTATCCATTGGTTTCACAAGAGGTAAAATAGACAAAACACTGTTTTTAAAATGGAGAGGAAAGGATTTAATGATTGTCCAGATTTATATGGATGACATCATTTTTGGAAGCACATGTAACAAAATGTGTGAAGAGTTTAGGCAACTCATGACAGCTGAGTTTGAAATGAGTGCAACGGGTGAACTCCAGTGCTTTCTTGGTCTCCAAGGAAGGCAACTGCAAAATGGCACTTTTATCCATCAAGGCAAATATGCCAAAGAACTTTTAAAGAAATTTGAGATGGATGATTGTAAGCCATGTAGTACACCCATTGCAACCAATAAAATTGTCATGTCTGATGAAAAGGATGATTTGGTTGATCAAACTCTATATAGAAGCATGATTGGGTCCTAATTATACCTAACTGCATCTAGGCCAGACATCATGTTTGCAACATGTGTTTGTGAAAGATCCCAATTAGCCCCTAGAAAGTCAAACTTAATTGCTGTAAAAAGGATATTCAGATACCTAAAAGGGGCTCCCACACTTGGTATCTGGTATCCAGCTGATGGAAATATCAAGTTTTCAGGTTTCTCAGACAGCGACTTTGCTGGATGTGACAAGACAAGGAAGTCCACTTCAGGAGGGTGCCAATTCCTAGGCAGTTGCTTAGTGTCTTGGCAAAGCAAAAAGCAAGCAGTTGTTTCCACATCCACTGCTGAGGCAGAGTATATAGCTGCTGCAAGCTGTACAGCCCAACTGCTTTGGCTTCAAAATCAATTGCTGGATTTTGGTATCATTGCCCTAAAGACACCCCTCATGTTGGACAATCAGGCAGCAGAAAATATCATCAAAAATCCAGTCTCCCATTCAACCACCAAGCACATAGATATCAGACATCACTTTGTGAGGGATTGCTATGAAAAAGGTTTGATTTCTCTGCACCATGTACCAACTAAGGATCAGCTGTCAGATGTGCTAACCAAAGCATTAGACACATCTACCTTTGAAAGCTTGATCTCTAGGATTGGCATGCTAAACATGGAATAACAAGCAAAATCTTGTTTTTCTATGAATAAAAGCATTAAAATGTTTTCAGAAAATCAAAAATCCATCCTTAAAAATAGCTAAAAATGAATTTTTCATTAAATCCTTAAAAGTCTTCTATAACCACTGATTTGTTCAAACATCTGTTCCACAAAAAGCTGTCCACTGCTGAAAGTCAACCCCTGTTCTCTCATTTCCTTGGTAAGCACTGTTGTTCAAAATTAGTGTTTTTATCCACTGGTATGCTATCCATTGATAGTTAAAATCACCCACTGCTTTCATTATTACCGTTACACCCACTGTTATTCCTTCATCAGTGGTTTCATAAAACAACTATCCTCCATTTTTTATCAGGGGTTGGCACGTGGACAGTACATAGCGGTCAGATCTTTTGTAACCACTGCCATGTCAGCATTCACTTTTTCCTCTATAAAACCCCTTTCAAAACCCCAAACAGGGTTTTACACTGTCGAATTGAATTCCAAAATTCCTTTCTCAAAGCAGTTTCCATCTTCTTCCTCTCAAATTCCTCTTCGTCTTCATCATTTTACAAACCACTCATGTCTTCTTCTCCAAAATCACCATCCTCGTCTTCTCAAAAAGACGTTGAAACGGACCCCAAACCCATTGAAATTCCATACAAAGCTCCTCACAACTATCTAGGTCTACTCACAAAACCCGTAACATCAATATCTACAATTCCATTATTGATACTATGTCAGCTTCAAAGTACAAAACTTTGTTAACTACTGATGCTCCGATCTTCCTGGCTACCCAGAGAGAATTTTGGAAAAATGTCACCCTTGAACTTCAAGGTAAAACAGCCATAGCCATCAATTCCTCGATAAAGGGTAAACCAGTCAAAATCACACCACAATCCATTTCAGAAGTATTCGAACTAGATTATCAGCAAGGTAAATCCTCTTTTCCCAAAATCGAGTATAAAACTGATTTTCTTGAGAGGGGGTATGCTGAGGAAATGAAAAAAGATACCTTACAAAAAGGTAGTTTTCCTCCTGCAACAAGATTTTTATTTCATACCCTCTTGATGTGTGTTTCAAATAAAACAACTGCTTTTAATGAAATACCATTAAAGATACAATACATGGGTTATGCTATTCTACAAAATGAAAATTTTAACTACTCCCAAGTGTTCTTTAATGATTTGGTTAAAAATGTTGATAAAAAACCATTCCTACTATTTCCAAGATTTCTAAGTTTTTACTTTCAAAAGAAATTTGGAAAGAAGGATGCTCATTTGCTTCAACAAGGTGAATCTTTTCAAATAAACAGTTTAACAGCTGAAACTTTTACAAGATTATCAACACCTTCCAAAACAAAAGCAGAGGTCCCTGAGCAGAATTTAGCAGCTACCACTGCTCCTCAGGTATCTGCTACTGAGCCCACTGCTCTGGGTGATCACAGCAGCAAAACAACTGCTGTGAAACCCACACCTAAAACCACCAGAAAGCCACGACAAAAGAAAACTCAAAAACCCCCCAAACCCAAATCAAAGGCAACTCTGTAGGATGAGATACCAGTGCAACTGCCAGTGACAGCACAAAAGTCACAAAAAACCATTGCTGCTACTTCCTCACAACAGATGGTAGAAATATCTCAACCCATGCCTCAAACTCCTCCTACTTCTTCTCAAAAAGAACAGGTTGTACACATAGGGACACCACAATATGATGCTCTGGAATCACTCGAATCCATCATCCACAGTCCAATGCCCGGGGCAAATTCGCTTTCTACACCCAACCTCACCTCCATAATTCCCCCACAAACAAAATTATTGTTGGATGCTCTTGATTTGAACTAGACACAAACCAGCCCTTCTCAATCACTTCATGAGAATATGCCTCAACAAGTGACTGGGTCTGATGTATCAATCATTGCTAACCCACCAACAAGACCTGAGGAGGTTACACCCCTTGAGTTACAAGTAACTTTTGGTGGTAGTTCAAGTTAAGCAGCCACTACAAGTGCTAAACCCACTGGTTTGCATTTGGACAGTGGTTTCATCAAGGAGACTTCCTTGAAGGCAATTTCTTCTCTGGGAACATTTGTGTATCCAGTTTTTACTGGTTCACTAAAAAGTGTTTCTCAATTTTGAGGAAGAGGTCCCCAGTACCAAGACAAAGGGGCATCAGTGGATGATTTCTGGGATACATTTCCTGAGTCAACCACTGTTACAACCACTGCTAGTGGGAAATCAGATGATCCTATTAGGTTGGGTGATGGTTTAATGTACCAAGAATTGACAGGAAGAATTGATAAACTAGATACAACTATTGCAGAAATTAAAGATATGTTGCAACAGTTGTTGAAAGCTCAAATGGTACCAACCACTGCTGCTCCAGCTCAAGCACCTGCACCTACTGAAAATGAGCTTTGGAATTTATTTCAACCACTGCTCCATCATCAAAGAGAATTAGCTGATCAGCAACATGAGATACAAGTTCAAAAGATCAGAAATCTCACGGAAGCAAGGTTTAAAAACACCCAAGCAGATATCAAGGTAATAAAAGCCCATTTACTGAGTACCATTGGCACTGCTCCTCCCACTATCATCTTTGTGGATGAACCTCCACCAGCTGATGCCAAAAAGGGGGAGAAAATAAATCAGTGGAAGAAAAGGGGTTATGAGGATGGCTTATATATTGCTCCAGACAATTCCAGCATGCTTGCAGACATACCCTTACCAGATGGTTCTAAAAAGATTGATGTTACCACAAATGCCATAGCTGATGCAAAAGCTGATGTTAAAAAGGATAAAGAAGCTAAGGATAAAGCCAGGTGAGAACAGGAGAAAAGAGCTTTTATGGTGATGAGTGAGCAGGGTACTTCTGAGCCTAAGGATGATGAAAATCCTGAGCCAAAAAGAAAGCAGCCCACAAGAAATGTGAGGCAACCCAACCCAAAACCACACCTTCCAGAAAAATAAAACATGCTTCCAAACCCACCAAAGGCTTCAAAAATCAATCTCCCAAACCAGCAGTTGTTAAGACTTCTGTTGTATCAACAGTTGTTGATACCTCAGTGGTTTCAACAACTGCTAGCCAAACAGCTGCCACCACTTCAACACACACCACAACCACTGCCTTACCACCACCACCAAAAATCACCTCACCACCAAAAACATCATCATCACCACCATCACCTCCTGCTAAAAAGCAGAAGACATCAGATGTTACAACATCTGTTGTAATGACAACAGTGGTTGAAACACCAGTTGTTTCAACAACTGTTAGTCAGCCCCTGTCACGGCCCCCGACCCGGTTTGACCCGTTTCAGGAGCCGCGGGACAGAAAATCCCGTGGTATTAATTTAAGTGAGTTTAACAGCGGAAGTTTTCTTCAGGATATTTTTAAAACTGAAATTTCCCGATTTATTTTATTTCACAACTCGGGATAAAACCCCGGTAATTTACAATCATAAGATTTCACGGAGAAATCTTTATTTTACAAAACATGTTTCTTTATTTATTATGAGCCACTTCTTTAAGCTTGTAGTGCTTCATGGCACTTTTCCTTGGATCACAACATATCACCTGAAACGTGTTTGAAAAATATTTTGTCAGCGGGAAATACTGGTGAATCATTTTTTTTACTAAAACGACACATTTGTTATAATTTATAGTATTAAGAGCGATTACAATGTTTCCTGATATCCAACCAACTACCCACGGTATTTTGTCACTCGACCCATTGGCCCTCTCATTGTCCAATGGTGTCTGTGACTATGGTCATATCACCCCTTGGCTGCCCCAATGGTGAAGATTATCAAGTAATGTATACAAAACCCCACATACCGGCTGTAATTTGGTGATTACAAAGACTTAATCCCAGTAATTATAACTTTGAAAATAAACATGCTTTTGAAATCAAATTTGATAAAAAGAGAATGACTCACATTGCAGTTTTAATTTGAGCAGAGCCTAGCCTACTGATTAGCCTTTTAACCTAATTTAAATAACAATGCACACAAACTAGGTTAGTAACTAATACAGCATTTACGATAACTCACGAGATTAAACCCTCACATCGAATGACAAAGTGCAATACTTAAACATCCATCGAATTAACGACGAATGACAAAGCATAACCCTAATGTGGGCAGCACTTAAACATCCATTGGATAGTTTAATGGATCGGACATTGAATCGTAGCAGCGATCGAGTTTTTACCCTGTTTTGCAGCAGCGATTTGTGATTCGTGTGTGTTTTATAGTAAACAGACTATAAATCAGTGTACTTAATGAAATTTTACGTCGTTTCACTGCCCAAAATCAAGTCCCAGACTCTACTATTTATACACGAAATTTGACCCCCCTCGCGTGACGCGAGGGGTACCCCCTGGGGCTTCGCGTGGCGCGAGGGGTCCTATCCTACCATAGGGTAGCCACGTCCCTAACTAGCCTTGCTGACTTGACGGATTCTTAAAATTCGATACTGACAACAAGTTATTTAGATAATCGTAACTAGGGTTTTACCCCCCCCCCCCCTGAGTTTTAGGGGCCCTGATCCTGATTCTGAGAGTTCTGAAAATTTTAGGGTTTGTGCAGAATCACTTAGGTGTCTTAATTAGGGTTTCCTATTGAACTAAATATAATAATAAATAATAGTTTTGGTGAGAGTTGTTACATTCTCCCTACCTTAATAAAAATCTCGTCCTTGAGATTTACTGGAATAAGTGAGGATACTTTCGCTTCATTTCTGATTCCAGCTCCCAAGTGTATTCAGGTCCTCTCTTTGAATCCCACTTGACTTTGACAAGTACTAACCGTTTGTGTTTGAGAAATTTCACCTTTCTATCTTCGATTTGAAGAGGTTTCTCAACAAATTTTAACTTTTCGTTTACCTCTATATCTTGGAGAGGTACTACCAAAGATTCGTCTGATAGACATTTCTTGAGATTGGATACATGAAATACATCATGTACTCCGGCTAGTTCCTCTGGTAATTGTAAACGATAAGCAACTGGTCCTATACGTTGGATCACTGAGAATGGTCCTACGTATCTGGGACTTAGCTTTCCTTTCTTACCAAATCGAACTACTCCTTTCCAAGGAGAAACTTTTAATAGTACTTTGTCTCCAACTTGGAATTCAAGTGGCTTGAGTCGATTATCTGCATAACTCTTTTGACGATCTCGAGTCGTCTTCAGTCTTTCCTTGATTTGTGTAATCTTGTCGGTAGTCTCCTGCACTATCTCCGGACCTGATAATTGACTCTCTCCTATTTCTGCCCAACAAACTGGAGTTCTGCACTTTCTTCCGTACAGTGCCTCGAATGGGGCAGTTTCAATGCTTGAATGATAACTATTGTTATAGGAGAATTCAATTAATGGTAAGTGATCATCCCAGTTTCCACCAAAATCTATCACACATGCTCGGAGCATGTCTTCTAGAGTTTGTATCGTCCTTTCACTTTGCCCGTCTGTTTGAGGATGATATGCAGTGCTCAAGTTTAGTTTAGTTCCCATGGCTTCTTGGAAACTTGTCCAAAAGAGAGAGGTGAAACGACTATCGCTATCTGATACAATGGAGAGTGGAACTCCATGTAAGGATACAACTTCATCTACATATAACTTTGCCAATCTTTCCATGCTAAAAGTTTCTTTCATAGGTAGAAAATGAGCTGATTTGGTTAATCGATCCACAATTACCCAAATTGCATCATTACTTTTTCTGGTTTTGGGTAACTTAGTAACAAAATCCATTGTTATGAGTTCTCATTTCCATACAGGCGTTTCTAATTGTTGAAGTAGACCTGACAGTTTCTGGTGTTCTGCTTTAACTTGCGAACAAGTAAGACACTTAGAAACATATCTAGCTATGTCCTTTTTCATTCCTATCCACCAGAAATTATTTCTTAAATCTTGGTACATTTTATTGTTTCCTGGATGAATTGTATACCTTGATTTATGGGCTTCTTCTAATATCTTATGCCTTAAATCTCCTTGTTTAGGTACCCAAATTCTTCTTTGGTGGAATCTCCAAATTCCATCAGATCCTTGTTCTAATTCTTTTATTCTTCCTTTCATTCCTTCAGCATCATCCTTGATTGTTGTTTCTTGAAAATGCTTCAGTTGTTGCATTAAATCTAACTGTAGATTTAATCTAAGAGCATGGACCCGTCGTTGTTTCTCATGGTATTTACGACTTAAGGCATCTGCAACTACATTTGCCTTTCCTTCGTGATATTGAATATCACAGTCATAATCACTTAAGATTTCCATCTATCTCCTTTGCCTCATGTTTAACTCTTTTTGTCCAAATATATATCTTAAACTTTTATGATCTGTATAGACAGTAAATTTACTTCTGTACAGATAATGTCTCCAAATCTTAAGGGCAAAAATTATGGCTCCTAATTCTAAATCATGAGTCGTATAGTTTTCTTCGTGCTTTTTCAATTGCCTTGAAGCATATGCAATTACCTTCTTGCGTTGCATAAGCACACATCCTAATCCTAATTTTGAAGCATCACAATATACTTCAAAATCTTCATTCCCTTCTGGTAAAGCTAGGATTGGAGCATTGGTTAATTTCTGTTTCAAGATCCTAAAGGCTTCTTCTTGTTTTGGTCCCCATTCAAACTTAATGGCTTTACAGGTTAGCTTAGTTAATGGTACAGCTATCTTGGAAAAATCCTTAATAAACCGTCTATAATATCCGGCTAAACCTATAAAACTGCTAATTTCCATTGCGGATTGCGGAACCTTCCATTTGGTAATTGCCTCTATCTTAGCAGGATCTACGTGAATACCTTCGTGATTCACCACATGTCCTAAGAATTGCACTTCTTGTAGCCAAAATTCACACTTCGAGAATTTGGAATAAAGCTTTTCTTTTCTTAACAAAGTTAAGAGTGCATGTAAGTGCTCACAACGTTCTGTCTGACTTTTGGAATAAATAAGTATATCGTCAATAAAAACAATTACAAATTTATCCAAATACGGTTTACAGATTCTATTCATCATGTCCATGAATGCAGCAGGTGCATTTGTTAATACGAATGGCATGACTGTAAACTCGTAATGACCATACCTAGTTCTGAAAGCAGTTTTAGGTATGTCTTCTTCTTGTACCTTTAATTGATGATATCCGGAACGTAAGTCAATCTTAGAGAAATATCTAGCTCCCTGGAGTTGATCGAAAAGATCATCAATCCTAGGTAATGGGTATCGATTCTTAATTGTAACCTTATTCAATTCTCTATAATCGATACACATTCGCATCGAACCATCCTTCTTCTTTACAAACAACACTGGGGCTCCCCACAGGGATGAACTAGGTTGTATGAAACCTTTACTTAGTAATTCATCTAATTGCTTTTTCAGTTCTAACATTTCAGTAGGAGCTAACCGATAAGGTGCCTTGGCTATCGGTGTAGTTCCAGGAATTAGGTGAATCCTAAATTCTACCTCCCTATCTGGTGGTAATCCTGGTCATTCTTCTGGGAATACATCTGGGTATTCTGAGACTACAGGAATTTCCTTAAGTTCTTTACCCTTAGTACTAATGATTACTGAAATCATATATACTATTCCTTGTTTTCGTTCATAACTAGCAGCTTTCATTACTGATATGAACTTCATGGGTTTACGTGGTTTATCTCCTGTAATCGCTATTACTTCTCCGGTTGGTGCCTGAATTTCTATAGAGTTCTGATCACAAAGGACTCGAGCATGGTTGGCTACTAACCAATCCATTCCTAACACAACATCGAATTCGGCTAATTTCATAGGTAACAGGTTTGCAGTGAATTTATGACCTAAAAGTTCTATATTTCCTTCCCGCAAAACCTTATCTATTTTAATAGAATTCCCATCTGCCGTTTCGACTGTAAAAATTTGCCTAATGTTGGTTAAAGGTAAATTAAGAGCTTGGCAGAATAAAGTATTTATAAAACTTTGGTTTGCACCAGAGTCAAATAATATTTTTGCGTACACATTGTGAATTAGGAACGTACCAGCTATCACATCTGGAATGAGTTCTGCTTCTTGAGTGGTCAGCTGGAATGCTCTGACATTCTTCTTAGTAGCTCCGTCGGTCGCCTTGGTTTTGTTGTCTGCTGGTTTAGCCAACTTAGGACATTCTGTTTTAAAATGCCCATTTTCTCCACAGTTAAAGCAGGTTATGGTTTTCCTTCTGCAGTTTTCTTCACGATGTCCTATAGTTTTGCAAAAGTTGCATGTTACATTACATCTTCCATAATGTTTTCTTTTACAATTCCTGCAGAAAGGTGGATTTGAGGATTGCCCTATTCCTCTTTTCTTGAAGTTATTACTATTACCCACTCGAAATCCTTGGGTAATTTTCTGAGCCAGTTCCTTCTTCCTGGTTTCATCTCTTGTGCGCACTAGTTCGTCGGTTAAGGTATTAGCTAATTCTACCGCATCGTCAATAGTACGAGGTCTCGTAGCTTTAACGATGTTACGGATTTCGCCAATCAGTCCCCAAATATAGCGAGAAATGAGTACCGGTTCTGGCGAAGCCAGTGTTGGTACCACTCTAGCATATTCAAAGAATGTCGAAGTATAACCGCGACAATCTACACCCATCATGCGATGATTTAGGAATTTATTTGCCATTTGATCTTTTTCATATTCGGGACAGAATTTTCTTTCTACAAGACTCTTAAATTCTTCCCAGTTCATGGCATAAGCCATATTCCTTCCTTTGGCTTGAAGTACCGTATTCCACCATTCTAGTGCCCCTTCTTTGAAAAGATTTGACGCGTACATAACTTTGTCGTTTTCAGCACATTTACTTATTATAATCACTGCCTCGGTTTTCTCGAACCAACGCAGTGCCACAGTCGCCCCTTCATTGCCTGCAAATTCAGTGGGTTTACAAGCAAGGAATTCTTTGTAAGTGTAACCAGGCGTTGCGGCTTTCATTTTCTTAGGGAGCGGAGCTTGCCGTGGTTCCTGATTAGTATGATTACCGCCTCCATTTACGCTATTACTGAAGTTATCTTCAGAAATACATTTACTAGGAATGATTTGTTGAGGTTCAACAGGTTTCTGGACAGCAGCAACTATTGCTGGAATAGCATTGGCTATCCCTTGAGCAACGATATTTTCTATATCTTGCCTAGTCATATATTGATCCCCTGGTTGTTGTTCAGATTGGTTAACCTCATTTACTGGTTCATTATTAGCGTTTTCCATCTGATAATTAATATATATAATTTATTAGTATCTGATAATTAACAATTATACACAAAACAATCATACAATTTTCACAATACACATATAGTCAAAATTATCGATTTCTCGATTCCATTTTATATATTTTATAATATGCATCACTACACACCAATATCTTACAAGTTTTATTTGTAGTTATTTTACATAGTTATATTTTGTTATTTATTATACAACCACAGTTTCACCACCCACTATCTCTCGTCATTTGCTATTCTAGTAACGATGTCCCCCAATCTCTCGGATCCTATTCCCAGCATCCATCAACTCTTCACCAAAATGGCGGAGTTCAGCCATATTCTCATTAATCATTGGTGGATTTGGTAAAGGTTCTGGATCGAATTGAAGGAAAAACGTATAGGGACTGTTGATAAGGTTTTGGAATTGCCAATCATTAGTCCACCACTCATCCATTCCTAAAGGCTGGGTGTGGATTATTGGTTCTGGGATTGCTGGTTCCAGATTTATAGGGAGTTGATTTTCGATAGGATTAGAGTAACAATTATTATTATTGACAGGCCTGACTATATCACAGCTTGCCAATGCACGATCCAATTCATCTTGAAAAGGTAATTCATTAATCTGTCTAGAGCTTTCCCCAACTTCCCTCTGAGTTTGCCTAGAACCTTCTCCATACTCCTTTTCCATCTGCCTAGAATATTCCCCAAACTATATTTCCATTTGTCTAGAACTTTCTTCAAACCCCATTTCTAGTGGCCTAGAACTTTCACTAACTTCAATTCCCTTCCCTTTATCTAAGGGATTTTCTATTTTAGGAAGTCTCTTAGCTGGCTTTTTCCTACGTACACGCCTCCCCCATACGAATCTTTTTCTTTTCTTAGGTTTTGGCTTTTCCAGAGGTGGAGCGTTGAATTCCATAGGTTCTTCTATGTCTGGTATATACCTATTGAAATCCCTGGAAACCTCTATTTTTACTGGATAGAGATTTAGGTCTTGAAGGGCTTCAGACAATTCGTTCATGCTGTTTAGCATATATGCAAAATACACAAAATGCTAAGTTAAAATTTATAACAAAATTTTATGAATAACCTTTAAATCTTATTGCATACCCGGTGACTAATTTAATACAAAGGAAAATTGACAATTAAACATACTAGGTTTTATTATGGTTTTATTTATTTACTAGATAATATTTCTGGCGTGTACGTGATAAGGTTGCTAATACGGAGTCCTGGTATTTTAAAGATTAGCATTTACTGCTACAGTAGCTAGCATATAAAGATCCGCCCATTTTTCATCTAACTTGTCTTCCCATGGTGATTTACTGATAATTTCCTGGGTTTCCTTTTTAATTTTCTTTTCTCGGGCTTTCTTTATTTTCTCCTGACTTTTCCTAAGAATCAAACTTCATTTATCAGGAGAAAGTGGTTCCTCGTATTGGGCTTTTCGAACAAATATTCCTTCTTCAGGAATTGCAGGGAGTTTTGAGGATTTGGTTTGGGATGAACTTCCCTTCTCGGTGGAAGACCTATCTAATTTAAGAAAGATATTTGATAGCTTTTGTTTACCCATACTGTACACAAATATTCAAATAATAAAACACATAATCACAAAATAATAATTAGAAAAATTAAGTATTTTCTAAATACTTAATAGGCTTAAATCAGTGGCTCTGATACCACCTTTTTCTGTCACGGCCCCCGACCCGATTTGACCCGTTTCAGGAGCCGCGGGACAGAAAATCCCGTGGTATTAATTTAAGTGAGTTTAACAGCGGAAGTTTTCTTCAGGATCTTTTTAAAACTGAAATTTCCTGATTTATTTTATTTCACAACTCGGGATAAAACCCCGGTAATTTACAATCATAAGATTTCACGGAGAAATCTTTATTTTACAAAACATGTTTCTTTATTTATTATGAGCCACTTCTTTAAGCTTGTAGTGCTTCACGGCACTTTTCCTTGGATCACAACAGATCACCTGAAACATGTTTGAAAAATATTTTGTCAGCGGGAAATACTGGTGAATCATTCTTTTTACTAAAACGACACATTTGTTATAATTTACAGTATTAAGAGCGATTACAATGTTTCCTGATATCCAACCAACTACCCACGGTATTTTGTCACTCGACCCATTGGCCCTCTCATTGTCCAATGGTGTCTGTGACTATGGTCATATCACCCCTTGGCTGCCCCAATGGTGAAGATTATCAAGTAATGTATACAAAACCCCACATACCGGCTGTAATTTGGTGATTACAAAGACTTAATCCCTGTAATTATAACTTTGAAAATAAACATGCTTTTGAAATCAAATTTGATAAAAAGAGAATGACTCACATTGCAGTTTTAATTTGAGCAGAGCCTAGCCTACTGATTAGCCTTTTAACCTAATTTAAATAACAATGCACACAAACTAGGTTAGTAACTAATACAGCATTTACGATAACTCACGAGATTAAACCCTCACATCGAATGACAAAGTGCAATACTTAAACATCCATCAAATTAACGACGAATAACAAAGTATAACCCTAATGTGGGCAGCACTTAAACATCCATTGGATAGTTTAATCGATCGGACATTGAATCGTAGCAGCGATCGAGTTATTACCCTGTTTTGCGGCAGCGATTTGTGATTCGTGTGTGTTTTATAGTAAACAGACTATAACTCAGTGTACGTAACGAAATTTTACGTCGTTTCAGTGCCCAAAATCAAGTCCCAGACTCTACTTATTTATACACGAAATTTGACCCCCCTCGCGTGACGCGAGGGGTACCCCCTGGGGCTTCGCGTGGCGCGAGGGGTCCTATCCTACCATAGGGTAGCCACGTCCCTAACTAGCCTTACTAACTTCACGGATTCTTAAAATTCGATACTGACAACAAGTTATTTAGATAATCGTAACTAGGGTTTTACCCCCCCCCCCCCCTGAGTTTTAGGGGCCCTGATCCTGATTCTGAGAGTTCTGAAAATTTTAGGGTTTGTGCAGAATCACTTGGGTGTCTTAATTAGGGTTTCCTATTGAACTAAATATAATAATAAATAATAGTTTTGGTGAGAGTTGTTACAGCCCCCTTCCACTTCAATAACCACCACTCAAATCACCACCACTGAATCAACCAAAACATCATCAGCCTCTCCTCAACCAAAAAGGAGAAGGTTAATTCTGAAAGATGATGATTCTTCACCACCACCAACATCTTCACAACCTTTGTCACTTGTCAATATTCCAAACCCTGTTCCTCTCTCTTCAGCCCAAGTTCAACAACCAATCACTGCTATCACTTCTGCAGGTGTCCAATATCCTCTAGAACTTATAGCAGTCAGAGAAGAGATCAAATCCTTCTACTTTGAGGATGATCCGGCTAAAAGGAGTTTGCCATCAGTTGAAGGATATCCTAGGCCTAACAACATTGAAGAATACTTGAAAGTTAAGGCTCAACAAGCAGAGGATATCTCTAAAAGAAACTCACAAGGAAAATCTGACAAAGAAATTCAAAGGCATTATCAATTTCTGCTCACACAAGTCAGATCTTTGGAGCAGTTTGCAAAGAATGTATGTCAACAAATATCTGAAAGAGCAGATGAATCCTTGAGAAAAGACTACATTGAAAATATCATGGCTTATAAGAAATACAAGGGAGAAAAATACATGTATAAAGAATGGACCATTCCTGAGCTTGAAAGTGAAGCAGCCAGGATCCAAGACATGATCAAAAACAAGGTTAAGCATACTCCTCCTGATTGGGCAAAATACAAGAAAAATGTACCTGATAAGGTACTGGAGCTGAAGAGAATGAAAGAGGAATTAATCACTACTGATTTTGGGTCAAGAAACCAAGTGATGAGGTGGAAAGAAGACAAAGTCAGGGCCACTTACAAAAAGTTGGAGGAACTAAGGAAGAAAAATCCAAAGATTCCACAAAAACCTGACTATCCTGAAGCAGAGGTTTCAACAAGACCACCAAAGCTGCAAGTCAGGAAAGCCACTGCTCCCCCTGGTGCTTTCATTTATCAAAGAAGAAGACAAAAAGAGATGGAAGCAGAAACACCAGAAGATGTAGCTGCTAGTGATGATATTATAAAATCAGTCATTAAGCAGACGATGGCTGAAAATGCTGAACTTGCTCAAACTCAAAGCACTGCTCAGTCAGTCATCAACAGGCCACCTTCACCAAACTCATCATCTAATAAAAATCTCCCAAGAAACCCAATGGACTCAAAAGTACTAAAGTGGAAAACTGACAAACAGACCCATGTACCGACTGTGATCAAGTCCAGTGGAGAAGTGAAGAAAATATCAAGGGAACAAGCACTAGGCCTAAGTGTTGAAGATCTGCAGGATCTCCTTGATCTTCCACTTTACAGGGATGAAGATGATACAGACGCCTTAGACTTTGAGTTGCAACTTAAAGGTCAGATAAGGGAACTGCTGATGAGGCAATAAAGTTCCACAATAATGAAGGGTTTTGGCATCATCTGTTCCAGGGGGGAGATTGTTGGCATTGAACCCTACCAGAGGAACAGTTGATTAAAGCCAAAACTGGATCAGAGTAGTGGATCCAAAATAAGCATATGTTATGTTTATATTTCTCTCCTCTTGAAAGTGGTTTCAACATCTGATAACCTCCATCCACTGATCCTTTACATCAACTGCTGACTTACAACTGCTGATCATGTTAAAGACTGATGATGACTAAAGCCCTGTTGATCAATCTACTGTTATGGGTCAAGCACTGCTGAAGATATCAAGTACTGCTGGAGTCACAACAGTGGAAGGATAAAGCCATAGTTTAGTTCTTCTTATGTAATGTATTGTAATCAGTAGTTAGCATAGCAGTGTTTATATTAGATCAGTTGTTAGAGTTTGTTAGGAGGTTAGATGTCACTTTCATGGTGACGTCAGCAAAGATGCCACAGTGGTTTGTCTGTGCCTATAAATAGAACAGTACCCTGTACTGTTCTATTAGCTCTTCATCACTCTTCTTCCTGTACGAACAAACACTGTGAGCTCAGGCTGAGGGGGAGTCTGTTACATGCATGCATTGTAATCGTAGTTGAAATAAATTCAATCATTCAGTTCTATGTGAAAATGTGTGTGAAAAGCAATTCTCCTGTTTGATTGTGTGCAAAGTTTGTTTCCATTTATATTCCGCTGCATTACTTGTTCATCTTTCATTTTAATTCAAACGTAAAACACAATCAATCCAAACTCAGATCCTAACAGGGATGATATTCACAAGCTTGAGGTGGAGTTCTACAACCTCAAGATGTAGGGTCTGAGATTGAAGCTTACATGAAAAGATCGAATGATTTGGCCGCTTTGTGTCCCAACATGGCGAATCCTGCTTACAAGCGCATTGAGCTCTACATCAAGGGTTTAGAACCAGATATTCAAAGCATGGTAACTGCAGCGAACCTCCCTACGACCCAGCAGATTATACGACTATCGCACCGTCTCACTGATCAGGCAGTCGAGCAGAAAAGGCTGCCAAAGCGGGTTCGTGCTACCACTGATGCTCCCAGTGACAATAAACGTAAGTGGGATGGAAACCCTAGCAAGGGTTCGAGCTCTACACAGCCTCAGTTTCAGCAGTGAAAGACCGATGACTACAAGAGCCCCAATCAGCAGTCTGCTACCAGTCAAAGTCAGGGTGGGTACTGAGGAAATCACCCCAAGTGCAACCGTTGTAACTTGCACCACAGCGGGCCGTGCAAAAAGGGTCACTATCGAAGATTTAACAAGCCAAGCCATGCAGCAAAGGATTGCATGAGTGCATATCCCGCAAATCAAAATCGACAGCAACAGCAACAAGCCCCATAGAACCAACAGCAGCAGCAGCAACAGCAGGGGGTGTCACCAGTGTGGAGCCGAAGTCCACTTTAAAAGAAACTGCCCTCAGCAGAATCAGAACCACAACAACAACAACAACCAGGGCAACAGGAACAACAACGATGACAATGGTGCCAAAGGGCGTGTGTTTGTGATTGTCAAGGTGAAGCAAGGAACGATCCCAATGTTGTGACGGGTAAGTTTCTACTGGACGACTACTTTGTTTCTGTTTTATTTGACTCGGGAACTGATACTAGTTATATGTCCTTAAGGGTTAGTCAGATGCTCAAGCGTACCCCAATCCTTTTGAACTCCAAGCATGTTGTAGAACTAGCGAACGGTAAAAACGTTGAGGCCACACACATTGTCAAGGGTTGTAAACTCGCTTTAGCTGGTCAGGCCTTCTCTATCGATCTTATCCCCATCGTTCTTGGTAGTTTTGACATTATCATTGGGATGGACTGGTTATCCCAACATCAAGCGAAAATACTCTGCAAGGAGAAGATTGTCCGCATCCCTCGCCCTAATGGTGAACCTCTCACCATTCGTGGTGACAAGAGCAGTGCTGTTGTGAGCATCATCTCGTTCCTTAAGCCCCAGAAGTGTTTGTGAAAGGGCCACACTGCCATTCTAGCTCTTTTTACCGACACCTCAGCTAAGGAGAAGAAGATTAAAGACATTCCGATCGTCGAGACTTTCCTGAGGTATTTCCAGAGGAATTACCTGGTGTTCCGCCTCATCACCAAGTCGAGTTTCAAATCGAGCTAGCTCCTGGAGCAGCGCCTATAGCTCATGCACCTTATCGTTTAGCCCCAGCTGAATTGGAAGAATTGTCCTCGCAATTACAGGAACTTTTGGAACAGGGTTTTATTCGTCCTAGCTCTTCTCCCTGGGGAGCCCCAGTTGTGTTTATCAAGAAGAAAGACGGTACCTTCCGTATGTGCATAGACTACCGTGAACTCAACAAGGTGACTGTGAAGAATCGTTATCCTTTTCCTCGCATCGACGACCTGTTCGACCAGTTGCAAGGGTCGAGCTTCTATTCTAAGATTGATCTATGATCGGGCTATCATCAGTTGAGAGTCCGAGACAAAGACATCTCCAAAAAAACATTCAGGACTCGTTATGGACACTACGAGTTTCTGGTTATGCCTTTCGGGTTGACAAATGCACCTGCGGTTTTCATAGACCTCATGAACCGAGTGTGCAAACCATACTTGGATAAGTTCGTTATAGTTTTCATCGATGACATCCTGATTTATTCTAAGAGTCAGGAGGAACACGAGCAACATCTGCATCCTATTCTTGAACTTCTTCGAACAGAACAACTTTACACTAAGTTTTCGAAATGCGACTTTTGGCTTCGTGAAGTCCATTTCCTAGGCCACGTAGTCAATGAAGATGGGATTCACATCGATCCATCCAAGATTGACTCGATTAAGAACTGTCCTGCACCTCGAACTCCAACTGAAGTCCGTCCTTTCTTGGGTTTGGCAGGCTACTACCGAAGGTTTATCAAGGATTTCTCGAAGATCGCGCAGCCTCTTACTATTCTAACTCAGAAGGGTGTCACCGACAGGTGGGGTGATGCTCATGATTCCGCGTTTCAGTAGTTGAAGGTGAAGCTCTGTAGTGCACCCATTCTTTCATTACCAGAAGGAACATATGATTTCGTTGCTTATTGTGACGCGTCTATCTAAGGACTTGGGTGTGTGTTGATGCAACGTGAGAAAGTCATTGCTTACGCATCACGCCAACTCAAGGTTCACGAAAAGAACTACACTACCCACAATTTGGAGTTGGGAGCAGTAGTGTTTGCACTCAGGATATAGAGACATTACTTGTACGGTACCAAGTGCACCATCTACACCGATCACAAGAGTCTCAGCATATCTTCGATCAGACGGAGTTGAACATGCGACAGCGTCGATGGGTCAAACTCCTTAACGACTACGAGTGCGCGATCAAGTATCATCCAGGCAAGCCCAAAGTTGTGGCTGATGCCCTCAGTCGGAAGGAAACCAAACCTAAGCGTGTACGTGCATTACAGCTTACTATCCACTCTAGTCTTCTTACCCAAATCCGTGACACTAAGGTTGAAGCATTGAAGGAAGAGAACCTCAAAGCTGAGTCCCTGCAAGGCATGGAAAAGCGACTTGAACTCAAGGAAGACGGCACTTACTATTTCATGGAGCGTATATGGGTTCCATTTTATGGGAACCTACGAGAGCTTGTGATGAACGAAGCACACAAGTCTCGTTACTCGATGCATCCTGGTTCTGACAAGATGTACCAGGATCTCAAAACTCTATACTGGTGCCCCCACATGAAAGTTAACACAGCGACCTATGTTAGTAAATGCTTGACCTGTGCAAGGGTTAAGATTGAATACCAGAAGCCATCGGGACTATTACAACAACCCAAGATCCCAACATGGAAATGGGAGCAAATTTCCATGGATTTTGTTACTGGCTTACCTAGATCTCAGTGAGGAAACAACACCATATAGGTGATCGTGGATCGACTGACCAAGTCTGCACACTTTCTGGCAATTAAGGAAACTGACAAGTTCTCTACACTCACAGACATCTACTTGAAGGAAATAGTTGTTAGGCACGGAGTGCCAACCTCCATCATTTCTGATCATGACCCACTTTTTGCATCTGATTTGTGGCAGGCGATGCATAAATCCTTTGGCTCACGTCTAGACATGAGCACAGCTTATCACCCGCAAACGGATGGGCAGACTGAACGCACCATCCAGACTCTTGAAGACATGCTTCAAGCATGTGCTATTGACTTTGGTAACGGCTGGGAAAGACATCTGCCTTTGGTGGAGTTTTCATACAACAATAGTTACCAAACCAACATTAAGGCTGCTCTGTTTGAGGCTTTGTACAGACGGAAATGCCGATCACCTCTATGCTGGGCAGAAGTTGGCGACAGCCAAAATCAATGGCCCAGAACTCGTTCTCGACACAACGGAAAAGATTGCCCAAATCTGACAACGAATGGCGGCAGCTCGTGACCGTCAGAAAAGCTACGCTGATAAGCGTAGGAAACATCTCGAGTTCCAGGTTGGGGATCGAGTACTACTTAAAGTCTCACCTTGGAAAGGTGTGGTTCGCTTTGGCAAACGGGGCAAACTTAATCCGCGTTATGTCGAACCCTTCGAAATCACTGAGAAAATCGGCAAGGTGGCGTATGGACTTAATTTGCCCGAGGAACTCAGTGGTGTTCACAACGTCTTTAACGTGTCGAATCTGAACAGGTGTCTGTCAAATGAGACCCTCATTGTTCTCAAATGTAGCAAGATAACTATTGTTTGAGTTCGTTGGAACTCCCGTCGTGGCCTAGAGTTTACCTGGGAAGGAGAAGACCAAATGAAACGCAAGTATCCCCAGTTTTTTAAGAAAGATGAGTCCAATACTGAAGCTACTACGGAATTTCAGGACGAAATTCCAAACCAACGGGGGGATGATGTGATACCCCAGGAAAACACACAACACAACTAGCTTCCTGAGTGACTACGTGCTAAATTTCGGGACGAAATTTCTTTCAACTTGGGGATGATGTGACAACTCGCACTTTCAAGAGTCTTTTACTAGTTCTTTCCTGCTTTGTGTTAAGTTGTATACGTGTTAGTATGAATGAATTGGATTGAATGCTTAAATGTGTGAATTGTTGTTAAATATAATGTGTTAATTGTTTTATAAGGTTCTATTCGCACAACGCCCTTCGGGTCGCACACTCACCCACAACCGCACACTCCTCTAATTCTTGTGTTAACTTGTTCTCGGCCCAATCCATTCGAACCCAAAAATGGGTCCGGTCCGTTCCCCTTGTGCGCATACAACACAAGGATTGGTGTGTAATCCTCATAATTTAGCAAAACACAAAAACACACAAACCCTAGACTCTCCTCCCCTCTCTCTCACTCGACGGCAGCGTCCCTTCGTTCGAAGCCTTGCATCTCGATCAAACCAACTCATTCTACATTCCGGTTAGTGTCTCATTATTGTTAGCTTGTTTGATACGTGATACTTGATATTGTGATTGTTATAATATTGGATGATGACTTGATGAATTGATGCATGAGCAATGTGTTCGAATGATTCTTGCATGATGTGTGTATATATGATTATATTATTATATGATAACATACGAAACATAGGGGTTACATGTTATATTGTGTGTTGTAAACGTATTGATGATGTTCGAATGTTGATGTTTACGAATTTGGTCGAATGATTTCATGATAGTTTATGGTTTTGTATGCAATATAGTAGATGGGTTGTTTGGGATGTCGAAACAGTTTTGTTGTTAAGTTTTGATTAAGATTTGATTGATGATTAGGATGTTAGGGATGTTGATTGGTCGATGTTCATGATGAGATGATGATTAGGGTTTTATGAATGTATATGATTGTTGCTAAAAGTTGTTGATTGATCTGATTGAGATATGCCATAATTTGCTAACTGTTGTTACGGAGATATTGGGCGACAAAAAAGGAAATCAGTTACATCTTCCGGGTCTCGACAGAGGTTGCGAGTCGGAATCCCTTGGTTTCGACTCGAGACCACACCTTCACAAAAACAAGAGAACTCGAGACCATGGTTGCGGGTCCAGTTTCGAATCGAGACCTCATGGTCTCGACTTGCATTGCATGACTCGAAACCCCCCCCCCCTTAATCTCGACTCAAGACCCTCTGGACTACAACTCGAGACCGCATGATCTTGACTCGAGATCTCTAGTTGCGACTCGAGACCTCATAGTCTCGACACTTAACTTAACTGCTGTACTAAATTGGAACTCGCACACTGTCAACATGCCCATAAACTTGGGCCACACACTTTGGCTTTAAACGTGCACTTATATGTTACAGTTAAGTGCCATGCGATATGTGTTATTTCATTAACCTTGCTTATGTGCAACGTGTTAAAATACGTGTAGAACTACGTGTTTACTACTTGAATATGAACCTGACTTATATGGTAACCATAATAGGTCATGGTTGACCACATTAGCTCAAGTGACCTTTATCTGCTGAGCTAACCTAATGTGAGTTCACACTTTTCTTAAAAGCATGTAATTCCCGGTGGTTTGGGAATGGGTCAAACAACAACTATCCCCCTTGGGTGGGATGTAACCTGCGTATTCTCCTTGGCTAGAATACGTACAACCCGTCCTCCTGCTGAAGGACGACAACCGTTATAATACATGTCTTAAGCATACTAGGCAACAACTCTATCTGAAGGTCCCCCCTCATTTTTATACCGACTTAATCGCCGGGCCAATAGCAAACGGGCTATTAGTTAAATAGCGCTATTAGGTTTGACAAGCCTCACATCATGCCGTAGAGGACGGGCGTGGACTAATATACCTGGGCACTTAGTCAATGATGATAGACATTGACTCGGGACACTTAACATAACTACAGCCAGTAGTCGGTATGGTACGGGTCTAGTGGTTTAAAACAGTGGGGTAGCTCCCCATGGCATGTTTTTATAAAGAACAAAGGAACTTAACAACTTATGGTTTTTGGAACAACACTAAACAAAACAACTGTGAACTCGCCAACTTTATGTTGACACACTACTGCATGCTTTGCAGGTCGTTAGGTGCATGGCTGGAGCTTGCACGAGGAGTGGATGTTGTGGCTAGGAACTAGCTTTTGGATTCCTACTATTAAACATTATGACTTTTAATGTGCTTAATGGGTTTTAAACTTTATGCTTCCGCTAACACTTAAACTTGGTTTGGGATATTGTTTTTGATAAACACTAAACGTTTGGATTGTGATGGTTTTACTTTATCTTATTTATTGTTCAGTATGATTAGTGGTATGATCCTGGTCAGTCACATGCCTCGCGGTGATACTCCGCTTGTGGATTTTGGGGGTGTTACAATCGGATTAGTAAAGAACAACACGAGTAGTTCGAACATTAGTTCTGTATTATTTAACGAGGACAGAAATTGCATATAATGACATAATGCAGAAAAATTAAACAAATCTTTTAATTTAAAAGTTAAGTTTTTGATTGTGTCATGATTTAGGAATTGTTATATACAATACATCACTAACGTTTTTATGAAAATTTCTTTTGAAATTAAAGAAAGATTTGGAGGATGAATTTCAAATTGTATGTAACTGAAACTAAATGACACAAATGGTATAAAATGCCGTTTAATATTGTTAAGTAAATTAAGGAATTTAACAAATATAATAAATGATCTAGAATTCAAAAAATAATAATGTGATAATGTATATTTTGAGCAAAAGTGTACTTCATCTTTTATAGATAAACATTGTATAATCTTTTAATTTCTATTTATACTCGTTTAAAATAATTATGAATTAAAATTATTTGGTCCACGGTTGGCTTACACGGGCTATAATGACATAATATACTATTAAGTGAAATGTGTTTGATGTATCTTTGTTTTATTGTCATTGGTTAATATTTTCATAACATACTTCGTAATTCAATATATTAATATATTGTTATAAGAAGACATTCATCAAGGTTTAAAAAATCTTCAAACTTTTCAAACATCTTGTGCAAACACCTTATTTATATTTTGGTACCCTACAAGAAAATAAAATAAATGTAAACACACAAACACAACGTAAGGTTAATATGGATTTAAGGAAGTAATCAAAAATTGAGAAAGAACGTTAAATCTACCATCTCATCCATAAATATCATGTCTATACGACACGTTTCATTCTTCTTGTCATTCATTATTACCGCTAGAGACTAACAATCTTCACCTTAATGGTATAGTTTTGAAAAAATATTGAGATCGTTCAGCATGCTAACCTTTTTAATTTCCATATCAAGTGTCGCAACCCCCGACCCCTACACCGGGAGCGGGCGGCCATGAGTTCTGATGGGTGGTATCGGTGTTTATTAATTTGGCAGCGGAAATTTACATCAGGACCGTAGTTAGGAAATAGTTTATCAGAGTAAAACACCACACTTTTTATAAATAATAAATACACGGGAAAAAACCCAAGTTTCCATTATAATATTTTTATAGGGATAAACCCTAATTTATTGAAATAAAACTTCTTTCTTGTTTAGGTAACTTTTATAGCCACTTTTCCAAGCCTTCAGTGCTCTCCAGCTGGTTTCTATTTGGTTTTCATATTTTGTTACCTGAAACGTGTTTTAAAAGGTTTTATCAGCAACAAATACTGGCAAGTGCATCCCAGTTTAATCAAAACAATATTTTATATCTTTACAGTATTGAGCGCGATTACAATGTTTATATCTACCCAATTACCACCCACGGTACTGTCAATCCTGACTTGTGGTCATGCTACTACTCACAGTGTAGTAACAAGTAACGTATACAAAACCCCAACATACCGATAGTAATTGTAGAATACATAGACTCAATCACTGCTATTATAATTTAAAATAATTGAGGTTTTGTTAAAACAGTTTGTTATAAAAAGAGAATGACTCAAATTGCTATTTTAGATAACACTACTTCTTTCTGGTGACTTCCTGGTTATAATCTATTAAAATTAAAAAATGTACATGTGTTAGTAAGATAACCCAATTTACATTAGTCATACCCCCGAGATAGAACTCCAAAGACTTAGTCAGGCAGAGCCTTGACATGCGTTACGGAGCTCTAGATCAATCAGTCGGAGTAACTAATACGTAACCGGGGGTTATAATACTTACAACGACGCAGAGCTTCGCTTTTTAGGGGGTATTATACTCGAAATTTTCGCACTATATGTGTTGAGAGAGAAAGAGATTTGAGCAGCTGTAAACTGTGTCACTGCTGCTCAATTTATAGCTGTTCTCGAAGTCCGTTGGGCCCCGCGACGCCCTTGTGCTCCATCCTTCGCGGGCCGCGAGGACCCTAGGCTAGGGCCTAGGCTTGGCGACTCACCAGGTAGACTCGACACGGAGGGGGGACACGTGGCGGCCTGAGGAGTCGCCTGGTGTCACTCCGTCGCGTCCCGCGACCGACCTAAGCCTCATCCGTCGCGGGCCGCGAGGCACTATAATTATTTGTTTTATTTTTTTTATTAATATAAAGGTTATTTGACTCCGTTTCTCACATATGGGATGTATATTTGGACGTTTAGGATGTTTTAAGGGTTTTAGGAGAGTTGTTATATCCTCCCCACCTTGTTTTAGATGTCGTCCTCGAGGTCTACTGGAACAGGTGTGGGACTCGAGCTCCCAAGTGTATTCTGGTCATCTCTTGGAATCCCATTTCACTTTGACCAAAACTAATCTCTTGTGTTTGAGATTCTTGATCTTTCTATCTTCAATCCGTAGCGGTTTCTCCACAAACTTAAGTTTCTCATTTACCTCTATGTCCTTAAGAGGTACCTTTAATGTTTCATCTGCTAAACACTTCTTGAGATTACATACATGAAATACATCATGTATTCCTGCCATTTCCTCTGGAAGTTGTAACTGGTAGGCTACTGGTCCTATTCTTCTAATAATCTTAAAAGGTCCAACATACCTGGGGTTTAGCTTTCCCCTTTTGACAAATCTGACCACTCCTTTCCAAGGAGAAACTTTTAATAACACCTTATCTCCTACCTGAAATTCCAATGGTTTTTGTCTGATATCAGCATAATTCTTTTGACGATCTCGTGTTGTCTTTAATTGTTCTTTGACTTGAATAATCTTGACCGTTGTTCTTGTACTATCTCTGGTCAAGACAGTTGTTTTTCTCCAATTTATGTCCAACATACTGGAGTTCAGCACTTTCGTCTATAGAGTGCTTCAAATGGTGCAGCATTGATACTGGTATGATAGCTGTTATTGTAGGAAAATTCTATTAATGGTAAATAATCGTCCCAATTTCCTCTGAAATCAATTACACAAGCTCTAAGCATATCTTCCATTGTCTGAATTGTTCTTTCGCTTTATCCGTCCATTTGAGGATGATAAGCTGTGCTTAGTTTTAGCTTGGTTCCCATTGCTTTCTGGAAACTAGTCCAAAAATGAGAAGTAAAACGGCTATCTATATCAGAAACAATAGACAAAGGAATTCCATGTAATGAAACTATTTCATTTACTTATAACTTGGCTAATTGTTCCATACTGGAAGTTTCCTTCATAAGTTAGAAATGAGCAAATTTGGTTAATCTGCCTACAATCACCCAGATTGCATCATTACCTTTTCGTGTCTTGGGTAATTTAGTAACAAAATCCATTGTTATCAATTCCCATTTCCATATTGGAATTTCTAATTATTGCAGTAAACCTGAAGGTTTCTGATGTTCAGCTTTAACCTGGGAGCAGGTTAGACATTTAGCAACATAGGCTGCTATATCCTTTTTCATTCCTATCCACCAGAAATTTTTTCTTAAGTCTTGATACATTTTATCATTACCAGGATGTATCGTATATTTAGACTAATGGGCTTCTTCTAAAATTCGGTGGCGTAGGTTTCCTTCTTTGGGTATCCAGATTCTTTTCTTATGGAATCTCCAAATTCCATCTGTCCCTTGTTCTAATTCCTTAATCGTTCCTTTTAATTTTTCAGTGTCGTCCTTGATTACTGTTTCTTGTGTTTCTCTAATTTGTACATTTAAAACTATCTGCAAATTTAACTTAAGAGAACGTACTCGTCTTGGCTTCTCATGATACTTTCGACTTAAAGCATCAGCTACTACATTAGTATTTCCTGCATGATACCGGATATTACAATCATAATCACTAAGAATCTCCATCCAGCGTTTCTGTCTCATATTTAACTTCTTTTGCCCAAAAACATATCTTAAACTCTTATGATCGGTGAAAACAGTAAACTTACTACTATAAAGATAGTGTCTCCAAATTTTAAGGGCAAAAATTATAGCTCCTAACTCTAGATCATAGGTCGTATAATTCTCTTCATGATTCTTAAGTTGTCTAGAGGCATAAGCTATATCCTTTTGATGCTGCATCAACACACATCCATAACCTAACTTAGACGCATCACAATAGACTATAAAGTCTTCAGTTCCTTCTGGTAATGCTAGTAGAGGTGCGTTGGTTAACTTTTGCCTCAGAATCCTAAAAGCTTCCTCCTGTTTTGGTCCCCTTTCAAGCTTAACTGATTTGCAGGTCAACTTTGTTAAGGGAATGACTATTCTAGAAAAATCTTGAATGAAACGTCTATAATAACCTGCTAGTCCGAGAAAACTTCTCACCTCCATTGGTGATTCAGGGACTTTCCATTTAGTAATTGCCTCTATTTTTGTGGGATCTACATGAATTCCTTCATGATTATCCAGGTGTCCAAGGAATTGTACTTCTTGTAACCAAAATTCACATTTTGAAATTTAGCGTAAAGCTTTTCTTTTCTCAGCAAATTTAAAAGTATAAATAAATGCTCAGCATGATCCTCTTTACTCTTAGTGTAAATAAGAGTATCATCTATAAAGACAATTATGAATTTATCCAGATATGGTTTACATATTCTGTTCATCATGTCCATAAATGCGGCTGGGGCATTGGTTAAACCAAATGGCATGACTGTAAATTCATAATGACAATACCTTATTCTGAAAGCAGTTTTAGGAATGTCCTCTTCCTGTACTTGCAGTTGATCGAACAGATCATCGATTCTCGGTAGTGGGTACCGATTTTTAATCGTAACCTTGTTCAATTCTCGGTAATCAATGCACATACGCATTGATCGGTCATTCTTCTTGACAAACAAGATTGGTGCTCTCCATGGCGATGAACTAGGCTGTATGAAACCTTTCTCCAGAAGTTCGTCCAATTGTTTCTCTAGTTCCTGCATCTCTGCTGGTGCTAAACGGTAAGGTGCCTTGGCAATCGGTGATGTCCCTGGTATTAGGTGAATTCTAAATTCAACCTCTCTATCTGGCGGTAATCCAGGTAACTCTTCTCGGAAAACATCTGAGAATTTAGATACTACGGGAATATCTTTTAATTCTTTTCCTTTAGTGTTAATGATTATGGAAATCATATACACTAGTGATCATTTCCTTGCATAACTTGCTCTTTTCATCACAGAGATGAATTTTGTGGATTTAGTTGGCTTATCTCCTTTAATTGTGATCTTTTCATCCTTTGGTGAATTTACTTGTACTGACTTTTGATCACATAGAATACTAGCATGGTTGGCTACTAACCAGTCCATTCCTAATATGATATCAAATCCAGCCAGATTCATCGGGTAAAGGTTAGCAAAAAAATTATGGTTTAAAATTTCTATTCTTGCTCCCTGCAAGAATTCAGTAATCTTAATGGATTCTCCATTCGCCGTTTCTACCAGACATTCTTGTTGAAGTTTAGTTGATGGTTGATTGAGAAGTTTGCAGAACGAAGTATTAATAAAACTTTGGTTTGCACCAGAGTCAAATAATACTTTAGCAAAAATATTATTAACTAAAAACGTACCGGCAATCACATCCGGAATCATCTTGGCTTCTTCAGCTGTCAAAACAAATGCTCGGGCATTCTTGGTAGTTTTGTTGTTTGTTGCTGGAGCTAGTTTCAGACAGTTCGGTTTGATATGTCCCGTCTCTCCACAGTTGAAGCATAGCTTATTGCTGGGTTTCCTCCTGCAGTCTTCTTCCTTGTGTCCAGACATTTTGCAAAAGTTGCAGTATATTGAGCATTTTCCTGAATGCTTCTTCTTGCAGTACTTACAGTAAGGTGCAGAAGTAGAACCTGTACTTTTCCCATGGTAGTTATTTCCATAACGAAATTCTTGGGTAAGTTTCTGGGCTAGGTTCTTTCTCTGGTTCTCTTCTTGCGTACGTACTAATTTATCAGTCAAGGTATTGGCTAATTCTACTGCTTCTTCTATGGTTTGTGGTCTAGCTGCCTTGACTACGTGTCTGATTTCACTAATTAATCCCCAGATGTAACGGGAGATTAATACTAGTTCTAGTGAGGCCAGGTTTGGCACTATCCTAACATATTCGAAGAATATGGTAGTGTAACCCTTGCAGTCTATTCCAGTCATTTTAAGATTTAAGAACTTATTAGCAATTTGTTCTTTTTCATGAGGACAAAATTTTCTTTCAACTATGTCCTTAAAGTCAGTCCATTCCATATTATAAATTTTATCACTTCCTCTAGACTGGAGAATAGTATTCCACCATTCTAAGGCTTCATTCTTAAAAATATTAGAAGCAAACATATTCTTATCTTCATCAGCACATTTGCTTATTTTTAAGACTGCCTGTGTCTTTTCTATCCAACGTAAAGCTGCAATGGCTCCTTCATTGCCAGAGAATTCTATTGGTTTGCAAGACCAGAATTCTTTGTAAGAACAACCATATGACATGGTTCTTCTTCTTTTTGGAATTGTTAATTGAAGTAGCGGTCCATTATTCACACTGTGACTTGGTTCACTAGGTGGTCGTTTACTTCCACTTTTATTATTTTCTACTTCTTTAATAGACTTGATAATATATGGCATAGCATCTATAATTCCTTGTGCTACTATATGTTGGATGGCACTGTTATCTATTTGGTTTCCATTATTATCATTATTCTGGTTTTCCTGATTTACTTCGTCGTCCATGTGGATTTACAAACATTTATCAGGTATTAATATCACAGAATAAAATTTAATGCAAGCAATCACACAAACAGATTGATAAAAAACGTCGAACATTGCGACTTTTACTCTTTTCATATATATATATATATATGGATGCATTTTACTCTTTTCATATATATATATATATATATTACAACCTACAACTGGAATTTAAACACACTACTAGTTATGCATCCATATATATATATATATATATACATATACATATATTATTATTATGTTATTTCTCCAAAACTGCATTTCTCGCTCGTCGTATTTCCACACGAGCTTTTCTCCTATCTGTCTTATCCTCTCTCCTCTTTCTATCAATTCCTCACCATATGTGCGGAGTTCCTGCACATTCTCGTCACTCATGGGTGGTCGTGGTGCGGGTACTGGGTCAGGGTACTGAGGTATCGGTTCTCCATATGGGTACGGATTGTTTAATATCTCCTGAACATATTGATCGTTATCCCAATACGGATCTAAAGGATTAAGGTTGGTATATTGTGCTATGGGATTTGGTATTGGTTCTTCCTATGGATAAAGCTCCCTATAATCCCTATGGTCATCTTCCCATGGATCATACGCTAGAGGATTAGGTGTTAGGATTCTAGGTATTTCGTTAGGGTCAAAGGCTGGTATGGGAAATTGGTTTCCTAGGTTAGGTTCTATCTCCATTGGTTAGGTTGGAAATAGTGGCAATGGTTGTGGTGCAAAAATTCGGTCAAGGTTTGGATCTGCGGTAGTGGTGCCTAGTATATGAAAGTTTGCCAATCGTCTATTAACTACTTGTTGTGTTTGGGCATTCACTTCCCTATTGGCTGCTGCTAATGCTCTTTGTTGCTGTAACTTTCTCATTCGCTTTCTCCTCTCGTGTGCTCCCCTACTAAACCATCCTCTCTTTTTCGAAGGGAATGATTCCTCGGATTGTGCCTTAAATATGAAGATTTCTTCTTCAGTGTCAGTAGAATACCCCAAAGGAGTAGGCTGTGATGAAGTTCCTTCACTCTTGGGAGAACTATCTAGATGACGGTAGGCGTCAGACGTACCTTGCTCACTCATACTCTAAACTAATAGATTGTCAAATATCACAAAACAATAATATACATATATACACATAGTCACATAGATTATTTCGGAACATAATTGATAAAATCTTGATGTCAGCAGAACACTTCTGTGGCTTAAATTAGTGGATGTAGCTCTGATACCACTCTCTGTCGCAAACCCCGACCCCTACCCCGGGAGCGGGCGGCCGCGAGTTCAGATGGGTGGTATCGGTGTTTATTAATTTGGCAGCGGAAATTTACATCAGGACCGTAGTTAGGAAATAGTTTATCAGAGTAAAACACCACACTTTTTATAAATAATAAATACATGGGAAAAACCCAAGTTTCCATTATAATATGTTTACAGGGATAAACCCTAATTTATTGAAATAAAACTTCTTTCTTGTTTAGGTAACTTTTATAGCCACTTTTCCAAGCTTTCAGTGCTCTCCAGCTGGCTTCTATTTGGCTTTCACATTTTGTTACCTGAAACGCGTTTTAAAAAGTTTTATAAGCAAGATATACTGGCGAGTGTATCCCAGTTTAATCAAAACAATATTTTATATCTTTACAGTATTGAGCGCGATTACAGTGTTTATATCTACCCAATTACCACCCACGGTACCGTCAATCCTAACTTGTGGTCATGCTACTACTCACAGTGTAGTAACAAGTAATGTATACAAAACCCCAACATACCGACAGTAATTGTAGAATACATAGACTCAATCACTGCTATTATAATTTAAAATAATTGAGGTTTTGTTAAAACAGTTTGTTATAAAAAGAGAATGACTCACATTGCTATTTTAGATAACACTACTGCTTTTGGTGACTTCCTGGTTATAATCTATTAAAATTAAACAATGCACACGTGTTAGTAAGATAACCCAATTTACATTAGTCATGCCCCGAGATAGAACTCCAACGACTTAGTCAGGAAGAGCCTTGACATGCGTTACGGAGCTCTAGATCAATCGGGCAGAGTAACTATTACGTAACCGGGGTTATAATACTTACAACGAGGCAGAGCTTCGCTTTTTAGGGGGTATTATACTCGAAATTTCGCACTACATGTGTTGAGAGAGAAAGAGATTTGAACGGCTATAAACTGTGCCACTGCTGCTCAATTTATAGTTGTTCTCGAAGTCCGTCGCGCCCCGCGACGCCCTTGTGCTCCGTCCTTCGCGGGCCGCGAGGTCCCTAGGCTAGGGCCTAGGCTTGGCGACTCACCAGGTAGACTCGACACGGAGGGGGACACGTGGCGGCCTGAGGAGTCGCCTGGTGTCACTCCGTCGCGCCCCGCGACCGACCTAAGCCTCATCCATCTCGGGCCGCAAGGGATTATAATTATTTGTTTTATTTGTTTTTTATTAATATAAAGGTTATTCGGGTCTGTTTCTCACATATGGGGTGTATATTTGGACGTTTAGAGTGTTTTAAGGGTTTTAGAAGAGTTGTTATATCAAGTCTACACAAAATGAATGGAAAGTAAAATCTAAAATCAATAAAGCAATAACAAAAAATAGTAAAGAAAATATTAAGAAGAAGAGTCACAATCGGATGAGAACCTTTGATACATTTTTTAAAACTTGACTTTGTAGTAGATTAGTATACTGAAAAAATAGTAGTTCATGATTTTATACAGGCATAGCAAAATGAAGTTGTATTTTTAGAAATGTAAATATAATCAAGGAAACTTTATATTTTGATTAACAATTTTGGTTTTAATTTTGAATACATTATATAGACATATTTCTTAATTAGTGTGTAATCGATTGTATGTGAATAAATGAAAGTATAGTTGGGAAATTGATTAAAAAACGGCCACAATCTAAATTTCAAAGATAAAAATGAGTTATAACATAAATAAAAAAATCATATAGGGAAAATATAATACTTTAACTAAAATTATACAAATGATATCAAAAACTAATTGAAATGAAAAGTTGTAAACGAAAATTAAAAAAAAATATTGTAAATCTAAGCGAAAATTAAAAAGTTGGCGACTTTTAAATTTGAAAAATTTAAGTCAGCAACTATTTCCTTAAAACGTAAACTTCAAATTTTAAAATTCAAATTTGGTCAAAGCATAAGGTGTATAAGAAACATATGGTAGGAAACTAATGATATTAATTGAAGGGACCCATCATTTCCCGACAAAACGAAGCCTAAGATGCCCTAATATACTGACACGTGTCCCATACTTATTTTCATTTATTATAGCTAACTAGCGGTACGACTCGTGTGCAAACACGGGTGGTTTTTAGAAGCGAGTGTAAAACCCATGTAAAAACACGGGTACTCTTTAAAATCAATAATATGAAATAATTTATTAATGTCATTTTTATGTAAATTATAATTCTTTACTAATCAAATGTTAGTGATAGCATTCAAGAAACAACATTAAAATCAATAATATAAACAATCACCCAATGAGTTGTATTTGGCAAAATTAACAAAATGTTTAGGCACAATAGAAGCAGGTACATTTATTTAGTTATGCATCTAAGTGAAAACAAATAAAGATAGACAAAGAAGTTTCTGAAGTGGATTCTGGTTTTGGATCATGGACTCTACATTTGCTTGTTTCATCCTCAATCTTCGAAGCTTTTCCTCCATTATGTTCAGTGCCTCCTGTGTTGTAGCTTTCATTTCGTACAAAGTGTAAATCTCAGAGACCATCCTTGTACTTTTGGAAACAGTCGGGGACCATCTGTGTACCTTTGGAAAGCACAGGGTCCATCCGTATACCTTACTCTAAACAATATGTTTATTGAATTATAGAAGACTATACCTGCAAGAACCGTCTTTCTTTGAGCCATTGTTTAACTGGCATCATCTTATCATTAGAATCTTTCCAATCGTTAGCTACAACCGTTGCCACTCTATTGGCTGTAACTTTTGCATGCGCTAGCTCTCTGTCTAGAGTCTTTTTTTCCTCCTATTGATAACTGACACCAAATCAGTTAGTTATAACGTTTGACAAAAGCATATCCCACTGGACCCATTTATAAGTAAACGGGTGAAATTTTCCACCAGCAGGAACATGAAGAAACTTTAATCAACTAAAGAATAGAAGTATCTATTTTACATTCATTTCTTGAACTTTCTGTTGATAGTCCCGAACAGCGTTTGCAGCTGCACCACCAGCAAGAACAGCTTCTTCAAGCTCGCGTACAGTTTGTGTAAGCTTTTCCACCTCATCAACTTTTTGATGATGCATTTTATCCAATATTTGATTTTCCTCCTGAGAGAAAACATGGATTTACATTTTGAAAAAATATGAATCATCAAGTGAAGTCATTCATAAATTATTGCTGACCTGGCAAATTTCTATCTGCTTCATCAATTCATGATTCTTATTCTGGAGATCATCTACCATGGATGCCTTGACCAATGCAACTTGCACGGTCCTCTCGGCTTCAAGTAAAGCAGCCTCTTTTGACTTGGTCAAACAGTCTTAACACTTTTTTGTCATCCTGTAGCTTTGCAATCTGAAATCCAAAACAACATGAGAAAAACCACATGAAAAGCTGAAAGGAAAAGGAAAAAAAAGACATTCCATAGGGGTAACGGAACATATAGCTTCAGCCAATAATGTTCCAACTGCTGTCATCCCAGCTCAAACCATAACTCCGACACCTAAACTTGACTCTCTAAACGATGATACCTATAGCTGCCTTGTTTGATTTATCATTGCTGTGGTGCAAAAAGAATTTGATCAATCCAATTAACAATAGTTAATCTTAATATGTATGTATGTATGTGTTTGACTGACTTACCATTAGATCCATCAGTTCTGACTGCAATCTGTTGCAATGAAACGCAAAAAACAAGATTAGTTCAGATCAAAAAAGTATATATATGATTTGAATCGATACAAGTCTTAAAATCGTCTGTTTTAACCCAACAGTGGTTTCAAACCACTGTTTAACCCAACAGTGGTTTCAAACCACTGTTTTAACCCAACAGTTGTTTTAACCACTGTTATCTCCACAAAACACTGTTTTAACCTAACAGTGGTTTCAAACCACCGTTTTAACCCAACAGTGGGTTCAACCATTGTTTTCTCCACAAAACACTGTTTTAACCCAACATTGGTTTGAAACATCTGTTTCAATCCATCTGTTGACCAAAGTCAACAGATGTATCAACCACTGTTTTATTTTCTAACATCTGTTCACAACAAATAGAGGTTTCAAAACATAAAACATACCTTTGACAAATCTGTTAATACAAACTTTTAATTACCATAACAAAATAGATTCAAAATGTATAATTAACCTATAAAACCCTTTCATATGCTAATTAATATATTACTAGCCATTTACCCGCGCGATGCGGCGGGAGTGGCGATTTACAATAGGATATTCGTTTACCGTTAGTTTATCAGTCGTCTCGTGATATATTGTATAGTACTCAAGTTAATTTTCTTATTCGTGATATGTTGACACTCGTTTTTCTGTTAGTTTATCGATTCTTTGGTGATATACTTTTGTTAATTTTTTAGTTGTAGCTTAGGCGTGATCCATCTACAAGAAGAGTACAAAACAAGGAAGTAGATGTAATAAAAAACAAGAAGAGTACAAAACAAGCAAGAAGCTGGACAAAACACCAAAAACAAAATACGTGGAGTCTCTTGTATCTCTTCCTGTTTTACCAATACATCCGTTCGCACGTGAATTTCTTGTATCTTCTCCTCTACTGTACCAGATTTCGAACCATTAAGGGATTAAAAATAAATAAATAACAAAACAAAATACTCACTATATACCTGCAACTCTGTAAGCGCTAATGTGGTTCTTGACCCTTAAAAAACCAAGGCTGGTCTCACTCTCTTCCCACCAGCACTAAGCATCTGCCCAGCAGCAAACACTAAAACCGAATTTTCTGCACCAACAATTTACTACACAAACAACTTCAAAAAAATACATCAGCAGTTATTACAAAAGATTCCAAAACTCCTTAAGTGTTGCAGCCTTACCGGAACCCTATGTCTAGTTGAAATCTGAAAAGACACCAGTGTCAACAACAGACCAAACCTTGGTTTAATAAAGCACGAGGCGCTCCGAAGCGTTTTGGTTCCAAAAGCTTTAAGCGAAGGACAATACTTCTAAAGCGCCAGTACCAACTTTTGACACACTCGTGGAACTCCAGCCCATTGAACCATCATGCTCACAAGATCTGGTAGTATCAAGCGACGGGGATGGACCAGAAGTGGTTGCTATAGTATTTAAGCGTGAGTCATCAATCTCGGACCGAGTCCCTGAGAAACCAAGATTGCGATTTAGCTATGTGAATAAATGAATATGGTACATAAAAAAAAAAAAGAAAGCCCGTGCCATACAAAGTTTTGATACCAGGACACACCTGTCCAATGGTTGTACGTTATGATTTTAACCACCGGAATAAATTGCCGAAATATACAAACACAACGAAAGTAAATTCTAACCATTCTTGCCCAATAGCCCGGCAACCCTTGCATTATCCACACTTGTCATATCCTCTTTGTTTACACCTAAGGTATCTTGACCAACGGCAGCTTCTGGCACTGTATCTGTGATGGCATTTTTTTAACACCGCGTGACAAAGAGTAAGAGAAAAGACACAAAAAACCGCACTTAATACCTGGACCACGACGTCCAGACTCATTGCCGGCAACTTGAATTTTTCCATATAACTCAACTAAAGAAAACAGACCCATGATTTAGACCCAATAAAACAGAAAGTAAATGTGACTGAATGGTTGCTGCAAACCATCTGACTCGTTTGAACAGTTTGACCCATTCATCCGTATATGAAGCTCCCCTTCACTGCCAATTCCAGGTCAGCATCATCGAAGATTATGCAAGGCACGTTACCACCAAGTTCAAGAGATACCTACAAGTTCCCTTTTTTGGTAAAACTAATGATTGCAGCATAAAACATTAATTTTACTACAACTACCTTTTTAACAGTCTCTGGTGCAGCAGCCATCAGCTTCTTTCCAACACCGGTGGAACCAGTAAATGTTATCTTCCTGACCTAAATTTATTTTATAAAACCAACAACAGATATAAAATAATGAACACCTTGTGAGGTATCACGTAGTACAATAAACCGTAACTAATGTAAACTATATGATAAAAACAAACATGTGTGCTCTTTAGTAGAGAATCACCAATGCTAGGAGGATCTCTCATGACCACATTTAAGACACCCTTCAGAGGAAAAAAAAAATATAATTAGACACTATTTGATGAGTGATAAAAAGAAGTTGTGGTTGACGTGGGTTTACAGGCGGAATTCCAGATTGAAGGGCCAGCTCAGCTGCTGCTAAGGTTGTCAATGGTGTGAGCTTAGAGAGCTTTATGACCACAGTACAGCCACAGGCAAGAGCAGGGCCAACCTTGTGAGCAATCATTGCGATGGGGAAATTCCATGGAGTTATTGCACCAACCACACCAACCGGCTGCAAGTTATTGGAATCATGAGGAGCTGATCTAAAAGCATTACGTAAAACAAATAATCACCTCTTTAAGAACAAGCTCACTGTCAAATTACTCTACAAGATATGAAATCCACAGTGGCTAGATCGAGATTTGGTGAAAAACTCTAAAAGGTAGTAAATATAAACCAACATAATAGAAATAGATCAAGTATGAACGGGCATGATCAATTAACAGCTAAGAGATTAATTTATCACTTTTTTCTTTTTACCATCAACAATCAACAAAAGTGAAAGAATAGCCAGCAAAACAAATATGGGGATAAAATTAGGGAAAAACATCATACTTATGTTTTGAAATCAACAGCTTGGACAGAATCAAACAGAACATCCTAATAGCTTCCGATTTGTTTATCGATTTTAAAAGCCAAGAACATCCTATAAGGCCAGTTATAAACATCAAAACCGGCTCTGGCTGGTTACCCTCCAACACCTTTTCTTACTATGAATCGAACCAAAACCCTTCAATCAAAAACATTTAAATTCAAAATTTAAAACATGGGTCGACACAAAAATCAACTAAGTAATCGATTAATTACTTTATACCAGCATCTTTGAACATTTATACATATTATAAAACAATCATTAATTTACCAAAAAACAACAAAAGACAGTTCAAATCAGCTATCATATAGTGATTACCTCATCTCTACACAAGTTCCAGATCCACCTCCAACTTCATAAATCTGAAATCACCACAAATAAAAACTTAGCTATTTTGGTGTTCTTTATCTTATTAAAGAAAACTGATGTATGTATAAAGAAAACTTAGCTATTTTGGTGTTCTTGATGACGAACACTATCTTCCCCTTCAGATCGGAAGAAACCACAGCAGAGATGACCGGAAGAAACCACAACAAAGATGACCGGAAGAAACCTTTAGTTAGGGTTTCTTCAAATCAGTGTTCATCACCGCGTGTTTTAAATTTCATTGATGTTTGCTCCAGATCTAGATCTGAGAGAAAGAGAGAGAAAGAGAGGAGAAAGTCTGATGAAGTTTGTGAGATGTGAGTTGTGAGAGAGGAGGAAATGGATTGGGCGATCTGTGTGAAGTGAATATCAGCGGTCCAGATCGTGATCCGTGTGAAAAAGTGAAAAAATTAGACGGTTGATGATGAACCAGTAGAAGGGTAATTTATTTGTGTTTCTTGGTGCCTTAAGACTTGTACATTGTGCATTGAGGGTGTTTTCAACACCTTGCTGAATTACCATTCAGTCCTTCCTATATCCTTATTAAAGTAGTATAGATAACTACCTTTGTGCAGCAGGAATAACCCTTGTGCATCATAAAATATTAGAATGGTAGCGTTAACATGCACAAATCAAAAAGAGCAAACAATATCTTTTCAGTTTAACCAGTTCTGTTTGATGCACTTAATCATATTCATCTTAGTCAAATTCAAGTCATATACAAAAACTCTAACCAGTTTTGACTCATCTAAAAATTTATGGTAACGTAATGAACTCCCATCTATCCTACTACAAGAAGAATACAAATGTTTCAAAATTTTGATAAATATATGTTGAATCACTGATTCACTTATTGGTTAAAAGAAACAAAACATGACTTACAAGTCTTCTAAATAGTTCAGTCTGCCATACGATTCTTGTATGGTTCCTATAAAGTTATTTGCAGAAGCAAGGCTGCATGAAAAAAATGATAAATAATTTATTTTAAAAATGAACAAAAGATGCATCAAGTTTTTGGAGCAAGGTCAAGTAATCATACAATCTTCTCACGTGGGACAAACGGCCAAGATTTCGAGGAAGTGGTCCTCCAAGAAAATTGTCTTCTATGACTCTGTTGTACAGGCAAATTGCTTTCTTTTGTGTGTAGGATTATGTGCTCACAGTCTTTGATAATTTCAGTGCCAGTGTTGTCGTCGGAGACAACACTGTTAATCTCGGCCTTTGGGATACTGCAGGTCAGAAGGATTATAACAGACTCAGGCCACTCAGTTACAGAGGTGCAAATGTCTTTTTAATGGCTTTTTTCTCTCATTAGCAGACCCAGCTATGAAAACATCTCCAAGAAGGTATTCATTTTCACTAATCAACTACATATCTTCTCATTCATTCATTCATTCATTCATTCATTCAGTGGATCTCAGAGCTACCGCACTATGCCCCAACTATCCCCATTGTGCTGGTTGGACCAAATTAGGTAACATCATTTCTTTTAACAATTTCATACAAACATAAAATACAATTTGATTCCTAACCATTTTTTGTCTTTGAAATACAAGGAAAAAAATGATTACCTCACCTCATGGTAGATTAACTCTTATTCATACATTTACTCGCTTTCTTCTCATTTTTTAAATGAAGTATTAATATGTAAAAAGAAATCGTGTTTTATTTCTCAACGTGCAAACAACTTGTTTAACATCCCTTGGAATATAATTTTAGTCTTAAAGTTTAGTTTGTACATGTCCGGTATATGATGTTATTAAGTTGTTTGGATGTAAGTTATATTACAAATAACCATTTGTTTTTGCTTTTGAAATCTCTTAGATCTTCATGAAGACAAACAATACCTGAGTGATCATCCAAATGTTACACCGATCACAACTTCTTAGCTAAGTCGTTAAGAAATGCACTTCACCCCTTTGGTTTCTAAAATCCACAACACATTCTCGTAGAATTTGCATAAAATATGATGTATAAGACAAACTGCTACCTATAGTTTTTGAAAACGGCAAACGAAACTAACCAGGTTGGGTGGGTCAGCCAGAACGATCAGTTTTAGCGGCTTGACCCGCCTTTTTTTTTGTTTAAATTGTTGGTTTGTACTAAATATTTGGAAATAGTAAAGATGATTTTTGAATATAACACGTACAAATTATACCATGTTTAAAGGTTTCAAGAATCGTTCAGTTAATAATGGTTGAAAAAACAAATTTATGCAGGGTGAAGAACTGAAGAAGACTATAGGTGCAACAGTTTACATTGAGTGTAGCTCCAAGACTCAATAGGTTTGAAATTATTATGATTAAATTGATCTACATATTTTTATTAAATTATTATGATTAAATTGATCTACATAATTTTAAAAGAAAGAGTAAAAAATGTATAACCGAATTCAAGAAACCATAAACAATACCAAATTAATATACGGGCTCAATGGGCTGTCATATCCAATTCCAAAGCCTAAGCGCAGTCTCAATCTGGAAGGGAGAAGTCGAAGGCGATTTCTTTATGGCAGATAGATTTAAAACTCATAATAGATGGTTGTTATATGGTTAAGGGATTAAATTTCAAGGATTTAAAACTCACCAATGAACTGTAGTTAAATCGATGTAATCAATATTCAGATGCTTTAAGCTATTATCCAAACTTTCTTTAATGTTGTCAGCATCAACCCTCACAACTTCTGCATTATCTCTTAAGTCAGAAGATCTACTTAATAACCATCCACTTTAGTGGCCCATATGATCTGCATTATGCCAGGAGAATATTTTGGAAAGTTTAAGCAAAAGCAGAGGAATAACATAATTAGAGAAAATTATTGAACAAAATATGAATTAAATTAATAAAAAAGATCCATAATTCAAACCTTTTTCATTTCTTCATTTCCTCCAGTCATTTTCACATGGGTATGATTGAGATTCCAGAATCACAATCCTTCAACTGAAAAAGATCTAAAATTTAATTAGAAAAAAATCAAGAAAAATTGGGGAATTTAATCAAACTAACATCAAATTTCAAATTATGATTAAACGGAAACTAAAAAACCAAAACTTTATGTATATTGAACACAAACGATAAACCAACATACCAGAATCAAGATGAAATTGATGAAGATGAAATCAGCATTTACCCCTTTTTTCTTTATCATGTTTACCATTCATATCTCCTTCTACAAGTCGAATATCTCTTACTGACTTCTCAACAGATCTCGAAGTCTAAGATGGTGAACTCGGTATCATTTAAGCAAAGGGGGCATTTAAGCAAACACCTGGAGTGCATAACACATTTCCTTTTTGTCATCAGAACTATGCCAACGTCTAAATACAGAAATTAACCCACTATCATCAGAACCTGATAATATATCGCACCGAGGAGAAGCAGATTATCCAATCTCATAGGATTCCTATCATAAACAACCTTACTATGATCTAACGCCTATCTAAAATCTCCAGATTTATAACTCTAATAAGCTACAGACATCAACATCTCTTCCGTAGCTATAACAAACAAATAATCAACTATATTCAATATACTTCATTGTCATACACTGATTCCACTTCTAACTTGTTGATACATCTAGTTAATCATTCCAGTTTTTATTCAATGAAGATGCTACACATAAATATGAACAAGTTATTATTAATGGTATTTATTTCAGATAACAAAACCTTAATATTTATAATGATATCAAAATTGACAACCAATATTTAAATATCCTTGGAGAATCAGAAATGAACATGGTAATAAACAGAAGACTCACGATTCATGAATGTCGCCCGAAAGCTCATTTCATGCTAAAATAAGTTTTAAGTGTTTGCATTATGCAATATGCATGTCTAATCATCATAGTCTTCTTGGAAACAAACACATACACATGTGAAAACAAAAACATACACAGGATGTAAACGACTAGACTTGAGATTCTGCTTGGAAACTTTTAGCTTGTGACGACGAGTTCTTGAATATCTTGCTCGACTTTTGACAATAATGGAGGCCGTTCACTGCAAATAAACAATCAAAACCCCCCAAAAAATTAGGTGAAAACAAACACATACACAGGATGCTAAATGCTATATGAATCTCTTAGTTCAATTCAAAACCTCAAAAAAACACATACAACTTTATAAACCCTATCTCTCTAGTGTAAGTTCACTGTAATTATGTGATAACAATCATTAATGAAAATTCAAAACCAACAAATCAATTTGAAATCTGTTTATTCATTCGTTAGGTCATACATACCTTATTTGTTTCGATTGGCATGATTCATCCTTTACTGCGAGTGAATCAGAAGTCAAAAATAAGAAAACATGGGGCAGAGTTCAAAGAAGAAGAAGAAGCGTGCCAGAACAGGAGTTAACAACGAAATCAATTCAATGGATTCGCTTGCTTCCTTTCTGATGCCTACATCTCAATTCAATCATCATACAAACATTAGAACGATTTGATAATGAAACAATAAGACGTTAACAACAGATAAACGAAAGGTGATTGAGATGGAATCTACCATTGGATGTTGTTGAAGACGATCGATTGACAAAAAGAAGACGCTACAACTCGGATTTCTTGTTTGATGCTGTTTAAAGTGTTGATTATGAACTTTTTCTGGTGTGATCTGGATTTGAGAGAGCGAAAGTGAATTTTAGATAGAGAGTTGAGAGTTGATAAAGCATAGAGAAACAGATATTACTCTTTTTATACTTCTGTTGTTTAAATTTTGAATCTTAAGCCATGTTTAAATTTTGAAACTGGAGCCAAAATTTTGAATGGGCAGTGGTTTGATGCAGAGGTTTGAATTTATAACAGATGTTTGGAGGTTTGGAGGGTCAGTGGTTTGAAAAGGTGAATGTAGGAGGGGCAGTGGTTTGAAAAGGTGAATGTGGGCCATCTTTGAATTTTAAAGTCTTTTAATATTAAGGTTTATGATGTAAAAATGACATAAGAAAAGGCGTGTTGGACAGCCTCTCCAGCTGACACATCAGCTTTTCTTATGTCATTGGGATTTCTCCTTTTATAGAAAGTATAGATAAATTAGTTTTTTTGCATTGTTATATTTTTTTAACAGCTAAGAATCTCACGTGTAAACTCATCTTGCTTGAGGCTATGTACAAGGTAGGAATGAAAATGGGTTGGGTATCGGTAATCCAAAACCCGTACCTGGTTGTGATTATTTGTCTCTTACCCGGACCGTTACTCGTCGGGTATTTGTTAGGTAATTACCCATTGGGTATACCCGTTAATTTGTTAAAAATACCATTGAGACTACTATGTTCATTGTTTACTCTAATGTATTTATATAATTTACTTTTTTAATAACTACAATAAAGGAAATATAACCAATAACATAGATATATAAATACATATTAAAATGCATATTTGAAACATAGATCTACATAATTAACTAATTAAGGCACTACTACTATGGAACACATAATGTCAGTTTATGTATTTTGCATTTAATCAAACACCGAGACATGAAAAATAGTAGCATTAATCAGGACGCAAGTAATCGTCCTAACAACTTGAAATATATTTAGAAAATCCCAAAACTAACACACATATTTAATCTACATAGAAACAACATAACTAAACATAAAATCTTGTATGTGATTGTAAAATTTGAAGATAAACAACAGGGCAAAATCTATGAATAATGAACAAGTGTATGTGCTAAAGTTTATATAAATGGAAAACTAAATTAAAATTAATATATTTTTCGGGTGTTATTCGGGTAAACGGACCGGGTATCGCGCGGGTATCACTAAATCTCATACCCGTACCCGTACCTGAATTTTTCTTATATTTTTTTTCCCATACCCGGCCCATATCCGTCGGGCTTTAGGTATACCCGACCCATATGTTTCGGGTATACCCGTCGGGCTCGGGCTTTTTTTGCCATCCCTAGTGCAAGGTTGACTCCTCAACCTCTATGAGACCGTGCCCCCGATCCGCGAGAACCCCATGGAATCCATACCCCCCCCCCCCCCCCCCCCCCGGTCAGGTTTGAACTCGGGATTAAAGCCCTGATTCGCCACTTCATCCAGATGTCCCTCGAAAATTGCCTAAACAGGAATCGGACCTGCGTCTCCACTAATGAGTGCATCCCTTTTGACTACTGAACCAACATCTCAGGACTTTTGGCATGGTTATTGACTCACCGTTGTACAATTTTGATTAAAACTAGAATTAAGATCCACGTGTTGCGACAGGGGTATAACCGTGCCAAATAGCACCAATCCCACACCACCGTCAGCGACCACCAACAATGAATCGATCGAAAAACTGCACGTTGCGACGAACCTGTCAAACTGGAAAAATAGACGTAAAAACACTGAACTATACATGTAGTTGCATCATGCTAACTTGCAATTTTCTAAACCAAACGTAAAATTGTTGGACCACACACACATGTTTAGCCATTTTAACTCGCAAATTTAATAAGGAAATGTAAAACGAAAATTTGCGAAAGATAAAAAGTATAGAAGACCAAAATTGAAAGTAAAAAAATTGTAATGTTAAATTGCAAGTAATGAAAAGTTTTGGGTTAAATTTAAAAAAAAAAACAATATTTTGTGGGGTTAAAATTGCAAAAGATGAAAAACGTATAAGTTAAAAGTAAAAAAAATCATTTTTTTAAGAAAATCCCCGAAACATAAGGTATAACACCCTTATACACAAAAATATTGATAATTAATGGAATATAAATGTAAATGTAAATGTAAATGTGAAAGTAAATTTTGATTCTAGTTTGTTTTTCTAGTAAGGTTTTGTACAAATTGTCATTCTAGTTTGTTTTTCTAATAACATTTTGAACATCTTATAAACAGTCATAGCTAGTTTTTTTTGAAAGTGTGAATTATTCACGAATGTTAAGAGGTCTAACATACGTTGAGCACAAGTCCAATATGAATTGTTTTAAGTTTTAACAACAAACTAAGAGGTTCATGCTTCAACCTTAGGCGAGACAAAAAGGATAAACTATTAATAATAACTTTTCAACGTTTTAAACTGGAAGCAAACTGTTGCATGATTTGAAGTTAAAACTACAACAAACCGCTAGAAGCAAACTGTTGCATGATTAGTTTGAGCTATAGATTTTTCAACTCTCTAATTAACTTAATTTTATTATATACTTAAGGGTATAACCAACACTTATCATCGCTTAAAAACACTTAGATTTTATGCAATTGAGCAAATTCAATGAACCCAAAAATACATGAACACACACGAAAATGTAGTTCTTGAAACAAAAATAATCCGGTCCACCTAAATTAATTGAACAAATGTATAAATGAACAAGGAATTATTGACTATTGCTAAAAAGAATTATTCAAAAACAATTTTATGCATATCATATATCCAGTCGAGTATAGATTTTATAGGTCTGCTTTTCTCTAAACCATAAATAAAATCAAGTAGTCCGGTTTGAACATTTATAAGCCACCAAACGTACAAATCAAATCATCCTATATAGTGTCTCCGTATATATAGTTTTCGATAAGAGCAAGATTGATCCAAACGTTTTAAAAAAGATCTCTGAACGTAGTATTTAAAAGACTTAGTTTTTTTATTCAGAAAGTGATAGCGACGCAGCTTGTTACCCGTTTATGTAAATTCATCTTATATATTAGATATATATTGGACACATCTGTATAATAAAAAGAAGCAATGTAATAGGTGGAATGGGTTGCTTAAAAAAAATCAAAATCTTAGATGAATAAATAAGCTAACTAGAAAATGGTTATTAAGAAAACGTGTTTCATTTTTTTTATGGATTTGATACAATTTAAATTTTGTTTTTTTAACAACCAAATGAAACAAATTTATTAAACCACACAACAAAGTCAAATTACATCCCAAAAGCAAAACCAAATTGTCACAATAAAAAAAAATAATTTGTTTATAGTAAAAATAATAATATTCACGAATATCGAGAGAGCACGGGTGGCAGTGGGTGTCAGATTAGAGGAGGGCATTGACTCCATTCTTGTCCATTTCGAAGTCTGAAGGGGTCGGTCAGAATCAGTATTCCTCAGTTTGGCCTTTTCCCATTCAAACTTCCATAAAGCTACTTTGCCCGCTGCTTCAATTCCCCCGTTTCTCTTAGGCTAGAGGGTATGGTGATGATCCTCCTAGGGAGGATGATTCGCCACGTAGACGTCACGTCATAGTCCTTCCAATGATGGTCCATCCCACTAAACTAGAGGGTATGGGAGGATGGTGCTAGCTGATCCTACCCCACAAAACTATGTACAAGTATTAAAGCCAAATATACAAATCTCATTCACAAACAAAGAAAGGGGGCCCACCTGTTTTGGATCGTCCTGGACGTCGAGAAAAAGACGGAGAGGACGGGGACAGGATGAAGACGGGGGGGGGGGGGGGGGGGGGGATGGGGTGACGCCGGAGCCGGGATGGAGGACGGGACCATACCGTCTACCTTAGGCTCAAACTATCTACACACCAAGTGTGTAGATAGCCAACCCAAAAATGTGTTTTTTGTCCTATGTGCATACCCTGCAGTGTCGAGCTGTGGCCAAAGCGTGGCGTTTTGGTCCGATCAACCAGACAAAGACTGAAGGGTGTCTGACGGGTCTGTTGACCGGACCAAAACGCCAAGCTTTGGCCGCTTTTTGGTCCTGTCAACAAGACCGGGTGTCAGTCTTTTGTCTGGTTAACAATACCAAAACGCGGCCAAAGCTCGGCGTTTTGGTCCGGTCAACAGACCCGTCAGTCTTTGTCTGGTTGACCGGACCAAAACGCCCGGCTTTGACCACAACTCGACACTGCATGGTGTGCATATAAGACAAAAAACACATTTTTTGTGTGCCAATAGGCAAATGGGTGTGCAAATAGGTACACCCTTCTTTTAATCTCAGATCTATGAATATATATATATATATATATATATATATATATATATATATATATATATATATATAATTTAAAGAGTTACTTGCCAATAGTTTTAACCAGCGTGCCAAACGAATCGAACGAACACAAAAAAAGACATTATTTACGTTTGTTTGTTAAAAAAATTATGTGTTTACGAATCGTTCATGAGCACTTATCGAATGATATTTTATGTTCGTGTCTGTTTGTTAAGGAAATGAACTTGTTCGTGTTCGTTTGTGTTTGTTTGTTAATTTTAGGCAACGAACAAAAATGAACGTTGACTAACACAAACTAATGTTCATGAACACAAATGGAAACAAACGAACACAAACAACCGTTCATTAACATAATAGATATAATACACTGACACTTATTAGATATACTTGTCGAATTTTAAAGTATTTAAATAGATATAAAAACTGAAAACACTAATGAATTATCGAACACAAACACGTTACCGAACGTTCGCGAACATAAACGAACGAACACGACCTCTGTTCATGTTTGTTCATTTAATTAAACGAACGAAATTTCTTGTTCGTGTTCATTTATTTAATAAATGAACGGACACAAACGAACTTCTCGCTGAACGTTTACGAATTATTCGCCGAACGTTTGGTTCGTTTGCAGCGCTGGTTTTAACTTTTAATTTTGATATCAGATTGTCTTTAATTTTTGAAGTGGATTAGTGTATTCTTGAACAAAATCAGTAGATATATTCAGGTGATATTTTGTTTGTAAATGATAATGATAAAATCATCACTATTTAATTTAATGATTTTTCTGTCATGTTACACCACATGTGAATAAGAGTTACACCACATAGGATAAATCTAATGAATATCTAGTTGGTGTTTTCTTTTGGGCGGACTTTTTCTTAAGTTTACCGGTTTTGCATTGGATCAAATATAGGGTAAGTACGCATTAATTATTTAGATTGGACTTTTTCAAGTGAGCCAGAATCATATATTAGATTTTCTAATATATACTAGTTTAGTGGTTTCAAGTGAGCAGGAATCATATATTTAGATTGGACTTTTTCTAATATATACTAGTTTATAAAAGTGGTGTAGTTTCAAATTGTTATAACTTATAAGTGCAAGGATAGGTGGTATTTAGACCAGGGGTGCAAACAAGTCGAGCTAAGTTTACTAGGCTCGGACTCGAGCTTGTTTAATTTATGAGAGTTTGAGCTCATTAAACTTATACTTCTTTTATAAAATTTGAGTTTGGCTCATGAGCAGTTTTCAAGGTTGGCTCAGTGTGTTTATTATTTACTAATTAATTTAAAATTATTTTTTTATAAATTTATATATATATATATAGTTATTTTATCCTTATTTTAGTAATTCTTATTATTGTTATTATTATTATATAGATATATGTAATATATAAATTAAAATTACATAAAAAATAGGCTCGTTTAAGGTCTTGATCCGGCTTAAGCTCGATAAGTGAAGCTCTAACTCGTTTATAAATAAGTTTGTTTTTAGGCATGGGCAGGGCCGGCCCTATGGGCTTACGACCCTAGGCACAGGCCTAGGGCCCCCCAAATTCTAGGGCCACAAATTTATAACCTATTTGTTTATACTATACAAATTTGGCCTAATAAAAAAGTCCAATGCAAACGATGAAAGATGGAAACGTGATATTGATAAAAATTTTGGTGAGATTTAACCGACTTCAATTCATTTCTGTGGTTCAAGAATCGGTCTGGTAATTTGGATATAGATTAGAGTAAATGTCGTAATTTTTCACTGAAGGATAGATAAATTTTGGTTTGTATTGTTCTGAGATGAAATTAGAGTGGAGGGTGTTGGTTTTTTGATGTTTGGTTTGTATATCTAGTAACTTACTAGATGATATGTTACTTATATGTTTGGTTTGAATAGATTTGCAGTCGTTCAGCAAAAAGTGCAAAAAGTTCTGAAGATTACAGCGTACCACCTACATGTAACAATCTTACATTCTTACAATTACAAGAGGCTATTTTGTTTTGTTTTGTGTATAATACATTTAGTATTCAGTATAGATTCAATATTTCAGTTTTGCTCGGCCTCAATCTCAAACGTAAAAATTAAAATACATTAATTATTTCAGTTTTACGATCGGTATTGCAGTTTAGCCAGAGTCCAGATGAATTTCAATCTTGGAATTTTTTTTTTTAATTTTCTAATTATTCATTCCGATCAACACGGCAAATTACATAAGAATAGCAGGTAGCCGGGCAACAAACTGCGCCGCCATCCCCTTCTGAATGGAAAACCCTAATCTACTAAAAACAAAGCCTCGCCCCTGAGGGGTCGAAAAGTTGCTGTGGACCACACGCTGAACTCTAGCCAAGAACCGAACCGCCTCCGGCGCCAAGGAGCCGAACGTGTCAAACGCTAGGGGGACAAAGGCATGCTGATTATCCTCACAAGCTTTCGCGTGCTTTTCCACTTTCTTAGACTCTGCTTTCAATACCGCTTGCCCCGCCACAAACCCATTTTCCCGAAACCCGGCTAGGGGGGATACACCTGTGAGATCGACACAAGCATGTTTCCCGCCCTCCCAACCAAAAACTAGCACGTCAGCCGGGCGTAGGGTGGACCTCCCTTCCGTCGGGTCTGTAAGAAAATTAACCGGTGCCTCTTTCTTTGCTGAGATCCCTGCTCGTCTGAGAATATCCATTAACGCGTCTCGAACAAAGTCATGACGATACTTAAACCCCGGCAACTCTCTACAGTGTAACGCATGCTCCCCGTATTTATCCAGGCACGCTTTACGACAGACTGGGCAAGTTTCATCATTTGGGAACATGGGGATCATCAGACGGTACTTAAGGATTGACCGGTACTCCACCGCTGACATACGTTGACCTAGACCTTCAATAGGAATAACAGTTAAGAAATCCTGGGCGTGAGGCCTCTGTAGGCATTTAATGACGGCTTTCTGGCGGGGGGATAAATGGAAGTCTTCTCCCAAACTTTGTGCGATTCGACAACATAGGGCATTCGCCAAAGTTTTCTGTGGCTTTCTGGGGGCGGTGTCCTTGTTAGAGAAACCGTCGAGATCAGAGTCTGGGAGAGATTTATGCAAGCGTTCCAAGGCGCTGACATAATCCGAGTCAGTGTTAGCAACCCCACTGTTACGTTAGATGTGATCCTGCAACTCCCAAGATTGAGACCTGGAAGCCATAAAAGCATAGGCAGCCACATCTTGGGCCGAGAGAAGGCCCAACCCACCAAGCCGCATCGGCAAAGTCGCGATCCGCCACTGGAGTTCACCTAAATCTTGGAATTGCAGTTTGCTGAATCGCTGGCTTGGAACTCAGGTTGGATATCCCCATATTTGCTGATTTCAGGTTGTGGTTTAGGAGTTATTTGCGTATTTTAATTTGTTGTTTAAGGAATTAGGGCTCATTGTTAATCTTTTAAATAAAATTTTCTTTTAGCAATCTCAAATCAAATCCGAACTTTTAAATATGGCTATGCGAAAAGGAAAATAAATAAATAAATAAATAAACGTAAACATTTTTTTTACTTTGCCAACTATAAACTTCTTAGTTTATAATTGTCGGTCCTAAGCCCGGGTAAAGAATGAGGGTTTTGTTACTAATTATGTTGAAAAGGATAATTTTGCAGAAGGCCTCCATTTCGTAGTTTGCTTAGGGTCTCCAAAAACGTAGGAGCGGCCCTGGGCATGGGCTCAAGCTCAAGCTCGTTTAAGGTTGCCTTGTTTCGAGCTTTTATATTTTAGCCCCAAATTGGACGAGGTAGTATTCCCTAACTCACTTGTTGTTGATCCGCTTTGACCTTTCGCTCCTTTATGTTCTTTTCTTTGTTTCACTTTCGTATCTCTCAAAATCAGGAAGTACTTCCAAATTTCATCCATTTTCCCCACTCACCTGCCACCTTAGCACCTTTTCTCTCTCGATTAGGGGTAAGCAGCAAACTGAAATAATCGAACCGTAACCCAAAATAACCAAATCAAACAAAAACCGACGGTTTGGTTTTCAGATTTGTAATAACTGCAAATTTTGGTTCGGTTTTCAGATAACCATTTTCAATAACCGAACCGAACTGATAAGTTATAATAGTAGGCGAAATCCATATATATATTTATGTTTAAGTTGTGTAAGTGTTTAACCCATACTACTAAGAATTATTGATTTCATTCTTGATTGTGAAATATTTATAATAAGATTATTAACATGTTTATTTATCAATGAAACGATTTATCCACTGTTTACAAGAAATAACAAAATTTAACATATAAATTAAATGATCTTCAAAGTACTATAACAGAAAACGTTTTAATAAAAACTTTGAAGAAACATTAAAATATATAGCTTAAAGACTATGTTTATGTGAACAATATTAATTAAAAAGACTAAATATATTAACTTAAATGTAAACATTTAATAAAGATTCTTAAACTTTGAATTATAGTTTTTATTTTTGAATCTTACGTAAGTTGTTTCAAAAATCGAACTGAACCATTGCTAAAACATAAATAACCAAAACCGAACGGTTTTCAAAAACCGAAAACCGAACTTTCAGTTATGGTTTTAGTGTTACCCAAAAACCAAACCGAATTGAACAGTGATTGATCCCCTATCTCTTAACTCGCTTCGTTCACTTTCACAGTGAACAAAAATGTAGATTTAGAATAAACGGAGCGTGTATTAGTCAGACGATGAAAAATATAAAGATGATTAAATGACCGTGATCACATCGCTGTCTATGCATGCATGATGCATGATATATCTGTTTCTAACAATGAGGCCAAACAGAAAAAGATTCATGAAAGTGAGGCATAAATGACAGTCAGTCAAAGTTGAGGATGACAAATCAATTTTAAAAATGGTTCATGTGTTGTTCAGCTATAATGAATATGCCTTCGATTACATATATCTATTATATGTTTGACCAAAATTATTCTTTTTAACGTTAAATTTGGATAACTGACAGACCATAGGAGTATTATTGTGTCACTAATGAAACCACCTGATCATATCCATCTTCATAAGGCTATAATGCCTATAGACCAATTTAGGAGGAAACTAATAAATTTGAGAAAACCCCCTTGTGAGTAGGGGTGCAAACGACTCACGAGCTACTCGAAAAAAAGCTCGAAACGAGCCGAGCCTTATCGAGCTCGAGCCGAGCTTGAGCCTAAAATAAAGCTCGTTTGTTTATCGAGCCTGAGCTCGAGCCTCGCATGTGAAGCTTGTTAGGCTCGTCGAGCCTTATCGAGCCTTAGTATAAACGAGCCGAGTCAAGCCGAGTTTATTTAAACTTATTTACAAGCCGAACTTGAACCTAAAAATAAGCTTATTTAGTAAATGAGCCCGAGCTTCACTTATCGAGATCGCGAACCTAAAAGGTCTATTATTTATATTATTTTTATTTAATATATCAATTAGTAGATAATAAACGAGCCGAGCCCGAGCCAAGCTCGAGCTTGAGAAATACCAACGACCCGAGCTCGGGCCCGAGCTCTCATAAGTTAATCGAGCTCGAGCTCGAGCCTGGTCGAGCTCGGGCTCGGCTCGGCTCGGCTCGTTTGCACCCCTACTTTTGAGAATCGAACCAAAGACCTACTTGTCTCTAAACTTTATCTCACCCTCAAAATGTCATTAGGCTATAATGCCATAGGCTTTTTTATATTTTCTTTACAAATTTATATTGCACAAGGGAACACAGGGAGTAAGGGTTAAGTTGGGAGGGTACCCCTATTTGCAACTTACACCATCGTTGGTGGTGGGGGTAGAAGCTAGCGGGTTGGGGTTGGGTCGTGTATTGCGATGCATCAAACCAAGATCTTGGTTGCGTTCTTATACTACGGGACAAGGTTATCGCTTACGCGTCAAGGCAACTCAAAATCCATGAGAAAAATTAAACCATGCACGATCTTGAACTTGTTGCAATTGTTTTTGCTTGAAGATATGGCGACACTACCTTTATGGTACTAAGGTGCTGTTTGTTTTTGAAGAGGTAAAAGGTCTGCAGTCTGCGAACCACATCTGCAGGCATCTGCAGAAGAAGAGGTGGACCAAACGTCTGCAGTCTGCAAGGAGAAGAGTGTTTGTTTTTTTACTTATACAAAAACCTCTTCTTACAACACACACACACAACACACAACACTCCTCTCTCTCTCTCTCTCTTCCTTCATCCATGCTGCCATTGTTGCAAGATCCGACCTCCGGCGACCATCTCTCGCTGCTGACGTTGAGCCGCTGCCATGAACCTCGAACCAGCTGCTGCTCTTTCTCTCTCTCTCTCTCCTCGGTCCCGTTCTCTTCCATCGTCTCTCTCTCTCGTCTCTATGTCCCATCGCCGCCGCCACCAGACAGTGGTGGTGGTCGGCCGTTTTGTTGAACAAGGGAGGAGGTGGGTGTGGTAAGGCTGTCGTTCAGGATATCGAAGAAGATATCGGAGAAGGGAGGAGAATAGGGGTTTGTTTGGGTGTGTATAGTGGTAGCCGGAGATGGTCGCCGGAGGTCGGTTCTTGGTCGCTGGAAACTCGATTGGACAGGAGAAGGAGAGGTTTCGGGTGACCGTGATGTGGTGGATCTGGGTTGTGGAGGTTGAAGAGGAGAGGAGAGAAGAAGTTTGAAGAGGTTTGAAGACATGGATATAAGTCTGCTTGGTGAAGAGGTGAGGCAGAGGTAAAAGGTCTGCAGATCTTCAAGAAAACAAACAAGCTGCAGGACCCTTATGTCTGCGCGCGTCTGCGCGACGCAGACATAAGTGCTCAGAAGAGCTTTTACCCAAAAAACAAACACCACCTAAGTGTGTGGTCTTCACCGACCATAAGAGCCTTCAGCACATCTTCAATCAAAAGGAACTCAACATGCGTCAACGTCGCTGGGTAGAATTGTTAAACGACTATGACTACGAGATTCGCTACCATCCAGGTAAAGCGAATATCGTGGCCGATGCTCTAAGTTGTAAAACTCATGTCAAGAGTGTTCGTTGCTTTCAACTCGTAGACGATCTTCGAAACCGCATTCGAGAAGCTCAATACTCATCTGTTAACGAGGGTAACCTCTATAACGAGATGAAATGCGGTGCTGAAGAAAGTCTTGTAGCCAAGTCCGATGGTATTCTACACTATCTCAATCGCGTATAGGTTCCTAATCGTGATAATCCTCGTGAACTCTTAATGAAGGAGGCACACAAGTCTCAATATTCTATTCATCCTAGCGCTGACAAGATGTACCACGATATGCGTTCGTCTTATTAGTGGCCTGGCATGAAGAAAGATATCGCCACTTCGTTTCAAGTGTATCACTTGTTCTAAAGTGAAAGCTGAACATCAACGTCCCTCTGGTTTACTCGAACAACCAGAAATTTCTATCTGGAAATGGGAGAGTATTGCAATGGACTTTATCACTAAGCTTCCTCGTATATCCTCTGGTCATGACAGTATTTAGGTAGTCATTGACCGATTGACCAAGTTTGCTCACTTTCTCCCCATTCGTGAAGATTACAAAGTCGAGAAGTTGGCTCGTATCTTCACAGATGAAGTCATCTGTCGTCATGGTATCCCCATTGACATCATCTCAGACAGTGATGGTCGTTGCACCTCTCGTCTTTGGCAAACGTTTCAATCCACTCTTGGTACTCATCTTAATCTTAGTACGGCTTTTCATCCTCAATTCGATGGTCAAAGCGAGCGCACTATCTAAACTCTAGAGGATATGCTTTGTTCATGCATAATCGATTTTGGTGGCAACTGGGATACGCACTTGCCTTTGATTGAATTCTCGTACAGCAACAGTTACCACGCGAGTATTCAAATGGCACCTTTCGAGGTATTGTATGGTCGTAAGTGTCGTTCGCCTATTTGTTGGCACGAGATCGGAGAAGCTCAAATCACCGATCCCGAGCTTATACAAGAGACCACGGACAAGATCCTACAGATTCGAGACAACTTGCTTAAAGCCAGGAGCCGACAAAAGAGTTATGCTGATAAGCGACACAAGCCTTAGGAATTCAACGTTGGTGATTTTGTACTTCTCAAGGTATCCCCTTGAAAGGGTGTAGTTCGATTTGATAAGAAAGAAAAACTCGCTCCTCGCTACGTAGGTCCTTTCAAGATTCTCGAAAGGATTGGCAAGGTATCTTATCGACTGGACCTACCTTAAGAGCTCAACAATGTCCACCCAACTTTTCATGTCTCAAACTTGAAGAAATGTTTAGCTGAAGAAGGACTTCAAGTCCCACTTGAAGATCTTCAAATCAACGAGACTCCGCGCTTCATGGAGAAACCTGTCGAGATCATGGACCGAGGAGTCAAGCAATTGAGGCGCAATCGAATTCCCATAGTTAAGGTACGATGGGAAGGAAAACGTGGCGCTGAGTTTACGTGGGAACTCGAAAGTGAAATGAAAACTAGGTATCCGCACCTGTTTGTTACACCTTCCTCTTGAATAAATTTCGGGACGAAATTTCATAAAGGATGGGAGACTGTAACACCTCGCTTTTTGTAACTTTCCTTATTTAGAAGGTTGTTTGTATTTTCTAGTTTTGGGAACTGGTATTCTCTTTATATTCGTCTTTCATTTCCATGCATTGTAATCCGAGGCTTGAAACATATTTAACTCGATCTTTTTATACATCTTGTTATACATAATTCATGAATACTTGTTATACATTCATTATACGTGCATACTTGATACAACTATACGTAAATCCATACTTGTTTATACATGCAAAATTCATTTATACATTCATTTATTCATACATCACACTTATGCATTGCACTTACATGTTTAAAACACTTAAATCGACAAAACACGCGAAAACAACAAACTTGCATCTTCGTGCATAAGGGATTAACCCTTTCGTGTGAAGGGCTCCCCTTCCGCACGAAAGGACCCCATTCGCCCGAAATCCCAGTCATCCCAAACTCCCCTAACCCTATAAATACGCACCTCCATCCTTATTTCTCAACTTCCACAACTCCGAAATTCTCTCTCAATATCTGAAATCACACACTTGCTACTATCTACTTCCAGAACCATCCTAAGTGAGTTTGCAACTCACTAACACATTAATTTCACCTAAATTCTTCTACTTTTTACTACCTTTCTACATTTCTTTGATCTTAACACTTGGTTTCTCAGATTTACCTTGGTAATCTGACAATAACACTCAAATATATTGAGGACCAAGTTAAAGACTGAAGATTTTCTTTCAAACTTTTTATAAAATAAACCTTCTGTTATTGAACTTGGCCAAAATAGGACTCACCAAGCTCACAAGCTAATTTCATTGCTGTGGGTTAGTGTTATGGTCGATTCAAACCAAGAAGGTGAATAATTCAAACAAAACCAAACTGTTTTCGCCTCGAAACAGAGCCTCTTGCACGAATGGCCAGTCCATTCGCATGAAAGGAGTCACCTTCGTGCGACTGGACCACCCATTTGTCACACCCCCAAAGTACCACCAATGGAAACCCCGCTAGGCGTGTGACGTACCAATAACGAGCCACTAATCATGTTGAACTCATAACAAGTTTTCAAATGAAATTGCCAATTATTAATGAAAGGTACCAACAATAAGTTTAATAAAAATCCAACAAGTTCAGTGGAAGCGATAAATAAATCATAGTTTAAATGTTTCGAAGCAAATGTGTAATATCAATAATTCCATCCCATGTATCCAATCAGTACGACCCATGACCACTCCAGCCACTCCAGATAGCAAGTTCCAAATCCAAGAAATCTAACGACCTGCGAGCATGCAACAAGTGTATCAAACAACGCTGGTGAGTTCATAGTTTTACGAAAACGTTAGTTACCAGGTGTTTAGTTCAGTTCATTGAATATAATGTTGATAATAACTCAAGTACCGTACAAGATGGCTACCAGATTGTTTTGCCCATCCCTACTGCCCCCTATCTAAGCAATGGTCATGATTTAAGGTCATTAGTTCACGCCCGTCCTCATAAGTACGGTGTGAGGTTGCCAAGCCTAATAGCGCTATCAACTAATACCCCGTTACCTCTCAGGTAACTATTCGGTATAAGATGGGACTTAAAATGATAGGAAGAGTGTATTATCTAACATTCCCGTTTTACCCAAAAGATTTATCCCTCTCAGGGATACCCATGTGACTGTCCCACCCACCGGGACGCATGATTAGGAGAAATGAACTCACCTTTGGTTTGCTCGGTAAGATTAATTACTTGTTTATCTTTGGACACCCAAATCCTAATATGGTTCCAATGACACTCAGTTTCGTTTACACATAAATCGCATATTCTTTGTACAAATTCCACAAGTAGTAAGCAAATATGGCACATATCATCACTCATGTTATAGCTAGTGTTCGGGCCATAAGTATATCCACATCACAAGTTCGTATTTCCCCACGTCACATATTAACAGTTCGGTGTACACCCACGAAAACATGCAAGCTCACATAATACACAACAAGCATTTGGGTTACAATCAGTTTTGTATCACATGTTTATTAAACCAAAAACATTTGGCAGCCTATTACGGTGCTCATGGTAATTGTGCGGCCCAGTTGATGTTGGGCAGCCCAACCGCATCCTGATCCGTTACGCAGCCCGGCCTAACCAGAAGTGTGTTACTCAATAAGTGTGTGTGTGTGGGTGGCCCATTAACGTATCTCGACCCAACAAAGTATACGGCCAGATCCCAACTGTGAAACCAGTTGGGCTTGTGGCCCAGTGTTTAAGGTGCGGCCCAAGGACATACGCAGCCTAGTAATCCTCCAACCTTACCCGATCTCATCAAGTACTTGCTATGGTTTTCTATGTTCCCTTAACCAACGTTTTTAACATTAATAAGATATAACACTAGCAATCCAGCAATCAATCGGACCAAGTAGCATACACATTCTTAAGTCTTACAATCCTTAGTTTAACATCTAATCAAGTCACAACATCAGTTCCACATTAAAGCATGCATGATCAGATCACTCATGTTAAACTGATACGACCCTAACCAACATCTAATGATTAATATATGAACATTAGTCTAGCCGATTACAACATGTTAATGAATCATTCATGTCCAAATAGTTTGCAAGCAATACCCTAACTCATGTCCTAATTCTAAGCATGCACCATGACCAGAAACAAGAAAAGAAAATCACAATAACATACTAACCGATAACTAGGCTAAGGGAGAAGGAGAGGCTTCGGGTGATGATGATCTGGGGACTGCCTTCGTTCGCAAGAGGGGAGAAAGAACTAGGGTTTCCTTGTTTTCCCAAAACACAAGACCCGTACCCCTATATCTACGTGCATGCGACCCATAAAGGGTTTTCCTCATGTGATTCGGGCCTTATGAGTGTGGGCCGAGATGTTCTTTAAAGGTGATTGCGGCCCACTAATTAATAACCCAATAACATTTACATACAACATACCCAATAGCGTTTACATTCAACAAGTTTCGTTTACAAGTTTAACATAAGAGGAAGCGTTGGGGAGGAATAATGAGAAATTAGAATCATGAAACGAAACGACATTAACCTTGAAAGTTCGGGTTGTCACATCATCCCCAACTTGAAAGAAATTTCGTCCCGAAATTTGACAAGTAAGCACAGAGAAATGAAGTGATAAATCAAGATTGCTACAGATTTTCTTCAGGTGCCACATCATCCCCAACTTGAAGTGGAATTTCGTCCCGAAATTCACCAGTTGCACCAGAATTAGATTGGTCACCAGGAAAAAGTTGAGGATACTTGAGTTTCATTTGATCCTCGCGCTCCCACGTGAACTCCGGTCCACGCCTTGAGTTCCAACGAACCCTCACGATCGGGATTCGACTATGCTTACGAACCTTGACCTCCCGGTCCATAATCTCGATAGGCTCTTCGACAAATTGCAACTTGTCGTCAATCTTGAGCTCTTGAAATGGCACAACTAGTGTTTCATCAGACAAACACTTCTTTAGTTGCGAAACATGGAAGACATCATGAACATTACCCAACTCAGCAGGTAACTCGAGCTTGTAAGCCACTTTACCGATCCGCTCCAGGATTTTAAATGGCCCAACATAACGCGGATTAAGCTTGTCGCGCTTCCCAAAGCGTACAACACCCTTCCATAGCGAAACTTTCAACATAACACGATCGCCTACCGCGAACTCCAACGGTTTCCTACGCTTGTCAGCGTAGCTTTTTTGACGGTCACGCGCTGCCGCCATACGGTTTCTGATATGGACAATCTTTTTTGAAGTTTCAAGTACAAGTTCAGGACCTGTGATCTGGCTGTCACCCACCTCAGCCCAACAGAGAGGAGAACGGCACTTTCGTCTGTACAATGCTTCAAACAGGGCTACCTGGATGCTAGTATGGTAGCTGTTGTTGTATGAGAACTCTATCAATGGCAAATGTTTCTCCTATCCTTACCCAAAATCAATCACACATGCTCGCAACATGTCTTCAAGTGTCTGCATGGTTCGCTCGCTATGACCATCTGATGCGCGTGTGGTGTTCTATATTTTTATGTATATTTTTTAGCCCTTTTTACACGTTAGTCAAGTTTTATATTTATAAAACACGATATTTTACTAACACCAAACACACATGTGGGCAAGTGCACCCATCGTGAGAGTAGTATAGTGTTGGTAAGATACCGAGGTCGTCCAAGGACACAAGAGCTTTTAGTACCGGTTTATTCTCAACGTCTAATCAAATCAAAAGTTTAGAAAAAGGTTTTTAAACAAGAAAAATAAAACTAACTAAAATGATGAGAAATAAAATAAAATAAAAACAGATAGACAAGATGAATCACTTGGATCCGACTCGTGTTTAGTGTAACCTTTGATTATTTCCGCACTTTTGCACTTTTTAAGAGATTATCTTAGTTATTGTAGTAGGTCCCTCTTCTGAAGGTGACGTTACCCTCAACCCAGTAGTTTGAGTCAGCAAGGATACAATCCTAAAGGGTTGGATTATTGAAAGATACTTAATTAAGTTATTAATGCATATTGTGGTAGGCCCCTCTTCTAGAGGTGACGTTACCCTCGGCTAAGTAGTCTGAGTCAGCAGGGATACAGTCCTAAGTAGCCGGGTTAAAGTTTTAACAGTAGTTTACATATGAGGGGATCAAGGAGTTCGGACCCCCGCTATCCAATACCAGTGGGTATTGAAGGAGGTCCTACTAAAGTTGACCCAGGTCCTTGCAGGATCTATACACTAAACAAGACAAGACTCTTACCAAACTGTTCCCTTAACCCCCGACCAGGTAGCCAACATACCTCTATATAGACTGTGGAGATATGAATGGTGAAAATCTTTTATTTTATATAGACAGTAAAATAATGCCAAGAAACCACGGACAAACGATAAGGAAGACTCACCTTCAACATAAGAAACTAGTTATTAAAGTCATTAATACATAATCAAATAAAAAGTGCGAAAAGATTAAAAATAAAAAGTATTACACTAGACACTTGTCTTCACCAAGTGATGTAAGAGACTTAGGCAAACATGGCCTTTGATTGTCAAGAACTCTTGCGATCAATCTTGGATCCCGAGACTACTCACACACTCATGATGGATGATGGTGGTGGATGTGGGTTGTGACGGTGGTGGTGGGTGGGTGAAGTGTAAGAGAGAGTTGGTTTGCCAAGGGATGGTTTGCAAATGAGCCAAGCACCCCTATTTATAGCCTGTACAGAAGCCCGGACACGGCCCCGTGTCCATTGGGCACGGCCCCGTATCCACCTGTCTTCTCTTTCTTCATTAATTGCAGTTTGTCTGCATTAGTTGACCACGCCCCCGTGTCCGCTGGGCACGACCCCGTGTGTAGAAGCGTATCTGTACTATCAAGATTTCCTCAGATTCTGCGAATCTTAGAGTTGACCACGGCCCCGTGTCCGCTGGGCACGCCCCCGTGATGGGTGATAGAAGCTTCTACAGCTTTGTCTTTTCTGCAGACACTTGGGCACGCCCCCGTGCTCATTGAGCACGGGGCGTGTTCAGCCTTCTGTTCTCTTGTTTTGCTTGGGAAGATGCTGTCGAGGGGTCGGGCATGCCACGTTTATCCCTTTACTTGTATTTTTGTTAGATTTAGCTGCCTTTTTGCTTCTTTTGTTCATTTGAGCTCATTTAATCCTGAAAATACAAAAGGAAGAAGAAAACACACTTTTTTCAACATTAGTACTAAAAAAGGGTTAGTTTAATGCCACATTTAATGTAATTTATATGTTGCATTTTGCACACATCAAATACCCTCACACTTGAATCTTTGCTTGTCTTCAAGCAAAACTCTCTATAATGTGGCTTTACACTCCCAAATGGAATGGGTAGAAGAGAAGGTTTTGGGCTTGTCATAGAGTTTCGGGATTTCCAAGATTCTTTATTAATTTTTATTTATATTTATTTACAATACTATTCGTCATGATTTATTTAAAACATTACATAAGATAAATTACTTATTAGGGCATAACATGCCTCTTTAAAATTCCATTTATATACAAGTTCACATACCTCACGGGGGATCACTCAACACTCGGCCGAATGTGTATTTTTGTGAAAACTCTCGAGAGCGGCATGGAACTTACTTCGACCATAAGCTTGCCAAGTAATCAATCCTCCTCCTTTTTAACTATATACCTTTGTAAATATCAAGAGGACTTTGGGGGAAGGGTTAGGCTTGGGTTAAAGGTAGGTGGTTGGGTTAGTGGTTAGTAGAAAAGGGCGAAAGGGGTAAAAAGCGTCGGTTTTCGTAAGACTTTTTATTTTTGTAACTTTTTATTTTGATGAAGCAATTATTCAAACAAAGTTCTTTTTGATAAACTTGTTTGTTTATTTCTTTTGGCTTCATCATCATTTTTTTTTTTTGAAGAAGTCATAAAAAAAACCGAGCTTTGTTACTAAAATAAAGGGTTTAAAATGAAAAAGGGTTTTGGTGGGTAAAAGAGTGTTTGATTTGGGTTAAGAAATGAAAAGGTTTAGGCTCAAAGGGGTTAACTAGGGGGATTTTTGGTAGGTGGTAAAAAAAAGAAAAATAATGGTGTAGAAATAAAAAGGGTTAGTCCTAATGCCTCCATCATTTACTTACTCGGGTTTAAGTTGGTAAGGACCGGGAATGTATCGTCGTGGCAAGTTCTAGAGTCGTAAGAACCAAACGGCTATTCACACAAGAAACGAAAAAATGAGCATTTAGTTTAAAGATGTGTATTTGTATGCTCAATAAAGGCTCAAAACTCACTTTGTGGGAATGGGTTTTTATGTGATCAAGTATATATAATCAAATTTTAACTAGATTTATCATGCCGTTTCATAATTTTCTTATGTTGGTTCTTTTTATCACGACGCTATCGGTTGTAAATTTGTAAAAATATAACCTTTTTAGAATTTGAAATTCCCAAACTAAACCTAGACAAGTAAAAAAAATGAAAAAATTTGGTGTGTTTAGCGGTTCCAATAGAGTTTTGTGTAAGGCTTGTAATTAGGACTTGCAAAATTCAAGGTTTTAGCATCCCCCCCCCCCCACACTTAAATTACACATTGTCCTCATTGTGTCCTAAAAATAAGTTTTTAGGTTGATTGAATGTGTAAAAAGATGTGAAAAAGCAAAATTTTATGTTACTAGGCGTCTAGACACGGCCCCTTGTTCAGATCGCCAGTAACAGAAAAGAAAGTAAAGTAACAGAAGGCTGGACACGGGGGCGTGTTCAGTGAGCACACCCCGTGTCCAGGTACCTGAACTGGGAATTTTTCTACAGATGGTTGAGCACGGGGCGTGTTGGCTGAGCACGGCCCCGTGCTGAACTTGCTGTAATGAAGAAAAATCGGCGGGAGACTCTGTTTTTGTGAATGGGGTGCTGGTGCAAGTTTCCCTTGGTATCCTTCACTATCCCGAGTGTGTTTTATTCCATTACATCATCATCCAAACACCAAATTAATTAAAACCATCATTCATTCAAATAGAGAAAGTTACATAATATTCCTAAAAAAAAATTCTAGATAAATAGGTCAAAAGAGACACAAGGAGTCTAAACCAAGAAGTTCTAGCCTAAAGATTATTCTATTAGCAAAATTTCCGAAAAGATAATTCTCTCGGTTGGATGTGGCTCGAAGAACTTCATCCTCCGGAAATGGGTTCCTCATACATCGGCGAGCCATTCCTCTATCTCCATTGGGAGAAGAAAGGCGGGCTCATTTGCGTCAGTTTGAGGGGGTGCAATCTCCAACGGGACTTCTTGCAAATCTTCAAGAGGAGGCTCTGCGGGGATGTCATCCCACCCGGTGGGATTATTGACTCCAAGTGCTAGGTTCCAATCCTCTTGAGGGAGGATTAGCTCCATGGGAGGTGTCACAAGAATTTTCAACCTCTGGTGCAAGAGGTTGATTTCTTGAAAACTGTTTTCTAACCCCACCGTAAGATAATTTATACGGTCTATGAGGACCTCCTCTACCGAAGTCATCTCATCAAGAGCTTCACGTAATGCCATCATGAAGCGTACGAGAGTTGCTTCAATCGAAGACCTCCTTTCCCTCTGACTGTTTCTGGAATGTGCAGAAGAAGTTCCACTGTTTTGGCTCGACATTCTACGAAAATAAACTGAAAAAAAAGTTCATTTTAATGAAACAGTAGCCTCGGACACGGCCCCGTGCTCAGTGAGCACGGCCCCGTGTTCACCTTTCTACTGATTTTTGGAACAAGGAATCTTGGAGTTTTAAATTATTTTTCCAACTTAGGAAGCGTTTTTTAGCAGAAATAACTTAAAACAATGTTGTAACACTTATTTATAACAAGATTCCTTGAACAAAAACCTAACAAATATCACAATAAAGCTTGGAATCATGGTGATCTCAAGCTCTAATGGAGGTGTTGAGGTGAAAAATGAAGAAGAAGGGAATAGACAAGAGAGGAAAGGACAAGATGGTTGTTGAGAACCTTCTTTTAGAAAATACCTAGGATGGTATGTGTGAAGATCCCACCAAATCTCTGTCCCTGGAATGGTCCAAATGTGCAGGATTTTTGGCTGCATTTATAGAAAACGACAGCACGCTGGACACGGCCCCGTGTTGGCTGGACACGGCCCCGTGTGCAGACGAAGCCCTGACACATTTTGTCCGTATTCTGACAAAAAGTCAGAAAGGAATCTTTTGGTGGACACGGGGGCGTGTTGACCTGGACACGGCCCCGTGTCGAGAGGCTGTTTATGAAGTTTCCTCTATTCCTAAGGAATTCATCCGGATCAGGTGGTTCCTTACTGGATGGAACAACCCCAAAGTGCCTGAGATACCTTAATTGCTCTAGACTAAGACGAGAACGCAAGAGGTTGTCGGTGAGGGTGATTCCTATGCTAAATGTAGGTGGACAAGTCTAACCCTTTCCCGAGCTCTCGTTAAAGAAGGTGTATGCCGAATCGCTCAAGTCTATGTATGCACCGAACGAAGTCGATGGGGAATCCTTCACGGCACAATCGACACAGGGACAACTATCGCTCAAGTCTTCGCTAGAGTTAGAGGTGATTTCGGGAACAACGAAGTTGTTTTTATTCGAATGCGTTCCCAATAATTCTTCTTGGGTATCTTCTTGAGGTGAATTTATGAAATCCATTTCAAGTTCCTTTACCCAATTAAGAATTAAATCCTCCATTTGAAATAATTCGTCAAGAAGCATTTCTCCTAGAAGATTCGATTGGGAGCATTCGAGGGAGAGATAGGGATTATTTTTACTTTCGCCCCTCTTAAGGCTACAGGAAAACAATGGGTCTATATAATGGGGCTTATCATTTAGAAAATAACATTTTAAACCTTTATGAGGGCCACCACATATTTGACACCACGTACCATAAGAGTGCCGAAAGTAAAAAATATCAGTATCACTCATGTTTGTGTCAGAAATTACCAATCGTCGGGATCTTACGGTTCTGTTTTCAGTAACTGAAACTTGGGCACGGGGCGTGTTGAGTGGGCACGGCCCCGTGTTCAGCTTACTGTCTGACTTAAAACATGATTGCTAGTACCAAAGATTGGGCACGGGGGCGTGTTCAGCGGGCACGCCCCGTGCTGAGTTCTGCAGAAGCTAGAAAAATTAAGAAAAATCCTAAAAAAACAGAAAAATAAGAAAAAACGATTAGGCCGTTGATTCCTAACTTTCTTAAAATCCTTGTGTCCCCGGCAACGGCGCCGAAAACTTGATGCGCGTGTGGTGTTCTATATTTTTGTGTATATTTTTTTAGCCCTTTTTACACGTTAGTCAAGTTTTAAATTTATAAAACACGATATTTTACAAACACCAAACACACATGTGGGCAAGTGCACCCATCGTGAGCGTAGTATAGTGTTGGTAAGATACCGAGGTCGTCCAAGGACACAAGAGCTTTTAGTACCGGTTTATCCTCAACGTCTAATCAAATCAAAAGTTTAGAAAAAGGTTTTTAAACAAGAAAAATAAAACTAACTAAAATGCTGAAAAATAAAATAAAAATAAAAACCATTAGACAAGATGAATCACTTGGATCCGACTCGTGTTTAGTGTAACCTTTGATTATTTCCGCACTTTTGCACTTTTTAAGAGATCCGACTCTTCTAAAGGTGACGTTACCCTCAACCCAGTAGTTTGAGTCAGCAAGGATACAATCCTAAAGGGTTGGATTATTGAAAGATAATTAATTAAGTTATTAATGCATATTGTGGTAGGCCCCTCTTCTGGAGGTGACGTTACCCTCGGCTAAGTAGTCTGAGTCAGCAGGGATACAGTCCTAAGTAGTCGGGTTAAAGTTTTAATAGTAGTTTACATATGAGGGGATCAAGGAGTTCGGACCCCCGCCATCCAATACCAGTGGGTATTGAAGGAGGTCCTACTAAAGTTGACCCAGGTCCTTGCAGGATCTATACACTGAACAAGGCAAGACTCTTACCAAACCGTTCCCTTAACCCCCGACCAGGTAGCCAACATATCTCCATATAGACGTGGAGATATGAATGGTGAAAATCTTTTATTTTATATAGACAGTAAAATAATGCCAAGACACCACGGACAAACGATAAGGAAGACTCACCTTCAACATAAGAAACTAGTTATTAAAGTCATTAATACATAATCAAATAAAAAGTGCGAAAAGATTAAAAATAAAAAGTATTACACTAGACACTTGTCTTCACCAAGTGATGTAAGAGACTTAGGCAAACATGGCCTTTGATTGTCAAGAACTCTTACGATCAATCTTGGATCCCGAGACTACTCACACACTCTATGATGGATGATGGATGATGGATGATGGTGGTGGATGTGGGTTGTGATGGTGGTGGTGGGTGGGTGAAGTGTGAGAGAGGTGGTTTGCCAAGGGATGGTTTGCAAATGAGCCAAGCACCCCTATTTATAGCCTGTACAGAAGCCCGCAGACGGCCCCATGTCCATTGGGCACGGCCCCGTGTCCACCTGTCTTCTCTTTCTTCATTAATTGCAGTTTGTCTGCATTAGTTGACCACGCCCCCGTGTTTGCTGGGCTCGACCCCGTGTTCAGAAGCGTATCTGTACTATCAAGATTTCCTCAGATTCTGCGAATCTTAGAGTTGACCACGGCCCCGTGTCCGCTCGGCACGCCCCCGTGGTGGGTGATAGAAGCTTCTACAGCTTTGTCTTTTCTGCAGACACTTGGGCATGCCCCCGTGCTCATTGAGCACGGGGCGTGTTCAGCCTTCTGTTCTCTTGTTTTGCTTGGGAAGATGCTGTCGAGGGGTCGGGCATGCCACGTTTATCCCTTTTCTTGTATTTATGTTAGATTTAGATGCCTTTTGGCTTCTTTTTTTCATTTGAGCTCATTTAATCCTGAAAATAGAAAAGGAAGACAAAAACACACTTTTTCCAACATTTATACTAAAAAAGGGTTAGTTTAATGCCACATTTGATGTAATTTATATGTTGTATTTTTCACACATCACCATCCGTCTGTGGGTGATAAGCAGTACTCATATCGAGACGTGAACCGAACGACTTATGCATCGACTGCCATAAATCGGATATAAAACGCGGGTCTCGATCTGAGATAATGGAGTTTGGCACCCCGTGCCTAGAAACCACTTCCTTAAGATAAACCGCTGCAAGCTGTGAGAACTTATCCGTTACCTTGATTTCTAGAAAATGTGCTGACTTCGTGAGACGGTCAACGATCACCCAAATAGTATCGTTCCCGCTTTGAGTTCTTGGCAAACTGGTGACGAAGTCCATAGCAATCTGCTCCCATTTCCATGTAGGTATCTCTGGTTGCTGAAGCAGGCCTGAGGGTTTCTGGTACTCCACTTTGACTTTAGCACAAGTCAAACACTTACTCACATATGTCGCTATGTGAGCTTTCATCTTTGGCCACCAATACATGACTTTCAGATCCTCATACATTTTATCCGAACCCGGGTGAATAGAATATCGAGACTTGTGCGCTTCGTCCATCACAAGCTCTCTAAGATTACCATACAACGGAACCCATATTCGCTCCATGAAGTAGAGAATACCATCAGATCTCTCTACCAGTCGTTTTCCATGCCCCGCAAATACTCAGCTTTATAGTTTTCTTCTTTCAATGCTTCGGTCTGAGCGGAACGAATCTGATCAGGTAAGCTAGAGTGAATAGTAAGCTGCAGAGCGCGAACACGCTTAGGCTTCGTCTCCTTTCGGCTAAGTGCATCAGCTACAACGTTAGCTTTACCCGGGTGATACTTGATGGCACATTCATATTCGTTCAAAAGTTCTATCCAACGACGCTGTCGCATATTCAATTCCTTCTAATCAAAGATGTGCTGGAGGCTCCTGTGATCGGTGTAGATAGTGCATTTGGTACCGTACAGATAATGCCTCCAAGTCGTGAGTCGTATAGTTCTTCTCATGAACCTTCAGCTGTCGAGAAGCATAGGCTATTACCTTCTCGCGTTGCATCAGCACGCAACCGAGACCCTGGATAGAAGCATCACAATATACCACAAAATCCTCGGTACTTTCAGGTAGAGACAAGATCAGTGCGCTGCAAAGCTTTTGCTTCAAGAGTTGGAACGTGTCTTCTTGCTTCGTTCCCCAAGAGTAAACAACGTTCTTCTGTGTTAATGAGGTGAGAGGTTGAGCGATCTTTGAGAAGTCCTTGATAAACCGGTGATAGTATCCAGCGAGACCAAGAAATTGTCGCACCTCCGAAGGATTCTTCGGTGCCGCACAATTCCTAATAGCATCGATCTTAGCAGGATCCACGTGTATCCCCATTCGTTAACAATGTGACCAAGAAAGTGTACTTCCCAAATCCAGAAATTACACTTAGAGAACTTCGCGTAGAGTTGCTCCTTCCGCAGGAGCTCCAAGGTGAGACGTAAGTGTCGCTCGTGGTCTTCCTTGCTCTTGGAGTAGATCAAGATGTCGTCGATGAACACAATAACAAAATCGTCGAGATACGGTTTGCACACGCGGTTCATGAGATCCATGAAAACCGCTGGTGCGTTAGTCAACCCAAATGGCATAACCAAAAACTCGTAGTGGCCATACCGCGTTCGAAAAGCCATTCTGGGAACATCCTCCTCTCGGACTCGCACCTGGTGATAGCCCGATCTTAAGTTGATATTCAAATAAAAACTTGACCCTTGCAACTGGTCAAACAGATCGTTGATACGTGGTAAAGGGTAACGGTTCTTGACAGTCACCTTGTTGAGTTCACGATAATCTATACACATACGGAAGGACCTATCCTTCTTCTTCAAAAACAGAACTGGGGCTCCCCAAGGAGAAGAACTGGGTCGAATAAAACCTCTGTCCAACAGCTTTTTGAGTTGATTTGACAACTCCTGTAACTCTCCTGGTGCAAGACGGTAAGGAGCACGAGCAATCGGGGCTGCTCCTGGCGTGAGATCTATCTGAAATTCCACCTGACGATGTGGAGGTAAACCAGGAAGCTCTTCACGGAACACATCAGGAAACTCACGAACAACTGGAAGGTCTTCAATCCTTCTCTCATCAGGTTGAGAATCAGTAACAAGAGCTAAAATAGCGGTGTAGCCCTTACGCAGACACTTCTGAGCCTTCATAGCTGAGATAATACCAACCATTGCACCACTACGATGACCTTGAACCGACAAAGATTCTCCGCTAGGGAGAGGAATACGCACAATCTTCTCTTTACAGAGAATTTATGCCTGATGCTTAGACAACCAATCCATGCCAACGACCACATCAAAACTTCCAAGAGTAACGGGGAGTAGGTCAATGTCAAACAATTGACCCATAAGATCGAGTTTACACCCAACGAGGACATGTGAAGCTTCAATCGATTTACCATCAGCTAGTTCTACTACATGTTTGGTTACAAGAGGTATAGGACTCAACCCTAACTGACGATTGAACCCCAAAGATACATAACTCCAATCGGTGCCAGAGTCGAATAAAACAGAAGCAAATAGATTGTTCACTGAAAACGTACCGGTCACCAAGTTGCCATCATTCCTAGCTTCCCCAGCACCAGTAGTAAACATCCTCCCACGTGCACCGTTCCCACCATTGTTCCCATTGTTGTTATTCCCAGTGTTGTTATTATTATTCCCCGCATTCTGATTCAACTGAGGGTAATCCCGCCTGAAATGACCCTCATCACTACACTGAAAACAATCCTTACGATTACCCTGATTCTGCTGAGGTTGCTGCCTATCATGTTGCTGTGGCTGCTGTTGCTGTGGGGGTTGCTGCTACTGCTGTCTTGGGAGTGGAGCCCTGCAATCTCTAGCCATGTGACCCACTTTGTTGCACCTGTGACAGACTCGGGTACACGGCCCATGATGATGAAAGTTACACTTGTTACACTTTGGCTGCTTCCCAGCATAAGAACCCTGATTTGAATTGCTGCCCTGGTTCTGATTAACCGAAGACGACTGACTAAAGTTGCGGTTGCTACCGGTGTCTGGCTTCTTTTTTGACTGTGTCGAATTGGATGCTTTATCCACATCACTCCATTTGCGCTTGCTGTCAGTAGCAGGAGTAGTAGCTGTAGCTGTAGTAGCAGTAGTAGCAGAAACACGTGGTGGTAGTGAGCCACGCACCACCTCCTGATCCATGATCTTGTGGGCTAGACGTATGATTCGAGGCAGGTCGTCAAGATTTGCAGCAGTGACCAAACTCTTGACTGATGGTGCTAACCCCTTGATGTACAATTCGATCCTGCGCGGTGGTGGTCGTGATAAGTTAGGACACATATTTGCGAGCTCATGTGACCTTTTCGTATACGCTTCAATCTCAGACCCTTCCATCTTCAAATTGTAGTACTCGTTCTCAAGCTTCTGAATCTCATCATGAGGACAGTACTCCTCTCGCATCAACTCCTTGAAATCATCCCAAGTAGTTGCATTAGCCATTTCAATGCCCAACATTTGCACCTAGGCATTCCACCAAGTTAAGGCACCATCCTCCAACATGCTTGTAGCATACTTCACCCGGTCCCCCACGGGACAGTTACACATAGCAAAGACCGATTTTGCCTTCTCAAACCAACACAGGAGTCCCACAGCTCCCTCAGTCCCACTGAACATTTGTGGCTTACAGTCCATGAACGTCTTAAACGTGCAAACAGGTGGATTGTTTTGATTCGCAGGTTGACCTAAAAACGAAAGAGAGTACAACACATGGTTAAAATTTGGGTACGCAACACAGGGATAAGGAATAATTGGCACATATCATACCAGCCTGATAATCCGCTAGGGCTTCAGCCACACGAGTGTTGATCAAATCGGTCAATTCAGCCTGGGTCATAGCAATGTTGCCACGTCCACCGTCGTGGCCACCACCACGTCCACCATTTCGTCCACTCATAATTCTATATAAAAGAAGGGAAAAAGGTTAAGGATCAGACTTGAGTGGAAGTCAAACATCAAGATGACTCCTATAGACTACCAAGTTTACATTAGATAACAGAGCAGAAGCCCTTTCACACTCGTTAAGCATCACTGGGACTCACATGCACCCCACATTATTATTATGTGTGCACCCATAATGATAATGCAATTTGCATGTTCATCTCAGCTCCTCCCAACTCATGCTAAAAGGTTCCTCAAATTTAAGCAACGAGACAAAAGACATCACAAAACATGGGCCATGAAAGTCTAGAGGAATATCGCGTTGTGACTCTATCATCCACAAAACATAGGCAAGTAACACACGGATTCAGTCTGTAGTACTAAGTGTGCATTCGCGTGTAATGTCATACAAAAGTGTACTCTAGATATGCTATGCGATAAGTAAGCGAGATACGAACCTTACAATCTGGAGCTGAGTGTCATGGTCGATTTCTGAACTATTATGTTATAGTCTGGTTTTCTAAAACGTTTTAAAACCAAGTTCACTATAACCAGTGGCTCTGATACCAAACTGTCACACCCCCAAAGTACCACCTATGGAAACCCCGGTAGGCGTGTGACGTACCAATAACGAGCCACTAATCATGTTGAACTTATAACAAGTTTTCAAATGAAATTGCCAATTATTAATGAAATGTACCAACAATAAGTTTAATAAAAAATCCAACAAGTTCAGCGGAAGCGATAAATAAATCATAGTTTAAATGTTTCGAAGCAAATGTGTAATATCAATAATTCCATCCCATTTATCCAATCAGTACGACCCATGACCACTCTAGCCACTCCAGACAGCAAGTTCCAAATCAAAGAAATCTAACGACCTGCGAGCATGCAACAAGTGTATCAGACAACGCTGGTGAGTTCATAGTTTTACGAAAACGTTAGTTACCAAGTGTTTAGTTCAGTTCATTGAATATAATGTTGATAATAACTCAAATACCGTACAAGATGGCTACCAGATTGTTTTGCCCGTCCCCACTGCCCCCTATCTAAGCAATGGTTATGATTTAAGGTCATTAGTTCACGCCCGTCCTCTCAGGTACGGTGTGAGGTTGCCAAGCTTAATAGCGCTATCAACTAATACCCCGTTACCTCTCAGGTAACTATTCGGTATAAGATGGGACTTAAAATGATAGGAAGAGTGTATTATCTAACATTCCCGTTCTACCCAAAAGATTTATCCCTCTCAGGGATACCCATGTGACTGTCCCACCCACCAGGACGCATGCTCAGGATAAATGAACTCACCTTTGGTTTGCTCGGTAAGATTAATTACTTGTTTACCGTTGGACACCCAAATCCTAATATGGTTCCAATGACAGTCAGTTTCGTTTACACATAAATCACATATTCTTTGTACAAATTCCACAAGTAGTAAGCAAATATGGCACATATCATCACTCATGTTATAGCTAGTGTTTGGGCCATAAGTATATCCACATCACAAGTTCGTATTTCCCAACGTCACATATTAACAGTTTGGTGTACACCCATGCAAACATGCAAGCTCACATAATACACAACAAGCATTTGGGTCACAATCAGTTTCGTATCACATGTTTATTAAACCACAAACATTTGGCAGCCTATTACGGTGCTCATGGTAATTGTGCGGCCCAGTTGATGTTGGGCCCAACTAAGTAAGGTGCGACCCCATTGATTTCAGGCCCAACCGCATCCTGATCCGTTACGCGGCCCGGCCCAACCAGAAGTGTGTTACTCAACAAGTATGTGTGTGTGGGTGGCCCATTAACGTATCTCGACCCAACAAAGTATACGGCCAGATCCCAACTGTGAAACTAGTTGGGCTTGTGGCCCAGTGTTTAAGGTGCGGCCCAAGGACATACGCAGCCCAGTAATCCTCCAACCTTACCCGATCTCATCAAGTACTTGTTATGGTTTTCTATATTCCCTTAACCAACGTTTTTAACATTAATAAGATCTAACACTAGCATTCCAGCAATCAATCGGACCAAGTAGCATACACATTCTTAAGTCTTACAATCCTTAGTTTAACATCTAATCAAGTCACAACATCAGTTCCACATTAAAGTATGCATGATCAGATCACTCATGTTAAACTCATACGACCCTAACTAACATCTAATGATTAATATATGAACATTAGTCTAGCCGATTACAACATGTTAATGAATCATTCATGTCCAAATAGTTTGCAAGAAATACCCTAACTCATGTCCTAATTCTACGCATGCACCATGACCAGAAACAATCAAAGAAAATCACAATAACATACTAACCGATAACTAGGCTAAGGGAGAAGGAGAGGCTTCGGGTGATGATGATCTGGGGACTGCCTTCGTTCGCAAGAGGGGAGAAAGAACTAGGGTTTCCTTGTTTTCCCAAAACACAAGACCCGTACCCCTATATCTACGTGCATGCGACCCATAAAGGGTTTTCCTCATGTGATTCGGGCCTTATGAGTGTGTGCCGAGATGTTATTTAAAGGTGATTGCGGCCCACTAATTAATAACCCAATAACATTTACATGTTTAACATAAGAGGAAGCGTTGGGGAGGAATAATGAGAAATTTAACATAAGAGGAAGTGTTGGGGAGGAATAATGAGAAATTAGAATCATGAAACAAAATGACACTAACCTTGAAAGTTCGGATTGTCACATCATCCCCAACTTGAAAGATATTTCGTCCCGAAATTTGTCAAGTAAGCACAGAGAAGTGAAGTGATAAATCAAGATTGCTGCAGATTTTCCTCTGGTGCCACACCATTCGCACGAAAGGTACTCTTTCATCCCTGTTCTGGCATTTTCCAAGTGTTATATGTTATTTTGATCCCTATTCTCAATATAGACGATTCAGAAATAATAGAGTGTGAACCATGGGAGCCTTGGCTTCCAATCTAGTTCTACCACCTCACTTAAACTTGCGAAACGAACACCCAAACAATCTCCTAGACCTAAAATAAGTTAACCCCATCCAGCCTCCAACACTTGGTTCATACCTTCCATGTTGAGACGACACACCTTGGTTGTTCTTGTTCGGTATGACTTCTGTGATCTATATGACTATAGGACTGATAATACACCATAATGTAACTAAATAACTTAACTGGACTCACAAACATAGCCGATTAATGGTTAAAACATTCGAAAACGAAGTTCAGTTCGTACCAAACAGGTCCCATTCGCACGAAGGGTAACCCCTTTCGCACGAATGGAGCCCACTCATGCGAGCTGTGCAGTTGCCTGAACAGTTTGTGTTATTTCGGTTTTCGTTTATTTCGATTCCTCGTTCCTTGTTACTGATTCTGATGGGCAAATCTGGAGGCGTAAAACCACAGAAACTCAGTGTTGTGACAAGTGCCTAAACGGGATATATTTTCTGTTTTAATCCTTTTTTCATGCTATATACTTAGGTACTTTAATTCCAAATCCAAAATCCTCTGTTCAACTCCAACACTCACACCTTCGTTTACCCACCTGCAGGTTAAACTTGGTGTTCCAAGCGCTCTCGTCATCAACTCTCCTACTTGCGGGATTAACTAAAGAAGATTAGCAAAACTGTGAGTATACTCAAATGCCCTTTTTCTGTTTTACACTTTGGGTGCAATATGTTTACTTATAAACCTACACAGTTACACTTAGACTTTTATGCAAACACACAAACAATTCAATACATGTATGCTAATACGTTATACTTGATTCGTGTTTCTAGAGCATTCTTATGTGATAAACTTGTCATTAACTTCGTACGAGCATCCCCTTAACATGTATAGCGCTATAGGAGTAACGCACCACCCATATTCTTGTGGTCATGTTAAGTCTTTAATACATGCGGTAATCAGAGGATTGACTTGAATATTTGCATGCCAGTTTTACATTAATCTTGATAACTAAGTTTTCCATGTGGATTCGTTTAAATCATTTTATACTCATGCTATGTATCAAACTTGCATACTCGCCAATACATTTTGTATTGAACCATATTTTAAACATGTTGCAGGTTGATGATGTTGAGGATGATGAAATCTAGTAGGGATACCTTAGATACCCATTTTGAAATGCTACATAGGTTGTTGTACTTGATGAATTATGTTATATCGTTTTGAACAATGTTGTACTTGTTTCCTGTAATGTTGTTGTAATTTTTGAAACAATTGTTGTATTTGATTTCCCATGTATTGTACTTGACAATTTGTTATCAATGAAAGAAATCAAATTTGAATTAAATATTGTCACAACAGTGTTATGAAGTCTCGAGCAATCTCGTTCGTCTCACTCTGATGTTTCCGCCATCGGTTGGGTGTGACAGATTGGTATCAGAGCCATAACTATAGGGAATTAGATAGAATTGTCATGTTCGACCTAGTCTATAGTAAGTACCAAACTTTGACCATTCTTGATTCTTGCTTAACATGTTATTCTTCCTACTTTGCTTCTTTCTATTTCTTTTGTCTTAATTATACAACGTGTCTTTCCTAAGACCTTTTACACAAATACACTTGAAGACTTGAAGACACTCATATTGTACAAACGAGACGACTTCACCAAAATAGGCGTGAAACCCATAATTTGGTGAACGACTCTCAATCCGCTTATTTGATTTTTGCACGAAATTATACCATCAAGTTAGGAGTGAAATCCTCACCTTGAAAGAAAAATTTCCAATTCTAAACTCTAGTGGACCCTCGTCAATGTGTCGGAATTAACTTTCTTGACCCGACGAGTACCAACCACACTTAGGGTACGATGTTGTCAAGTTAGGGGTGAAACCCGCATCTTGTTAACTAGTCCCATTCCTCGATTTTCAATCCCGCCAAAATTTCGATTTTTCAATCGATTAGGGACGTGTAGTATCTGGAAGGGTAAAATACCGTTAGTCGCTTCTCGACGAGAGTATTTTACCTATAGGCTAAAACACATTTCCCTAATTTGAAAGGATCTTCAATTCACTTTGGAATAGTCTTAGTTACGTTCCGTGACATTCCATATTTTACGTTACCTCTCTCTTTTGTTATCTCAATTTTATGTGTTTTAATACGTGTCACCCCGTTCATTTCGAAACCTATGCACAAGTCGCACGTCTCTCACAATCAAAAAACATTAATGATTCTTGTGAACAAACTAAATTTATACTCCTTTACGCATTCATACGTGTTTATGCTTTTTGAATACTTGTTATGCTCGTACAAAATATGTGAATTCATACGTGTTATGTGATACTTATAAGCTCATACGTGCAACAAACGTGATTTTATTATAAACATATTATGATCAAGTCTCATCTTCCCCTCTATTTTTCAATTCTCTAGATGTCTTCCAGTCGTCTTTCCAACTCAACCAAAGGATCCAAGGCTAGCAAAAGTAAGAAAATGCTCGCATTCAAGGCCAAACAGATGGCTCAGGTGATACCCGATATCCTAAGCAAGGTTACTGCCACTAATACCCCCAACTCATCGGTCGATTCTAAGGTCGACCAACCCAAGCCAGCCTCGTTCAACTACAAGCACTTTGCTGCTTGCGACCCTAAGGCATTCATTGGTACTGAAGGTGCCACCAAGATGCTTGAATGGTTCGATAGCATCGAGGTAACCTTCATCAACAGTGAGTGTCTCGAGCACCTCAAAACCCGAAGCGCAACCGATGTCTTCCAATCGAGAGCCCTCGATTGGTGGACAAACGAGCACAACATCCGAACCAACGAAGGAGCCTACGCCCTCCCTTGGCCTGAGGTTAGAGAAATGATGATGACAGAATTCTGTCCTCCCCACGAGCAGCAGAAGCTCGAGGAAGAATTTTGGAATCTTAAACATGTAGGTGACGATAACCTTGGTTACACCACCCATTTCAAGCAACTAAGCATCATTGTACCCCACCCAGTCCTCGCACCTGAGCGTGCGATTAGGAATACCTCCAAGGTCTTCCCGTCACAATTCTCGATGTTATTCAAGCCACGAGCCCCGACACTATCGAGCTAGTTTATCGCCTAGCCGCAAGCATCAATGACAATAGCGTAAGGGATAAACAAACCTCAAACCCCACGAAAACCAAGTATGTTCACCAAGCTACCACCGATACCACCACTAAACCTACACCAACCAAGCCACCCAAGAACAATAACAAAGGCAAAAAGCGGAAGGCTTCGAGCCAAAACTATGCGGTAGTCACTCCGCCAAACCCTCAACCACTCCAACAAGTTGCGCCAACCCATCCCGATCCTACCAAGAACGTATACACTGGGACTCATCCCAAGTGTAATACATGTTTATACCATCTCCCTGCTCATACACCATGCCGCCTATGCACGAATTGCAATAGGTTTGGGCATTTTGCCAACCAATATCGAAGTGGCCCAAAGCCACTAGTTAACCAAAACCAAATCATTGTTGTAGCCCAAAACCCCGCACCAAACCAAACCCAACCTCAAGCAGCCACATGTCGAGCCTGCTTCAAGTGCGGTGATCCAAATCATCTCACCAACGTCTGCCCGCAACGTAACAACAACAACAACAACAACACCAGCAGCAACAGCCTTAATAAGCGCGTGGACGAGCTTTCATGATAACAGCAGCGTAAGCTCAGAATGCCAACGACGTCATCAACGGTACGTTTATCGTTAACAATGTTTATTCTTCGTGTTTATTTGATACTGGCACGGACAAAAGTTTTATATCCGTTGAATTCGAACCTTTGCTAAAGTGTAGATGATCTAAGTTGCCTAAATCATTCGCGGTCGAAGTCGCTAACGGTAAGTCTGTCTCTGTCGATTCTGTTCTTCTTAAGTGTTCATTAAATCTTAACGATCATAAGTTTTTGATTGACCTCATACTTATGCAATTAGGTAGCTTCAATATCATAGTAGGCATGGATTGGATTAGGCGAGTTCGTGCTGAAGTCGTTTGTTCTGAGAAATTTATTCGTCTTCTTCTTACAAATGGTGATTCTCTACATATTTATGGCGAGAAACCTTCTAAAGGCCTCAAGCTTATGTCATGTACTCAAGTGAACAAATACTTGATCAAGGGTTCCTTCGCCTTTCTTGCCCACATCATGGAAAAGAAGGATAAGGGTCCAAGTGTTAGTGAGGTTCCTGTCGTTTGCGATTTTCCCGACGTCTTCCCTGAGGATCTACCAGGTCCTCCTCCTCCTCATTCTGTTGGCTTTCGTATCGATTTAGTGCCTGGCGTTACGCCTGTTGCTAAGTCTCCTTATCGTCTAGCACCCTCGGAAATGCAAGAGCTATCCAGCCAGCTTCAAGAACTTCTTGATAAAGGCATTATACGCCCTAGTACTTCTCATTGGGGCGCTCCTGTCCTTTTCATCAAAAAGAAAGATGGATCCTTTCGGATGTGTATTGACTATCGGGAGCTCAACAATCTTATAGTCAAAAACCGATATCCTCTTCCTCGCATCGACGATCTCTTCGATCAACTTCAAGGCGCGACGTGTTTCTCCAAGATCGATCTCCGTTCTGGTTATCATTAACTTCGAGTCCTCGAAGAAGATATACCCAAAACTGCTTTCCGTACACGTATGGTCATTGCGAGTTCGCGACCATGCCCTTTGGTTTGACCAATGCACCTGCGGTCTTTATGGACTTGATGAACCGTGTGTGCAAGCCTTATCTCGACCGTTTCGTGATCGTCTTCATCGGCGATATCCTCATCTACTCCAAGACACAAGAAGAGCACGAGCGACACTTGCGCTTTATCCTTCAGCTTTTGCGTACTGAACAACTTTACGCCAAATTCTCCAAGTGTGAATTTTGGTTGAAAGAAGTTCAATTCCTTGGTCATGTCCTCAACGAACTCGGTATTCACGTTGACCCTGCGAAAATCAAAGCGGTGAAGAATTGGATTGCTCCTAAGTCTCCGTCTGAGATTCGTTCATTCCTTGGTCTAGCTGGTTACTATCGTCGCTTCAAGAACCGAAGTTTGGTGAAGCCGAAAAAGATCGTTTCAAAGAGAAACTTTCAAAAATGTTTGATGTTTATGTAACAAAATATGGTAAAACCTCGTCACACATTCACGAGTCAATGAGAAATGTCGTTTTTGGCGAAGGTTCAAGTATGGAAGATCAAGATGTGTATGTTTTTAACCAATTGTATGATAAGTTGAGTCAAATTCAACGTGGTAACACTAGTAGTAGCGAACTCGGTCGGTATGGTGAGTCGAACTTTCTACAGATGACGACTTCACAAGAATTTAAAAATTTTGATTTGTTGGGTTGGTGGAAAAGTAAGGAAGATCAATTTCCGATCTTAGCCACAATGGGCCGAGATTTACTAATGGTCCAAGCTTCCACGGTAACTTCGAAAATTGATTTTTCTATTAGTGGTAGGGTGATATCGATATGGAGGACTCGACTAACACCAAAGGCGGTTGAGATGTCGATTTGCTTGAAAGATTACTTGGATGCAGCGGAGAGATGTCAATACATACGCTCGCTCGAGGGAGAATTGGATTACGTAGGCGAAGTGTACGAGGACGAGGACGAGGTCGAAGCCGAATTGACAACCACAATGACCGACGAAGAAGCAGCATACGATGACTTCCTACGCAATACTTCAAGTTCGGGTTTGGGCGAAAAAGATTAAACGAGGCTTATCAAGATATATTAGTATTGTAGTTCCACGGATATATATATATATATATTAGTGGACGTTCTTACGGATTAATAGTTTAAGTTTACGTATTTTCTTTTATTATGTTTAATGGTCGTCTTTCATTTCTTTATGTAAAACCGGTTTGTTCAACTTTGAATGATGTTATATTTCGTTTGTTATATTTCAAAAAATATGTTTTTTTTTTTCAGCAAATTGGTATAAAAACTGTATTATGCAGTAAAAACAGCAAAAAAAAAAAAAAAAAAAAAAAAACAGTAAACAGAACAACATTTTTGTAGCTCTGAAAAAATGGTTTTTAACCAGCTTTTTTTACTGGCTTTTTTTCGGTTTTGGAACCGGTTAATCCCAACCCGGTTTGAAACCGGTGATGATCGGTTATAGCTTTCCAACATAGAAACCGGTTATTAACCGGATCGGTTTAAAAAAAAAACGTTTTGTACATCTCTAGGTGGAGGTGGGGGTTGTAGACCTGTGGTGAGTGAGCGATTATGGGTGGTGGAGGTGTGTGGCGGAGGTGGGCTGTGATGGGTGATGGATGAGGTGGGGGTTGTGGACCTGTGGTGAATGAGTGAGTGAAAGAGAGGGTGGGTGGATTGGTGGATTTTTATTATATATAAAAATATTTTTTAAAAAGTTAAAGGTTTTTTTAATATATATTAATTAATATTCTGTATTTAAATAATTAAATGTTTTTTATTAATTAATATGTATTTTTATTTTTTTAAACGAATAAAAGGAAAAAAAATGGTTTTTGAATGAAAATGACAACTATCAAACTATTTAGTTTGAGTTAACTGACATTTTTTAACGAAATTAGTGAGTTTGCCCAAAATGACAAAAAATGGAAAACTCAAAGGAGCCAAAAGAGAAAAAAAAAAAACTATTTAAACTAAAGTGACAATTTGGGACAAATCTCAGAGACTAAAATGGCAATTTACTCTTGAATCAAATATAAACTTATTCGAATCCTTAGATTTACACTAAAAAACCCAAAATGTTTTGATGACACGACTCAATCCAGTACCTTTAAGTTTTATTATACACACCCTCCCTATTACTTTCTACACCCCCCCTATTACTTTCTACACCCCCCCTCCTCTCACATACTTACAGGTGGGGCCTGCGTGGGACCGACAGTTTTCCTCTCACAAGAGGGGGTGTAGAAAGTAATAAGGGAGGTGTGTATAGAATGACCCTATTAAAATTTAAGTAGGAATACTACTTTACAGATAGTACGGCCGTTGCCATCAACTACAGCCGGTCTTTGGTGAGTGCACGTGCGGTCATGTGGTCCCCCATTTATAATTATCAACTTGTTTGCTTCCTATAGTTCCTCCCCCTCACCTTTCATATTTTCATATTTATCCTAATTATAACATATAATAAGGCCCATTCTATACACCCCCCCCCTATTACTAACCACACCCCCTTTGTGAGAGGAAACTGTCGGTCCCACGCAGGCCCCACCTGTAAGTTATGTGAGAGGAGGGGGGTGTAGTTAGTAATAGGGGGGGTGTGTATAGTAGTGCCCAATAATAATAGTAATATTTGTAATAATAATATTATTATTATTTTAGGATGATCATTTCTTCCATCATTAGATTTATGGGCTAGTTATTAAATTGCATAACTCAGGATTTGATTTGATGTTCTACAATTGTCAATTTCAAACTTAACCTTTATTTAGATTAATATATACAAATTAGTGCACAGCTTATTGATTCTAAATACAAAAGATATAAGCTAATGGTAGAGTTGGTGTTTAATTAGATATTATAGTCACATTTAGTTTGTAGATAGATAAGGTCCGAAATGAGTATAAGATGAAAAGGCCCATGGCTTTATAGTCTATTGGCATTTTAGGGGTGGGATAAGACTTTGGAACCAATTGGTCCTGCGTTTGATTCTCACACAAGAGGGTTTTTTTTTTCCATATTTATTGGGTTTACTCCTGAATTGGTGTATAGACATTATCCCTAGTGGAGATGGCTATGATCAGGTGGTTCTGGTGATGGCACGATAATACTTCAGTGGTCCATCAGTGATCCAAATTTGCCGTTAATAAAAAGTACAAGATGAAAAGAAAATGAGAAGAAAAAACGCATTCCTCACTAAAATAACTATTTTATGTTAATTTTAGATGTAGTCTTATAAAACATATTTGATATATATAAAGTATAACCGAACACATTAAAACATTTTAGAAAACTATAATCTGTTTGTAAATTTTATTGTCTTTAACAAAGGGTTATCTTTGACAATATGGTAATACACAATGATTTTTAATCAGTTTTTGTAATTATACCTTTTTACCTTATATTGGTAGTAATACTTTTTACTTAACGAGTTATTTAATAATGATGCCGATAGGATGGTAACAACATTTAAAACATGATGCGAAAATAATCAGGTTTGACTTTACCAATATGACTCATTTGATAAACAAGTTATGTTTTATGTTGACCAGTCAAACAGATTTAGCAAATGTGTTGTGTGTGGGTTATATTAAAATCGATTGTGTTAACCCGTCAAACCATTTATAATTAGAACTAAAAAAACAATCTAAAAATATACAAATTACGTGACCAACTTGTCAACCCGTTTATTATCCGTTTAACTCGTTTATAGCTATATTAAAACTCCTTAATAAATGTGCCGCCCAATTTACGCTCATGTACAATATGTCAACTCCTTTAGATAAACAAACTTGGAATGAATTACATGGTGAATTCCAAAATGGTGTGGGATATGGTGTAATGTGGATGTCAAGGGGAAGATGAGGCAAAACATAATTCTGACCACTCCTTTGGATGGCTATGGATCTTTAGAAATGATCGTATATACAAAATAGAACAAAACTTAATATTTTTGGAGTGACATAACTCGTGTAATTTTGAAATTATATTTGTAAGATGTTTGGATGTTTTCAAGCGTCTTGCTAATGAGTTTCATGTGTTCCATAAAAAACAATTTTCATTTTAAGAAAAAAAAAATTATATTTTCTAGAGAGTGATGAGAATCTAAGTCTCATTGTAACGTAATTTAGAAGTAATTGTAGATGTATATTAGTTTGCTGTTAAAAAATAATTACAAAAGATAATAGCTAATTAAAAATCGGACTAAAACCTAAGCAAATTAATAGATGTATATTAGTTTGCGTTAAAAAAATAATTACAAAAGATAATAGCTAATTAAAAATCGGATAGTTTACCGTTAAAAAATAATTACAATAGATAATAGCTAATTAAAAATTGGAATATAACTCGAGCAAATTAAAAATAGACTTAACCCCAATGTTTTAAAAACCGGTTTTTAGATCACACCGGGTTAGGTTTAGAAATGGTTCAACCGGGTTGTACCGGGCGGTTAATCAGGTTGACTGATTAACCCTATAAATCCATGGAATACAATTTCAACTCAAGAAGTAATCCAAAACTACATCATTCCATAATAAAAAAATATTTCAAAAGTTAATTCATAATAAAAAAAATAATTCAAAAATTCATTATTTATACCTTTTGAGCACTAGATTTTACTAAGAAGGTAAATCGTCACCTTTTTGGACCCACAAAAGATTAAAAGTCCAAATTTTAACCTTTGACACAGTACCGGTATACCGATTTAAACCGTCATAACCCATTTATCGGTGGTACAACTTCTTTATCGTTCCCTCAGTTTACCGGTATGATTCGTACCGGCCAAACTTCTGGTATCCGGTTCAACTGGTCCATATAAACCGATTTTTAAAACATTGCTTAAACTCATATCCAATAACCTAACTTGGCATGTGTCCGGCTATTCGCTATTTAAATTAAAACATGAACAATAAAGCAAAACTTTAGTTGCTGCATTAAATAAAATGAGAGTAGCCATCAAATGGACCAAATGTGTAATCTATTTATCGATATTTTCCTAGTATATATTATAAAATGTTGTCATGACATCAGTTTAACGGCAATATGTATATCCAATCAAAATAATTTATACTTATTATATATATATAATTAAGCGAACCAACTTGGCCTTTTATTGATAGATTTTTCTTAACTCAAATAAAAAAAAAAAAAAAGAAGAAGAAAGAAAGAAAGATAAGAACTTGAGATGGAAGTAGGACAGGCCAGTCACATGGTACCCAAGTGAAGTTTGTAGGCCTAAGGGCCCAAACACAGCATGGCTTTTTCTATGTTAATGGACTAGCATATATTTTCATTATTTATTATCTTTGATAGATAGATATTCATCATCATGTTATTACCACAATGATAATCATTGTTATCATCATCACAATTTTATGATCAAAATATCATCATCACATCAAAATCATTATCATAATATTGTCATCCATCAAAGCAATCATCATAACCGGTGTCGTGCTCGATGATGCTCGAAGATCGAGAATTAGATACGACTCCGAAAACAAGTGTTGGGATTGAACCCTACCAGAGGAACAGATAATGTAAAGCCAAAACCAGGTCAAAACAGAGGATTCACAATAAGCAGCAGTTTACACTTTGCTCTCCCCTTGAAAGTGATTTATAACAACTGATGGTCTCTATCTGCTGTTCATATTCAACTGCTGCTGTCCTTTCAACTGCTGATGAAAACCCTGAAGTATCCAACACTGCTGGTCCTATCTACTGATGATAAAGCACTGCCCAGTCAAGGACTGATCAACCTTGAGGAAAGCACAGACATAAAGAGAAAGCAGTTGTTTAGTGAAATATCTGTTTTATGTATAGTCAGTGGTTAGGTTAGCAGTGTTTGTGTAAGGACAGTAGATACAGGTTGTTAGGCTGTTAGACGTCGCTTTCATGGTGACGTCAGCTGAGCTACCTCAGTGGTTTGGATTGCCTATAAATGTAACAGTACCCTGTACTGTTACATTTGATTGACTGAGCGAGTTCTTCTTCTCATGTCTAATCCTTTCATCTTGTGTGCAACCAACCTTGGGGCATCAGGCTGAGGGGGAGTTTAGTTTGTAAGCATATCTGTAATCTTTTGCTTTGATTTGTAAATCTTTTGACTCTATGAGAAGCAATTGTTTATCAAACTATTTTCTCCATTTGATTGTGTTTACAAAGTTTGTTTTCATTTCCGCTGCACTTTACATGTTTTCATATTTACAAATCGTTCCAAACATACAAACAAACACAATCATGAGAGCCTCCGATTCTAACAATTGGTATCAGAGCCTGGACAGTCAATTTCGATTTAACAGTCAAATTGACATAACAGTTCGACTCAAAATTCGTTGATACTGAGGTTGGTTGTAGTTAGTTGAAAAACAGAGTATCGAGTAAATCATGTTCAAAGTGGTTAATCAAAAACTCTGTAAATCAACCAAGATGTCATATGACACACAAATTTCACACAACAAGTGATATCATGCAGAAGTCACTCATAGTGTTCAGATCTGTAAACATATCTGTTAAATTATGGGATTGTTCTATATTTTTCAATATTGATTTCAACTGTTGTTTTGATATTTGTGATGTTTTCATTAAATACTAAAGTATGAACCTCAGATTAACAAAACCTATGATTCATAAGACATTAGTGTTTTGTTTTTCTATAAAGAGGAAATTGAAACTTTAGTCATTCAGATCTTATGTGTTGAAAACAGGTTGAGTTCCTCAAAAGGACAAAATCAACTATGTTAAAATACATTAAGAAAATTCACAAAAAACTCAGAAGTGTGTTTGTCTCAAAACTTTTGATGTCAATAGAAAAGAGTATAAACATAAAACATTTATGAGTCAAAGTTTAGGGTAATAATGGTCATTAAGCAACTATGTGCATTTATCTGTTCAGAAAAAGGTTTTGATTCCAGTAAATGAACTCCAAAGAGGACTAGACAAATGTTTAAAAATTTTCTCCATGTGTCCTCAGGATTGCAATCAACTGACAAAGAAAATGGTTCCAAACAGTGGTCAAAATGTATCCAAAAGTTTCCTACCACTGTTATCAAACCACTGACCATCTTCAAAAACTTGTGAATGATATGATTATACACTATATTGAAATTATACCAGATCCTTTTTGATACTATTCTCAGAAAATCCTTTAACTATTTTTTGTTGTTCAAAGGATTTTCTCAAATAACCAGGATATATTATTCATTTTTTTTGGAATAATATATTTGGAACTTATGCTTGTTTTTGTTGGCAATAGTTTCAGCTCCTGTCAGGATGTAATACCTTATTTTTTGATGGTATTAGTGTCCTCATAAATGGGTCAAAAGGAAATGGTATGTTTATTAAGATCATGTCATACTCAGGTTTGCTCCTAAAATTTTTATCAAAGGTTGATTGCAAACTGTGCTTAAATTACTAGGGTACTCATGTGTTAATTGAATATTAAACGAAAATGAGTTGCCTTAGCAAAAAGTTTTCATCATCTGGGGTACTAAACCACTGTCTATCAAAATTGACATGTGGCAAAACCTTGAATGAAAATCCTCAAAACTGTTGCTGAAACACCTGTCCTTCAGATTTGTACCATTTACCCTAACCACTGTTTTGTTCCAACATCTGATCTCTAAACACTGTCCACTGCTGAAAGTTAACCACTGATCCCTCATTTTCTTGAAAACCACTGATGCTCAAAATCAGTGTCTTATCCACTGATATGCTATCCACTGATAGTAAAAATCATCCACTGCCCATAATTTTTACCGTTGTAACCACTGATGCTTGATACGTCAGTGGCTCTTAAAACAACTGTTCTCCATACTTCATCCGTCTCATCAGTGTTTGACACGTGGTCAGTTTTTAGCCCTCAGATCGTAATAACCGCTGCCACATCAGCGATCATTTTTTTTTAAATAAAGCCCTGCCCTAAACCCCCAAACAGGGTTTTACACTGTTTAATTGAATTCCAAAATTCTCTTCACAAAAGCAGTTTCCAACCCTTCTTCTCAAAATCTTCAAAAACGTTCTTCGTTCTTCTCCGCAAAATCAAAGTCAAAATCAAAATCAAAACCTGAATCACCATCACCTTCACAAGAGATCGCTCAAACGGCCGAAGAATCCATCGATATACCATTCAAACAATCTCACAATTATTTGGGTTTACTCACAAAACCCAAAGACAACCACACTTTCGACTCCATCATTGATACATTGTCTGCATCAAAGTACAAAACTTTGTTGACGGCAGATGCTCCCATTTACTTGCAAACCCAGAGAGAGTTTTGGAAAAAGGCGTCGCTTGAAAAACAAGACGGAAAAGTCATAGCCATTAACTCCTCAATACAGGGTAAAGCAGTTCAAATAACCCCACAGTCGATCTCCGAAGTCTTTAATCTCAACGATCAGGAAGGTAAACTCTCTTTTGAGAAAGCCGAGATGAAAACTGATTTCGTAAAAAGGGGATATGCAGAACAATCAAAGGTTGATACCTTACAAAAAGGTTACTTTCCGTCTGCTCCAAGATTTTTATTTCACACACTTTTGATGTGTGTTTCAAATAAAACAACATCATTTAATGAAATACCATTGAAGATTCAATGCCTGGGGTATGCCATTTTGAATAACAAAGATTACAACTATTCCCAGGAAATCTTCAATGACTTAGTGAAAAATGTTGACAACAAAGCATTCTTACTCTTTCCAAGATTTTTGAGTTATTACTTTAAACAAAAATTTGTAAAGGAAAATGAAAATTTGCCAAAACAAGGTGTTCATTGTCAAATAAAAAGCTTAACAAAAGAAACATTTTCAAGGATGATGGCACCAATAAAAACAAAAGCAGGGGTACCTGAGCAGATTTTAGCGGTTACAACTGCTTCTCAGGTATCAGCTGCTGAGCCCACTGCTCCAGGTGATCATAGCAGCACAACCACTGCTTTGAAACCCACACCTGACATCACCAAAAAGACCAAAAGAAAAACATCCAGAAAACCCACCATACCCAAAACAAAGGCAACTCTGGAAGATGAGATCCCAGAGGAAATGCCTGTGACAACACAAAAGTCACCACAAACCACTGCTGCTACTTCCTCACAGCAGTTGGAAGAAAGATCTCAACCCATGCCTAAAACTCCTCCTGCATCCTCACAAAAGGATCAGGTTGTAAGCACAGGGACACCACAATATGAAGCTCTGAATCCACTCGGATCCATCTTCCTCAGTCCTGATCCCAAGGACATGTCTCTTTCAACCCCCATCCCCTCACCAATAATATTGCCACAATCCATGCTACCTTTGTTGCATGCAGCTGCTATAGCTCAGACACAAACCAGTTCCTCTCTATCATCTGTCACTGAGAGTATACCCCCACAGGTGACTGGGTCTGATGCTACTACTCCTGCTATCCCAGCAACAATTGAGGAGGTTACACCCCCTGAGTTACAAGTAACTCTCGGTGGTAGTTCAAGTGGAGCAGCAACTACAACTGGTGGATCAACAGGTCTCCAGTTGGCCAGTTGTTTCATAAATCAGACTCCCTTGAAGGCAATTTCTTCAATAGCACCAATGTTAACCACTAGTGAGCCTATTTTGACCACTAGTAACATCAAAGGTTTAACAAGTGCTGAAGAAAGAAGTCCCCAGTACCAAGAACAAGGGGCATCAATGGGTGATTTTTGGGACTCTGTTCCTAAGACACACATTGATATAACCACTGCTGGTGGGGATTCAGATGATCCTACTAAAGTAGGTGATGATTCAAGATATCAGGAATTGACGGACAGAGTTGACAAACTTGAAGAATCAGTTGTTGAAATAAAGGAGATGGTGCAAGAGATTTTAAAAGCTCAGAAAGCACAAGCCACTGCTGTTCCTGCTCAAGCACCTGCACAACATGCATTTGCTGAAAATGAGCTTTGGAATACTTTTCAACCCATGCTTGAAGCACAGCAACTTATGGCTGACAAAAAGCATGCTATTCAAGTACAAATGCTGACCAACATGGTTGAATCAAGATTTAAAGACACTCAAGCAGATATCAAGGCTATAAAGGCTAGCATTCAAAGTGCCTCTGGCAAAGTTCCTTCTTCCATACCATTTCTTGTAAACCCCCCTTCAGATAATGCCAAAAAGGGGGAGAATAACAAGCTGTTGGGAAAAATGAATAGGATGGGAATAGAACATGGCCTTCATGTTGAGCCTGAAACAGAAAAAGAAAAAGAAAAGCAGGTCTCAAAACCTGTTAGCCAAACAGCTGATACAGCAGTAGTTACAAAAACTGCTGTCAGTAGCCAAACAGCTGCCATGTCATCAACACACACCACTCTACCACACACCACTACAACTACTGCTCCACCATCATCATCTACAATCATACCATCACCACTGCCTCCTGTCATAAAACAGAAGACAACAGATGTTACAACATCTGTTGTAATGACAACAGTGATTGAAACACCAGTTGTTTCAACCACTGTCAGTCAATCACTGTCACAAACCACTGCTATCCAATCTACCACCACTGATCCACCCAAAACATCATCTGCTCCTTCTTCATTAAAAAGGAGAAGGAATCTCATATCAGATGATGATTCACCACCACCATCACCACCATCAAAAACTACTTCACCACTTCCATCCCCTGCTCAGAAGCAGAAGACAATTGCTGACATATCAGCAGTTGTAATGCCAGCAGATGTTGAGACACCAGTTGTCTCAACAGCTGTGAGTCAGTCATCCACCACTGCTCTCACCTCTCCTACTTCACAGCCAAAGCTCTTCAACAAAAAAAGAAAGCCAATACCTGCCGATGAGAGTACACATGATCCTAATGCTGCACAACATCCACTGGAACTTGAAGCTATCAAAAATGAGATGAGGCAATTCTATACAGAAGAAGATCCTTCAAAAAGGAGATTCTCCTCACTCATAGGCTACATGCCACCAGAGGATATGGATGATTACCTCAAACTCAAGGCAAGGCAGGCTAAAGCAAGAGCTAAATTTGAAAGTGAACGTGAACGTCTAAGCGAAGAAGGCATTGCTAAAAGACTGGATTTCTTCCTTGAAAAGGTAAAGCAGATGGAAGAATTCGCACAGGAACTAATCAAAGAAAAGGCTGAACAACGCAAAGAGCTAAGAAAACAATATCTTGTCTACATTATGAAAGAAAAATTCTATCCTGCTGAAGAAAAACAGTTTGAAGAATGGCCAATAATCGCTCTAAAGCATGAGGCTGAGAGGATTGACAGAATTAAGAATGATCCTACAAAGAATAAAAATGCTCCAAACTGGAACAAATTCAAAAAGCTCATTGCTGACTTCACTGCTGAGTATAAAAGAAAGAAAAAGGAGCTGGTGGATGCAAAAATGGATACTTCTGAAGCCATATCAAAATGGTCAAAACAGCAGACTGATGAAGCCTACGAAAGGCTGAAATAAAGAAAGATAACTGTTTCAGGCACTTCTAAGAAGCAAGAACAAATGATGAAGCTTGAACAGAAGATAGGAAACCTTAACACACTGTTCCGGTCTACTTTTGTAACAAATCAAGAGGAGGGAGAACAGCTGACTGAAGAAGAGGTAATAGAAAATGAAGCAGAGTACTTCAAAGATACCATCACGAAAATGGGTCTAAAAGAAGAAACTTCAACAAAGCTTCAAAGCCTTTTTAAGGCATTAAACAAACCTGCGTCTCCAAACACTGCTAAAGACAAGACAGAAGCTGAAAGACAAGAACTTATTGAACAAGAAACTGCAGAAGATATAGCTGCAGCAGACAAAGTCACTGAAGAAGCTTTCAAAAGAATGTCTGAAAGTCTGCAGGTGTTTTCAAGGCCATCATCCCTCAACTCATCTTCAAATAAGTCTCTCCCAAGAAACCCACTTGGCTTAAAAATACTAAAGTGGATGTCTGATCAAAAGACTCACGTATTGACCCTGGTCAGAGCCAATGGCGAAGTGAAGTACATATCAAGGAAAGAAGCACTAGGCCTTAGTGTTCAAGATTTGCAGGATCTCCTTGAACTTACACTGTGTAGGGATGAGGATGACCAGAGTGCACAGGAATTTGAAGCTGAATTCAAAGATCAAGCTAAGGCACTCTTGATGAGTAATAAAGGTCCTGAATAATGAAAGGTTTTGGCATTATCTGTTCCAGGGGGAGATTGTTGGGATTGAACCCTACCAGAGGAACATATAATGTAAAGCCAAAACCAGGTCAAAACAGAGGATTCACAATAAGCAGCAGTTTACACTTTGCTCTCCCCTTGAAAGTGATTTATAACAACTGATGGTCTCTATCTGCTGTTCATATTCAACTGCTGCTGTCCTTTCAACTGCTGATGAAAACCCTGAAGTATCCAACACTGCTGGTCCTATCTACTGATGATAAAGCACTGCCCAGTCAAGGACTGATCAACCTTGAGGAAAGCACTGACATAAAGAGAAAGCAGCTGTTTAGTGAAATATTTGTTTTATGTATAGTCAGTGGTTAGGTTAGCAGTGTTTGTGTAAGGACAGTAGATACAGGTTGTTAGGCTGTTAGACGTCGCTTTCATGGTGACGTCAGCTGAGCTACCTCAGTGGTTTGGATTGCCTATAAATGTAACAGTACCCTGTACTGTTACATTTGATTGACTGAGCGAGTTCTTCTTCTCATGTCTAATCCTTTCATCTTGTGTGCAACCAACCTTGGGGCATCAGGCTGAGGGGGAGTTTAGTTTGTAAGCATATCTGTAATCTTTTGCTTTGATTTGTAAATCTTTTGACTCTATGAGAATCAATTGTTTATCAAACTATTTTCTCCATTTGATTGTGTTTACAAAGTTTGTTTTCATTTCCGCTGCACTTTACATGTTTTCATATTTACAAATCGTTCCAAACATACAAACAAACACAATCATGAGAGCCTCCGATTCTAACAACAAGCATGATCGCAAGAAGATACTTGTATTGTTGGTTTCACCATGTTAAGACCGTGGGGTATGGTGGGGTGTGGGTTGGGGGCATGGTACGACACGTGGAGTATGGGGCACCCAAGACTAAACCCCAATTTCAAAGGGGTATGGTGGGGCGTGGCTAGGGTGGCGTGGCCAAGCCACATATAATGAGGTTCCGCCATGGCTAGTACTCTTGGCCAATCACATCCCGCCAAGTCAGTCTCGTAGCCCCGCCCCACGCCCGGGCTGAATCCCACGCCAAAGGGGCCACGCCCAAACCCAAGCCCACCCGGGGTGGTGGCTTGGGCGTTTTCAGCCAACCCACGCCCAAACCCCCGCCCCATACCCCACGGTCTAAGCAAAACACAAAACTTGCTTTTAAGGTAATACAATTAGAAATCAATTGGTATAAAAGTCATTTACTAATTTAATGTTGGTTTCTCCCTCTATCCATATATTCAGATGAATTCATTAAGAGGTTGTATCACTTATTTTGTTATAAAATATTTTTCTTCATACATCACCAAGTTATTGGGCCTTAACTTATATATTCGGGCCACATAAATTGCAATGGTCTTACGAGTCAAATGTTTTTCTTATTTTTATACTCCAGATATAATTATCATTATCAACCTATAAATAACTTATTTATGCTTAAGGCTGTTGTACCTTTAGCTTTGGGAGTTTTTCAAAAAAAAAATGAAATTTTCCTTTTCAAACCTAAAGTTTAAATATTTGACAATTTAAGTTTAAAGTTTTAACCTTTGTTTCCTTTTAAACCCTAAAGTTTTAATCTTTGACAATTTAAGTTTAAAGTTTTAATCTTTGGTATTTAACCCCTTTGATTAATTTGATTTTTCACTTCTAATTCAAAAGTTTCCATCCTATACAATTTAACCCCTTTGATTAATTTGATTTTTCACTTCTAATTCAAAAGTTTCCATCTTTTGCGATTTAACCACTTTACTTTTTTTACTTATGTGTTGTAATCTTGTCTTTGGGGGTTTTTTCAAAGAAAAAATGGTTATGCATATGGTTGTTGTAACCTTGGCTTTGGTGGTTTTTCAAAAAAAAATGATTTTTTTTTTTACTTTTCACCCAAAAGTATTCATAAATTACTTTTAACCCAAAACTATTTGTTTTTTTTACTTTTACACAAAACTTTTTATCTTTTGCAATCTATCCTCACAACTTTTTTTACTTTCAACTTTGGTCTTTTATAGTTTTCATTTTCCGCAAATTTTTCGCTTTATGCTTCGTTCTAAATTTTGTGACTTAACACATCGCAACATGCGTTTTTGGTTTAACGTTTTTACGTTTTGTTCTAAATTTTACGAGTTAATACGACGCAACGTACGTGTGTGGGTAAACGTTTTTACATCGTCTATTTTTTTCCCGTTTGATAGGTTCAACATAACGTGCACGTCCTAAATCGACTTAGTTATAACTAAAGAATCCCCGCCGCATTGCGGCGGGTCGTAATTCTAGTTTTAATAAACTATCAACCATTATTATATATATCAAATACCAACATGGGATTGCGCCAGTCATCTTTCCGATTTCACTGTATCATCATATAACTTTTTGTTTTACACTTTACCCACTAAAGCATCTTTTGTTCTCTTACTTTTATTATTATTATTATTATTATTATTATTATTATTATTATTATTATTATTATTATTATTTATACAATATAAATTACCAACTATTTTGTGCATTAGGAGTTGTACTCCTAGCTTAAGGTGAATTTCAAAAAAATTTGGTTTTTCACTTTTAACCCAAGTATTTTCATATTTTGTATTTTATCCCCCTTTAATTTTTTACTTTTAACACAAAGTTTTTCATCTTTTAGAGCATTCACATCCTACCCATCAATTTTTACCTTATAATTACACTAAAAACAACTAACTTTTCTCTCTCCTTTCAATTAAATAATATTTTTTTATACTTTTATCATTACGTTTTCTCTCACTTCCACTCACAACCACTTTTAAAATAGGAAAAATTACACTTTTCGTCCTTTATGTTTGTAGCTAGTTGCAATGGATGACCTTTACCTTAATAATTACAGCCACAGTCCTTTATTTTGAAAACTTGTTACATCTTTCGTCCTTTAGTACTAACCAGGTTAAAATTTTCAGTTAAGTTTATTCAGTTAAGGGTATTTTGGTCAATTCATATTTTTATTTAAATGTTTTAATAAATAAAACCAATTCATCTTCCCCAATTCCCCTTTCTCTGATGATCCCTCTCTCACTCTCCTCTTTCTCTCTCTCAATTCCCTATCTCTCTCTAGGTTTTCTCCACCACCACCACCACCATCATCCTCATCCGGCCACCACTACCGCAGCTGGAAATCACCATAATCTTTGTAACCACCACCTCCCCAACCTCCGGTAACCACGATCTCCACTCTCCTTCCACGATCTCCCCTTTCTCTGAGATCTTGGGGATTTGTTAAGTGGTTGTGTTTGAAATCAAGTAGATCGTGGATGTTGTGATGAGATTCAGAGGAAGACGATGATAGAATAGAGGAAGACGATGATAGAACGAGATGTTCATTCTGATTCAATCTAGGGTTCCGGTTGTGTTTTTACTTTTTAGATCAGGTAGGGATTTGTGAGGGGATGGTCATTGAACACCAAACAGAATTTGTGTTTTCATCATCTGGGTTTCTTTAATTTCCCCAAAATTCCATTTCCCAATTGCAAAAATCCCAAATTTCTTGAATCTTTAAGATTAATTGGGTCGAAATCTTTATAATAAAGCTTCAATCATTGAGCTTTTTCTCTAAAATTCATTACTGAATCTTTGTGGGCTTCTTACAATTATTCTCAAGTTCCAATTTCAATTAAAAAACCACAAATTCTGGAATCTTTGAGCTAAATTGGGTTGAAATCTTTATCCAAAAAGGTTCAACCTTTGAGTTTTTTTTCTTGAAATTATTATTGAATTTTTGTAGGTTCGTTGTAGTTGATGTGATAGCAATATGAGAACAAATTTTCACGGTTCATCTTCACCCAATTTCACAAATTTTGGGCGGTCAATCTTGAGTATGAAGCGTGATCAAGTGGTTCATTCAGTAGATCAAGAAACTCAATATCAAGATTCTGAAATTGGAGCTTTTCAAAGACAGGTAGCTCAGAGATTTCATGAGTTATCTTTAGTTGACTATTTTGAACTTGTGTTTGACTATTTTGAAAGAAGTGTGAAGGGGTTAGATGTTTTTAACGCCATTAGAGATGGGATTGAGCAGGTTATTCGTATACACCACCTGTTCACGGGTGTCATTGAACAACAAGCAAAATTTGTGAGGGATGGTGCTTCGCTAGGGATAATTAATAATCGAAAGTGGAGAAGGAGAAACTTGGATTGGGGATAATTGAAAGTGATGAAAGAGAAACCAAAGTAACAGCTTTACCATCGCAAGAGAGAGTGTGTTTGTGGTGGTGGATGGTTGATGGTGGTGGTGGTAGGTGTTAGAGAGAGGGGGAAGGGTGAGAGAGAGATGGGTGACAGAGAGAGTTCTGAAGAGGGGGATATGTTTAAAAAAAATTAATCCCTTTTTATTTATTATATTAGAATGAGAAAAGACAATATTACCCTTATGTGCAAAGCACATACCACATTTAACTGAAAATTTTAACTAAGTTAGGCTTAAAGGACGTATTGTGTAACATGTTTTTCAAATAAAGGACTGTGACTGTAATTATTAAAGTTAAAGGCTATCCATTGCAACCCGCTACAAACATAAAGGACGAAAAGTGTAATTTATCCTTTAAAATATATTAAAAATTATAGAGGGTAAACAGTGTCCCCCCAAATATACAGATAAACAGTAACATTTTCTCTCTCCTCCATTCACAACCACTTTTTATACACTTTATATTATAAAAACCCCTTCTCACAAATTTTAATGGATGGGATGTGAATGCTCTTATAATTTAACCCAACACTTTATTATATACAACTTTGGTCCCTCATACTTTTTATCTTTCGCAAGTTTTTCGTTTTACGTTTCGTTCTAAATTTTGCGAGTTAACACGTCGTAGCGTGCATGTGAGGTTCAACGTTTTTTGCTCTATTTTTTCGAATTTGATAGGCCCGTCGCAACGTGTCCATTTTTTCCCTTTTGACAAGTTCGCCGCAACAAGCGGGTCCTTGATCGACTAAGTTATTATTTTCTACGTTTTACGTTTCTGTTTAATTTCTTCGCATTAACACACTGTAACGGGTGTGCGTGGTTCAACGATTTTAAGTCTGTTTTTCGTTCGGTGTAATTTTTTTCGTTTTATCTATTTTATTTTTACGAGTTTTTCCGATGTTGGGAGTCGATGCCGGTATGGCATTGGTGCTACTTGGCATGGTTTTACGAACGTTTTTAACCTATTAAATTTTTTACTAATATTTTGTTTCAGTTTACCCTTATACTTTCTTTACTTAAAAACTATTTTTTACGTACATATTTTATGTACGGGTAGGTATAAATATGATTTGTTATACATTTCGACGTAAACTTTTTTTATAAACAACTCTAGGTCAAATATAATATGTTTTCGTTTAAAGAAACCATTTTTACGTGCATATTTTTATGTACGTTTCGGTATAAATTTAAGTTGTTCTACGTTTCAACGTAAACTTTTTTGGGAAATGATTCAGGTCAAATATAATATGTTTATGTGTTTATTTTATGTATGTTTCGTAAAGTTTGTTTCGAACCGAGTGGAGTCAAATTATGGTTTCTTTTTTTCTCTTTTATTCGAAAACTCTAATTAATCCCTTTCGATTACATGTGTCAGATTTTCCTTTATGCCTGTTACGTTTTTTATGTATGAGTTGAGTCACACATAATACGTTATGATTGTTTGATATGAATTTGATTTACTTTATGTTTGATCCAATCACAATGCTTATACAAGTTACATTGAGTTCAACTGGATACGTCGAAATACGTGGTTTCATATGGTTAATGCATCATATAACGTTTGGACTAATTCATTCAATGTTTACGATGTACCCGCGCCGCAACGCGGGCGGGTCTTAATCCTAGTTAAGCATTAAAAAATCACCAACCATGGAAAGATCGTTATGCTTAAGATGCCTACTTTTAGTCATGAACACTAAGAGCTACATTTACCATATTTCTCTAACTTCATTTAGGATGCCCAAATAAATCAGTACACACACATATAAAGACAACATGCTTTTGACTAGTAAAACAATTGCAATTTAGTGTATGACTCTTGTAACCCGAGAATTTCTTTTCTGAAGAATGAACACAACGGGCAAAATTAGACACACACCCATAAGGTAATTTTGTTTCCTTCAGAACACGAAAAAAATTCACTTTCTCCTTTGAAGACATTGAAAAACATGCTCTCTTAATGATAACATGCTTACCATCATCAGAAAGTACTGGCTGAAGCCTTTCTTTGATGCCGAGTTCCAAAATGTCAAATCGAGCTTTTGCGTGATCTTTTGACTTCCTACTAATATCCAACAAAGTCCCTATCACATATATTTTTTTTTCAATGTGCATCACGTCAAGATTATGTCGACATTTATTGAATTGCCAGTATGGCAATTCAAAAAATATGGACCTTTTCTTCCATGGGCAAGTGTTGTCATTGTTCTTCTTTTGTGTCTTTCCAAATAGATTTTTAATGCCAGACAAGTCATTCAATGCATTTACACCTAATAGAGGTGTTGGAGAAAGCCTCTCCTCATTTTTCTCATTGAAAGCACTCTTATTACGTCGCCATGGGTGTTGAGCATCTAAAAATCTACGGTGATCCATATAGCATGTTTTCTTACTATATTTCAAGTAAAGTGAGCTAGTCTCGTAATTACAACATGGACATACAAATTTTCCCTTTGTTTTCCACCCTGACAACATTGAGTAACTTGGAAAATCACTAATGGTCCACATTAATGTTGCATACATTTTAAAGATCTCATCTTTAGATTTGTCGTATGTCTCCAACCCATTATTCCATAAATTTTTATGCTCCTCAACTAAAGGTTGTAAATAAACATCTATGTTATTACCTGGAGATTCAGGTCCAGGAATTAACAAAGACAATATAAAGTATTCTGGTTTCAATGACATCCATGGAGGCAAATTGTAGTTGATCAACACCACAGGCCAAGTGCTATGAGAAACGCTCATTGTTCGAAAGGGATTAAATCCATCACTTGACAACCCTAACCTCACATTTCTAGTTTCCGTTGCAAAATTTGGATACAAAGAATCAAATTCCTTCCAGCTTTGTCCACCAGCAGGATGTCGTATATTTCCATCCTTAGGAAGTCCTTCATCATGCCATGTCATATGTTTAGCTGTTTCAGAACACATGAAAAGTCTTTGTAGCCTCGGTTTTAAAGGAAAATGCCACACCACTTTAGATGGAACTTTTAAAGATGCCTTAGAACCTTCACTATAATGCTCGTTCTGTTGTTTCCACTTAGAGGTATGGCAAATGTGGCACACTTTAGTATGCTCATCATCTTTCCGGTAAAGCATACAATCATTAGGACATGCATGAATCTTATTATAATCAATCCCTAAATCCCTTATGATTTTTCTAGCTTAAGTAAAACTAGTTGGAAGCTTTGCCTCTGGAATCATCTCTTATAAAAGTTGAAGAAGATCATCAAATACTAAATTACTAAGCCCATGAAGGGTCTTATAGAGAAAAAGTGTGACGATGAAATATAGTTTTGAAAAACTTTTACATCTAGGAAACAACTCTTGCTTTCCATCTTCTACCAGCCTATAGAACTTTTTGGCATCTTCATTTGAACCTCCTTATACTGTACTTGTTTCCATTACAGAATCTCTAAACCTATCAATAATTCATTAAAATTGGCATGCATACCATCTCCAATATCATCTATGCTAGTATTAATCCTTGTTTGTAAGGGAGTTCTCCATGAAAAAACCCATACATAGTAGTCTTCTACAAATCCGTTTCCTTTTAAGTGATCAAATACTTCATCTCTTTGATACCAATAACAGTTTATACATCGTTTGCAAGGACATAAGATTTTAAATCCTTTTGCCACCATAGCAAATGAAACATTAAGAAATTCAATAACTCCGGCTTTAAATTCAGGTAACCATCTAGCTAAATAAATCCAGCTTCTAACATTTTCCATGTCTCTAGTAATCAGAAGTTAATAGCAAATCCTGTCATATAAATACATGCTTTAGCAACTATCAGATATCCACTAAACATTAGCGAAAGATAAACATATGCATATGCATACACCTTCAATTCACATGTCATATCAAATGCAAATACACAAATCACATTCAACATTAGAAAAAGTTCTACACCTTAAAATAATCCTTTGACCCATTTGCTTACTTTTAGAAAAGAAAAGAATATATCAGGTGATTAAATATATCAAACATATATTACAAATTATTATAAAGTTTGTCAAACTTGAAGTGTAATTAACGTGTAATATTTATAACAAAGCATATTAGCAAAGTCATTGAATTGAACATGTAAACAGTCATGATTAGATTCAGTAACATGCTCAACTACTCAAATGTTTGAATCCTAAACGAGTACGCTAAACACTCAAGTCTCATATTGATAGCACGAGTTCAACAAGGAATGCTTATTAATTGGTATGCACTACACTATCATTATAAAAATATATTTGAGTGCAAATCTACAACATGATTATAACTTTACATGGGGTGAAGTTTTCTTGATTTATTTATGTTATAGAAAATGAGTACATAATATTTATTTCCTAAAAACCAAAGGACTTTTAGAAAAGTTGCATACCATTGTGAAAAGTTTTGGCTACTAAGCTAAAGTTCAAGTTATCGTGGTTTTTTGTGGACAACAAGCTGGTATGTTTAACTTTTCTCATTGATTCACCTGTTTTATAAATGTGTGCAGAACAAAATATGCAGAGAGCTTGAGCTCAAAGTAAGTAGGTGATGGTTACTGTTTTTATAAAACGGGTCAGAATAAAGTATTTTAATAAGGACCAAACTCATCATTTTTAGAATGCAAAGTAGATATAACCCATGGTATAATGACATAAGTAGAATAAACCACAAAAGACATTTTTCATAATGTGCTTTTGATCTAATAAAAAAGTACGTGAAACATTAATAATGGGTTGTTATGTCTACTTTCACACCAAAAACTTTAATTAATTGCGCTAAGAATCTATAAAGAAAGATCTCTATGCGTTCAAGATGGAGTAACCGAGTCTGACACAAAAAGTGAATGGTGCAGTCGATTATACTAACCGCATGTTGGGTAATCTGGAAATCCAGAAAAGAAGCAATCTTCAAGTCAAAATGGGTGGACATTGGAAACATACTGGACGAGCTTAAACCTTTGGGGTTCCTATGGGTCAAACGTCGTTCAAAGATTGAGTCTTTGGATTGATTTCATTGGTGCAACTTCCAATTTAGTAGTTAAATATAATGAATGTTTGCTTGGCTGGATAGATAGAATGTACAATAAGGTGGTAGTCTAGTCTGTTGCTATGTTTTTTTGGCGTGTACAATAAATCAAGATACATGAGATAACTACTCACTAATCAAACCAAATTCACATTCAATACAATACAATACGAACCTTGGCAGAATGATTGAAGGTCGTTGTAGAGGACGAAGACGAAGACGAACTCCCTGTACTCGCCGATAATCAAAGACGATTTGATGATAAAAACAATAGCAACTGGTGATCAATGACGAACTCCCTTTAGTCATTCACAATATTAACACATAATCAAAAAATAATGATCGAAGGGCTGTTGTATAACAGATACTCCATGTTCAAGGGTTGATTTGGACGCAACTTATCTATACTATATTATAATGCACGAGGGAGGGGTATTTTAAGATACCCAAAAAATAAGAACTTCTTCCCTCTTTATTTATAAAAGCACCCCTAAAATGAGGGTAACTTGGTCTTTTAAACACTAATTATTTTTTAGTCCCTCATATTTTTACACTTAAATCCCTTTATTTTAACAAAATTATGGCTAATTAGTTACACTTATCCCCTTCCACAACAACTTATAATTATTTTACGTATTTTTTTCATATCTTATAAACTATAATGTTTTAAAAAAATCCAAAGGTACCGTGATGACCTACTCATTTTTGTCGACGTTTCGATAGTTGTCTCGGTCAGTATTGTTGTGCGGATTAAAATGTACAATTAGATGATGCATTAGTGTACAAGTGATTAAAGCAGTGGGTCCTATCACATTTCAAATGCTTAAAACTCTCTACATTGTTGTCATTATTATCAATTTACTAATATTCCAACCCTTTTCACTCCGATTTTTGTTTGATTAAGATTGTTCACAAATTTGTTCTGACGACTCGAAACCTTGCACATACGGGTTTGATATGAGCTTTGTTCGTATTCTGTATGTTTATGTATTTACTTGGTTGCACGGGTTAGTAAGTAAGTAGTAAATTGACATCAAACAAGCTCACTTGTTTTATCCAATTTGTTATATTAAAAAACTTTATATAATACCATATTCAACTAAATGGAATTTTAGTTTTCATAAAAAAAAATTATTAAAACGTTTTTAGAAGCATTTTCGTTTTCATAAAAAAAATTTTATAAATTTTTTTAGAAGTTTGGTAAATAAGTTTTCCACCAACAAACTTTTAGGAAAAAACTCCATAATCTAAAGATAATACATCTTCAAAAACTGAATACCAGATCGTGTTGCATTTTTTTAGAGATTATAAGTTCAAAAATACTCTTATAGATAATATTAGTTAGTTGAAAAAAAAACTGGAGGTTATTTAATTCATTGGTTTATAGGTTCTATATATAGTATAGATTCATTAGTTTTTTTCACTTCAAGAAATTTCTTGTTCTTTAGATATAGTATAATTCATTAGTTTTTTTTTTCACATCAAGAAATTTCTTATTCTTTATAATTCTTGGTTTACAGGTACTTTAATTTTCTGTTGGGTATAACTTTGATTTATTCTTCTATGCTCACACTTAACATTTATCTTATTTATTATTTAGTGGTTTTGGAGTATCAATATTCATACTTTCGGATCTTTACACATGTATGAATGTTTCTAAAACATGATATATTGTTTCTTTTTTTTTGTTTTTATATTATGTTTAATTGTGAACGTCGTTTTTATTCTATATTATATATAGCAGTAACATGATAAAAATATGTAACTAAAATACTTATCATTTTTTTTCCAGTTCCCAAACTGCTCCAGCTACTACTACTGATGTATCAGTTAAAGAGGAGAACAAAGAAGAAACTCATACTCCAAAGGATGTAAAAATCAAACAGGAAGAGATACAAAAAGTTCTGGAGGACGCTGATCTCGATGATGACAAATGGTGGTGTGACAAAAATAGATGACATCCTTGAGATGTTTAAGCCGTATGATTACTAAATTGATCTAATCATGATGCAAAGTACTTAACATTTGGGCTTTTAATTTTCAACTTTTATATTTAAGACTTATATTTCCTTATTCGTGTGCTACTTTATATAACATTTATTTATGTTTAAAACTTATTTTTTCTTATTCGTGTGTTACTTTATTGCTTCAATGATTTTTTTAAGTGCTTAATAATTTAAATTCTAAATGTAATAATTACTAGACATCTGTAATACTTATGACATATATCCACCTCTATAAGGCTACCATAAATATTATACGAATAAGAAACTACCAGAAACGAGTGCCGCAATGCAAAGTATCGTCCCCGCTGCATCGCGCGGGCACCCTGCTAGTTAACAGAATGCCTGTAAATTCTCGAGTTATATTATACGTACTATTAATTATGAGTGTAGGTTTATGTTCATCAAGCTACCGACTGTTTAACATAATATAAAACCATTAAAACAAAATTATAAACATAGTACATTGTAGTGCATACGACTTGAGTGACGACATTTAGAGAATAGGTTCCAGGTTCGAGTCAAGGCCCTAGCTGTTTTTTTCCTTATTTTTCTTCCAAATTCTAACTCCCCTATACTTGTTTTAGTTACCGTTTTTTGCTTTTTTTAATGTTGTTTCCTTTTTGGTGTCTGTAGGCGAGGTAAAAGGCGGTGGCCCCAATTTGTATCGGAACTTTTAGTGGCTTTGCATTCGCTGTTGCGAATATCAACTACTGAGAGTGGGCCTCATTGTAACAATGGTAGACTCATTAGCTCCAGCTCTTCTAGCCTCCAAAACTAGGAGTGAGCATCTTGACAAAACCGACCCGACCCGATGACCGAAATTCTTTGAACATAATACCAAAAAACACACCTGATAGAGAAGTCGGGTATTGGTCCAACATGATATCCTTTCTCCGGTCTTCATGACAAACCCGAACCCGAATTACACTTGCTCAAAATCGATCTTTGTTCCTTCAATTTCATTGCAAGAATCAATTCCAAATAACTCCAATCCATGTATCCAAAATTCAACATCACATATTCGTAATTCTGTAAGGATTCACATTCTTCACCATAACAACTTATGACCAGGTACCGATTTTTTTTCTATACTTTAGATGAAAAATGTTAAAACTAAAGCAGTGAATGCTTGATATTGTGTGATGATTCTTGTGTATACTTGTTAGTATGGGGTTCAAGTGAATCAAGTTCTTGATTTTCAAAATGTTCTTAATGAATGCACACCAACTGCTCGATGAATTGCCTGTGAGAATTTTTTTTCTTTTAACAGAGACAGAAAATGTTTTTATATGTGCTGGGTTTTGAGTAAACACATATGGGCGGTTATGTGTTATTATTAGGGATTAAAAGGTCGTGATCACTTCGAGGCTAGCCCATTATATTTTAATTTACAATATATCGGTTTCACAAGGTCCAAGTCGGTTCCTTGATATAAAGAACGGGAACCGACCCGAACCTGATTTGATATGCAAAACAAGAACCGAAATAAATACCTACATGTTAGGGTCGGGCCGGTTTCGGTTTATTTTAGGGTCGGTTATTAGTTCTTTTCGGTCCGGATCCAAAAATGCTCACCCCTATCCGAAACCTTGTGACTGCTTCTTGTGCATAACGCTAGGCTTCACCAATGCTAGGCTTCACCAACTGTCATATTTTATATCCCAATATTGGGGTATGCATTTAGAATACGACCACCACTAAGCTGGGATGAGAGCTGAATTAACTCGACTTGAAACTCAGTGAGTTTCATATCTTCTTTGCACCTATTTTTTAACAATATATATATATATATATGTATAGGGTCATCATTTAGAGAAAACGGTGGAAAGTGTGAGAACGGAGAGAACGCTTATGGATCGTCAGATCAAAACAATTATGGACTAGATGACGCGGTGGCGTTTTCGTAAATAACATCACTTTTATTAGTGTGGCGCGCTTCATTAAGGGTAAAAGGATCTTTTGACTTCTCTACACAAAACGCCAAACTCATGAATAAAACACTATTAAAATCGCACCTTAACTCACATAGCACACTTCATCCTAATCTAAACGCCATTAGATATAAAACGCCAAACTTTGTTTTTAACTGATAAAGCTGAACAATAGTACTGAAACGACAAAACTTAATTACTAGCATTTACTATAATAAAAATCGCTCCAAAAACTTCCTATATAAACAACCTCTCAGACCTACTAATAACCACACCAAAACCCCAAACGCCATATTTTCCTCTATACCATTCATCTTAGAAACGCCAAAAAACCCAAATATCAAAGATTTCAATCCATGTTTCTTTGAGATACACTATTTTCTCAGTAAACTTTCGCTCGATGTAATGGGCAAAATCCTCAATATAAACGCCAAAACATACAAAAACCACAAAATTTCAAAAACGTCATTTCATGGAGATTCAGTTTTGTTCTCAATAAAGTTTAGCTGAACGGGATGGACAACATTGTTAGACATCTTTCTTGACTGAGGATTATGGTAGTTTTATTTAGTAGCGTTGTTTTTTTTTTTTTTGAGTTTAGCATGACCAAAATTAGAGGTTTATGATAGTTTTATTTAGTAGCGTTGTTTTTTTTTTTGGCGTTTGATTTACTTGTCCGATCTTATATTGTTTGTTATGTAACTTCGAAGTAGCATGTTATGAACAAATAGGTTGAAAAAAAAAGATGGAAAAAATGATGTATAAAGAATGATGTAAAACGCCAAACTGAGATCTGTGTGTGTTTTGTAAGAATGAAAAATACAAAACGCCAAACTACTCTTCACTGGCTCTCGAAGACCATCTGCGTGTGTTCTGTAAGAATGAAAAATACAAAACGCCAAACTACTCTCCACTGGCTCTCGAAGACCTTGTCGATCTTCTTTTAATTACAGCCTGTTTGCATGTCGATGCGTAGTGTCCATAGCCTTTGCAGTTCTGACACTGTCTTTCTTTGGCGCCGGGTTTCGACTTTGATTTCTTTTTCTCGATTGCTATCTCCTGTTTAGATTTTAGGCGCTTCCGAGAACCAGAACCTTTGGATTTATACCCAACAGGGACTCTTATCGGATTCTTGTCATTTTTATATTGACTGGTTATCTCGGCAAATCTATCCCTAGTACTAGCGGGAGGAGCAACAATCTGCATATCTTGAACCTTCTTCATATAAGTTTGAACATGATCTTTGTATAAGGATAGTTCCTCTTTATTACCAGATAAACGGTTCAAAGTATATTCCGTTGAAAAAATAATATCTCGCATCATACTTTGCACATCGGAATCAAGCTTGGTCATATATTCACGACTAATTGAGTATTCAGGAGAGTAGTTTGGGGAAGCCTCTTTGCGCCATCTATTCAAAATGTATTGTTTTGGTAATTCCCTAATGTCCATAATTCTCAAAACATAGAATATATGTCTACATAGCAAACCAAACTGCTCAAAACGCCTACATAAGTGATGCATGTGCAATCAGTCTTACGGAACATTACCTGAAAATGCCAAAAACAATATCTCTATAACGCCATGCAGAGAATGTTTGTCTAAAAAAATTAAAAAAACACAATGGATATGATAAAACGCCGTGCACAGAAAACGCCATATAAAAACAAAACGCCATTGTTTACCTGAAATAAGGATGTACAAGGCTGCTGGAAGTCATTTATGTAAAACTTAACAAACCCATCGGGCTGATCTTCGTAACGTTGATTTATGTAATCCGCAATTCCAATTAGCTCAGCTTGAACGTCACAAAAATACTTTTTGTGTATATGTCAGCAGCTTGGCCTTCCAACAATTGGTAATTACTTTTCAACTGGGGTCGTTTGTATCGAGATTCATGATCATTTTTCCGGTGCGTGTGACGGTGTGCTTCTATTGCAGTTTCGTAATGAGTCATGAACTCAACAAGAGTATCTTTCGAATTGCATACTTGACCAAAAAAATGATTCTCACTCTCCGACCTCGATGTTGTTCGCATAAGACCCGACATCTCTTCCATTCTATAGTATGCAGGGATCCAAGATTCCCTGAGTGCAAAAATATCAGATAGCCAGTCATTATCTGCTAAATTGAACTCTCCGATAACCGCTTCCCATTCTGATTCAAACTCTTCAGGTGTGGAATATCCGTCCACACAACACCACAAATACGTTCTTTAAAATTGGTGGAATTGCATAGCCTAACACCAACCTATGTATAATACGAAAAGCCATGCATAAAAAAACATATATATTACACAAAGACAAAACTTAATTAAAAACAGTAACAAGGTACAAAACGCCATGTATTTTAAAACGCAGTGTATCCTAAAACGCCAAAGGTAAAAATAAGTATGCCAACCTTCATAGAAAGTTTATGCATCACATGCCATATGCATAACCGATGCCTCGTATCAACAAATACAGCAGAAATAGCCTTCTTCATTGTTGGATCTTGGTCAGTGACAACAACTTTTGGTTGAGAACCAACAACTTTTAGAAAAACTCTCAACAACCAAATATACGTATCAGCAGTTTCCGATGCCAATAATGCAGTGCCAAATGTAACATTGCAGTGATGATTATCTATACCAGTGAACGGTACAAACACCATAGCGTATCTGCATATGAAAACGCCATGAGAACTGAAACAATAATAAAACGCCATTGCATGTAAACTCATAAAACAACATTGCATGTAAACTCCTAAAAACACCATTGCATGTAAACTCATAAAAACATCGTTGCATGTAAACTCATAAAACGCCAAAAAAACCGAAGAAGTTGAATTATCAAATATTAGTTGTTGGAACGATACGTGGCATCAAACGAAATCACATCACCAAACACGTGGTAATTACGTTTTGCTTGATCGTCACACCAAAAAAGCCCCTTCAAACGATTGTCTTCGTCTGTGAAGTAATCATACGAGAAATTAGGCTGGGAATGTTTTTTATTCATTCAAATGTCTCACAACCTTATCGGTGTCATATTCCCCTATAAACAAGTTAATTTGCCTCTTGTAGTTCTTAAATTCAACTTTACTTGCACCCACGTGTTCAAAATCGCCAAAACAAGTCTTCATAACATTAAACGCCTTGACGGGACCCAAATTCAACTTAGACATGCTGTGTATAACATGCTTCTGGAGCTGAGTGCGGTGTCGTTCAATTGGAAGAAAATGCTTATCAGGACGTTAAAAAAGATCTTGGTTGTGCTCCTCGACAAACTTATACACCTTCCATGATCCAGCCTCAAAAATTACACCTAACAGTGCACCACAATCAGTCCTATTTGAAAAGTTGGATCGCACTAATCGCTCCTTTTGATTGGGGTCCAACGTATCAACCTTTTTGTCCTTATGTAACCCAGATCTCGTACACAAGTAATACTTAATATGTAACACACCTTTAGAGTTTGTCTTTGTAGTCCCTTTCCTGACTGAAAACCCACACTCCTTGGCATACTTAACATACATTGAATAACAATCATCGAGGCTTGTGAATACCATGTCTATTGTGGGCTTTATTTCTTCACTAACGTCAGGAATGATAAATGGTAATCCAGTTTTAGGGCAAAACCTTTGACTCGAGGAAGCAACTTCGTCTGAGAAAAACACCATTAAAAATAGAAAATGTCTCGTAATAACATTATAGATTAAAACGCCATTAATTGAATAATAAACAAGACATAATAAACACATAATTTGAAAACGCCATGATGAAAACGCCAAAATACGCACACCATAACTTTATTGATTAGCAAAAATGAGATGAATAATTAAAAACCCTTAACAACATAAATAATTAACAAAAATATAACATCATAATAAAAACGCCATAGTTAACAAAACTGATATTTACACAAATTAACAAAAAGTAATAACTGATGTTTACAAATACTACTAAATAATATTCAAAACTAATTAAAGAGATGTAAAACGCCAATGATCGTAAAAACATAAGAAATATACTAGATCCTAAACGACAATTAAAATTAATATTGAAAACTCCAATTATCAGTTCTTAGTAATTGTTTAACTACCAATTAAAACGCGATTAAATTGGATAAATGAACAACGCCATTGAAATCATACAACACATTATGAAATACTAATTTAAATAAAAAAAAACAATGTAACAAGCATAAAAGAACAAAACGCCATATCTGTTGCATGATTTGCTGGAATAAAAATAGGAAACGTCATCGAATTTTCCTTTGTCGAACAGAATCCACGTTAGACGCCATAGATCTGAGAAAGCTTGCAAAGAAGGTAACAGCTAACAAGAAATCTTTGGAGTTTTAATTTGAAAGAGATTTATAACGCGAATAAGGAGGGAACGTATAAAAGGACAATCGTACCCCTGCATATCAATTAACGCCCCTACCACGTGTTGGGCCAGGATCCGTTCTTACCGTTCTCACACTTTTCACCGTTCTCTCCTGATCCCGTACCTATATATATATATCTTACTATATAATAAAATAAATCACTTTAGGGACACTTGTCATCATATTAAGCCATCTCTTATAGATAATTATTATTTTAGTTTAATCTCTTCTAATTAATTATAGATAACCCTCCTACAAAATATTATTTAATTTATTATCTTATATTATAGATAACCCTTCTACTAAATATTATTAGTTTAATGTATTATGGATAATTAATATTTAGTTTGATCTCCTTCTCATTTATAATATTATTTATTTCAATTAATTATATTTGAACGTTTTGTTTAATTTGGTATCAAATAGATTTTATGAAACTTAAAATAAAACTAACTAATATTATTTATCATTTATACATTTACGAGTTTTAAATAAAGGGTTAAATTTATTGAGACTTCGTTAACAAATTTTGCAACAACAGAATAATCTATTTGTATCACCAAAACCAAACTTTGTATTAATATATTAAATATTTTTATTTTCACTATACGAAATAACATTTACTCGACCCATGTAATACATGAGGTTTTTTAAGATATAACTTTTTATTATTTGATATATAAAATTAGATTTATTCAATTCGTATAATACACATGGTTTTTAAGGATATATATATATATATTATTTAGCACAGAAAAATACATTTATTCAAACCGTGTAATGTGCATATTTTTAAAGATGTAATTTTTTTATTATTTGGTATATAAAATTACATTTATTCAACCCGTGTAATAAATGAGGTTTTTAAAGATGTATTATTTTATTATTTGGTAAACAATATTGCATTTATTCAACCCGTGTATTACACGTAGATTTTAAAGATATAACTTTTTTTATTTGGTATATAAATTTACATTTATTTAACCCATATAATATGGTTCTTAGAGATATAATTTTTTATTATTTAATATATAAAATTATATTTATTCAACCCGTATAATAAATGAGGTTTTTAAAGATATATTGTTTTATTATTGGATAAATTACACTTTTCGTTCTTTATGTTTATACCAGATTGCAATGGATAGCCTTTAACTTCAATAATTACAGTCACGGTCCTTTATTTGGAAAACACGTTACACCCTACGTCCTTTAACACTAACAAGGTTAAATTTTTTAGTTAAATCTAGTCATGTGACTTGCATATGAGGACAGATTGGTAATTTCACTCATTTATTTAAAAAAAAGAAAAAAAAATTATATATGTATGCACATAAATCCAGTTAATTCTGGTCAGCTTCTTCCTCTCTTCAACCCCCCTCACCAACCTCCACCACCATCACCGTCGTATCCCAACCCCCACCACCGACTCGAGCCACACCACCACCACCACCGACGTATACCAGAAATTTAACACACACACTCTAAACCTCTTCCCCAAGCAAATCAAAATCCCCTAACTTAACATATACAGTTAGGGTATCCCATCGAAGGCATCAGTAAAAGAAAACATGAAACCTGTGGATTTCAAATCACAAATACCACCAACAACCATCATCACAATCTCTAAATCTGAAAACCCAACCTCCACCATTACGCACCATCGTCAAGTCTTGGGTTAAGTCCACACCCACCACCACCAGAAATCTCCACCATATCTAGAAACTACCATCACCAAACAACGAATCTGTGATGTTTAGAGAGGGAGAGAAAAAAGAGCAACAAATGATTTTCTACTTCTAAAAACAGAATCTTTCTCTTTAAACACGCGCAATTGATTTTCTTCACTCAAATGGCGAGAGAAAATAGAATCAGACTGTACCTGCGTCTCCATCTTTCTCTCTGTACTTCACCGTCGTAGCCACTTCGCCACCCACCACCAGATTCAGGAGTCGCACCTTCATCTCTCTATCTACCTAAACCCTAGATCCGGCTAATCGATTGCAGATCTGCTAAAACAGATTCAAGATGGGGCAATGGGGTTGCAGGAATGAGGGAGTGTTTAGAGTGAGTGATGGCCGGAGTGGTTGTGGCGAGGCTTTAGGTGGTGGTTGACGGTAGGACTGGTGGTGGTGAGAAGCAGGGTTTTAGAGAGAGAGAGAGAGAGAGACGGTTGAGACTTTGTGAATTTTGGTTTACAAATATAAATAAATATATTTTCTTGTTTTTTCATTTTTTTAATATATTTTTATAAGTAAATAGGTAAAATTACAAAACTACCCTCGTCTGAATAGACTTAACCTAAAATTTTAACATTGTTAGTGTTAAAGGACGTAGGGTGTAATGTGTTTTCCAAATAAAGGACCGTGGCTGTAATTATTGAAGTTAAAGGTTATCCATTGCAATCTGGTATAAACATAAAGGACGAAAAGTGTAATTTATCCTTTATTATTTAGTATATAAAATTTATTTATTCAACCCCGTGTAATACACGGGGTTATAACCTAGTGTGTATATATATATATATAGTCAACCTTTTGAAATTCGTTTATACATAGTATTTATGAAAAACTATATAACTAATAGCTAGGTGAAAACACGACAACCAAGACTAAAACACGATCACATGTACGAAACCGGCTATGGAGTTAACAAAATTGGTTACGGAGTTAATAATCTTAAAAGCGAGCAAATGTCATATCGAGATATTTTGGCTGGAAAAAAAGAACAAAGAAGTAAACGAAGAAGGTGGGAAGAGAATTCAAATAGCAGGAGAGGAGACGGAAATAAGCAAAGCATTGAAAAAAAGATCGTTGATAGCGGAAGTAATAGACATGGAAAAACTGAAAACACTAGGGGATGTGTTACCAGAGATATTCCCCAATACAATGGAAGTCAGGTATTTGGGAGGATTAAAGTTTATTATCACATTCGGATCACAAGTAGAAGCTGAGGATTTTAGGATTTGCTTCAAAGATACATGGGAAGAAGTATTTACGGAAGTTAGAGAATGGAAAGGAGAGGCAGAAAAGTTTGAGAGATTAGCTTGGGTAAAGCTAGTAGGAATTCCGATCATGCTATGGAGCAAAGAGATAGGTGAAAAAATTGGGAAAGAGTTCGGGAAATTAGTATTTCAGGGAAGGATGGGGTTTAATAGTGGAAACTTGAATGAAGTTAGACTGGGAATAATTGTGAACACTGGGAAGGAAATTAAAGATGAAATAAAAATAAGATACAGGGATCAAGACTTTGTGGTTTGGATAACAGAATTGTCAGGTATGTGGGCACCGGAGTTCATTCCGGGGAAATATTTACTGATAAATGAAGTGTGCCAAAACAGGGAAACGGAAAATCAAGATATTCCGATGAAGGAACAGGATGTGGAAGAACAGTCGGGTTTGGATGGAATCGAAAATGTTAAAGAATCTCCGGTGATGGACGATACCGGTAACAAAGATGAAACGGCGGATAGACAAGACAACATCGGAGACGAAAAGACGGCGGGAAATGAACCGATAGGTCAGAATGATATTTTTTGTAGGGATTGGGAAAATTTTTTCGGGAAAAGTCAAAAGGATAATAAAGATTCGTTGGATAAAACAGAGGCATTTATTAATGAAGACTCGATAAATAAGAATGATTGGGAAATGGACCGATAGGTGAAGGAAAGTTTAAAGCCCAAATGGGAAAGGTTAAAAGAAAAACTGGGCCTAAGAGAAGAAGTAAGCCCAAAGATAATGATAAAGATATTCTGGGTCAGGAGTTCAGGAAAAGAAAAATAGTAGTACCGGATTTAAATGTCGGTATACCCGACCCAACGGATCCTTTTGACCTAGAAGGACTCATTTGGGAAATAAACCCCATATAAAAGCAATAAAAAGAAAGAACGGTGGTGAAGAGAACAAGCAGCGACTCAAAAGGCAAAAGAACTAAAATTGCGAGATACCAGACATAAATGAAGGGGGATATAGAGGCCAAGAAGATACGAGGTTAACGGAGGAATTGGGACAGGAAAATCAGGCAAAGGAGAGTGAAATCGGAAGTCAGCAAGAACAAGTAAACAAAGAGGAGGAGAGGATTGACAAAGAGACGAAGCAGACGGCAATAGTAGGAGAGATCTTAAAGATTCAGGTAAGTAAATTCCAAAGTCAATTAAGATCAATTGTGGAGGAAGAAAGGGCGACGGATAATCAAAAATGAATATTATTTCGATAAACATTCGGGGGCAGGAAGGGATGATAAGGTTGGGTGGGTTAGAAAATTGATAAGGGAGCATGAAGTAAATTGCGTATGTATACAAGAAACACAGATAGTAGGATTAAGGGAGGAAGCAGTAAGAAAGTTTTGGCCACATGATGAAATGGAGATGGAAGTAATAGATGCACAAGGAAGATCAGGTGGTTTATTACTGATTTGGGATCCATAAATCTTCTGGAGGGTAGAAACAGTAAAATGTGATCAGTTTATTGTAATTTCTGGGAACATAGAAGGAGTTGAGGAGAAAATAAATGTGGGGAACATATATGCACCAAATGACACACAGAAAAGAAGAAGTGTATGGGGGATCTGTTGGGAATTAAAAATCACACAGAAGGTTTATGGCTTATGGGCGGAGATTATAATGAAGTTCAGATTGAAGAAGATAGAATGAACTCAAGGTTTGATGCTAGTAATGCAATGATTTTTAACAGATTCATTGCCGAAGCTGTGTTACTAGAGTATCAGATGATTGGTTCCAGATTCACTTTTATGACGGAAAGTGGGTCGAGTATGAGTAAAATAGATCGAGTACTTGTTTGTGATGCCTTCATGAATAAATGGCCAAGTGCAAAACTGGAGGCTTTGCCTAGGCATTTGTCAGATCATAATCCATTGTTATTGACATGCACAGTAAAAGATTACGGGCCGGCACCTTTTAGATTGTACAATTCATGGCTATTGAAACCAGGGATGGATGAAGTAATCAGAAACACGATAAAGAACCAGGTGAATGGGGAAGATTGGATAAAAATATGGGAGTATTATTAAAAAGTATAAAAATTAAGATCAAAGAGTGGAGAAAAAAAGGAGAAAGAAAAAGAGGAAAAAGAGGTGGTGGAAGCAAAGAAGACAGTGGAAGAAATAGAAAAAATCGCTGAATTATGGAAGTTAAAAGAAGAAGAAAAGGAGAAAAGAGTCAAGGGGAGTTTTTTTATGAGATACTATGAGAGACAAAAGGTAGCGGAGTTAAAACAAAGAGCAAAACTCAAGTGGGCGCGATTGGGAGATGAAAACTCGGGATTCTTTCATAGAATGGTTAACTGCCGAAAATCAAGGAATCAGATCAACAAGATAAAAATAGACGGAAAGGAGCTAAGTGAGCCAAAAGAGGTTAAAACAGGAATCATGGAAGTATTCAAGAAGATGTTCGAAGAACCAATGAAAAAAAGACCATCTATGGATAGGAGAGATTTCAAGAAGTTATCAGACAAACAAGCAAAGCTACTGGTTGAAGAATTCACTAGTAAAGAAGTAAAGGAAGCTATTTGGGCGTGTGGTGAAGAAAAAGCTCCGGGGCCTGATGGGATGACTTTTAAATTTATGAAACGTTATTGGCAACAAGTTGAACCGTATGTAATGAAGATGTTGAAACAATTTCACGACCAACCAAATATTCCGATGGGTTGTAATGCTTCATTTATAGCTTTGATACCAAAGGTACGTGACCCAACCTTGATTAAACAATTTCGGCCTATTTCGTTGATTGGAACGATATACAAAATTATTGCCAAAATACTTGCTAGAAGAATAAAACCGGTTATACCGGATTTGGTGAGCAATACTCAAACGGGATTTATAGAAGGAAGGTTTATTTTGGAAGGACCATTAATTGTGAATGAAGTGCTAGCTTGGGCTAAAAGTAACAAAAAACAAATTTTTATCTTCAAAGTTGATTTTGAGAAAGCATATGACTCCATAAATTGGAAGTTCATTTTATCAAATATAAAAGCAATGAACTTTCCACTTTTGTGGAGGAAATGGGTTGGAGCAAGTTTAAAATCGGGAAAGGCATCGGTATTGGTTAACGGGTCGCCGACAATGGAATTTAGTATGTCCCGTGGGTTAAGACAAGGAGATCCCTTATCCCCTTTTCTATTTATTCTAGCGCTTGAGGCGTTAGATGTTATAATGAAAAGGGCAATAAAGTCGGGTTTATTTAAAGGGGTGAGTTTACCAAGGGACGGGCCAATAATTTCAAACTTATGTTATGCGGATGATGCCATGTTCTTAGGTGAATGGTCGGAAACAAATATAAGTAACTTAAATAGAATTCTGAGATGTTTCTATTTAATAAAAACAAATTCTTAATTAGCTACGATCGATACACAACGAAAAAGGGCAATTACAAAGCAATGGCAGGTAGTCGGGCAACAAGTTGCGCCGCCACCCCCTTTTGAATAGAAAAACCAATTCTACTAAATACAAAGTTTGAAACCTTTAGCAACGAAGAATTACTATTAACGACTTTTTGAACCCGATTCAAAAGTCGCACAGCGTCAGGAGCGAGGCCACCAAAGGTATCAAACGCAAACGGGACAAACACATGGTGATTCTCCAGGCAGGCTTTCTCATGTTTTGCCACTTTGCTCGCCTCTGCCTTAAGCACCGCTTGCCCTACGACAAAGCCCTTGTCCTTAAGCCCGACAAGGGGGGAGACTCCAGTTAGATCTACACAAGCGTGTTTCCCCCCTTCCCATCCAAACACAAGGATGTCCGCCGGGCGTAAAGTGGACCTCCCCTCTAAGGGGTCAGTCAGAAAATTTACTGGAGCCTCCTTCTTGGCAGAGATCCCGGCCCGTTTAAAAACATCACATAACACATCTCTCACCCAATCATGCCGATATTTAAACCCTGGTAGCTCTTTACAGTGGATCGCGTGCTCGCCGAAAGAATCCAAACACGCTTTGCGGCATACCGGACATGGCTCGTCAACTGGGAACAAAGGAATCATCAGTCGGTATCTAAGGATAGCATGGTATTCCACGGCCGACATGTGTTGCCCCAAGCCTTCAATAGGTACGACAGACAGAAAATCCTGAGCATGTGGGGCACGGAGACATTCAAACACAGCTCTTTGCCGAGGGGATAAAACAAACTTCTCTTCAAACCTCTTGACAATTTCGCCATATAAGGCATTCGCCAGAATTTTCTGGGATTTAGGGGGGGGTGTCTTTAATGTAGAAACCGCCAATATCAAGGTCGGGAAGAGAACTATGCAAAAGGTCCAACGCACTCCTGTAATCGGAGTATAAAACATCCCCACCACATTCTCGGAGTATGTGGTCTTGTAAACCCCAAGATTGGGCCCTTGAAGCCACGAAAGCATATGAAGAGGCATCCTCGGCCGTACAAATCCCTAAGCCTCCGAACCGGGTCGGGAGAGAAGCCAACCTCCACTGGAGATCTCCAAAAAAGGCACCCCCACAAACAACAATATCCTCTAATGCTCCCCGGAGGCCTTCATCAAAAACAGAGACAGCTCCCCCGACCAAAGAAGGTTGACACGTTCGAAGACCAAACAGTAATTTAGCAACACCCATACAAGAACGAAGCAAGAGGAGCTCGCTCTGAGGGTCCCGTAGGCGTTTAAGGCACCTCATCAGCTCGACTGCACAGTTCGCTCTTTTAAGAGCCAGACTACTAATAAACTCTGCATCATGACTAACGGCACCCCCGAGGAGTTTCACACCCAGCACCGGCCTCCCAATCCCCCGAGGGAATAAGCCCTCCTGAACCTTTACACCATTGCAGGTTGGCCAGAAAACTTCAGTTTTCTTTATATTAAGTTGAAGCCCTAAGGGAGGACCCTCAGCTCTGATGATATCTAAAGCATTAGCCACTTGGGTGGCATCTCCAATAAGCGTTCCGTCATCTAGGTACCAGGCGTGAAATAGAAGTTTGCAGCGATCCCTTATTCGGTAAACAAGGGGGTGTAGAACAAGGGCAAAAAGGAGGGGCCCCAAGGGGTCCCCCTGCTGAACGCCAGTAGTAGACGAAATATACTCATCCCCCACATATAATCTAGCTGGTTGACCATATAAAAAATCGACCCACGTAGAAATAGAAGGACACCTTTTCCTTACCTCGTACAGTAGGGCTGTCCTATCAACCAAATTAAAAGCGTTCAAAAAATCAACAGTAAGCATAGCAAGAGACCCATCTTGGTGGTACTCATTAAGGAACCTGTTCGCACTATGAAGAACGGCCTCTGCCCCACACGAAATCCCTACCCCAAACTGGAAATCGCCAAGGTATTTGGCCATCTCCTTCCCAACACCTTTCATGGCCACCTTGGAGATCACCCTCCTCCAAATCGACCCAACAACGATAGGCCTAATCCCATTATCTGGTTTGAGAAGAGGTGTAAGAGGAGCAGAAGCAACAAACTCCGCCAGACTCCTCGGGCACCTCCCCCCCAAGCATAAATTAACCATAGCTGAAGTAGCCCTAAGCAGGCTATCAGCAATCACAGACCCCTCCCCACAAAAAGCATCTAAAAGATGTTGGGCCCTTAAGCCATCTCTCCCGCACGACGTGCCTTTGGGGAAAGATTTAATACACCCGAGCACACAATCGGACTCCACCACAAGAGGAGACTCAGAAGGCAAGGAGGCAGGCATGGAAGGAGAGGGCATACATGGGTGCTTAGCCACTAAAGCCTTCAGAGTATTCTTATTGAGAGGGGCGACCCCCGAGGAGCATAAAACCTTAACCGCTGCAGTGAAATGACCATCAGCAACCTTACGTAAACATTGTTTCACATTGGTCCCCCCACACTCATTATCATTCTCAGTGCCCTTTTTGATTCCATCCGTAACCCCTCTCTCGGGTTGATCAAACAACGACTGGACAAGAGTGGCAAAACCCTCACGATCACCCCACTGAGCCAAAGACCGCTGGATGCTAAGGCATTGGCCCGTCTTCCTATTGCCCGACCTCTTGTCCTGACGACCAACAGGCTTGAACACCCACAAGGTGCAACGTGGTAATATCAATAGTCGAACCCATTCCTCAACAGAATCAGGCATAGCAACCACCTTGTCCAGAGCTGCAGTTAAGACTTGGGCAAATGCCATACGATAACTAAGTGGGATACTCTTAACAGTCTTGATGGGGAGAGAGAAAACACGGTCAAGCAAAGCAATATCTACACCCAACTCTTCCGACGAGGTATCAACGTTTTCAACACCGGGTCTAGTGATGCCAACAATAAAACCCTGTTCATCTCTCTCACCTGGCACAAACCGAATAACCTTATCCTCATGGTGGCACGCCCGACTGAAAGCATGAGGGCACATACACTCACCACATAACCATTGTCCGGACACCTTCAAAGCTTCACAAACAGAGGTAAAAATATTAAGATCGTCAGCAATCGCACATCTCAAAGAATCTTTCCTCTCGTCTGAGCCCAAATGGTGACTCTTGATATGTGCCATTAACCTTGGGAATCCCTTAGCCCCCGCCAAGCCATCGGGGCAACAATGAAACCGTCGGAAAGGACAAGGCCAGAAACCGCTACCATTAGAACCAACCATAACAAAACTAAGTAAGCGGATTCGACACTTAGATAATGTCGAGTACGCCCCCACCAAAAAAAGAAAACCCAACCCAAAAGGAATCGCAGCTGATGGGTCAAAAGGTAATTGAACCGCTACGCTAAAAAACCCCGAAGAAATCACCTAGGCATTTCGTTGAACACCTTTCGTGCGAAGAAGAAAAACAAAGATGGGTGCTTTAGATTTTGAGAAAGTGTCCATGGGTCACAACTTAACCAAGAAGAAAAAGCCATCAGATTATACAATTCAACAAACCAGTTAAGGATAAGAAGTGAAAACACATTCAGGCATTTTAACAAACACCTGGCGGACAACTAAAAATTCTACAATTTCGAATAGTTTTAACAAAATAAACGAAACCCAATTGAGGAAATTCAATAAAGATATGACTAACGCTATCAATAGCACCAATTTGAGGAGTTAATGTTGATTTTTCTGCAAGAATTTGACTGAAAAAAAAGGTGAAACAGACGAAGAAACAGAACCTGGTTAGGTTACGAGCGATAAGAAATTGACCGAAAAAGGTGAAATAGACGAAGAAACAACGATTTGAAAGTAACTTTTAGAGGTAACAGATCGGTAAACAAACAGAAAGAAAGTTGGAATTAGAAAAGGCGATTAAAGTAGAAAGAACTTGTCTTGTTGGGAACCTGGTAATGGGTATGTTTCTTAACAAATGAGGAGGCTGACGATAGGAGAGGAGAAGAACTGAGATCGGTTGGAATACACAACAGTCATGTATTCGTGTATTAGATTTGTACCCGAAGAACTGTCAAAGGATGAAGATGAAAGCACGAGTGAACTTGGGAAAATGTGATTTATTTGGGGTAGGGGTACAAGAAGAAGAAATTGAAGAAATGGCAAAAAAATTAAATTGCAAAGCGGGGAAATTGCCGTTCAATTTTTTGGGTATACCAATTGGAGCAAATATGAAAAGAGTTAAAAATTGGAAGCCGATAGTAGATAAGTTCAATTCAAAGCTTTCGTCTTGGAAGGCTAGATGTCTTTCAATGGCGGGAAGAGTTGTGTTAGCAAAAGCGGTCTTGGGGGCATTACCAAATTATTATTTGTCAATCTTTAGAGCACCAAAAAAAGTGGTCATGGAATTGGAAGCTATTAGGAGGGATTTTGTATGGGGGAAAAAGAAAGGAAAATGCAAAATGAGATGGGTAGCGTGGGGAAAACTAGTTAAAGCAAAAGGGTACGGGGGGTTGGGAATCGGAGACATTCGGAGTGCCAACTTAGCGTTTCTCGCTAAGTGGTGGTGGAAATATAAAGAAAACCCTCATGCATTGTGGGTCAAAGTTATGGAGTCTATACATTCGAAACATAATTCTGCAACAGTGATACCGATGAAGAACAAACTGTCTGGAACATGGAAGGATATTATTAACATTGAGAAGGAATTTGCAGCAATGAATTTGTCTTTAAAAAAGAATTTGATCGCAAAAATAGGAGACGGAAGCAAGACGAAGTTTTGGTTAGATGTATGGGCAGCGAATGTACCTCTAAAAGAACGTTTTCCAGCCGTGTATGCTTCAGCGAAGGCCAAAAATGCAAAGGTAAATGAATGTGTGAAGGTAAATGGTGAAGTACAGAATTGGGTTTGGGATTCAAATCGGGTCACAAGGAGAGATGTTGAACAAAGGCAATATGATGAGCTGAAAGTAATTTTAAAGGAACAGAAAATTAAGAACGGCGAAGATGTCTGGAGATGGAAGTCAAGACAGAACGATGAGTTAACAGTAGCTTTACTAAGGGATGAAATTAGTAAAAATCCTTGGAAGCTAATGATAAACCGTGGAAGTTTTGGAACAGATGGGTACCACCGAAGGTAAATCTTTTTGTCTGGAGAGCTTCACAAGGTCGTATTCCGGTGAAAACAGAACTGATACGAAGAGGCATAGTAATAGAGGATCAGTTGTGCTCGAGATGTGGAATGGAGGAAGAATCGGCCGAACACCTTTTGATAAACTGTTTGATGGCACGTGCAACTTGGTGGAATGTTATGGTATGGTTAAAATTGTCGTATCAAGAAGTTATTAATTCATGTGAAGGAATTTTTGATAGTATAAGCATGTACAATGGGTCGAAGAATTGGAAGCAACTAATTATGGCTATAGCTATGACGACAATGTGGCAAATATGGAAATCTAGGAATGAGGTGGAATTCAATGAACGAAAAGAGTCGATAACGAACACGGTGGACACAATAAAAGAGATGACGTTTCTGTGGATTAAGGAAAGAGCAAAATTAAAGGATTTAGTATGGGAAAGATGGAAAGATTTTAATATTAGAGACATAATTATGTAATGGTATTTTTCGTTTTTGTTTCCGTTTTATTTTTATCTCTTTAGTTGTTCTGTTTCTTGTTCTTTTGGGTTTTACAGCTTGCTGGCCCTTGTTCTATAATCATAGAATCTTCGCCGTTCAAAAAAAAAACATGTAGGAAACGAAAATAATTTGGTTTTGGATTCTCATCGATCATATTTAAACCAATAAATTAAAAGAGTTGTAATTTGTTAACATGCTTTTAATCGGGTTGTGGTTAACCTTAACTGCCTTCGACACATTAACCTATTCTTTACAACCCACCCACTGAATTAACATGACTTTATGTGAGAGTTGCATTTAAAATTTCCTAATGTAACATTTTTAACAAACGTTGCAAATTCAACTAAATTTGCAACCTTTCAAGAAAAAGGTTGCAAATTCAATATAATCTTGCAACCTTTTTTGAAAGAGTAAATTACAAAAATCGTCCTTTATTTATGTCACTTATTGCAAACTGTGTCCTTTATCTTCAATAATTACAGAAAGTGTACTCGATGTTTGCAAACCCTTGCAAGTTATGTCCTTTAGCCCTGACTCAGTTAATTTTTGTGGTTAAATCTGACCAAATAGACCCCACATGAGGGTATTTTTGTGCTTAAATTTGACCAAATGGACCTCACATGAGAGTAAAATGACCAAGATACCCTCATATGGGGTCCATTTGGTCAGATTTAACCACAAAAAATTAACTGAGTTAGGGTTAAAGGACATAACTTGCAAGGGTTTGCAAACATCGAGTACGTTTTCTGTAATTATTGAAGATAAATGACACAGTTTGCAATAAGTGACATACATAAATGACGATTTTTGTAATTTACTCTTTTTGAAAAAGTTGCATTAGATCTTCTAATGCAACCTTTATGTTCAACAAAGTTGCATTAGAGTCAAATGCATTTGAAAAAAAGGTTGCCGATAAAAAGTTGCATTAGGCTAATTTTCTAGTAGTGTTAGTAGAGTAATTATAGTTATTCTACTAGTGTAAAATCAAGATATTTTTTGGATTCCGAGACTAAAATATGTGACTACTAAGATGAAAAAGAATTAATTAAAGAAAAGAAAATTCCCTTATTCACTTCTCACATTACGGAAATTTTATACAATAACTCAACCCCTAGTACCAAAGGTGCCCGCTTAGTCAGTAAAAAAATTACGCATTCAAGTCCAAGTTAGGGTGGGGGTATGGTTAATCACTCTAGGGTGATTGAGTGATTCTTTACCCAATAATATTATGCCATGTCAACTCTCCATTCCACTCTCCATTTTTCACTCAATCAGGGGGTATGGTTAATCATTCTAGGGTGTTTGAGTTATCTATTTTTTTATTGGTTCTTCCTCTCCTCTCTCCTCTCTCTCTCCTCCATCACTCTTTTCCACATTGGTGACCATACCCCGATTTCTCACCCTCTCTCCTACTCAAACACCCTAACTCAATCATGATGGTGTGGTCACCGATCGGTGACACCCACTCAAACACCCAATCCCCGCACATCATACCCCCCACCCTTAGGACAAAGTGTATTAGGGTGGGGGTATGATGTGCGGGGAATGAGTGTTTGAGTGGGTGTCACCGATCGGTGACCACACCATCATGATTGAGTTAGGGTGTTTGAGTAGGAGAGAGGGTGAGAAATCGGGGTATGGTCACCGATGTGGAGAAGAGTGATGGAGGAGAGAGAGAGGAGAGAGGAGAGGAAGAACCAATAAAAAAATATATAACTCAAACACCCTAGAGTGATTAACCATACTCTCTGATTGAGTGCAAAATGGGGAGTGGAATAGGGAGTTGACATGGTATAATATTATTGGGTAGAGAATCACTCAATCACCTTAGAGTGATTAACTATGCCCCCACCCTTAAAATTCAACGGCCCAGTCAACTTAAATGGGTCATTCATCATTTCATCCCATTCAAAATCATAAATATCTCAACCTAGATCACCTCCAATCTGCCTAAGTGGGCCATGTTCTGAGTTATTAACGTTACAACTTACAATACAAGTAGGATAAATTACACTTTTCGTCCTTTATGTTTGTATCAGATTGCAATGGATAGCCTTTAACTTTAATAATTACAACTACAGTCCTTTTTTTAGAAAAATCATTACACTTTACGTCCTTTGCCCATAACCTTGTTAAAATTTCCAGTTAAATATGTCATGTGCAAGGCACATGAGAGTACTTTTGTAATTTTACTCATTTATCTAAAATAAATTTATAAATAAAACAAATCAAATTGAAAAAAGAAAACCCTCAATCTCTCTCTCTCTCTCTCTCTAAATCTGAAACCCAAATCTGATGAACATCAGATCTGGATCTAATCTCTAATACAAAACCCATTTCTACCAAACCAAACCCTAAAATCACTACCAACAACACACCCAATTTCTTCTTCCATGCTCTCAAAACCTGCAACTCATTTAGTATGGTGGTTGGATTTGGGTTTTCTTCTTCCATACTCTCAAAACCTGCAATTTCTTCTTCCATACTCTCAAAAATCGGCCATGAACAAGCCATGGTGGTGTGGTGTCAAGGATTCATTTGGATTTTCTCAATCGATGCATGGTGATGTCGCTGTTAAGGGGGTTCTCTTTAAACTGGCTGTTCCAACTTCTGTTTGCAAGATCAAGAAACCCCAAATAGTGAATTTTGTGTTTTTCTTTAAACTCATATATACAAAACGAAGAAGAAATTGAGTCAACAGAAATGTTGTTTCTAGGATGCGAATGAAGAAACCATGGCTGACTTCGCCAAACTATACTTACCCTCTCCGGAAAATTTTGGGTTGTGATTGAAGGAATCACCGGATGCCCTACGCCGTTGGATCTTGCGTCAAATTTTGGGTAGGATTTTGACCTGCACAATCAACATAAAAAAGCCCTAATAACTCAGTTCGTGATTAGGGTCTTTATGTATTCAGGTATGTGCCACCTGAATATTTAACCCTTAAATTAATGTTAAAATGCTTGGATTTACACGATGCCTTATAAGAAAGGATATGCCTACATAATCACTGAAATTAAGCATCTTCAAATTAAAAAAATAATGTTAAAATGCTTGGATTTACATGATGCTTTGTAAGAAAAGATATGCCTTCATAATCACTTAAATTAAGCATCTCCATTCGCAGCCATAAGCCACATGACTGGCAAGAACGTGAATCATCTTGAATCCCATAACCCAGAAAATAGGGTATTTCGGCGTGAGGGAGGTGGTCGCAGGTTAAATTAAGTATCCATTGGCGGATTTGGAGGTTGTGGTGGTGATAGGGGTGGCGGTTGGTTAGAGAGAGAGAGAGAGAGAGAGGTGGTGGTGGTTATGGTGAGGAAGAAAGGGAAAGAATAAAAAATGTAAGAGATGAATTAGGTTTTTTTTAATTAAGTTGTAGAAAGACTAAATTGCCCTTGACTGATGAGACCTAACTGAAAATTTTAACCTGGTTAGAGCTAAAGGACGTAAGCTGTAATGAGTTTTTCAAATAAAGGACTGTGACTGTAGTTATTAAAGTTAAAGGTTATCCACTGCAATTCAATACAAACATAAAGGACGAAAATTGTAATTTACCGATACAAGTATGCCTTTTTGTTTTGCTACTAACTAGTGGGATTTTCCCGCGCTATGCGGCGGAAATTCGGTTGGTATCGATATTGGTCAGTTATGGTACCGACACTCACTATAGCGACAGAAAAAAAACCGAAAAAATAAAGTCTTTATATACCCAAAAAGATATCGACACGTCTTTTACATCGATTAAAAACATAAAAACAAATGCCGGTACCAACTCCAATATTTCGATATCGGTGTGAAAGTTGTTTTATTGGAATAAGTCTGGTTCATCACAGTACCGATAAGACATCGACACTCGCTACCACTTACGATATGAAAAAGTATTTTATTGGTTTTGAGTAAAATTTTAATCTAGGCATAGATAAAACATAAAAGTAAGCATGTCGCAATGATATACTCGAAATTTTGTAAAACATCTTACCTTAAAAGTTATAAGCAAAAGAAAATGCTAAATAGTAGTTACAATAATAAAATATTATAACACTAACATAATATAAGAATTTAAAAATAATAAAAACAAAAGGTGTAAAAGTTAGTGGTAAAAACCTAAAACTCATAAGTATACTATTGCTCCATGTGTTTGGAATTAATATATATATATAAATTCGTGAGAAAACTTGATTAGATTCTTATATGAAACTAATATTCTCAGTTTTGATTTATGTTGAACCACCATTTTATTTATCTTGAATTTCTCCAAGGAGTAACAGACCAGCTTCAACTGAAGCGATACACGAGCAACCTGTAGACTTCGGGTGTGTAGAGTCACTCCGGCCCAGGCTATGAAACACAACACAGGCATTTACATCACGGAACAGGCTGACTTTTTCTTTTTTGGTGGTCCCTCGTCGGTGTCGGTGTCGCCATTTACAGGTACAACACTTAACATCTTTGTGTCAGCAATCTTATTCGCATATTCGATCACTGTCCCAGGATCAACATCCCCATCCACGATGACAATTAATTCCCCTTCTATTTTATTGAAATCAACTGATTGGATGCCTTGAAGTGCCCTTAATGCCTTAACCATCTTGCGCCTTTTTGTTTTACTGCTTAACTTCACTGCCAGCACAATTTTCTTCTGAAATGTACAATGTTATTATAAAAAAACAAGGAGATGGTAAGAACCAATAAGATAATCTACTAATAAGTTTTTTTTATTATAGACTCATCACAAAATCCTTTAAGAAAGCAAAATTCGCATATTCGAGCCGGGGTTTCACTGGAAGCAGCCTCTCTATTCTTACGAGATAGAGGTAAGACTGTCTACACCTTACCCTCCTCAGACCCTACTTTTGCTTTGCTATTGGTGGGATTTAGTGAGTATGATGATGATGATGATCATTAGAAAAAACTCTTGGCAGAAAAGGGAAGGTTAAACTTGCAGAGTAAAGATCCGGTACAAACTATCTTATCGTAGACGTACGAATGCCATGGAAAAGTAAAAAACGCGGTGGCATTTTCGTAATTATTTTAATCGTAATTACCCTACAAGATCATTTGTAGAGTAATTTTGATACTCTACAAAATTACCCTATAAGATCAAAATTACCCTACAAGATCAAATTTACCCTACAAGATCAAAATTACTCTACAACATCATTTTACAAAATTACTTTACAAGATCATTTGTAGAATTTGATAATTACCCTACGAGTAAAATAATTACGAAAAATGTCATCGCGTTTTTTTACTTTTCCACTCCATTCATACGTTTTGTACGATAAGATACTTTGTATTTGATCTTTTGTCTAAACTTGTAAGCTTGACCGTTGCATGGAGCAATGAGGAGAAAGTCAACTTGTAAACTTTTTCTGTCTTAGGTAGTCAATGAGGAGAGGATGTGTATTATGGTGTTATCTAACAAGTCAAATGCTGAATTACCTTTCTGATGCGGTTAAATATCTGAGTGTAACCTTGGGATGGAGCGGGATATTTAGTATCATGCCATTCACCAAATCTTGGTATGGGTGTTGAATCAGACTCTTGAATTTCATTTTGTTCCTGAACAAAATACAACAATAAGATTGACAAAGATGAGACTTTGAGAACAATCAATTAACAGGAAAGCAAATAGTAGGGTAAAAGAAATTGTTAATTTTCATTGATCATTTCTATCACAAAATCCTTTAAGAAAGCAAAATTCGCATATTCGAGCCGGGGTCTCACTGGAAGCAGCCTCTCTATTCCTACGAGATAGAGGTAAGACTGTCTACATCTTAACCTCCTCAGACCCTACATTTGCTTTGCTATTGGTGGGATTTACTAAGTATGATACTCATGATGATCATTAGAAACTCTTGGCAGAAAAGGGAAGGTTAAACTTGCAGAGTAAAGATCCGGTACAAACTATCTTATCGTACAAAACGTACGAATGCCATGGAAAAGTAAAAAAACGCGGTGGCATTTTCGTAATTATTTTAATCGTAATTACCCTACAAGATCAAAATTACCCTACAAGATCATTTGTAGAGTAATTTTGATACTCTACAAAATTACCCTATAAGATCAAAATTACCCTACAAGATCAAAATTACCCTACAAGATCATTTTACAAAATTACTTTACAAGATCATTTGTAGAGTTTGATAATTACCCAACGAGTAAAATAATTACGAAAAATGTCATCGCGTTTTTTTTACTTTTCCACTCCATTCGTATGTTTTGTACGATAAGATACTTTGTATTTGATCTTTTGTCTAAACTTGTAAGCTTGATCTGTCGTAGGATCACCGGTAGTCCTACTGAAGGACCGTTGCATGGAGCAATGAGGAGAAAGTCAACTTGTAAACTTTTTCTGTCTTAAGTAGTCAATGAGGAGAGGATGTGTATTATGGTGTTATCTAACAAGTCAAATGCTGAATTACCTTTGATCTGAATCTGATGCGGTTAAATATCTGACTGTAATCTTTGTCTGAAGCGGGATCATTATCATCCCAATCACCAAATGTTGGTATGGGTGTTGAATCAGACTCTTGAATTTCATTTTGTTCCTGAACAAAATATAACAATAAGATTGACAAAGATGAGACTTTGAGAACAATCAATTAACAGGAAAGCAAATAGTAGGGTAAAAGAAATCGTTAATTTTCATTGATCATTTCTATTAAGGAGAAAAAATGTATCTCGCATGCCACATGAGCAAATTCGAGGGACAAGTTGTACAGATGAGAAAACACATCAATTAGACAAAATGAGTACTTGATGTTTGACCAAAAACTATATATTAAAGGTTAATTGGTTCTCAATGACATCTTTTTCTATAAATTATATTAGGGACAAGTTTACAGGTGAGATGAACACATTCTCTTTTACATAATTTTTTTAAGAAAAAAGTGGCAGCTAAGTATTTCATTTAAATATCATGATCAAGGCAAAAACATATGTAATAATCGATTATAAAATAATCACAAAGCAATTAATTTTGAGAGATGGCAGTCCAAAAGATTTGCCCCAAATTAAACAAGATTAAACAATAATAACCTTGATAAATATTCAAAAAAAATTAGATAAACTTTGCAGCTAGATAAACCAAATAATCAGCAAAAACAAGCTATTGAACAATAAAAATTTTGCAGCAATAGTTATGCAAAAATAATCATTTAAACAAGTAGACCAAATCTATTGCGGCTGTGGAGTTAACATGAGTGAAAAGATGAACTAAATCCGATGCTAAGCATCCAAATCCAAACAATGAAAGGCAGTTTGAAAGTAAAGTTTCATGGTTTTATAAACTGCTGTTTTAAAAGAAGAATAAAAGTTCAAGCTTTTTAGCCCCTTTTACTTGAAAAAAAAAACCATACTTACATGTGTGTAAAGACCAGACTCCTCCATCGTGATTTTGTTAAAAGTAGATACGAAATCGGACTCCTCCATCGTGATTTTGTTAAAAGTAGATACGAAATCGGCAAACATGTCATCGCCAGATGCGTCATGCTTGGCATGAATTTCCTGAGTTGGGGAGGGACTTAATTTCGTACACGACAAAACATTAAGCTCTTTCATTTATCCACTAAACTTAATATACAATTACCTCCATTGCTTCATCAATTATTTCAGATCTGGTGCCAGATTTCATTCCCTCCTCAAGCAAGCTTGATGTGAACCCCACGTTTTTATCCCCAGTAGATGATTTGGACATCTCTGTGATCTTGTAAATGTCCTCCTGTTTGTTTATCATAAGAAACCCAGATTAGCAAAAGCTCAAAATGTTACTAATCAAAACCAAATTCACATAAAAGTTCAACTATTTAATCTTTGCTTTCATGTAAAACTCAAAAAGGTTAGAAAAAACTAGTCTTTCAAACTTAAAAAATCAATAGGCATATTACAACTATTGGCCAACTGATGTAACAACTTCATGCAGTAGAATAGAAAAAAAAACATATGTTACAGAACAGTCTTACCAGTTGAGGACCATGGATGTAACACATGAAGCAGGGTAAATCACAACTATTGGCCAACTGATGTAACAACTTCATGCAGTAGAACAGAAAAAAAAACATATGTTACAGAACAGTCTTACCAGTTGAGGACCATGGATGATACATCTAACAGTTTTCAACTCTGTAAATGATGGATTCAGCTGCTTTGGTCGGCCCGTCTTTCTCCATCCTCTTACCTCTGTAACATATGAAAAAAATATGTAACGAGAAACTTTCTCTATTTGCAACTTAGATTTTAATACATACACCGATAATTAGCTTGACAAGATCGAGGGACGTACCAGTGTAGTCCATAGTATCACCGACTAAAATCCTAAACCAATCAGGAATCAATCTACCAACCTCCATCAACTCCAACAAATCACGCCGACAAAGATAGTATGCTCCTGTGCTCAGTTGAAATCCAGACAAATCTGTTCCTAGAACTTCTGCTGGTCCCATGTTACTTTCCGAGGTTTCTTTATCAGTGTACACAAAGCTCACACCACATTCGTGTACCTCCAATCCACTCAAAACAACAATGGAGACATTGATTATGTCTCCAGTGTCCAATGTGTTTCCAATTGGCCAATAGCTTAACCATATACATACTTTTCCATGTTCAGGTTTGCCGAAGACATTAGGGTTGTACATTAAATCAGCACCATTGGCCTTACTAATTTTACAAAACCATGCCCAATCAGTACCTGATATTGTATACTTGAAAGTTACATTGATTCCTTTGAGCCACTTATTCTTGGGACATGAAGGCACCTCAAAGGACAAAGACGGTAAGTTTGATATATACTTAGGTGTCATGTTTGGATCTTTTACATCTGGCAGAGATGTGCTCATTATATTAAACTCATACAACATCTGTACCACATAAACAAATGTGTTTAATTAATCTAAATGTTAGTTTGCAGATGGAATACTGATGATGTATTACTGAGAGAAACAATGAACCTGAATATGCCGACTTCTGCCTACTGTGAGCTCATCATCACCAACAAGGCACACCTCGTGATTCTGATAATCTTTTAGCCATTTCATGTGTCCCAAATCAGTTTCATCTAGTTGAGCTATTGGTACCAATTTGATATAGTCTTCAATTTCATTCAAATTAACACAACCTTCATAACCAAACTCTTGCAATGGGAATCGATGTGAATGGAAAGTTATTTTCTCTAGTGACTTGCAATAATATATATACAATTCTGCAAGTGTACTAGGGAGACATAGAAGGCACTTGAGTCTAAAGCAAAAACTCAGGTCAAGAACCCGGAGATTTTCAAGATGATTATAACAAGGCAAGGACTCAAATAGACCATTGCATAAATTCAAGTATTGCAAATATGGTTGAACACTGAAACTCAATGAGAAAGAGTTAAGATTGCAATCTTTGAGGAATAACTGATGTAATGATAATGGGAAGGAAAAGGTAGGCTGTTTTGTAACAACTCCACCTGAAGTAGAAGCTACTAACTGACTCACGCGGTCTCTATTGCCTAGGTTTTTACACCCAGTCATGTTCAGTGACGCAAGACCTGCAAGGTCTTCAATAGTTTTACAAACACTAACCAAACTGTAACAGTTCCATAGAATTAACGTCTCAAGACAAGGGATATTGAAAATGTTGCGGATTTCAGATAGGTTGTGTGAGTCTTTAAGATTAAGAATCTGCAATGACCGAAGAACCTGTTGCATAGGGTATAATTTTTATATCACTGTATAGTTTCAAAAAGATCGTTAAAGAAGCAACATAAATAAGATAATGGATTCACTACCGTAGGGGGTTCAAATACTTCCAAGTTGCTATAGCTCATATCAATAGCCACCAATGTGCCCATGCATAAGTCTGAGGGTATGGTTCTTAAATGAAATCCATGCCAACACAACCATCTTAAATTTTCAGAAACATACTCGTAGGATCCACTGAGTTTCGCAAAATTTAGCTGCAGCAATTTTAGACTATCCATATTTGAAAGTGCGTCTGTTTTGAGTTCTGATGCCTGCGAATTTAGCATGAAGAGAGTTAGTAATGTTTGAAGCACACATGCTTGTCATGTGTCCCAGAGACATATTCAAGGACCTGACTCTTATCACTGTTTAATTAACAAGATTATATTTTTTCTGATAAGCGGCACACAGGCATGTCATATGGCACTTATTTAACATTTATCACGTAATTACAAATCCATAACTTGGACTAAAAGAACTTGTAACACAAACAAATTTATTTACCTTTTCCATCTTTCTTCTTTATTTTTTATCAAATAGATAATCCAGATTACTTAAGTTAAAAGCCAAAATCGGAGATTTACCAACTCTATATTTATATTACCTTGAGTGCAAAATTATCTTCCGTCAACATTTTCATGTCTAGTGCCAGACCTTCTACCCTTTTTGAACCCTAAAAGGAAAAGATATGAAACTATTGAAAATTAGATGAAACATAATTAGGAGGATGCAAAAGTGAAGTAAAAAATGGCTTACCTCTCCTTTTCTCAGTATTTGATAAGAGTCACTACTAAGCCAGACTCTACTGCGCTCTAGAGGGAATTTTGGTGATTCTTGACGAACTATGTTTTTCCCCATCTCTTGAAGCAATCTATGCATCATGAGCTTTTTGTTTGGTGAAACAGAAAGAAGACATCTGTTCATCAGGGTTTGGATCCCAGATATTGCTGAGTAATCAGGCTCCAATATCTTTCCCACATAATCTATGTCTTTGCCATTAAAGAAACAAGCAATGTGCAAAAACAACTCTTTTGTGGAAATGTTTGGCAATGACATGTAGCTTCTTATGAGTACACCTTGAATTCGAGAATCAATATCTTTTCCTAATAACCTCAATAGACTTTTCCAATATAGGGTGGTATCATTCTCGAACAAAGATGAGCCTAACACTTCAAGAGCCAGAGGATTTCCTTCACAATATTTTAGTGCATCTTGTACAAGATACTTAAGCCCATAGTCCAAAACAGGAATTTTGGATCCAAATGCATGACGACTTAAAAGCTCAAATGATTCATCATTGTTCAATAGTCTCATTTCATACTTTTGACACTTCCAACATGAAAAGTCAAACCATTTATCAGTATTTTCCCTAGTTGTAACTATAATCTTGCTTTGTGCATTAATTCTCCCAGTTCCAAGTAAAGCAACTAACTGACTCCGTTCAACAATATCATCAAGAACAATGAGTGTCCTATTCATTTGCAAGACTTCCTCAATCATACACATACCTCGAGAAATACCAGGTATTTTTCTCTTCTTCCCCCCTAAAATATCTTTAAGAAGTTGTTTTTGTAGTTCAAGTAAATCATTATATGTTTTACATCTATTACCGATGTCTTCAAGAAAACTCACATATTCAAAAGCTGTCCGATTTAAATTGTATATATACTTGGCCAGAGTTGTCTTGCCACTTCCACCCATACCATAAATTGCTAAAAACTCAAGATTAGGCTGATCTAACCAAGAATTAATCTCATTGTAACGAGTGCCCATCCCTGTTATATAGAGTGGTAGATGAACTTCTTTCTGATCTAATCTATTGTAAATTGTATCAACAATTTCCTTCATAGTCCTTGTTTCAGGCCTGCAAGAACACAATAAAATGAGGTAGATCATGGGATGACACTCTTTATGCCAATATCATTTTCAATCAACTTAATTAATACTTGCAGGGGCGGACCTAAGGAAGGTCCAGGCGTAACACGGGCTACGGCTCAACTTTTTTTCCGGTAGTGTAAATTTTTATTTTCTTTTTGATTTTTATACTAAGGACGACTCTAAACAACTACGAGGACACCCCTCAAAAAAAATTTACAAACCAATAATAAGCCCAGTTGGTGATGATGATACAAACCCAAATAATAAGCCCAAATAACTAAAAAAAAATTCGAAATTGAAGCTTGTCAAGACGGATTTACGAAATCGACTCGGCCCGGAATTTTTGAACAATGCTACGGTTTGTGCGGTCGAAAAGAATTTTTTACTTTATTTATTTATTGTTGTTTTTTTTAATATTGTATGATTGCACGGTAAAAAAAACTGAATGTTCTAGTTCCGTGTCACTGAATACTTGCATCTCCAAACTTCTATATATAGCAAACAAAAATATTCATTGACTAAAATTCACTTCAATAAAGATTGAATAGGCGGTAAGACAAAAAGAACCATACCCAGAAAGAGTAAATCCGGACAAATTAGCAACCTCTGTGAGAGCTGTCTTCCATCTGTCTTTTTCTACTGCAAAATGTGCTTTCCCTTCCCTAACATCCGATGGGGTAACGTGATAAAAAATAGGCAGAACAAAATGTCCGAACTCCCTCCTTTGCTCAAGGATGAGCACAAGCTCGTCAAGACACCAAGCAGAAGTTGCATACGTGGGTGACAATATAACTACTGAGGACCTAGATGCTTTGATTGCTTTCTCAATCTCAGGTTTCAGTTCTTCACCTCTGTTGATTTCTTCTTCGTCCCTAAAAGCACAAATTCCTGCATGAATTAATTTATGGTATAGATGATCAGTAAAAGTATGGCGCGTATCTTTTCCTCTAAAACTTAGAAACACATCATAGCTGCTGCAAGCCATAACACTTGAGGAGGAACAGGATGTCATTGCCATTGAGACCACATATATATGAGAAAACAAGCAGCAAGGTGAACTGAAGGGACGATAATATCTTCTTCTTCTAATATTAGTTGGAAATTTTCAATTATACCCCACCACAGAGGCCTGTCATTAATTCATTTTGCCAACTGCCAACAAATTGCTTTTTAATTATCATCTCATTTTGTTTATTTAGACCGTGGGGTATGATGGAGCTTGGGTTGGGGCATGAGTTGACATGTGGAGTTGGAGCCCTCCACCGGTGAGTGACTTGTCCGTGGGGTATGGCGGGGCTTGGGTTGGGGGCGTGGCTTGGCAGTTTATTAAAAAAAAAAATTCAAACACCCGCTATGACATGGCGGTGGACAACGAATAGGAGGCCGCCACATCGGATCTCAAGCCCGCCCCACGCCCGGCTTCAAACCCAAGCCCCAAGGGCCACGCCCCAACCCAAGCCCACCCGGGGTGGTGTCTTGGGCGTTTTCCCCCAACCCGCCCCCCTACCCAAGCCCCATACCCCATAGTCTTAGGGTGGAGGGTATAGTATCGGTAAACAAGTTCGGTGAGTAGGAGTCACCGATCGGTGACTATACCCGGTTGATGAAGATGATCGGTGACTTGGAGAGAGGGTGTGAAAATCGGTGATAGTTCACCGAAGTGATTTAGAGAGAGTGATTGAGAAAATGGTGGGTCCCAACCCCTTTTAACCAATCACAATTTTTTTTATTTTTTAACATACTCAAACACCCTAGAGTGATTAACCATACCCCTTGATTGAGTGTAAAATGAGGAGTGGAATGGGGAGTTGACATGACATAATATTATTGGGTAGGATTTCACTCAATCACCCTAGAGTGATTAACCATGCCCTCCACCCTTACTTTTATTTCATTTAAGAGTAAAATGCACGGATAGTCCCTGTGGTTTTGCAAAATAACACCTATAGTCCCTAACTTTTGGAAATTACACCAGTGCTCCCTGTGGTTTGACAGTTTGTTACTCGGATAGTCCCTGGAGTGGATGACGGTTAGTTTTCTCCGTTAAGTGGATGTGAAATGACAAATTTACCCTTCATCTTCTCCACTCTATAACCCCACCACAACCCCACCCCACCCACCCCTCACCTTTCTCTCTGTTTCCCCACTGGAAGTCGATGCAGAAGTATGTGGGATCTGATATCACATCAATGGTGACTTTACCGGTACTCATATGTGAGCCCATGACAATGCTGCAAAAAAATGGCAGAGGTTTGCCCGACTTCATCAATACACTTGATATATGTCATTATGTTGCTTGTTTAGTTGTTTATATAAAGACACTGTTATTTTTGTAGTTGATGGAATATTCCCATCTTGTTGGAGTAAGCCAATGAATGCGAGGATCCATACATGCGATTAGTATATACAGGTATATCTTTCTCTTTTTTTTCCTCATGCATATGTATATACTTGCAAACACATGAATATCTGAAATTGATAAATTTTATCCTATTACAGCATCTATCAGTATATTATGCTGTGCAACGAACCTGGAAGCCGTTTAATCCAATTCTCGGTGAAACCTATGAAATGGTTAATCATTGTGGCATTACATTTATTTCAGAACAGGTAAAACTTAAACTTATATATACATTCTACATATTTTTCTTAGGCAAGGGGCAATTATGGGCTTAAACTTTTACATGATTAACCTAGTGCCATTTGTTTCTGCCCAGATTTTTACTTAAAGAACTACTCTGGTTCCCCTAATGTGGTGTATGTTGATCTATCCGGTTAATATCGGGGAAACAGAGAGAAAGGTGGGGGTGGGTGAGGTTGGGGTGTGGTTGTTTTGTTTTTATAGAGTGGAGAAGATGAAGGGTAAATTTGTCATTTCACGTCCACTTAACGGAGAAAACTAACAGTCATCCACTCCAGGGACTATCCGAGTAAAAAACTGTCAAACCACAGGGAGTACCGGTGTAATTTCCAAAAGTTGGGGACTATATGTGTTATTTTGCAAAACCACAGGGACTATCCGTGCATTTTACTCTTCATTTAATAATACCATGTTAGAATTCCGACGTTTAACCGGCGGGTAGTTTTCACCCATACCAGTATTACTCTCACTAAAAATATTTAACTAGAGTGGAAAGGAATTGTGTTCATTTGTTAAGGAAATTAACAGTGGCGTAGCTTTTAAAGGACGTCGGGTCCCCCCCCCCCCCCCCGCCCACGTGTTTTGGTTAGAAGTGTAATATTTCTGATTTTTCGTCTGAAAATTTTAAAATCATATAGGTCTGTTCCCGCTAATTATTTTGCCTAAAAATCCTCTGTCCCTACCAAGTTTATTGTCAAAGATGTTTATACATATTTTTCGTATTTAGTTAAAAAAAATTTGAAGAAAACGGGCTATTAGTAAGTTTTATAATTGTCTATAAACATAAAGTAATAAGTAAATTTTGTTACTACTTTATATATAAATCAAAATTGAAGATTCTTTTTTATCTTAAAGGTCTTAAAGGAACTTATCATTTATCTTAAAGATCGTCGGGCTGAGTTGTAATTATTCGCCTAGGTACTTAACATTTATCTCGCATTATTATAAATATTTGGTCTTTATTTTTGCTAAACAATATTTAACGTTTTTTCTATGTGTAAAAACGCCTCATTTGAATAAATGAAGATTATGTAATTTTATTTGGAGTTATTATAGGAAAAAATATTTTTGGTCCCATGACTTTCCGCCCCCGGGAAATTTTGGTCAAGCTCCGCCACTGGAAATTAACAAACAAGCATGAACAAACGTAAGTGAACGAACGTTCACGAACACCTTACCGAATGTTTACAAACCCAATCGAACGAGCGAGGCCTTTATTTGTGTTCGTTCATTTAACGAATCGAACATAATTTCTTATTCATTTTCATTTTACTAAACGAACGAACATAAACAAACTTCCCACCGAACGGTTCATGAACGTTACGTTCGATTCATTTATAGCCTTACGCTTAACAGTGTAGTTTTCATGTGGTCCATGATCAATGCATCCAAAACGCGTTGGTGATTTAAGAGGCAGGACATTTATTATTAACCAAGAATCTCTATTGATTACAACCGATCTAGAATTTCGTATCAAAACTATCCCACCTGAAAGTTTACCCAGATGTTGCATCAAAGCTGCATACTTGTTGATCATCATGTAACAATGAATATCGCTATTATTTAAATCGCTTCAATATCACCATCTCTAAAAGTGACATAAAATGGAGAAATTCAAGATAAATAAAATGTTGGTAAAGCAACAAAACTGAGAATATTAATTTCATATACAACTAAGAGTTAAATTCCTGGATACTCAATGTGGTTTTTCCTTGTTTCACCTTTAGTCCATAACTTTTTAAAATTACAGCTATAGTCCCCAACTTTTCAATTTTCGGTTCCGGATAGTCTCTGTGCCTAGCATCAGTTAGGGGACTGGGGGCGGTGCCCAATTTGTCCGTGATAGAACAACTATCACGCGTGGATGTCAACAACTTCCCACCGCCACTAACAAGTAACACGAGTGATGGAGATGTTTCCGTGATGTTTTTTCACGCGTTATGGGGTATTGAGCGATAAATGGATGTGAGGAGGTGTGAGGGTTTATTGTTGGGTGTTGTGAGTGATGACCATTGCCACTAAAAAGGTTGTGAGTGATGGAATAATGGTTGACGACATGGCGGAATTCGATTGGATGTTGTGAGTGATAGAATTTTTGCAAGTGATGACCACCCTCTCCCCCTCCCCCTAATTTTATCAGTTCAGAGAGTGTGAAATGACAAAAATACCCTTTCCTTAAAAAGGGCAAACCACATAGAGTATCCGGACATTTAATAAAAAAAAAAACTAAAATCATCTCCACCAGGGCCGGTCCCGAAACGTCTCGGGCCCTATCGGGCCTCGTGCCAAGAAAAAAAATTGGGCCCCACATACCAAAGTAAAAACACATAAATATATATAAAAGTAAACAAAAAAAACGTTGTATTTTTTCCAAAAACTGATTGTTTTACATTAGTTCATAAACCGTGTTGTTCTCCTAGCATTTTCCGAAGCAAACTTATGTATCAACTCTTCATAATTCATGTTCCTTAAAAGCTCGTTCTCAATAGATATCAAAGCCAATCCATTAAGTCTCTCTTGGGACATTGTTGACCGTAGGTAAGACTTTAACAACTTCAACTTTGAGAAGCTTCTCTCCGCCGATGCCACCGTAACTGGAATCGTCAACAACACTCTATATGCTACCAATGCATTAGGAAAATAACTGACTTGAGCCAGATATTCAAAAGCTTCAAATGGGGTGATAATTTCACTTGGTAAAAACACGTCCATCAACTTCAACTCCGAATAGAGTTCGTTAGCATCAATATCCGATGCTTCACCATGCTTTAAAGCATCTTCAAGATTACTACAATACGACTTCAAGTCTTCATCATCAAGTCTCCTCAATGTTTGGGGAAACAAAAAACCAAATAGTTTTTCGTATGCCTCGTATTGTGTAAATCTCGACTCAAGAGATTCAATTGCTTGATCAACGATAGTCAAAAAATAATTCACTCTAAAATCTTCTTCCGGTGAAAAAACAACTTCATTGTCATTTACCTCGTCAAATTGTCTTTTCCTACGAATTTGACGCTTTTGAGGAAACACTGGTTCAACATTAGCTTCATCTACTTTAGGTTTTTTTGTTGAAAAAAAAATAATTTTCAATTTTCTCCGCTTGTTTAACGTTTTTCTTTTTCTCTAGCTCCTCTAGTGTTTTTTTACGCTTCTGACAACCGGATAAATATTTATAAGGAGGCATGATTCTGAAAAACATTAGGAATAAATCTAACTTAATTTAAACCAAGTAACACATTCAAACCCAAAATACAACATCAAACTAATATTATAAACCTAAGCAACTAACCAAACAACTAATATAGAACAATAGAACATTATTAGAACCAAAATTGAATAACTATTTGTTCTTACCTTGTTGATTTTGTGCTTCACAAATCAATAAACCGAAATTGAATGTTTCTCTTCTTTGCTATTCCAAGTTTTGAACCCGAAATTGAATGTTTCTCTTGTTGAGGTTGCGATCGGCTAGGTATTCGGGAACGGAAAAGGCCGACACACAAACAGATCCGTATAGTATTAATGAATTGTTGAACTTGGTTTTAATTAATCAAGTTGGGCTATTTAATGGGTTAATTGGGTTTATAAGTTGGGGTTTTTTAATTCAGTTTTTTATAAAATATATCGGGCCCCAACATACATATATATATAAAAAATTCGAAAAACTTCGGGCCCCTAAAAATGTCGGGCCCTGTGCGGTGGCACGGCCGGCACACCCTCAGATCCGGCCCTGATCTCCACTCACATAAATACACAACCGCACTAACCTTTCATCCATTCTTTCACTCACCTGATCATCGACAACAGCAATAAAGCACAAATTTATCCATCGTTGAATTCTGTTAATCAGTTGCAAACCGTCATGCTGGAAATGTACGGCTTCCATTATTCCACATCCACTTAGAGGTGTAAAAAAAAACGGTTTTAGAACCGTAACTGGAAAAAAAAAAACGAAATCGTTTTCTTTTAACCGGTTTTAAAACCAAACCGAACCGGCGGTTGGTGACCGGTTACTATTATTGATCTGAAACACCGCTTAATAACCGAAACCGGTTAAAAACAGATACCAACCGGTTACACCGGTTACTGTTTTGGACTTGAAAAACCGGTTAGTAACCGAAACCGATTATTAAAAAAACCGGTTTTTGTTTTGGATGAAAAAAACCGGTCCGGTTAATAACCGTAACCGGTTTTCAAAAAAAAAAAAAAAACGATTTGTACACCTCTACATCCACTCACACGATTTCACCTTTCCTGCCACACTTTCCGGCAGGTTCAGAGGTTGCAGGTTCACGATCCGGTAGTTGCAATACTTCCCGACAATGGAATAAGGAACATATGATTCGGAGGTTGCAGGTTCACGATCCGCCTCCAACCTCCACCTAAAATAGCCTCTGCACCCATCCGGTAGTTCGAGAACAGAAGCATATGTTTCAACATCGTGAGCAGGAGCATTTGTTTCAGCCGCAGGTGCAGCCGTTTCCGGTTACGTTTCCGCCGCTTCCGGTTACGTTTCCGCCGCATCAGCAGAGTCGAGTGTTGCCGCAGCCGAATCAACAGCAGTGCATATACAGGAGCAGCATCAGCATAACTATATGTGCATTATTAATTGTTGCTAAGAATGATTGAATTTGGTGGTGTTATGTGATGTGGAGGTGTTATGGTGGTGGTGGTGGTGATGGTATGGTGGTGAAAGGTGGTTGTGGTGAAGAGTGGGGAAGATGAAGTGGGGCGGGGTGGATGGTGAAGCCCACATATATTTTTTAATCTTTTAATGTTTTATTTGTTAATTTTTTAATACTAAGGGCATTATAGTCATTTTACACCAACTTAACTGAGAAAACTAACCTACATCCGCGCCAGGGACTATTCGGGAACAAAATTGCAAAAGCTAAGGACTATAGCTGTAATTTTATAAAGTTAGAGACTAAAGGTGAAAAATGACAAACCGCATGGACTATCCGGGCACTTTTCTCTAAAACTACAATCAATTTTCTCACGAATGAGACAACTTAGCAAAACAAAAAGGCATGCTTGTAACGTTAACAACTCACAACATGACCCACTTAGGTAGATTGGGCTGATCCATATAAATTGGAGGATGACCCATGTAGGCGACCTAGGTTGAGATATTTTTTATTATATTTTTTATTTTGAATAGGACGTATGACCCATTTATGTTGACTGCGCCGTTGACTTTTAATATACATTTGTCCTAACTTGGACTCGAATGTATAATATTTTCATCGACTGAGCACCTTGCCACCTTTGGTACTAGTAGACCAATAACTACTTTCAAAATGACAATTTTTAGCTCGTATTATAAACAAAATTGCCAAGTCTCACTTCTTTTACGTCACACAATATAAATATATCTAGTCTTCAACAAATATGGTAATAAATAATTACTAGGTAATCGTTTAAATAATTGCTATAATATTGACTTACCAAAATCAAGCAAGCAAAGGATAAAGATAACTAAAGATTAAAAAAAAATCTTTTGTTATTGTTAGACTATCTTCAATGTATCCATTAGAGGGATGCCTTTGAAGGTCCTTACAAGCCTTTAGCATTGTAAGATTTTGTCTATAGATGCCCTTAACATCTAAGCCCAGGGCTTTGTTTATGTAAGTAAGTGGCCCAAAATAAAAGAACAAATTGTTTTATTTTATATTGTGTGTACTGGGTAAGCAATGAGGTGGAAATTAAGAAGGGTAAGGATATTTGTAGGGTTGGAGATGAAATAAGGGGTTTAAAGGATTTGTAAGGATATGATGTGGCACATGACGTGGCGTTTAAGGGCGTACGTAGTACTGGAGATAGTCTTATAAAACTAGCCTATTAGCAAAAAAAAAAAATAAGAGAGAATAATAAAGAGAAAATGATTGATATTATTAATTGAGATGTGTCTTTTACAAAGGAATCCAATGAATATATATAGGAGAAGAAGTTTTGGAGAACAAGCCAATCTATTTAAGGAGTTGATAACCACATAATATAATATACTTATAACACTCCCCCTTGGTTATCAACTTTTTACGCTTTGAGATGCTGCCTCGTTAAAAACCTTGCCAGGAAAACCCAGTGGGACAAAACCTCAACTAAGGGAAAAAGAGTGCAGCGCGTATTTTCTTCTCCTTATTGCCTCATTAAAAACCTTACTAAGAAAACCCAAATATGACAAAACTTAGTGAGGGAAAAAGAGTGCAACTTGAATAAATATCCCCCTCATTATAATATGTATCCTTTAAGTGACATGTGTTCATCTTCCTTGAAAGTAGCCCAAAACTTTTGTAGAATGACTTATCGCTTGATGCCTTGAAGTGCAATCCTTTATGTTGAGTAGTGTTATAAAATCTTCTTACTAGACTTCTAGTGCTTCCTTTAAGTGAGGGAAAAAGTGACATGTGTTCATCTTCCTTGAAAGTAGCCCAACAAAACTTAGTGAGGGAAAAATAGTGCAACTTGAATAAATATCTCCCTCATTATAATATGTATCCTTTAAGTGACATGTGTTCATCTTCCTTGAAAGTAGCCCAAAACTTTTGTAGAATGATTTATCGCTTGATGCCTTGAAGTGCAATCCTTTATGTTGAGTAGTGTTATAAAATCTTCTTACTAGACTTCTAGTGCTTCCTTTTGCAAACAAATACCATAAGATCCACGTGTGATACCCCAGGAAACCACGTAACCTAACTAGCTTCCTCGGTGACTACGTGCTAAATTTCGGGACAAAATTTCTTTCAACTTGGAGATGATGTGACAACTCGTATTTTAGAACCTTTTCATTGTGCTTTGGTGTAACCTGTAAGAACGTTATGTGATTAACTAATGTGAATGTTTGCAATGGAACGTTATGCTTTTACTATGTTATGTGTTATGAAGTGGAATGTGTATATGTATGTCTAGTCGCACAACACTCGGCCAATCGCACAAGCCCTTTTAGGCCGCACAACTTGTCCTTTTTCATACACACTCCTCTCGGCCCACCTTGTTTAAACTCGAGACTAAGGGCAGCTAAGGAAGGGTTCGGCCCATTCCTTTTATAAACACACATACTCATTAGTGGGGTTTGTTTCTCATAATTTAGCAAACACACACAAAACCCTAAGCTCTCTCCTCTCCTCTTTCTTGTTCGACGGCAGCCCTCCCCCTCTCTTCGAAGTGAAGGCCAATGGGTGTCTCATCTTTCTCCCTCGAAGCCTTATCATCACACACAATCCTCGGTTCATAGATTGATTCGGTTAGTCTCTTATTAGTTTTGGTGTTTGATTGTTTATAATAAACCCTTGATGTTATGCGTAATGATTGACCCTTGATGTTGTAACAAACTATGAATACATGATTAAATGATGTATGTTTGATTGGTGTTTCTGAATGATTGATCCGAACCCACATGATGATCATGAGATTAGTGTTAGCCTAGAATTAGGGTTTATGTGATGATGCTCGGTTTGATGCTATGATCGATGGTTGTGTGATGTTTCAATGATAAAATGGTTAGTCATGATTCATATGATGATTAGGGTTGCATGTTAGTGTTCAAGGTCACTGATTTGATTATGAAATTGAATGTTATAATAGGTTGTGATTTTGATTAGTTGTAATTAGGTTCATGAGAAATATTTGGAAAATGCTTGATTTAATCGATTAACACAAAAGTTGGAAACTGTTAAATTGGTTTTGCAAAAGACATGGAAATAAGGTAACTGATCGCATGATTTTAAGAATTATATGTCTGATTGCACAAGAGCTCAGTCGCACAAGAGCTCAGTCGCACAAGCTCAATCGCACAAGCTAGAAATTTCATAAAGTACAACTGTTAAAGCACATCGTATAACCTTTTTAAACACAATCGCACAACATGTTGGGCCGCACAAGATAATGAACTGTTAATGTTATTGGGCCGCACAAGTTACTAGGTTGGGTTAGTTTGGATCGCACAACAGGTTGGGCCGGACATTTTAGTGGGCTTCACTTTCTGAATCGTACAAGATGATTGGGCTCGCATAATTTCAAAGGCCCAATAATCTGAATCGCACAAGTTTGGGCTTTATGTGTACTTATCTGATACTGTTAACGTGTTCTATGTGTATGCCATGATCGTTGTGTGTACGTAACTTGCTACTTTATGTGTAAACATACGTGCATTACCTGAACCTAGACCTGACTTGTATGGTAACCATGTTAGGACGTGGTTGACCCCAAATAGCTCAAGTGACCTTTTGTTTATCTTCCGAGCTAACCTAAGGTGAGTTCACACTTTCTACAAGGCATGGGATTCCCGGTGGTTTGGGAATGGGTTAACGTTTAATAAGGAAACCTGCGTGTTCTCGTTAGGTAGAATACGTACTCCCACCCTCTACGGTGAAGGGTGACAACATTGAAACCTACGTGATCTTTTGTAGGTGGACCTGAATGTGTCTTCTTTCCATCTTGCCACTTGATTTTTGGACCCATAGTCAGCAGCAACTAATTCCTCTTTCATTCTCCTCAGTTCCAATGTCTTCTCAGGCACGTTCTTTTTGTACTTTGACCAATTTGGAGGAGTGTGTTTGATCTTATTCTTTATCATTTCTTGAATCCTGGCTGCTTCTTGTTCAAGCTCAGGAATGGTCCACTCCTTGTACATATGCTTTTCTCCCTTGTACTTCTTGGTTGCCAGGATGCTTTCAATGTAGTCTTTTCTCAAAGTTTCATCTGCTCTTTCTGAGATTTGTTGACAAACATTTTTTTGCAAAGTGCTCTAAGGATCTGACTTGAGTAAATAGAAACTGGTAATGCCTTTGAATTACTTTGTCAGTTTTTCCTTGAGAGTTTCTTTTGGAAATATCCTCTGCCTGTTTAGCCTTAACTTTCAAATATTCTTCAATGTTGTTAGGCCTTGGATATCCTTCAACTGATGGCAACTTCCTTTTAGCAGGGTCATCCTCATAGTAGAAGGATTTGATCTCTTCTCTAACTGCTTCAAGTTCTAGAGGAAATTGGACACCTGCAGGAGTGATGACATTGATTGGTTGTAGAATTTGAACTGAAGAGAGAGAGGAACAGGGTTTGGAATAAGTGCAAGAGATTGTGAAGATGTTGGTGGTGGTGATGGAGAATCATCATCAGGTATAAGTATCCGTCTCCTTTTTATTGTAGGAGAGGCTGATGATGTTTTGGATGGATCAGTGATGGTGATTTGAGTGGTGGAAGGTGGCTGACTAACAGTTGTTGAAACAACTGGTGTTTCAACCACTGTTGTCATTACAACAGATGTTGTAACATCTGATGTCTTCTGCTTTTTAGCAGGAGGTGATAGTGGTGAGGTTTTTTTTGGTGGTTTTATTGGTGGAGTGATTTTTGGTAGTGGTGGTATGGCAGTGGTTGTGGTGTGTGTTGAAGTGGTAGTTTGAGGTTTGGAGCCTTTAGTGGGTGGTTTGGAAGCATGCTTTTTAGGTTGCCTCACTTGTCTAGTGGGCTTCTTCTTTTCTTCCTTAGGATTTTTATCATCCATAGGTTCAGAAGGACCTTGTGCATTTAGCTTCATGAAAGCTCTCTTCTCCTGTTCCCACCTGGCTTTATCCTTAGCCTCTCTATCCCTTTTTACACTTGCTTTTGCTTCAGCTAGTGCATTTTCAGTAACATCAATCTTTTTACTACCATCTGGCAAGGGAATGTTTTTAGTCATGTTTTCCTTTTCTGGTTCAATATAAATACCATCTTCAATTCCCTTCTTTATCCACTGTTTGATTTTCTCCCCCTTTTTGGCATTATCTGGAGGAGGGTTATCAAAGAAGAGAACAGTGGGAGGAGCAGTGCCAGTGGTTTTCAGAATGTGGGCTTTTAACGTCTTGATGTCAGCTTGAGTATCTTTAAACCTTGCTTCCGTGAGAGTTCTGAACTTTTGAATTTGGATCACATGTTGCTGATCAGCTAGTTCTCTTTGATGTCGGAGCAATGGTTGAAATAAACTCCACAGCTCATTAGATAATGGAGCAGCTGTTGGAGGTGGTGCAGCAGTTGATGTAGACTGTTGAGAATTTAACACCTGCTGCAGCATTGTTTTGATGTCTGCAACAGATGATTCAATTCTGTCCACTCTCTTCGTCAATTCTTTATATTTTAAACCATCACCCAAATGAATGGGATCATCTGATTTCCCACCAGCAGTGGTTGTATCAATGGTAGACTTAGGGAATGTATCCCAAAAGTCATCCACTGATGCCCCTTGTTCTTGGTACTGGGGACTTCTTTCCTCATTTGTGGACATTTTGAACAGCTCACCAGTGGTTAAAGAAAACTCACCAGTGGTTGCCCTAGTTGTCTCTGAAGAAATTGCCTTCAAGGGAGTCTTATTGATAGAACAACTGACCCAATGTAGACCAGTGGGTCCAACACTAGTAGTTGCTGCTCCACTTGAACTACTGACAGGAGTTACTTGTAACTCCTGCAGTGTAACCTCCTCAATTGTTGCTGGGATTGCAGAGGTATAGGCAACAGACCCAGTCACTTGTGGGAGTGTACTCTCATTGATAAGTGGTTGAGAGGAACTGGTTTGTGTCTGAGCTATATCAACTGCATGCAACAAAGGTAGCATGGATTGTGGTAAGATGAGGGGTGAAGGTATTGGTGTAGAAAGATACATGTCCTTGGGATCAGGACTGAGGAAGATGGATCCAATTGGACCCAGAGCTTCATAATGTGGGGTCCCTGTGCTTACAACCTGATCCTTTTGTGAGGATGCAGGAGGAGTTTTAGGCAAAGGTGGAGATCTTTCTACCAACTGCTGTGAGGAAGTAGCAGCAGTGGTTATTGGTGACTTTTGTGTTGTCACTGGCAGTTGCTCTGGGATCTCATCTTCCAGAGTTGCCTTTTTTATGGGTTTGGGGGGTTTTCTGGATGGTTTCTTTTTGGTCATTTTGGTAAGGGCAGGTGTGGGTTTCAAAACAGTGGTTATGCTGCCTTGATCACCTGGAGCAATAGGCTCAGCAACAGATACCTGAGGAGCAGTGGTAGCTGCTAAATTCTGCTCAGGCACCTTTGCTTGTGTTTTTGTAGGTTTTAACATTCTTGTGAATGTTTCAAGTGTTAAACTGTTTATTTTAAAAGGAGGACCCTGTACAAGTACATGGGCATTATTTCCTGAAATTTTTTTTATCAAAATAGTAACTCAAAAATCTTGGAAATAATAGAAAAGCCTTTTTCTCAACATTTTTTACAAAATTATCGAAGATTACCTGGGAATAATTAAAATTTTCACCTTTAAGTATAGCATAACCCATGTATTGTATCTTCAACGGGATTTCATTGAAAGCAGTGGTTTTGTTAGAAACACACATAAGGAGGGTATGAAATAAAAACCTTATAGCAGATGGAAAACTACCCTTTTGTAAAGTATATATTTTCATTTCTTCTCCATACCCTCTTTTAACGAAATCTCCTTGGTACTCTGTTTTCGGAAAAGAATTTTTACCTTCCAGATCATTGAGCTCAAATACTTCAGATATGGCTTGAGGTGTGATTGAGATTTTTACACCTTTTATTGTGGAATTGATGGCAACAACCTTTTTGTCCACCTTCTCAAGAGTAGCATTTTTCCAAAATTCTAGTTGAGTTGCAAGGTAGACGGTTGCATTGTAAGTGAGCAAAGTTTTGTACTTTGTGGATGATAAGGTGTCAAGGATGGAATCGAAGGTCTGGATGTCACTGGGTTTTTCAAGAATACCCAAGTAATTGTGAGACCATTTGTATGGAATTTCAACCTCGGTAGGCTCATTTGCTTTGGATTTGCTTGCCTTTTTTTTATCATGATTGAAACAGAGTATGAGAGAAATGAAGCGAGGATGATGAAGATTGTGGGAGAATTTTTGTGGAAAACTATTTTGAGAAAAGAATTTTGAATTCGATTCGACAGTGTAAACCCTGTTTGGGGGTTTAGGGCAGGGTTTTATATGATGAAAAAGTGAATGCTGATGTGGCAGCGGTTACAAAGATCTGACGGATAAATACTGACCACGTGCCAACCCCTGATGAAAGGATGAAATAATGGAGGACAGTTATTTGAGAAACCACTGATGAAGCAATACCAGTGGTTCACAAAGGAAAATGAAAACAGTGGGTGACTTTTACTATCAGTGGATAGCTTGTGTCAGTGGTTTTAAAACACTGAAGTGTGACATCAGTGTTTACCAAGGAAAATGAAGAAACAGAGGTTAACTTTCAGCAGTGGATAGCAAAATAACAAACAAATGTTTGCACCAATCAGTGGTTATGGCAGACTTTTAAGGATTTAATGAAAATTTCATTTTTAGCTATTTTTAAGGATGGATTTAAACATTTTAATGCTTTTATGCATAGAAAAACAAGATTTTGCTTGTTATTCCATGTTTAGCATGCCAATCCTAGAGACCAAGCTTTCAAAGGTGGATGTATCTAATGCTTTTGTGAGCACATCTGCCAGCTGGTCTTTAGTTGGAACATGATGCAGAGAAATCAAACCTTTTTCATAGCAATCCCTCACAAAGTGATGTCTGATGTCGATGTGCTTGGTGGTTGAATGGGAAACTGGATTTTTGATGATATTTTCTGCTGCCTGGCTATCCAACATAAGTGGTGTCTTTAAGGCAGTGATACCAAAATGCAGCAACTGATTTTGAAGCCACAGGAGTTGGGCTGTACAGCTTGCAGCAGCAATGTATTCAGCTTCAGCAGTGGATGTTGAAACAGCTGCTTGCTTTTTGCTTTGCCCGGAAATTAAGCAATTGCCTAGAAACTGGCACCCTCCTGAAGTGGACTTCCTTGTGGTGTTACATCCGGCAAAGTCACTGTCTGAAAAGCCTGAAAGCTGGATATTCCCATTAGCTGGATACCAGATACCAAGTGTGGGAGCACCTTTTATGTATCTGAAGATCCTTTTTACAGCAATGAGGTTAGATTTTCTAGGAGCTGATTGACTTCTTGCACAGACACATGTTGCAAACATGATGTCTGGTCTAGATGCAGTTAGGTACAATAAAGACCCAATCATGCTTCTATAAAGTGTTTGGTAAATCAGCTCATCTTTTTCATCTGACATGACTAGCTTATTGGTTACTATGGGTGTGCTGCATGGTTTACAATCATTCATATCAAATTTGGTTAAAAGTTCTTTAGCATATTTTCTTTGATGAATGAAAGTTCCATTTTGCATTTGCTGAACTTGGAGACCAAGAAAGCATTGCAACTCACCCATTGCACTCATTTCAAACTCAGCTGTCATGAGTTTCCTGAACTCTTCACACATTTTATTACATGTGCTTCCAAAAATAATGTCATCCACATAAATTTGGACAATCATTAAATCCTTTCCTCTCCATTTTAAAAACAGTGTTTAATCAATGGTACCTCTTTTGAAACCATTTGAGAGTAGAAAGGTGGAAAGAGTTTCATACCTGGCTCTAGGTGCTTGTTTCAGCCCATACAAGGCTTTGTTTAGCCTGTAGACATGATCTGGATAAAATGGATCCTCAAAACCTGGAGGTTGACAAACATACACCTCTTCTTGAATTGTACCATAGAGGAAAGCACTTTTGATATCCATTTGGAACACCTTCATGTTGTGGTTGACAGCAAAGGCCAGGAACAGTCTTATAGCTTCCAATCTTGCTATAGGGGCGAATGTTTCATCATAATCAATCCCCTCTTCCTGTCTGTAACCTTGAACCACAAGCCTGGCTTTATTCTTGACAACAATACCCCTTTCATCAGTTTTGTTTTTGAAGACCCACTTTGTGCCGATGGGGCTTACATCTTTTGGCAGTGGTACAAGCTCCTATACTTGTTGTCTTTTAAACTGTTGGAGCTCTTCTTGCATGGCTTCTACCCAGCTGTTGTCTTTCAGTGCCTCTTGGTACTTGACTGGCTGATGGAGTGATAGAAAACAAGCAAAAAGACAAATGTTTTGGGTTTGGCTTCTTGTGAGCACCCCTTCATTTATGTTGCCAATGATTTGGTCAGGTGGATGAGATCTCAAGAAGATTAAATCTCCTTGGTATGGAATGATGGCATTTGTTGGTGATGGTTGCAGATGTGAATCATCTGAGCTAACCACTGCTGGTGACTTTGATGATCCAGCAGTGGCTTCAAAAGGTGGTGGAATAGGAGGTAATGGTGTGGACACATGCTGACTTTTATCCACTATTTGGGGACTTCTGTCAGCAGTGTTTGATGATGTGGAAGCAGTGGTTGATGGGCTACTTTGATCAACAACTGTTGAGATAGCAGTGGTTGAGCTTTGACAGTTGTTTTGTACAACTGATGCTTTTCCCATTGTGGCAGACTTTTGTTGAGGAATGATGATCTCATACCTATATTCTGGTGATGAATCCTCTGATGGACCTGCACTGTTAGTCTTGATAGCAATATTTGCAAAAGTGAATTTATCAAGATCAAACAAATCTGCAGGGTTTGTTGGGATTTTTATTGATGAAAGTTCATTGAACTTTACATTCAAAGTCTCTTCCACTGCCTTAGTCCTGGTGTTGAACACCTTGTAGGCCTTAGCAGTGGTAGAGTATCCCAGATGATAACCACTGTCTACTTTGGCTGCAAATTTTGAGATGGAATCTTTTAAATTCAAAATAAAGCATGGGCAGCCAACTACTTTAAAGTATGAGATCAGTGGTTTGATTTTGTACAGAATTTCATAAGCAGTCTTTTTGTGCCAGGGGTTTATTAAAACTCTGTTTTGGACATAGCAAGCAGTGTTTACTGCCTCTGCCCAGAAAGTCAAAGGCAAACCTAAATCAGCAAGCATGGTCCTAGCAGCTTCAATCAGTGTCCTATTCTTTCTTTCAACTACCCCATTTTGCTCTGGTGTTTTAGGGATGCTGTACTGCCTTACAATCCCTTTCTTCACACAGAAGGCATCCAACTCCTTATTTTTGAATTATGTGCCATTGTCACTCCTGAAGACTTTTACTGGAAGGTCAAATTGCTTTTCAACCTGTGTCACAAAGTCTTGCAAAATGCCTGCAGTCTCATCTTTTGAGTGTAAAAAGAAAGTCCATGTAAACCTAGAGAAGTCATCAATAATAACCAAATAATATCTCTTCTTCTTGAGACTCATGACTTGAACTGGGCCAAACAAACCATGTGCAGCATTTGCAAACACTGGGTTGTTTTGGACTCTTCAATGGACTTAAAAGAGCTTTTATGTTGTTTTCCTTTTAAACAGGAAACACAATGCTCAGGACATGAAAACAATTTTTGTGGTAAGCCTCTTACTAGGCCATTTTTTGAAATTTCTGTGATTGTCTTGAGATTTGTGTGCCCCAATCTTCTGTGCCAAAGTTCTGTCTCTTTGTTAGAGGCAGCTGAGAACAGACAGGCATCAGTTCTGGGACACTCTTTTGACATATCAACAACATAAATATTGCCACTTCTTTGAGCAACAAGTTTTGTTTTTCCAGTTTTTATTATTGCTTCAATCTTTTTAACCATTTCTGGTCCAACAATCCTACAACATTCCTTTGTGAAGAATGATCCATACCCTTATCACTCAATTGTGAAATACTCAGGAGGTTGAATTTTAGATTGTCTATCAGATTGACATTTTCAAATTTTACATTTCCAGTTTGTACTGTACCAGACCCCAGAACTTTCCCTTTACTATTATTACCAAAGGATATATCACCCCCTCCATGAATTTTTAAATCTTTGAGAAGGGCTTTACATCCTGTCATGTGCCTGGAGCCTCCACTATCTACATACCAAAGACTATCTAAGCATGCAGAAGCTCCTGCACATGAAGTAAAAGGATTAGTTCATTAAGGTTTCCAAAGCCAATAAGGCTTTGGATGGGGTCTCAACAGTGTCTGGGATGAGTTCAGATGGATGGGCAGTGGTTAAATCAGGGGTTTGGACAGTTTTAGGACTGTGTTTCTCTAACCACTGTTGGGGGTCTTGCCCAATCATCTGTTGGTACCCAAAGGGATGTCTGTTCACTTTTGGTTTATAGGGCCTTTTGTAGGTCTCATAAACGTGTGGGACCCTAGGGTATGGTGGTTGTCCCTTACCTCTTCTGTATTGATTGGCAGGGGGTGCATCAGTAACCTGAACATCTCTTTTAGCAGATGTTTGGTTCAGCTGTTTTGTGACAGCTGTTTGAACTGGCACAAACAGTGGTTGATTTTTAGTGAACTTGACAGATGATGTTGATGAACTCAAGGAAGTTTTTGCAGTGTACTCATTCTTTTTTACATCAAAGTTTTTAAGATACACACATTCTTAAGTTTTGTGGTTTGGTTTACCACAGATGGTGCAGCTTTCAGCAGGTACAATGATACTTGTTTTGTTTAAATCATATGCTTTTAAATGGAAACAGTCTTTTGTTAGATGATTCCTTTTTTCACAAAATTCACAAAACAGGTTTTTGATCTTTTCTCTCTTCTTTCTCTTTTCAGACTCCTTTGCAACAGAGTTTTTAACCTCTGTTGGGATGTCCTTGAGAGGGATGACTTTTGCTTTTGGAGATTTAACACCATCAGTGGTTGTGAAATCCATGGGTCTAAAATTTTCAAGAATGTCACACTCGTCAGACCATGAGGGTTTAAAATGGTATTTCTCAATTTCCTCAAAAGTGGAGGATCCCACTGGTCTTTCAAGTGTGATTTTGTTACCAAGTTTATCAGTGATTTTCACTTCTTGGCCATTCTTGTTTGTGGGAATGAATTCAGTGGTTACATCAGTGGTTTGAACAGATTTTTCAAAAGCAGTGTTTTCATCATCATGTTTTCTATAACCAACACCAAATTTCACATTGCTTTTAATCTGTTTTTCATGCATTACTTCATACCCTTTGCAGGATTCCACCCACTTTTCACATGTGATTTGGGTGGATTCCAACTCCTTTTTACAAACATGATATTTTTCTATCATTGTTTGGAGTTGGGTTTTGGTAATGTTTTGCTCTTCTTTTAGACATCTAATTTCTTTGCCTTTTTCAGCCAACTTGATTTTAAGTTCTTTTAATGACGTTTCAAATTTGACTTCATCAGTTAAGACCCTATTCCGAAGGTTTTCATTCACCTCTTTGATGCTAGCAAATGCAATAATGCATTTGTCTGAACACAGATTTTTAAGAACCTGAGGTGATACCTTGGCAGCTGCCATCATAACACAATCACATTGATGATTATTTTCTTCATCAGCTCTTTCTCTTTCTCACCCTCTTTCTCCTCTTCTTTTTCTTCCTTGTCTTCTTTGGACCAAGGATCAACCAGTGGTTCAATTAGGGTTTCTGAATTTTCTCCCAGTAGTAGTTCACCAGCAACTGCAGTAACCACTGGTTTAGCCACTTTATCCACTGTTTCAGCACTTAGTTGCTCTCCTTCAGCTTCAACCCCTTCTGGTATTGACTCTAATGCCATCAGACAAAATTCATCATTAAAAGTATCATTAGAAGCATAGAGTGCAAAATTTTCATCACCAAGCTCATCAGGCAAGCTGCTCCAGTCAACAAAGCCTTGGGTGAAAAAGCTTTGCTGATCTGGTTGAGCTACTGTTGGAGCAGCTGGTTGAGGTGCAAAAGGTTGCACTTGTACTTGAGGGACAGGGGTTTGTAAATACTGAATTTGTGAAGCAGTAGTTTGAACATAATGCACAGGCACAGGGGTTGCAGCATAATGAGCAGTGTTAACATGAGCTGCAGGGGTATATTGGGTATAGTGGACAGTGTTTTGGTGTTGTGGTCTAGGATTTGAGCTGGGATGAGTTATAATAGGACCAGTGGTTTGACTCCTACACTCCCTAGCAAAATGACCTAGTCTATTGCACTTATAACACTTGATTTTTGATTTATCCAACCCCACCCTCAAATTCCCATGTAACCCTGGGAATTTTCTCCCTGTTCTTTTATAGAATTTGCTTGTTCTTACACTAAGCAAAGCCAATTGATGCAAAATGTCCATTTCTTCTAAGTCAGTGGGATCAAAGTGCTGTAAGTCATTGAGTTCAAAGCACAAGTTATCTGAGTTCTGGCTTTCTCCATTTGCTGTGAAAGCAAAGTTGGATGAGTGAGGATTAGAGTTGAAATTACCTCCAGCAGTTATGTCAATAAAATGATCATAACTCTGATCCTTACTGCTTCCAGACTCTTCTTGACCCAGAAGAGCTGTGTTACCAAATGAATAGTCATTTGTAACTTTGCCAGACTCTTGCAACTTCTTTTTCTGGTTTAAATCCCTTTCATAGGTCAGGAGTCTACCATGAAGTTGGGTCAGTGTTAGGTCTTTGAACTCAGCAGAATTTCTAGTCACAAAAGCAATTGTGTCCCATTTTTCAGGTAGTGATCTAAGAAACCTACTATTTTGTGTTGATTTTGGAAATTCAACTTTAACAAGTCTTAGCTCACTAATGAGACAACTGAAACGTTCAAACTGTTGGGTCAATGATTCACCCTTAATGTGACAAAAGGTTTCATACTGCTGATTCAGAATTTCCCTATTGTTTTCAATTACTTCTTCAGTTCCTCCAAATTGTTCCTTAAGTGCATCCCATAATTCTTTGGCACTGTTACAATGTAACAGCCCAGCATAGATTTCATTTGGTAATGCAGATGCAATGATGCTAAATGCTTTGGCATCCAGTTCGAACTTTTGAAAATCAGTTTCAGTATAGTTTTCATAACTTTTAGGTTCGAATTTCTTTGGATCCTCAGCACTTGGCACCATTGGAACATGGGGACCAAAAACAACTGATCTCCAACATCCGGTATTTTGTTGAGCAAGGATATGACCCATCCTTCTCTCCCAGATGTTGTATTCATTACGTTTAACCATGGGTTGTTTGAAAAGAGAGCCGATGTTATTCTTATCGTCATGTGATTGTGACGTCATCCTGGTTGTTTTACAGGCACTGATTAATCAACTTTGATGGTGATTAAACCTTACTCTGTTTTTCAATAAAACGAACAAATATCAGTATCAACGATTATGAGCTGAACTATTTACGTCAAAATGATTGCTAGATCAAATTTGACTGTCCGAGCTCTGATAACAATTGTTAGGATCTGAGTTTGGTTTTGATTGTGTTTTATGTTTGAAATAAGATGAAGATGAATGAGTAGTGCAGCGGAATTAAAGATGGAAACAAACTTTGCACACAATCAAACAGGAGAATTGCTTTAATCAAACATTTTCAACAAAGAACCGAAAGATTGAATTTATTTCAATAACGATTACAATGCATGTATGAATACAAACTCCCCCTCAGCCTGAGCTCACAGTGTTTGTTCGTGCAGGAAGATGATTTTGTGAAGAGCTAATAGAACAGTGCATGGTACTGTTCTATTTATAGGCACGGACAAACCATTGTGGCGTCAATGCTGACGTCACCAAGAAAGTGACATCTAACCTCCTAACAACTGATCTTATACAAACACTACTTAAGCTAACAACTGCTATACAATACATTACATAATTAAACTAAACTACTGCTGGTCCTTCCACTGTTGTGACTTCAGCAGTACTTGATAACTACCAGCAGTACTTTATTCTATACAAGCAATCTTAAAACAATCATGTGCTCAGATAATGATACCCAAATTCATATTTCGGTATATCTCTTAATAATTATTACAATATCAATCGAGCCTTTCGTAAAATTTATTGTTCTATCATCGTTGATCGAAAAACATTATATATAAATTTAATTGATTATATATGGAATTACCTAATTTACAAATATAGTATTACTATATTTTAAACCATTGCGGTAAAGAAATTATATTTTTATATATATGTATAAAAACTATGTTTGAGGTATACTCTTATTTAAAAATATTGTTTAGTTATTTTTTATTGATAATTTTATATTAATAGTAGTAGTATTAAGATTATTTTTAAATACTAGGGTTATTATCAAAGGCAGATATTGGATAGCCTAGCCTTAGTTAGGCATGGACTGATCACCTATGCTTAAACAAGGCAGCACTAACCAATATTCACCATGATAATGACTAGTTAATATATATATAAATTAAGTCATCATACTTATTTAGTAAATTTTAATTATATATGAAAATATACATACTTTGGAGAAGACATATTTTCATAAAATAAAAGGGACAAATAAAAACATTATAAATAATAGTGATTTCTTTTACAAAATATACTAAAATATTTTGTAAATATAATAACTTCATTACAGAATTTTGTAATATATATTACATAGTAAAAAAAATAAGTTATTTTACATAGTATAGTAAAATACTTAAAAGCAGTAACCATTTACATATAAGTAAAAATGTGTAACAAATAATATATATTACATAGTATTTATATTTGATGTGTAAGATACGGTTCAGACAGGGATACAAATAATATATATTACATTGTTTCACAATTAAAACAATTTGGAACTCTAAACAATGATACACTAACTCTATTGTCTTTTGGTGTATATTTGCAATTCACTCATTTCAACACATTGATTTTCTCATATCATAATTTAATATTTGACAAATCATTTTTCATGCTTTTATTTCATTTGAAATCTGTCAATTCTAAATCTTCCTCAGTTGCTAATCAAAGTAAGCTTCCTTTTGACAAAGAATTTCATTGATTTTAAAAGTCCTTCCCATTCATTTGATTATATATCTTTTGGCTTGAACCTAGTTATCTTGGAAATTATATCATTTCATTTCATTTGTTTGTCATCGATTTCTTGAACTAATTCAGTTGAACCATTGAATCCTACTTAAGATACAACTTGTATTCACAAAATTCGATATTTTAAAATTTTGTGTCATCTACCCTAAATATTATTTTTATTAACTAAAATGTAACATAAGTCTAAAAAGAAATATCATAACCCAAATACACTTGAGAACTGGAATCTGAGATAAAGAAAAAGTATTCCTACTTACTTCAGTAAATCTCGAGGATGAGATTTTTATTAAGGTGGGGAGAATGTAACGACCCTCATTAAAAGTCCTATTTATTTCATTATTTTATCCAATAGGAAACCCTAATTGAGACACCCAAGTAATTCTACGCAAACCCTAAAATTATCAGAACCATCAGAATCAGGATCATGGCCCCTAAAAACTCAGGGGGGGGGGGTGTTTCCTACTCAACGATTATCTAAATAAAACGCTGTCAATATTTAAAATTCGAATTCTGTCAAGTCACCAGGCCTAGTCCCACGCGTGGCAAACCTATGGCCATTATGTGTCCCTTACGGACCGTAAGGGTTAATGCTTACGGTCCGTAAGCTAGCCCAAATTTGTGTATAAATAGCAGCGTTTGGCACTTGATTTCTGTTGTTCATTCGACATTCAAATTCGATCTGTATATCGAGTTATAGTCGAAACAATCACAAAAATCACTAATTAGTAGAGGGGGGTGCTGCTACGATGTCGGGTATTAACTCAATCGCTGCTACGATTCAATGTCCGATCGATTAAACTATCCAATGAATGTTTAAGTGCTGCTCAAACTTGGGTTATACTTTGTTATTCATCGTGATTTCGACTTGAATGTTTGAGTGCTGTTCGAATTCGGACTATGCTCTGTCATTCGTTGTGAATCCGCTGAATTATTAAGTATTGCACTTTGTCATTCGTTGTGAGGGTTTTATCTCGTGAGTTATCGTAAATGCTGTATTAGTTAATTACCTAGTTCGTGTGCACTAGGTTACAAGGCTAATCAATAGGCTAAGTTCTGCCTGTATAAATCTGCAATATATCGAGGCTTATCTGTAACTTTGGCTGTATGAATCTGCATGCTTATAATGTGAGTCATTCTCTTTTTATCAACTATTTTACAATACCTCAAATTATTTTCAAGGTTATAATTACAGGGACTAAGTCGTGGATATCTTGAATTACTGGTTAGTGGGGTATTGTGCACATTACTAATTTTCTCCCAGTTAGGTTCATTGACCTACTCGGGATAATCACTGTTAGGTTCATTGACCTACAGGGATAATCATCACTATTTAGGTTCATTGATCTAATAGTGGTATGACCATCATCACCATTGTGACTTGTCACCATTGTGACAGAATGCCAGATAAAAATAAGATAGAAGCCATTGTAATCGCTCTTATGCTGTAATTATTAACTATGCATCATTATGCAAAATAGAATGATTCACTCAGTATTTCCCGCTGACAAAACCTTTTTAAAACACTTTTTAGGTAATTACAGTAGATTGGAGTAAGAGATGATACGGCACTGAAAGGCATCAAGAAGTGGCTTATTTATTAATTAAATCAAAATAAGAAATATTGTTTTATGTAATAAAATTTATCTTTATTAAAGCTACCATTATAAAACATGGGTTTATCCCATTTATTCAATAAAATCCGGTGTTTTCTAAACTCTGATATTTTTCCTAACTCACGGTCCTGATAAAATTTCCGCTGCAACATTTTCAAAATAATCACCGGTACCGCTGGACTGTTCACGGCACCTGATTCCGTCCAGGGTGGGTCGGGGGTCGTGACAGAAGGTGGTATCAGAGCCACTGCTTTAAGCCTATAAGTGTTGTGATAACAATACTTAAACTTAAATAAAAGAGTTAGGAGATTGCTGTTAACTGGTAGCACACATGATAGCAATTAGACTTGAACTTAAGAAAAGATGCCTTAGTATTAGCTTCACGATAAGCTAAGTACTTGTGTAAATAAATATGATGTATTTTGATGTGCCATAAGTAATATATTTGATAAAGTAATATCACAGGACAACTAAGTCCAGAATCACTAGTTGAGAGAATGATCAACAGTGACATGACCGAAAGCACTAGTTGAAAGAATGATCAACAGTGTTATGAATAGAGTCACTAGTTGAAAGAATAATCAATTGTAAATTGACACTGTCACAGGAATCGTCTAGTGATCAATATAATAATAAAATATGTTATGGAAATATAAATTTCCTTAATTCTGAATAAAAGCCCTAATAAGATAGGCACTTTTTGAAAAGATACTATTTATGGGAAATAGAAAATTTTCTCCGGCAAGACTGGGTATGATGTAGCAGACTCTCCAGTTTGTCCGGATATACTGAAGTTACCTCTCCGGCGAGAACCGGGTAAGAAGGTATATAATATGTCAACAAGTGACAAGATTTCCCTAAAATAGTATCATGATCTGATATCTGACTGGTTTTTTGGAAATATGAAATTGTTAAAAACATTGACCTGATAGATGGTATGTTTATTTCAGCATATGAAATATGTGATTATATAGATATGTATATATATAAGGAATTCCAAAAGTCAATTAAGAATAAAGCACCAGTATCTGTGTCTAGATTTCTTATTCAGGAATCTCTTTTCCGATATCAAACATTATTTTGTTTAATCATCTGTCTCATAGCTCATGTGATAAAATAAACAAAGGAAACCCATTAAGTTGAGATACTATCGAAAGTATAAAAAATTTCTAACACGTTACCATAAACTATTAACGCAAGTAAAAAGCATATAAAGTTGTGATGAGGTACAAGAAAACACATGAAAATTTAAATTATAAATCCACAGAAGTTGAAGTATATTACACACAACTTTCGAGGCAAGATCTTTTGAAAAATATAAATTGGGCACAATAACACTAATGTTAAGTCCGTCAGTAGAAGAACTACTAATAAAAAAGAAGCACTTTTTCCCGCAATCCTACAAGCAACATGAAATTTCGCTGAGGTATGCTAGAACAAGATTTCACAAAAACATCGGTGCACAGTTTAATCAGAGTCATAATTATTATCACTACAAAAGGAGTCATATACCTTTGCAAATTCCCTATTTCATTTTATTTGACATTCCCTGGTAATGTCATTTAATAATGATTATCACTCGAAATTCCGGATAGAAGTTCCTATACTTCTTTCGTTGAAATTTTGACTTTTGCATATAATAAACTAACTTTCGTGTTTCTACTTCCCCTAATGGTCATCATACCAGGAGGATTTATTTCATAAGTAGCGAATATTGATTCATTTCATTTCTTGGTAAATCCACACGTTACACATGCACCGTTTGTTGTGCATGTGGTTCGTTTAATTTCTGAATTCCACTGGAGGACTTCATTCTAATTTGTCGTTTTATCCAAACTCAAATATCCTTTAGTTAGAATTGATTTTGGCATGGTGAACCGCATTATTGCTAAACAATGACTCTTAATATCGAGTCAATAAATTTTTGAAAAATTCAATTTTCTTTGACATCCATGGTTTCTGTTATGACCATGTCTGAACTTTCTTATTTAAACTCATTTTGTTTAAACCGAGTTCAATTGTTTGAACTTACTCGCATTTCATATTCAATTCAAAGTTCCATATGATGAATTAAAACCATCATATTTAGAATAATCTTAACAAGCATTTCAATTCTCTTGAATTATAACATGCTTGTGTGATCCTCGACTTCACTAAATCATTTCCTTGATCACAATCACTTTGTGGTGACATTTTCACAAAATCTGAAGATTGCGCTAATCTCGGATTTAATTATTTAATTATTTCTATTAAATTCACTTTATTGATTTATTCTATACAAGCAATCTTAAAACAATCATGTGCTCAGATAATGATACCCAAATTCATATTTCGGTATATCTCTTAATAATTATTACAATATCAATCGAGCCTTTCGTAAAATTTATTGTTCTATCATCGTTGATCGAAAAACATTATATATAAATTTAATTGATTATATATGGAATTACCTAATTTACAAATATAGTATTACTATATTTTAAACCATTGCGGTAAAGAAATTATATTTTTATATATATGTATAAAAACTATGTTTGAGGTATACTCTTATTTAAAAATATTGTTTAGTTATTTTTTATTGATAATTTTATATTAATAGTAGTAGTATTAAGATTATTTTTAAATACTAGGGTTATTATCAAAGGCAGATATTGGATAGCCTAGCCTTAGTTAGGCATGGACTGATCACCTATGCTTAAACAAGGCAGCACTAACCAATATTCACCATGATAATGACTAGTTAATATATATATAAATTAAGTCATCATACTTATTTAGTAAATTTTAATTATATATGAAAATATACATACTTTGGAGAAGACATATTTTCATAAAATAAAAGGGACAAATAAAAACATTATAAATAATAGTGATTTCTTTTACAAAATATACTAAAATATTTTGTAAATATAATAACTTCATTACGGAATTTTGTAATATATATTACATAGTAAAAAAAAATAAGTTATTTTACATAGTATAGTAAAATACTTAAAAGCAGTAACCATTTACATATAAGTAAAAATGTGTAACAAATAATATATATTACATAGTATTTATATTTGATGTGTAAGATACGGTTCAGACAGGGATACAAATAATATATATTACATTGTTTCACAATTAAAACAATTTGGAACTCTAAACAATGATACACTAACTCTATTGTCTTTTGGTGTATATTTGCAATTCACTCATTTCAACACATTGATTTTCTCATATCATAATTTAATATTTGACAAATCATTTTTCATGCTTTTATTTCATTTGAAATCTGTCAATTCTAAATCTTCCTCAGTTGCTAATCAAAGTAAGCTTCCTTTTGACAAAGAATTTCATTGATTTTAAAAGTCCTTCCCATTCATTTGATCATATATCTTTTGGCTTGAACCTAGTTATCTTGGAAATTATATCATTTCATTTCATTTGTTTGTCATCGATTTCTTGAACTAATTCAGTTGAACCATTGAATCCTACTTAAGATACAACTTGTATTCACAAAATTCGATATTTTAAAATTTTGTGTCATCTACCCTAAATATTATTTTTATTAACTAAAATGTAACATAAGTCTAAAAAGAAATATCATAACCCAAATACACTTGAGAACTGGAATCTGAGATAAAGAAAAAGTATTCCTACTTACTTCAGTAAATCTCGAGGATGAGATTTTTATTAAGGTGGGGAGAATGTAACGACCCTCATTAAAAGTCCTATTTATTTCATTATTTTATCCAATAGGAAACCCTAATTGAGACACCCAAGTAATTCTACGCAAACCCTAAAATTATCAGAACCATCAGAATCAGGATCATGGCCCCTAAAAACTCAGGGGGGGGGGGGTGTTTCCTACTCAACGATTATCTAAATAAAACGCTGTCAATATTTAAAATTCGAATTCTGTCAAGTCACCAGGCCTAGTCCCACGCGTGGCAAACCTATGGCCATTATGTGTCCCTTACGGACCGTAAGGGTTAATGCTTACGGTCCGTAAGCTAGCCCAAATTTGTGTATAAATAGCAGCGTTTGGCACTTGATTTCTGTTGTTCATTCGACATTCAAATTCGATCTGTATATCGAGTTATAGTCGAAACAATCACAAAAATCACTAATTAGTAGAGGGGGGTGCTGCTACGATGTCGGGTATTAACTCAATCGCTGCTACGATTCAATGTCCGATCGATTAAACTATCCAATGAATGTTTAAGTGCTGCTCAAACTTGGGTTATACTTTGTTATTCATCGTGATTTCGACTTGAATGTTTGAGTGCTGTTCGAATTCGGACTATGCTCTGTCATTCGTTGTGAATCCGCTGAATTATTAAGTATTGCACTTTGTCATTCGTTGTGAGGGTTTTATCTCGTGAGTTATCGTAAATGCTGTATTAGTTAATTACCTAGTTCGTGTGCACTAGGTTACAAGGCTAATCAATAGGCTAAGTTCTGCCTGTATAAATCTGCAATATATCGAGGCTTATCTGTAACTTTGGCTGTATGAATCTGCATGCTTATAATGTGAGTCATTCTCTTTTTATCAACTATTTTACAATACCTCAAATTATTTTCAAGGTTATAATTACAGGGACTAAGTCGTGGATATCTTGAATTACTGGTTAGTGGGGTATTGTGCACATTACTAATTTTCTCCCAGTTAGGTTCATTGACCTACTCGGGATAATCACTGTTAGGTTCATTGACCTACAGGGATAATCATCACTATTTAGGTTCATTGATCTAATAGTGGTATGACCATCATCACCATTGTGACTTGTCACCATTGTGACAGAATGCCAGATAAAAATAAGATAGAAGCCATTGTAATCGCTCTTATGCTGTAATTATTAACTATGCATCATTATGCAAAATAGAATGATTCACTCAGTATTTCCCGCTGACAAAACCTTTTTAAAACACTTTTCAGGTAATTACAGTAGATTGGAGTAAGAGATGATATGGCACTGAAAGGCTTCAAGAAGTGGCTTATTTATTAATTAAATCAAAATAAGAAATATTGTTTTATGTAATAAAATTTATCTTTATTAAAGCTACCATTATAAAACATGGGTTTATCCCATTTATTCAATAAAATCCGGTGTTTTTTAAACTCTGATATTTTTCCTAACTCACGGTCCTGATAAAATTTCCGCTGCAACATTTTCAAAATAATCACCGGTACCGCTGGACTGTTCACGGCACCTGATTCCGTCCAGGGTGGGTCGGGGGTCGTGACAGCAGTGCTTGACCCAAAGCAGTAGATTGAACAGCAGGTCTTTAGTCTTTGACTTGATCAACGGTTGTAGGCTAGCAGTTGTAACGATCAGTAGATAGGAGGTCAATAGATGTTGAAACCACTTTCAAGGGGAGAGACTTGTAACACAACATCTGCTTATTCTGGATCCACTGTCCTGATCCAGTTTTGGCTTTAATTATCTGTTCCTCTGATAGGGTTCAATCCCAACAGGTCAAAATAAGCACTTGAGCGTAAACGGGTTTTAATTAAGTAAGAAACCCGTGATTTATGATTAATATGATAGGATATATTGAAATTATGAATCTCATGAGTTTATAGATCAAATAAACATGTTTGTTTGATAAAATCACGAACTGGTCAAAATTTGGTAAAAAGGGTAATAAGTCGAAGACTTAAAAGTCTGAAATTTTATTAATCCGGATGTTGGATTTTAACTCCATAAGATGGAGAATTAAATTACGAGCGCGTATGAAAAAGAATCGGGTAAAACGGATTAAAAACGAGAGAGTTATGCTCGTTTCTGTGAAATCGGGTTATGCTGGGAATATGCAGCACCAGCTGCACACAGTCTGTCAAATTGGGACCGTGGCGTAGCGCCACGGCCAAGTCCTTTTGCCGTCGCGCGCGGCGATGGCCTAAAATGTTGAAAATCTTGTTTATTTTGTTTATTTCGATTATTTGACCCAATTACCTTGTTGTACTTGTTATTTAACTATCAAAACTGACTTCTAAGTTGGTTTTGATCATAGGTGAATGTCGAAAGTCCCGGATGAAGATCAAGTGGCGAGCAAGAACCGAACACACGTTAAATGAAGCTTCCGCGTCAAATCTTGAGTTGTTTTGCTAAAAGTGAATTATGTAAACATTTATAAACATGTTTTTGAAATGTTGTAAACTTATGGGAATGTTAGTGTGACAAGTTTTTGTAAAGTCACATTTTAGCATTTAAAATGTGTATCTTATTATTAAAATCTTGATAAATTGAGACGGGCGTTACATGTTGGTAATCAGAGCTCATGGTTAAAGAATAAAGTGTGTTCGGTTCGAGGCTTGATCGCAAATCCGGTAAGTACATGTATGTTAATAGTTTAGTAGGATAAAAGTGTGGTGAACAACACATAGGGTATCGTGTAATACACGTTACACCAACGAAAATGATTAGTATAGTTAACGAAATCATGTGCAGTAAAAAGCCTTGTATTACAATACGTGCATTTATTAATGTTGAAATTACTAACTTTTGTAAATGTTTAGTTGAAGGATACTCGCATCTGAAGATGACGAGAGTTGAACAAATTGTGGATATGACGGTGGAACGGTCCAAGGTATGTCAAGCAGAGCATACTCATCAAGGACCTAAATCGCGTGACGATCGCGAACAAGATTAATGACATGGAAAGTCCGATAGGACAAGCATTTACAGGTGCACATTTTAAATTTATTGCACTAATAGTAATATGCAACAAATACGTAGAGACTGACCGTTGCATATGTAATTAAAAACTTGGAAAAAGCCTGAATAGAATACTTACCTAGGATATTATTTCCAAGAAAACTAAATAGAGGCGTTACTTACATGGGGTGTAATGTGAAAATTATAAAAAAGGTCATGTATACCAGGTATTGATCGCTTACTCTGGCCAAGTAAGTGGTGAGCACGTGGTACCATGAACTTTTTATAATGGACATGCTTACATCCGATGCAGTAAGGACGGCGTGAGTGGGACAAGTTAAAAAGTACCCAAATGAATCAAATGAGCAAAATAATTGATAATAATGTAAACGCACAGTCGGGTGATGGAAGCGTATTACATTATGATAATGAGCCCGAGTGAAGGGATAAAGATTAATTTAAAATGATTAAGATATGCAATGGGAGGGGGTGTACTTACACTCGAACCCAGAAAAATGCAAACATGTAAAACGATTAAGATATGCAATGGGATGGGGTGTACTTACACTCGAACCCGGAGAATGCAAACATGTAAAATGATTAAGATATGCATTGGGAGGGGGTGTACTTACACTCGAACCCGGAGAATGCAAATATGTCTCTTAACGGACCGTTTTTGTAAAACGTCAAACTTGAGGACAAAGTCGGAAGTCTTAATGCATACCGGGAGGGTAGCAATAATAACAACTTCGGTAAAATACCCGGTTGATGGGTAAGGATTAAACACATGCGTAGACCGAGAAACGGGAACTCGGATGGAAAGTTAAAAGACTCGGGTTTTGAGTCATGACTAAAAGACGACAAGATAATGTAAATAGAAATTTTGATAAATTATGTTCAACTATTTTAAAGTTGAACGGGTCGAACAAAGAATGAAGTTGACATCCGTAAATGATAAAATTTCACAAGAATGAGTCAAACAGGTCGAATATAATATAATGCCGGATGGCATGAGTAAGCGCAAGCGGGATAACGGTAGCGTTAAAAGCAAAAGAATAATGAGCCCGGTAATGGGACATAATCAAATGCGGATATATGTAAACTGGATAATGGTGAGCATAGAATAAACCGACGTATGAATGACGTAAGAAGACATAAAGTCGGAAAATTAGTCAAAAAGTAAACAAATGAAGCCTTAGACTACGGTTAAGGTCAACTAAAGTTCAAAAGCGAAAATAAACGATTCCAAACATAACAAGAGATGCTCTGAAGCTATATATGTATATATACATTTGAATATAGACGCAAATAAAAGATGAATCTACGGGATCATCGTAACCTTCGGGAATGCGAGCAGTGTTAAGGTCTACGGGACCAGAATGACTCTCGGATCACAAATAAAAAGGGAAATAAACCTTAGGGTCCCCGTTAAAAGGGGGTGAAGACCTAAGGAAATAGCCTACAAGGCTAAGTGAAAGAACCTACGGGTCAATAGAGGAAAGCGAGGGAATTTGCTACGATTCCTCGCGTAAAACGAGAACGGAAAAGAATAAACTATGGGTTGTCAATTTCCTTGATATAAGTAATTGACTTAGTTAAAAGGAAAAACATAAACTAAAATTCAGTTTTAGTAAGAAACAACGTTTTAACAAATATGAATATTATGAGACGAACTCAGAAATGGTTAATATTAAAGGATATAGGTTTTAACACCAATAGGTGTAAAACGATACATTCGAAAGAAAGATTTTCGACAATGAAAAGTCAACAAAAACTTAAACAAGATGTGATGGGATTACGGTCACTAAAAGTGACGTAGAATGTAACCATGTTGTAACCTGAGTTACGAGACAAGAAATCAGAAACACGTAAAAGGCCGGGATGGCAATATGATGTACCCGAGTGACGGGGTATAAAGTGACGGCGAGAAATTAGTCTAGCCGGTAAAAACTATTCAGAGTCAAGATAGTGTTACGACTTATGCAAGGCGCTGGTCAATATAAAAATTTGCTAGAAGTAAACGTGTTGAATAATAAATACGACCGAGTAATCAGATAACAACTCGGTCAAATAAGTGACTAGAATAAGAAACACAAGCTGAAAGTAATGGCCTACGAGGCCTTACACATGAAAGGCGCATACGCCTTAAAACCAAAAACACATTACCATACTTTTTGGAAAGATTATTATGTGCGAATAATGCTCAAGTGATCACCGAAACTAAGGTACAGATGATCTAAACTGATAAAGTTTGTGAGAAAGGTTTCGGGGACGAAACCTCTTTAAGGGGGGTAGACTTGTAACACCCCGAAATCGGGTTTGGTAATCAAACCACGTTAATAATAATGAATGGGTAAAATACCATTAGTGGTAAAATTAACCCGGTGAATATAAGGATTTAAATAAATAATCTAATATTAATTAAAAAGAAGGATAAATACTTTGAGAAAACAAAGTATATAAAAGGCCCGAGTTAACAGGACCTAAAATAAAACGGGTTATGGCTCCCCGAACCCATTAAGTTAACTAGGTAGAACTAACCTAGTTAGTAATGGGTAATGAAATGATAAACCATGGGTTCTAGTTTCAATTGTAAATTCTTGAAACTATAGGTACTAATGTCGTCAAGTAGGAAACTAATTTTTATTAAAACAAATAATTAAAACACAACACACACATAGAATGTGTGTGTGTGTGTGCGTGGGGAACGACCAGAGCAGGAAGAAAAGGGGTAAAATGTCACACCCAGACCACGTAAAACAACAAAACGTGGCGGAAACGTCGGGGAGTGTTGTAACAGAATCATTGTTTCATAACACATGGAAATTAAAATATTGTTTTATTGATTACAAGAGTTACAATGTCTTGACAATCAAAGAAAATAACATAAATAACTAGTCTTGCATCTTTTATTGTTACTAAGGCCCAAGTCCGCCTAAGTGTATCTTGATAAATCCTATGCATCATATCCTGAAACACATGTGAAAATAGGTATGTCAGCATAAAAATGCCTGTGAGATACATATGTTTTGTGAAAATAGGATCCATGACTTGTAAGTTTAAGAAAATGTTTAATAATGTTTAGTCATGAATCTTGTAAATTGATTTGTTTTGTAAATCGTTTGAAAAACAATAAGTTCAGATGATATGTATAAATAAGAGAATAATGTATGGTTAAATGAATAACCATGTAAAATGAGTTTGTATAAGATAAGTTGTTTGTCAATCAATGTCTTGTTGAAAGTATGTTATTTGTATAAAATGTTATATGTCTCAAATTGAAATGATTCAAATAAAGCTACGATATGTAATACCATACAAACACTTATATATAGGAAGTACCAGCGGCGTATCCACCGTGCTTGTATCTTATTACACACGCCTCGATACTTAAATCACTTACTCAAACCAAACCATCAAGATGTAATGTTTAACAATTATAGAAATGTTTAGGTATAGTCAAATGTCTATTGTCAAATGGTTCACATAATGTAATATAATGTGTTCATATGCTGGATGAGCATATGCAACAAAATGTAATGTAAAACAATGTACTAAGTATGCACACAATGGACATACATAGCATGAAATGTAATGTAAAACAATGTACTAAGTATGCACACAATGGACATGCATAGCATGAAATGTAATGTAAAACGATGTACTAAGTATGCACACAATGGACATACATAGCATGAAATGTAATGTAAAACGATGTACTAAGTATGCACACAATGGACATACATAGCATGAAATGTAATGTAAAACGATGTACTAAGTATGCACACAATGGACATACATAGCATGAAATGTAATGTAAATCATGTACTATAAATGTACTAATGAACATAGCAAGTATATGGTGTGAAAACATGGAAAGCATGAAAGTAACAAGTAGGCACATGTGTTTCACCCCAAAATAGTTTGAAAACGGTAAAAGAGGGGTCTATGTACTCACTTGAGATTGCTTAGTAGTCCTTGAGTAACAACCAAACAATGCTAGAGATCACGGATATCAAACGGCACCTAATATAGGTAACTATGTTAATATACCGGACCTAAATCGGAGGATTGGATAGAATGAGGGTTCGTAAACCAAATGAGTATGGAGACTCGTGTAATATGGTTTAACAAAGCCTACATACTAAATGAAACCTAACCTAAGTGCTTACGACCCATTACGATTCGTTTAGGTAGCTTATGCTACTTTAACGCGTCGTCCGCGTGAAACGCGTTCGGGCCGCCTAACTAGTCCTATGACAAGTAGAATATGCCTTAACATGTCTAATATTGTTGCCAAATCAGTTTAGATATCAAAAGTTATGTTACATATGCTTAATATGAATTTTGGCGTAAAAAGGGCATTTTGGTCATTTACCTAAGGCATATAAACTACCTATCATACAACTAATTAAACAAAGCGACCATAAGGTATAACCTCGGAAGGTTATTCCCTATATACTATGGTCACCTAATGTGTTTGGTCAGATCCTAATGATCGACCAAACGGGTCGGGTTCGAAAGTATAAGCGATTGTCTAGATCGCTTACCTTACGACCCTATATAAGCACTAAACTAAAAGTGACGAGCTAAGCATGTTAGAACATGCTTAACTAAGTTTAGAAAACAGGTTTGGTATCAAAACAAACGGTTTTGATACCTAAGAGTAGTTTGGTTACAAAATACGGAAGAATGCGCATTTTGGCCGAAACTACGACTCGTCACTGAGCCTGGATAACGTGGTAATCAGTAGGTATAGTCACTTAGGGACTATAACCATTGTGATTACGCTCACATTATGAAGTTCAAATGAACTTCGCATTGACCATAAACTGGTCAATGCAGAAAGTCAAACAAAGTTTGACTTTAATGCTAAAACAATAAAAGAACGAAGGAACACTTACAAAGGGTCCCCGAAAGCTAAACTTGATCCAAGTAGCTCAGGTATGAAGCAATTGCTTCAACTTATAGCTTTTAGATCAGATTATTGTGGGTTTTGAGTTGTGATGGGTTGGGTATTTATAGTAAATGGACAACCGTTAAGATCGTTTATCGAATAACGCGCTTTGATCTTGTCCATACACTTGTTGCAACCTTATGGTAACTCAATTTGGCCCCTCATGATCAGGAAAGGGCAAGTGTGGGTGAGTTTTGGGTGGTTAACAGCTGTAAACAGCTGTTAAAACTGATTAATCTGATCTGGGAAGCTGACACAGGCCGCGTAAGGGGGCACACAAGACTCACGCGGGCCGCCTGGCTCTTCTGGTCAGAAACAAGTTTCAACAAATGTCAGTTTTAGTCCCTGTTGGTGTTTAAGCTCATTTCCGACACTTCTAAGGCCCGTCAAGCCAACTTTAAGGCCCTAAAATGATGCCTAAACATTGTGGGCATGAAACATGCTCAAAAATATGCCGGGTATCGGTTCATCTGGTCGTATGATCGCGATGTTCGCTTAATTACGACGGAATGCGCATAAGCGCGAAAAACGATCCAAATTGCGCGACGAATGGATTTTTCTTATGCCAAACACTAAAATAAAATATTTTAGTGCTTACATAAATTTTTGGATGTCCGGATGTATTCGGAACGTAAGGTATGCGCGAAAGTGCAAACTTGTGCACTTTTTGACGCTTTTAGTCCCTGAATGACCCAAAAGTTTATTTTAGCACACCGAACCCCTCAAAGCCTATTTCTAAGCTATGTAAAGGATATTTATGGTATGTTTAACTTATGGCCATGTTCCAGAATGTCTGTTACAGTTCAAATTGGCATACTTTCGCAGTTTGTCAACTTTAGTCCTTGTAAGCGATTTAACTTGATTTTGCCATACCAAAGCCTTCGAAACTTATTTCTAAGTTATGTAAAGGTTATTTAAGGTATGTTAAGCCTATTTCACTATTCCGGAGTGTTTGTTGCATTAAACTGGTTATATTTATGCATCAGTGCGCGTACAACCTTCCAGAAAGTGATTTAAAGCTTGAAATCGAACAAAAATTTATATGTGCAAAAGATACACATATTTATACAGATCCCAAGTATGAAATACAATATTTCATTGGCTTGGTATTTGTTTGATGGTCGCAGTGACCCAGGTGTCACATAAAACCCTAAACTCCACAAAATCTTCCAATTGAAGGTGCAATTGAAGACCAAACTCGGATTTGAATACATATAAACGATCATCGAGCTAAGGGGATCGTAAGGTATGTCGAATTTTTGATATTTATGAAGTTGAGAATTCTTGATGTACATAAGAAATTCAAAATTGATGTTGCATGATTGTGGTATGGATGATATTGAAGTGAAATAGTGTTTAGGAGTAAACCATAGACAAGAATATATTGAAACCATGCCTAGCTCAAGTAAATTCAGATTTTGTTGATGCTAAATTCATGTATGAGATGTTTTTAGGGTTTTGATTGCTAAAAATTAGTGTTATGATGTCAAGAACATGCTTAAATTGAAAGCTGAATTCAAACAGCTCCTGATCAGAATTTACAGCCGACTTGTATTGGCTGTAACCTGAACAAAACGTGACAAAAACATGTGTTTCTTGAGTATAAAATGTAATTCCAGGAAATATCTTTAAAACCCCACTGGAATCGCATTTTTCGACGAAAATTGAGCGTTTTATGAGTTTTTCCGTATCAAAGGTTCAAGCTGCGTTTTCTGGCAGAATTTGCAGCCCATTACGAATGTCATAACTCAATTTAGGAATTTAGTTATGATCTCAAATTTTTACTGTAGATATTTTTTAGCGATTAAAAGAATCGCCAATTGGAATTTCGTCAATCGGATAAACGAGGAATTTTTAATGAATTTTTCCGTAAGTTGCAGTCAGAAGTAACGAATCTGATTGCAGCTTAGTAAATGAATTTTTAAGAATTTTTGGTAAATAGTTAGATCTTGAAATTTTAACACAAGGCCTAACCCTCCGAGAGGTACGCCACATAAAAAATCATAATTTTTGAAGACTTGTAAACAGGTTAAATAAGTCACCAAAAACAACCCATTTTCAGTGATATGAAATGCCTAAATGAAATCGCGGCCTACTAGTTAGTATGTAAAATTTGATTTCGTTAAGAGTTCGGATGAAATATGCCTAAGTGAGTTCATTGAACCAAATGTGCATTTGAATATCTTGATAAGTCAATTGACTTTTAAAAAGTCAAACCGACCAATGATTATATCGAATGATAATTTTGATATGGACGAATGATAAATTCGACATAAAACCCGTAGGATGGAATAGTCATAAATGATTATGACTAATCTAACCGTCTTACTAATTGTGATGATGACAGTTTGACTCTAGACAAGCTAGATGAAGACTTGGGAAATAAGCGGGTCAAACGGATTGAGTACGCGGATAAAGAGCGTAACCGGATGCAAGGTAAGTGAAACTTACACACTTATGTGGAATACGGATTTCCATTATGAATATCTTGTAGTGTAATCTAATAATGAAGAAAAGGGTAAAAATGGAAATTAGTCAAGTGTTGACTAATATAAATCGAAGTTAAAATGATACCCATGGCGTAAGCCGAAATGGGTTGAATTTGTGAGAAAAGGATTTAAGAGAAAAGGATTTGGTAGTAAAATCCGGGATGGGATGGATGCATGAATTGGAAATCAAAAACCATGTTTTTGATTAAATTGGTAACGTTCGGCATATAGGCCAAATGGGTTAAAAGGTGAAATTATCACCCTTTGACAATATCGACTAATGGTTTGTTGAGCTATATGATTATAGGAATAAATATCAGATGGATATGTACATTGCTATTGCTTAGCGGCTACTAAGGCAATGTATCGAAACGGGTCAATATATTGATCCGAGCCAGGTATGTATAATGATCCAACTCATCATGTAGAACTTGAGGTTCTATAAGAACTAGACAAGGTTAAAATATAGATATTCGGTTATCTTTTAGGTAAACCGAATAAATTGAGTTATGATTATGGTGTTTTAGAAGCATATTGGTTTCTAAATAAGATTATAGTTAAAAGGTCGGATTTTTGGGTCAAACAAGTATTTAAAGGTCCTTCGTAGTAAAAGAAGGATGAAAATTGACCAAATTGCCCTTGTAAGCTAATTCGAACGAACGACCCTTAAAGGTGGTTCGGAAACGAGTTTTATGATTAAATAAATGCTTAGAATAAGTATAGAAAGTGAAAGATGTAAATTCTTGGGTCGAATGACTTTATATGAGTCTTTGCCGTAAAACGATAATCCGAGGGGTAAAAACTTGGAACATATAGATATCCACATTAAATCCAACACACATATAGTTGTGGTGGAAGATTACTTGATAAGAAATGTAGGAATATGATGCTAGAAATGAATGAAAGCGATTTTAAGCTTTAAAATGCTTAAATACCCTTAATGGGTCAGAATAAGCACTTGAGCATAAACGGGTTTTAATTAAGTAAGAAACCCGTGATTTATGATTAATATGATAGGAGATATTGAAATTATGAATCTCATGAGTTTATAGATCAAATAAACATGTTTGTTTGATAAAATCACGAACGGGTCAAAATTTGGTAAAAAGGGTAATAAGTCGAAGACTTAAAAGTCTGAAATTTTGTTAATCTGGATGTTGGATTTTAACTCCATAAGATGGAGAATTAAATTACGAGCGCATAGGAAAAAAGAATCGGGTAAAACGGATTAAAAACGAGAGAGTTATGCTCGTTTCCGTGAAATCGGGTTATGCTGGGAATATGCAGCACCAACTGCACACAGTCTGTCAAATTGGGACCGTGGCGTCGCGCCACGGCCAAGGCCTTTTGCTGTCGCGCGCGACGACGGTCTAAAATATTGAAAATCTTGTTTATTTTGTTTATTTCGATTATTTGACCCAATTACCTTGTTGTACTTGTTATTTAACTATCAAAACTGACTTCTAAGTTGGTTTTGATCATAGGTGAATGTCGAGAGTCCCGGATGAAGATCAAGTGGCGAGCAAGAACCGAACACACGTTAAATGAAGCTTCCGCGTCAAATCTTGAGTTGTTTTGCTAAAAGTGAATTATGTAAACATTTATAAACATGTTTTTGAAATGTTGTAAACTTATGGGAATGTTAGTGTGACAAGTTTTTGTAAAGTCACATTTTAGCATTTAAAATGTGTATCTTATTATTAAAATCTTGATAAATTGAGACGGGCGTTACATATAGAGGGACCAACTTCAATTTAAAGAAATAAGAAAAACATAATTTATAAATGAAGAATACTTTCTGCAGCGTAAATATTGTACTCCGCCTTGAACTTTTCGGCAAAATGCTGGAACAGTAAGGTTAACTCAAAACAAATATCAAACTACTTTAAAACAAGGGTTATTAGATTTTATCACCTCTAACTATTGGTTATTGGCCGCTGCCACCCCCAACTATTACTTTGACGTCCGTCACCCCCAACTTAACACTTAGTGTGTTATGTCACCACGTCGTTAATTGATCACTAACTTTTGATCATGTTACTACACTTTTTAGGGTGTCATTGGGATCTTGGAAAGGTTTTAGGGATCTTAGGACACACCTAAAAGTATTGTAACATGATCAAAAGTTAGTGATTTGGTGACAGAACACACTAAGTGTTAAGTTGGGGGTGGCGGACGTCAAAGTGATAGTTGGGGGTGGCAGCGGCCAATAGCCAATAGTTAAGGGTGATAAAATCCAATAACCCTTAAAACAAATATGACGTCATATAAACAACCAAACAACAAATGCGATTCGACTCAATCAATAAGCCTAACTAACAGATCAAACACTACAGCGTCCTTATGTTTGTGAGCTGAGGGGCTGCCCCAATAAAGATGCGACCGACAAAATGCACAATAGCAACCGGCTTTGAGTTTTTTGGTCTCAATACTCAGGCTCCCTGAAAACGCAAAAATCATAGCCCAGAAGAATATTTTGAATCCGGAATTGATTTCGATATACTTATCACTTCGAATGTTGTAAACTTTATTAATGTGAATCCCAAATTGATTCATGAAACTTGATGAAAACATGGAAATTTTCAGTACATGAACATAGTACATAAACCAAGTTTCCCTAGAATAACCTTAAAACTAACTAGCAGCCCCTTACAAGATAAAGAGTACCACACCAACAAAAACTTCCACACCTTTGCTTCCATCTAGTAAACCGAAAAAAAAAAGATGTCTCTTAATTATACATAATACATAAACTCTTTCGAAAAATTTACATTAGATATCCCCTCTGTTCCTAAGGAACGACATTTTCCCTTTAATACGAGCAGTGTACATTTCAGCTTCTAGTCAGTAATTAAAGTCAAACAAGTAGCAACTGGCAGGATTAGAAAGGTAAAACTTACGATTATCAGCTGAATTATGATTTAATCAGTTGAATTATATTCAGCAAAAAAACGACAAAAAGCTGTAGGGTTTTTTCAGCAAAAAACGCTAAAAAAGTGTCGGATTTCCAGCAATAAAATGCCAAAAAATTGTATGCTTTTCAGCATAAAAACCTTAAAAAACTGCAGCGTTCTGCAGCGTTTTTTTGGCATTGCAGACTACTATAAAGATGGCTATAAAATACAATACATAATAACAATAATCATACCATTCATTTTCATTACCATCAGACTACAAACAATAGTTTAAGATCAATAGCAAATCATGCTAAGTTTGACCTATTTAACAGCCTACACAATGGATTTACACGTAACACCAAAAACACATAAGTATGAGGTTAGACAAAGCTACAAAAAATGTGTAGTAATACTTCCTTGTAACACCAAAATATAGATGGTAATATTTCCGTGTAGCACCCAAAAAACACGCTAGTGTTCGGTTCAAAGCTGATTATCTCAGGCATGGTCGCGCCTCATTACGATTTCCCTTTGAAGTTCTTCAAAATACAGTCGTTGGATTTCTGTCATACCGCTCACATCCATCATCATAATTCTCATAATTCGCTGGTCCGATTCCTTCTTTGCAAGCTCGGTTTTCTCAGCTTCAATCCTTAACTTTTCTGACAGTAACCTCAACCTTTCATCTTCCGCTTTCTTATCATGCTCCATCTTCTCGGTCTTAAGGCGAAAATACTCTTTCTCTTGAGCTTGTTCCTCCTCTAAAAGTGTAAACTTCATCTTTCTGAGTTGAATAATTTCCTCAGTTTGCTTACCTTCAGCCTTTCGTTTTTTTACAGCAGCTTTCTTACCCATTGGTCGATCCAATTCGACAACTTCATCTTCAATTACATTTCGCGTTGGGGATGGGGTTGTTGTTGGGGTCGGGGTGGGGGTGGGACTATCGTCTTCCTTTGCTTTGCGGCATCCCGCAAAATCCACTTAGGTTGGTCCTTTAATAGGTTCCAACAATGCTCGAACAGAAAGTTGCACTTTTCTTCTGATTGGTACATAATTTTCGCCTTATTAAACTTGCATTTAAACAAATAAAATGTCAGAAGAACAAAATAAAGTATTATAAAATACCATAAAAACAAGTAGAGTGTGGATTATTTTACCTTATCCTGCTCAGTCATGCCGCTTTGATTTAATCGTTCAACTTGAGCTAGGCATGCACAAAAGCTATTTGTGGCCTTTTGAATACAAGACCATCGATTTGATAAGGACCTGATCGTTCGCTCGGTTGTGGTTTCTTTATGTTACTGAAAGTACTCAAAGATTTTTTCCCATAACTGAGAGTATTTCTGATCCGTTCCTTGAATGGCATCAAGGCTATGATTAAGCCAGGCGGAGACAAGTAGCTTGTCTTCTTCCGGGATGAAATTCACACCCCTTGTTGATTTCTTAACGCTGATTGGATTAGTGGGTAAGGGTGGAGAGGCGTCAAGGCTTACAATAGAGTTTCCATGAAGAAGGTTGGTGTAGTACATACCTTGGTCTTGTGAATCCATACTCAAAGCTACAATAGGATACAAAGATCATTTGTTTAATGTTTATACTAGTGTTTGAAAGTTGTGTTATTTGAGAACAAAGCCCCGAATTAACAAAGAAATAGCTTGCTATCGGATATTGGTCAAGGACCGATATTAATTGCATAGTATGTGATGAACATGTTCTATAATTTGCACCATTGCTATAGAAATACACCATCAATAGAGTAAAACACTCTAGCTCAAAGATTTTTGAAGACGTCAAACTTAAAGTCTAAGGTTTAGTTATTCGATCATCTGTTAAAGGAACACCGTGGGGCTGCAACCTCATTATGTCAAAACAACTGCAACTATCACTCTATAACCAAGGGTTTTTTAAATATGGTGAAAATCCCACAAAAACTTAAACACTAAAGTTCCAGTAACAAAATGCACACCCATTTGCAAACTACAAGCACCAAGTTATACTTACATAGTTATATCCAATGAAAACATAAATCATAACTCTAATGACAAGTATACCACTTTTTATGACAATTTGATTCTTATTTTCGGCTTAATCGGGTGGGGTTAGCATCAAATCTTAATAAGTAGAGTTGAATAATCAAATGGCCACCATCTAGCATCTATTCTTCACTGTTTTCAGTTGCAGCTGATGAACACACACAAAAACTAGGGTTTTCCATTTTACTCAACCTGTTCAAAAATCTCAAACCCAAACCCCCAAATAGCAACAAAGTTACTAAAGAAATAAACATGAAATCAGTCATCCATGACTACAAACCCAACCCTACTTCATCCAGATACATTATACAAAAACAAAAACACAAAGAGAATGAGAAAAAAACGAACCAAAAACACAGAGAGAGAGGGAAAAAAACGAACCAAAAATTACAGTGAAAAGTATTTGAGCGAGGAAGTATTTAGAGCATTCACATCCACTCCCTTGGTTTTGCCATTGCCAGTTGATGCAAGGGGAAATGAAAAGAACGAGGGCGGGAGAAGATGAGATGGGCGGGAGAAGAGATGATATGGGCGGGTGATTATGATATGGTTGAAGATGAGGGGGTACAGTAGCTTGTCATACATGAAAAGCTTTTCATACATGAAAAGTTACTGTACAATCTTTTTAGAATATAGGGTTAAAAAGATGAAATAGGGGATAGGATGGAGTGAATATTTAGAAGTTTTTTTTTTTAATTTTAGAGGTAAGGGTTGAGATGGTGGATTGGATGTGAATGCTCTAAATCCTTTTTTATTTTTTTTCTTTTATGCTTTAATGTTAAAATCATTTTTTTCCTATCATAGTTAACACGTTCAAATGAAACAAAATTTTATTATTTTGTTTTAATCCATTTATTCATAATAATAAAGTGTAATTCTAATCTAAAATCATTTAATCATAATAATTAACAATTTACACTAATCTTTTTATAATACAAAAATATAAAAAAAATGTAAACCTTAAATATAAAGAGTTGTATTTAACCCATGAATATTAACAAGTTCATTACGTGTTATTTTAGTTATCTAGGATAACCGTTTCGTTCGTTCTTTTGGATTTCCCAATCTTTCTTCGTGCGTTATTTTACAAGGAATCCTTATACGCAACCACTCGTGATCTCGAGACTCCACCAACTTTCCTCGCGGTTTAAGTGTACCTCCTACGCAAAACAGTGAGCATACTCGATCCCCTTTTACGCTTTACTATTTTTGGGGACAATACATGTACTAAAAAAATCATTTATACAACTTACGTGTTGTACTTGTAGTCTTATGTGTTTTACATGTAATCTTACGTGTTATACTTGTAGTCTTATGTGTTTTACTTGTAATCTTACGTGTTATACTTGCAAATCGTACGTGTTATAAATTGTAGATCGCGCATAATGTTAACATTAATCTAGTATATTAGTTACGCATGCGAAGTTGATTAAAATGTTTTCTTATCTATATTTATAACCAAAACTTGTATGCTCGCCAATGCTTTTTGTATTGAACTATGCTTTAAGATGTATTGCAGGTTGGCGATATAAATAAAGATGCCCGGAATCTAGTAGGGAATTGCCTAGAAACGCATTTAAACTTTAATGCTTATTATATTGTATTTTACTTCCAAACTTGATGGATTTGGTATCCAAATCATGTACTACATTTAATAAATGAAATAAAGGTTTCTTATTTGATTATTTGTTGTAAATGATTTAAACTTGTTGTATATCATTTCAAGTGATGTAAAATCAATAAATAAATACTTGTCATCAATAGCGTTATGAAGCCTCTTGCAATCTCGTTTTCATCTCACTCCGATGTTTCCGCCATCGGTTGGGGTGTGACAAACGAAACTAGTTTTCATGGGTTAGTAAAATATAGACACATATCATTTTTACCTTTAGAGTATCGACATATCTACTTTACCATTCGAATGTCTCGTCATTGGACATGTGCTATATCACGTTGATAATAATTTAAACTATAGTCATTGCTTTTTAAGAAACATAATGATTTCGAAACAAGATTATAGTTACAATATGGGATTTTGTTAAACATGTCATTAAAAATCCTTCGTCGTAAAAGAAGGGTTAAAGTTGACCAAAACGCCCTTGTAAGCTAAATCGAGCAAACAGCCCTTAAAAGTATGAGTTTTGTCACACCCCCAAAATCCACACGCGGAGTATCACCGCTTGGAGGCGTGACTGACCAGGATCAAGCCACCAATCATATAGAACAATGTATAAAGTAAAAGTAATTGCAATTTAACCCAACCAATCCATATGAAAGGTGTTCCAAAACATAAATATGTTATCACAGTATAGCGGAAGCGTATAATTAAACCCAACATAATAAAGTATGAAATGTCATAATGTCAAATCAAGTATTCACGATCCTTGTCCACAACGACTGCGCCTCCCGTGCAAGCTCCATAAGTACCTAAGGTCCTGCAAGGCATGTAACAGAGGATCAACAACTAGTTGAGCAAGTTCACAGAAAGTAAATGCGTAATAGTAAGTTCGTATGTAACATGTGGCTCTACTGGGCCGTTAGTACGTTCTATTGGTGGGGGCTTCCCATAATGTATATTCACTAGACTAGTTGTATCCGTAAGTATCCTTCCCAATCCGAGGATAGAAATAAGTATGAGTATATGTATAAGTGTCCTTCCCAACCGAGGACAGTACGTATCGAGTACGTAGGTTTAGCGCTGGTGTCCTTCCCCATCCGAGGACATTAGTACCTAGGATTTTTGTATATGTTAACACTAGTATCCTTCCCAAACCGAGGATAGTACGTATGTTATACGTAGATTTTGGCACAGGCATCCTTCCCAATCCGAGGACCGTGGTAAGTAGTCTAGTAGTGATGTGAGTACAAGCAATCATTCAATCCCATTCCCAACCCACCTGGGGAATCCCATGCCTTGGTAAGAGTGTGAACTCACCTTGGTTTGCTCGGTATGCTAAGTATGCGCTCAAAGTAAATCAATCACGTCCTAGAGTATGCACGTATACATAATCAGTTTGTGTTCAAGTTGTTCACGTATAAACATGTAGCACGTATCCACAATTATATACAAGATGGTTACACTTAACAGCAGTTAAATATTCCAGTTAACACTTAACAGAATTAACTCAAGTTACTGTGCTGGTACATATTGGCGAAACACACATGTTGGCGAAACACAATAGTTGGCGAAACACAATATTGACGAAACACATTCGGTTTCGTCGTGGCCTTGTTTGGCGAAACAGGATTCTGATTCGTCGATTTACTCTTGGCGAAACACTTCTGTTTCGTCAAGAGACCTGTTTCGTCGAACAGTCAGTTACGTCTTAACAGTTACGAATCATACAGAAACCCTAATCATTCTAACAGCCGTCATCAGTAACAGAGATCATATGAAGATCGATGTGCATGTAGGATCATCATAACTCAATCATCCAAGAATCATTGTCTAGCATGAACCCTAGTTTATGAATATAACATATCAACTAACATACAACATCATATCATTGAACCCTATCAAGATGCTAACGTTCATTCAGAATCAGAACATAATAAAATATCCAGAACCGCAGCATTCGATTGTCATAAGTTTCGCATAGTATTATTTATATCCACTACCACATTCATATCGAAATCTACATCATCATCATCACAAGAACCCTAATAATTAACATGTATCGGTTACAAATATACATCATCCCAGCAGAAGCACGTGACACAAAAACACATACACAGATGAAAGATCAATCACGACACATGGATTTACTAACCGAGATGATGATTTGATCGCACAAGGGTTTCCGGTGGGTTCTAGGTTGCCGTCACACAGTAGAGAGTCCTCTAGGGTTTCAAATTACTCAAACATATGAAACAGGAGGTTGGTTCACGTAGTAATATGAGAGTTTACGTACTGGGCCCAAGCTGGGCTTTTGGCGAATCTGGGCCGGCGAAACAGTCTGTTTCGTCGAGTTCGGTCTTGGCGAAACAGGTTTGTTTCGTCGAGTATGTTCATGGCAATCACAACTCTGATTCGTCGAGCATTACGTGATTTAACAAGTGTTTTATAATAATTCTAATACTATCTTATACAACAACAAGTAGTCACATGTATGCACAATGATAACACGTTTCATTAAAACACAACGTATACAATTACAAGTCCAACAAGTCAACCAACTAAACAGTCAAAGTCAACGTGCAATAAATGTGAAAATGGAAGTCGGAAACTCGAGTTGTCACATTATCCCCAACTTGAAAGAAATTTCGTCCCGAAATTTAGCATGCGGTTACTGAGGAAGCTAGGTAAGTTGTATTGTTCACTGATTTTCCTGGGGTGTCACATCATCCCCCCGTTGAATTGGAATTTCGTCCCGAAATTTTGCAGTAGTAGCTTCAGCCTCAGTAGTAGTTGCATTGGTTCCGAATAACTGGGGATATTTGAGTTCCATTTGATCTTCACGCTCCCAGGTGAACTCTGGGCCTCGGCGGGAGTTCCAACGAACTCGTACAAGAGGGATTCTCGTGTTCTTGAGGACCTTAACATCCCGGTCCGTGATTTCAACAGGTTCCTCGACGAAGTGCAACCGTTCGTCGATAGTGAGTTCCTTCAAGGGAACTATGTGGGTCTCATCTGACGTACACTTCTTCAGATTCGACACGTGAAAGACGTTGTGAACTGCACTGAGTTCAGGTGGTAAGTTCAGTCTGTAGGCCACTTTGCCTATTTTCTCTGTGACTTCGAAAGGTCCGACATAACGCGGATTGAGCTTGCCTCGTTTGCCAAAACGAACCACACCCTTCCAGGGTGAAACTTTAAGTAGCGCTCGATCCCCAACCTGGAATTCGAGTAGTTTCCTGTCTTTATCAGCGTATGCTTTCTGACGGTCACGAGCTGCCGCCATGCGTTGTCGTATCTGAGCAATCTTTTCTGTAGTATCAACTACCATTTCTGGACCTGTGATTTGACTATCTCCCACCTCTGCCCAACAGAGAGGTGACCGGCATTTACGCCCGTACAATGCCTCGAATGGAGCAGCTTTAATGCTGGTGTGGTAGCTGTTATTGTATGAAAATTCCACAAGTGGCAGATGTTTTTCCCAACCATTACCAAAGTCAATTACGCACGCCCGAAGTATGTCTTCTAGAGTTTGAATAGTGCGTTCAGACTGCCCATCGGTCTGAGGATGATACGCCGTGCTCATGTCTAACCGAGAGCCAAAAGATTTATGCATTGCTTGCCACAGTTATGAAGTAAAACGTGCGTCACGATCAGAGATGATGGAGGTGGGCACCCCGTGCCTCGAGACCACTTCTTTTAAGTAAATGTCTGCTAAGGTAGAGAACTTGTCTGTTTCTTTGATAGCCAAGAAGTGAGCAGACTTTGTGAGTCGATCCACGATCACCCAAATAGTATCATTTCCGTGCTGAGATCTAGGTAGGCCAGTAACAAAATCCATGGAAATTTGTTCCCATTTCCATTGTGGTATCTCAGGTTGTTGGAGTGGTCCTGACGGTTTCTGATATTCTGCCTTGACTCTCGCATAAGTCAAGCATTTGCTAACGTATGTGGCTATGTGGGCCTTCATGCTAGGCCACCAGTATGTAGTCTTGATATCGTGGTACATTTTATCCGAACCAGGGTGTACCGAGTAGCGAGACTTGTGAGCTTCATCCATTACCAGCTCGCGTAAGTTGCCGTACAGTGGGACCCAAATGCGTCCTGTGACGTAGTAAGCACCATCTTCCTTCTGTTCTAAGCGTTGCCTTGAGCCGCGTAGGGCTTCAGCCCAGACACTTTCTGGTTTCAATGCTTCTATCTGAGCATCTCGTATCTGGGAAGGAAGGCTAGACTGTAGGGTGAGTTGTAAAGCTCGCACGCGCTTAGGCGTGGTGTCTTTTCGACTGAGGGCGTCAGCCACAACATTGGCTTTGCCTGGGTGGTACCTGATTGAGCATTCGTAGTCGTTCAGCAGTTCGACCCATCGTCGCTGTCGCATATTCAGTTCCTTCTGTTTGAATATATGTTCGAGGCTCCTGTGGTCAGTGTAGATAGCACATTTGGTGCCGTACAAGTAGTGTCGCCATATCTTAAGTGCAAAAACAACCGCTCCCAACTCTAAATCGTGTGTTGGGTAATTCCGTTCGTGAATCTTAAGTTGGCGCGAAGCATAAGCAATGACTTTATCCCTTTGCATCAATACACATCCAAGACCTTGGATAGATGCGTCGCAGTAGACTACGAAATCATCCGTGCCTTCAGGCAATGAGAGGATAGGTGCGCTACAGAGTCTATCCTTTAAGTGTTGGAACGCTGTTTCCTGCGCATTACCCCAACGGTAAACAACACCCTTCTGTGTCAGTAGTGTAAGCGGCTGAGCAATCTTTGAGAAGTCTTTGATGAACCGTCTGTAATAACCCGCCAAACCCAAGAATTGGCGTATTTCTGTTGGTGTGCGAGGTGCAGGCCAGTTCTTGATCGAATCCACCTTGGATGGATCGACATGAATCCCATCCTTGTTTACCACGTGGCCTAAGAAGTGGACTTCACGAAGCCAGAAGTCGCATTTTGAAAACTTAGCGTATAGCTGTTCCGTTCGAAGAAGTTCCAAAATAAGTCGTAAGTGCTGCTCGTGTTCCTCCTGAGTCTTCGAGTAGATCAGAATGTCGTCGATGAAAACAATGACGAACTTGTCGAGGTAAGGTTTGCAAACCCTGTTCATAAGATCCATGAAAACCGCAGGCGCGTTCGTCAACCCGAAAGGCATGACCAGGAACTCGTAGTGGCCGTAGCGCGTTCTGAACGCTGTTTTAGAGACGTCCTCATCCCGGACTCTCAGTTGATGATACCCCGACCTTAGATCAATCTTCGAGTAATAGCTCGACCCTTGCAGCTGGTCGAATAAATCGTCGATGCGTGGAAGAGGATAGCGATTCTTCACAGTCACCTTGTTCAACTCACGGTAGTCTATACACATGCGGAAGGTACCGTCCTTCTTCTTTACAAATAGTACTGGAGCTCCCCAAGGCGAAGAGCTAGGACATATGAAACCCTTTTCCAAGAGTTCTTGCAGTTGCTTAGACAGTTCTTCCAGTTCGGTTGGAGTTAAACGATAAGGTGCTCGAGCTATGGGTGCTGCTCCTGGAGCGAGCTCGATCTGAAATTCGACCTGGCGATGAGGCGGTAACCCAGGTAACTCTTCTGGAAACACTTGAGGGAAGTCGCGTACCACAGGAATATCCTCAATCTTTTTCTCTTTCTTCGATGAATCGGTAACGAGAGCTAAAACAGCTGTGTGGCCCTTTCGTAAGCACTTCTGAGCCTTCAAGAAAGAAATGATGCCGCTCACGACTCCACTCTTGTCGCCTTGAACTTTGAGAGGTTCTCTACCAGAACGGGGAATACGAATGATCTTCTCCTTGCATAGGATCTCTGCTTGCTGTTGGGATAACCAATCCATACCGATGACGATGTCGAAACTACTCAGAGTTATGGGAATGAGATCGATGGAGAAAGTCTGACCGGCGAGGATAAGATTACAACCTTGAACTATGTGCGTGGCCTCTAAACTTTTACCGTTAGCTAACTCTACGACATGTTTAGTGTTCAAAAGTGTTGGTGCGCGCTTAAGCATTTGACTAACTTTCAGGGACATATAACTGGTATCCGCACCCGAATCAAATAGTACAGTAACATAAAAGTCGTCGAGAAGAAACTTACCCATAACGACGTTGGGATCATTCCTGGCATCACCCTGCCCAATCACGAATGCTCGTCCCCTAGCGACGTTGTTTCCATCATTGTTGTTTCCCCCGTTGTTGTTCCCATTGCCCTGGTTGTTGTTGTTGTTGTTCTGGTTTCGGTTCAGTTGAGGGCAATGTCTTTTGTAGTGACCTTCAGCGCCACACTGAAAACATCCCTTATTGCCCTGTTGTTGATTCTGCCATGCTTGCTGCTGCTGCTGATTTTGATTTACAGGCCGTGGGCTCCTACAATCCTTGGCCTCATGGCCCACCCTGAAACACCTTTGACAACGGACCTTGTTACACTGGCCACTGTGGTGCTTGTTGCAGTTGTTGCACTTTGGGAGGTTCCCTCGATAACCACCCTGCTTGTGACTGCCCGAAGATTGCTGACTAGGGCTCTGATAGTTGTCAGTCTTTCGCTGCTGAAGTTGAGACTGAACTGAAGCCGATCCTTTGCTGGAATCCCCCTCCCATTTCCGCTTGTTGTCACTGAGAGTAGCAGGAGTAACTGAAGTAGTAGCGGTAGTTGTAACGTTGATGCGTTTAGGCAACCTGTTCTGCTCCACCGCTTGATCAGTGAGACGGTGAGCCAACTGAACAACCTGCTGGTAGGTGGCATGATTGGCGGAAGTCACATGGCTTTGGATCTCTGGCACCAGACCCTTAAGATAAAGTTCGATACGCTTGTCCACCAAAGTAGGACACAGTAATGCAAGCTCATTCGATCTCTTTGTATACGCCTCAATTTCAGACCCTGTCATCTTGAGGTTGAAGAACTCAACTTCCAGCTTATGTATGTCATCACGACTGCAGTATTCTTCCTTGATCATCTCTTTGAAATTGTTCCATGGGGTGGCGTTAGCAGCAACCAACCCCAGTATTTGGACCTGTGCTTTCCACCATGTGAGAGCTAAACCCTCGAGAGTACCGGTAACATATTTCACCCTGCGTACCTCAGGGCATTCACACATTTCGAACACAGACTCTAGCTTCTCGAACCAATGGAGAAGGCGTACGGCTCCTTCAGTGCCGCTGAAAGTAGCTGGACGACAGTCCATGAAAGTTTTGAAAGTGCAAACAGGTGGCTGACCTGTTGTGTAAGAATCAGAGTAAGGTTAAACACAAGAGTTGGTTTAAGAATGTAGGATCTAAGGATCCTAGCGTGAGTTGTAACTGCAGGGTATACCTCCTGCTTGTGCGGCTGCAACTGCCGCGGTAACTCGTTCGTTAATGAGGGCCGTCAACTGGTCCTGGGTCATGTTGATACGTCCAGACATGATCTTCATAGTAAAGATAACGTAAGTGAGATAGGTTCGCGAATAGTGCGATGACAGAAGAGAGTAAGCACACAAGTGTTCTCATGCAACAACAATTGGTGAGCAATGTAATCTAAGCATACCACGAGCAAAGTTCTATGTAGTTCTAGCATGTAGGCAATAAACATAAACCTTATTACCTAGGATGTTGAGTCTTGCACGTGGAGCGAAGAGTCGTTGTGGATCGTTGAGAGCACTGTTCTGGTTATAGTCTGGTTTTAACAAAACCCGTTTTCCCTTTATTAAAACCGAGTTCTCTATAACCAATGGCTCTGATACCAATCTGTCACACCCCCAAAATCCACACGTGGAGTATCACCGCTTGGAGGCGTGACTGACCAGGATCAAGCCACCAATCATATAGAACAATGTATAAAGTAAAAGTAATTGCAATTTAACCCAACCAATCCATATGAAAGGTGTTCCAAAACATAAATATGTTATCACAGTATAGCGGAAGCGTATAATTAAACCCAACATAATAAAGTATGAAATGTCATAATGTCAAATCAAGTATTCACGATCCTTGTCCACAACGACTGCGCCTCCCGTGCAAGCTCCATAAGTACCTAAGGTCCTGCAAGGCATGTAACAGAGGATCAACAACTAGTTGAGCAAGTTCACAGAAAGTAAATGCGTAATAGTAAGTTTGTATGTAACATGTGGCTCTACTGGGCCGTTAGTACGTTCTATTGGTGGGGGCTTCCCATAATGTATATTCACTAGACTAGTTGTATCCGTAAGTATCCTTCCCAATCCGAGGATAGAAATAAGTATGAGTATATGTATAAGTGTCCTTCCCAACCGAGGACAGTACGTATCGAGTACGTAGGTTTAGCGCTGGTGTCCTTCCCCATCCGAGGACATTAGTACCTAGGATTTTTGTATGTGTTAACACTAGTATCCTTCCCAAACCGAGGATAGTACGTATGTTATACGTAGATTTTGGCACAGGCATCCTTCCCAATCCGAGGACCGTGGTAAGTAGTCTAGTAGTGATGTGAGTACAAGCAATCATTCAATCCCATTCCCAACCCACCTGGGGAATCCCATGCCTTGGTAAGAGTGTGAACTCACCTTGGTTTGCTCGGTATGCTAAGTATGCGCTCAAAGTAAACCAATCACGTCCTAGAGTATGCACGTATACATAATCAGTTTGTGTTCAAGTTGTTCATGTATAAACATGTAGCACGTATCCACAATTATATACAAGATGGTTACACTTAACAGCAGTTAAATATTCCAGTTAACACTTAACAGAATTAACTCAAGTTACTGTGCTGGTACATATTGGCGAAACACACATGTTGGCGAAACACAATAGTTGGCGAAACACAATATTGACGAAACACATTCGGTTTTGTCGTGGCCTTGTTTGGCGAAACAGGATTCTGATTCGTCGATTTGCTCTTGGCGAAACACTTCTGTTTCGTCAAGAGACCTGTTTCGTCGAACAGTCAGTTACGTCTTAACAGTTACGAATCATACAGAAACCCTAATCATTCTAACAGCCGTCATCAGTAACAGAGATCATATGAAGATCGATGTGCATGTAGGATCATCATAACTCAATCATCCAAGAATCATTGTCTAGCATGAACCCTAGTTTATGAATATAACATATCAACTAACATACAACATCATATCATTGAACCCTATCAAGATGCTAACGTTCATTTAGAATCAGAACATAATAAAATATCCAGAACCGCAGCATTCGATTGTCATAAGTTTCGCATAGTATTATTTATATCCACTACCACATTCATATCGAAATCTACATCATCATCATCACAAGAACCCTAATAATTAACATGTATCGGTTACAAATATACATCATCCCAGCAGAAGCACATGACACAAAAACACATACACAGATGAAAGATCAATCACGACACATGGATTTACTAACCGAGATGATGATTTGATCGCACAAGGGTTTCCGGTGGGTTCTAGGTTGCCGTCACACAGTAGAGAGTCCTCTAGGGTTTCAAATTACTCAAACATATGAAACAGGAGGTTGGTTCACGTAGTAATATGAGAGTTTACGTACTGGGCCCAAGCTGGGCTTTTGGCGAATCTGGGCCGGCGAAACAGTCTGTTTCGTCGAGTTCGGTCTTGGCGAAACAGGTTTGTTTCGTCGAGTATGTTCATGGCAATCACAACTCTGATTCGTCGAGCATTACGTGATTTAACAAGTGTTTTATAATAATTCTAATACTATCTTATACAACAACAAGTAGTCACATGTATGCACAATGATAACACGTTTCATTAAAACACAACGTATACAATTACAAGTCCAACAAGTCAACCAACTAAACAGTCAAAGTCAACGTGCAATAAATGTGAAAATGGAAGTCGGAAACTCGAGTTGTCACAAGTTTTATAATCAAGTAAATACTTAGAATAAGTATAAAAAGCGAAAGTTGTGAATCTTTGGGTCAAGTGACTCTAAATGAGGTTTTGCCGTAAAATGATAATCCGAGTGATAAAACTCGGAACAAATAGTTACCATATTAACATCCACCACAATCATAGTTGTGGTGGGAGATCATTTGATAAGAAATGTGAAAATACGATGCTAGAAACGAATGAAAGTGATTTGTGCTTCAAAAGTACTTAAATACCCTTAACGGGTCAAAATAAGTATATAAGCAAAAACGGGTTAAATATACATATAAACCCGTGATTTGGATCTAATATAATAGAAGACAGTTATATCATAAAGTTCATGATCATTGGAATGCAACAAATAAGTTTGTTTGATAAAATCATGAACGAGTCAAAAGTTTCGTAAATATATCTTAAGCCGAAGGCTTAAAAATCTCAAATTTTGTTAATCCGAATGTTGGATTTTAAATCCATATGATAGAGAATTAAATTACGATCACGTAGGAATAAACGTGACTTAAATCGGATCAATACCGAATAAGGTATATCCGTTTTCGTAAGATTAAGATTTGCTGGAACAATGCAGGTCTGGGAAACAACTGTTCTGTCAAAAACAGGGCGTCGCGCCACGCGACGGGAATGGGTGATCACCGTCGCTCAACGCGACGGCTGTCACGCCCCGCGACCCATTCAACCAAATCTCTCGCGGCCCGGGAGAGACACTGAAATTGGAAAAAATTGTTGTTGTTGATTGTTTTGTCTTGCATTTTCGTTTAAGACATGTTATAAACATCAAATGACTAACTCGTTTCATGTTTTATGAAATGTATGTTTTATGTAAAGTACCGGAGGACAATCAAGCTCATCAAGAAACCGAACACGATCAAGAAGTCAAGCTTCCGCATCACGTATCGTTGTCATGTTTTAAATGACGATATCAAAATATGACACTGAAATGTTTTAAACATTAAAATGTTTTAACAAACTCATAATTTCAAGTGTATTTGTAATCGATAATACACAATTAAAGTCGATGTTTATATGTAAATCGTATAAATCAAGTAAGGGCCTTATATGAGAGCATTGGAGATAGCTCAAAAAATAATAAAGCAAATCTACTATTTCTAATAAAACAAAACCATCTTAGGCCACATGGCATATACTTAGGCTACTTGATGCCACGTGGCATCTGATGGTTTCTTTTTTTTTTTTTCATTTGAGCGGCAATACGTGATGGGACGAGGGATCCATGATTCTTCGGGTCGGATTTTGGATCATATATAATTGTTCTCAAAACCTAAATGTCTCATTCTTCTCCTTCACGCCGCTTTGTGATACTCATACGCTCAATCTTTGCATCTTATTTGAATTCATCCTCATTGCTAGATCTTCTTCTTCAATCCCCTGTCGCATAAACCCTTCTCCCAATGATTCCAACAGATCCATACACCGGCCAAGCATAAATACTATTAATCTTCAAATAGAATCGGCGACGTTAGGGTTTTGTTGAAGAAAATACAAATTGTATTTATTTTGTTGATTCAAGCATAAATACGGATTCCTCAGGAGCTAGTTGGATTAGTCCCGTGAGTTCATCTCTCTTGCTTCTTATTTGATTGCAAAAACTAGGGTTAGGGTTTTGATTTTTTGTTGATTTAAGCACTTACCATTTTTTTTGTTCAATTTGTGAGGTTTCAGTAGACAAGAAAACCTGAAACAAACGGGGAATTAGGGGTTTCAGAAATAACTATAAGGAAATTTGGTTTCTGGTAAGAAATTGGTATTAGCTGTAGATAGTAGCTTACATTTGAACAATTTAAGTTCTGATGTGTAACAACTGTTTGGCCATTTCACATTTGTTTTGCCAAACATTGATTTAAAAATGATGTGTTTGTGGTTTTATGTTTCATGAATACTCAACTTGCATCATACTCCAGGAATATGATTTCTGGTTGATAACAGTTTGGGCATATTTGCATTTAGTTTAGATGCCACATAACTTGAATCTAAAGTTGTGAATTTTCAATTGCAATTCTTTAATAAAACTTGCTATATATTCCTCTATGATTAAGTTTTCGTGTTAATGAATTATGAATGATATATCCATTCCCATTATTATAATCAAACAAATAGGTTGATATTTATTCATTTACATATACAGGATTTCATCTTTTTTAATGTTCTTGAAGGAATTTATTTCATTTTTGTTTTTAAACTACGAATCTTACATCTAGACTTCCACAGCAGCATGGCCCACAAAAATTGGAACATGTGCATTTGATGACAAGAGTTCCGGTTCCAGTGGTTATAAATTAGAACTCATGTATACTATGCAACCTTGCTCTTTTGCAGCTTGCTAACTTTTTTAGTTTCCTACTAGAGATTTACATGTCCTAGAAAGGTTCTTTAATTAGCTAAGAAGTCGTCTTGTTTGTATTAGCGTTAATAGTTTGAGAAGTTATTAACTTTTATGAATTATGGTGCAGGACGACAGGACTTATTGGCTGGTTGGCTTCAATGCAACCTTGGCCCCTGTTCACGCCCGGGAACTTGGATCAAAACTGGATTTGTTTCAGTCCATTGGCGAAAATACTCGGTCAGTATGCCATCATTTTCTTGTGAACTTATTCAAATATGTTGTTTTAGCACTTTGTAAACGTGCTTTGAACTTTACCATTTGAATCGCTTTGTTCATGTTCAGATATGTTGCAACTGATCTGACTGCTGATATGATTGTAAGCGTTGGAGACGTTAAATTTTACGGCCACAAGGTTTGCTACTTTCTACTCGCTAATTGAATTAAAATCAAGGTATGTTAGGTTGTAGAGTTGTTTTTGGTCACTGCTTTTTAGGGTTGGTTAATTATATCCATTTTTTTCTAGCGTATAATGTGGTTCATATCGAAGGAAGAAATCTGAAATGTGAAATCTACAGAGGCAAGCTAGCTTAATGGTTTTGTTTGAATCCAGGAAGTATGATACGAAACTGCAGGTGTTGGGGGGGGGGTACAGTCAATTTGTGATCTCTATTCTCATTGTTAGATTAATTAGAGTTTAAGGTTTCTCTTGATAAAATATGGGAAGAAAGTTTCTCGAAGAATGATGTGTTTTGCAACACTATTAAAGAAGCATTCGAGTATCTAATCAATCTACGTCAGGTACCGTTTTTGTTATGATTTAGGAACTAAAATTTACAATTAAATGTGTTAGTGTAACTAACAGAGTATTATTATATGTTATCTTCAGAACCGCCCTGCTGAACTGATTGCAAAGTATTTATTTGGGTTTATGTTTTGAAGAACATGGATCTTGCTGAACGGTTGTTGACAAGAAAGTCTACTTACAATCTTGATAGGGTCTGGCATTAGATATCCAAAGTTCATTGATGCATTAAGAGATTTGGATGACCATCTGACAATGGTGCACCTATTTGCTGTCTTACCTGCCGTTGAAAGAGAAAATATCCAAGCAGAAAGAATCCACAACTATAGAGGGTATGTGTTGTCTCTTTCTTTGATGCTTTTGACTTCACAATTTTGGACTTGGCAATTGATTTAGGGCATTAAAATTAGTCGATCACTAAAAGTTGAGTAAACTATCATGTACTCAGATCTACTAAAGGAAACCACGTATAGCATGTGTTATTTGTAGTAGATTTAGTAGATTCGACATACTTATGGTTGTGGGTTTGATGAAATTGGCGAAAGGGTCAACATTGAATTTCAATTTGAATTGATAAAGACAGTTTTTTCATGCAGACCAAGTGTTTGCCAAAATGTCTCTAACAAAACTTACTCATTGCTACAAGAACAAAAATAACAAAGGTTTTAAAGTGAACTTTTACCACTTTTTAGTTTAAATATTAAGGATTTTGGAGTGCACAACTTTATATTAGTCGAATAAGTTTGACTTGGTTTGAGTTGTTACCCTTCCAATTGTTTAACGAAGTGATATTAGGTGTATAATAATTTATTTAATGTGTTGTCTTTTATGGGGATGGTCGGATGGATTCTCCAGTAGTAAGGCCACTCGGTGTGGGGCTCGGCTTGGCCTGTCCTGGACCGTCGCCGGGCCTCAATGCCATCCCGGGTGGTCTGTCGTCGTCCAATTCGTCGAGGCTGGGACGCTGGAGACGGTCACAAAAGGACAAAAAATTCATCCGTTTGACAACGGCTATTATTTAAAAACAAAATTCAATTTTCATTTAATATTATCCAACGTGCAAATTGTTTAAAACTCAAAAAAAAAAAAATTACATATAAATACACCCAAAACACCCCATTTTTTACCCACGTCAACCAATTCTCTCTCACAGCTTTATACAATCTTTTACTTTTTATACAATTCTTCTACTTTTTATAAAACTCTCTAGTTTTGCCATGGATCCATACAACAAGAACAAATGTTAAAAAACTAGATGAATTTAAAAAAAATAAATAAATTAACTATGTGGGGTAGGGTCATCACCCATTTCCTTGGTTCCATCCTTGGAGGGGCATTCTCCAAGGACTATGACGTGGCGCTGAGGTGGAGGGTCATCCTCCAAGGACTACCCTCTCCCATACCGAGTAGGCTAAGAACTTATTTCCAAATGTTTTATAGCTACATGCATCAACATAAGATGGCCATGTATCTCAAGTTTTCCATAAGGTTAGTAAATATCTCACACAACGTGTTGAAAAGAAAAAAAGAACATTTTCTTTGTATTTTAAGACTATATATTAAATTTTTTGTTTTACATCCTGCCAAGTAATTTTTTCTTGAACTGTTAGACATAAAACGAGTTCATTGGCGTTGCAGATTCAGAAGTCGCAGCTCGGCTGTAAACAATTTGTATGATGTGGTGGTAAGAATCAAGCACTCTTTCATGATGACATCATCTACTTTTTTACCTTTCACAAACTTTAGTTTTGGGCTCCTTAATTTCTTTTGTATAAATTACACTATTACAGGGAAGAAATGAACAGTTCAAAAGTCACCCAAAAGTGTAATCTTATAGTAATGTTGACACGCTTAACTATTAATAATAACTTCAAATTCTGGGAAAAAGTGTTTGAATGTGACCCATTTGGCCTTTGACAATTATAGAGGATGTCTATAATTTACAAAAACTTCATATTGAGACATATGTAGCTCGTGACAAAAATATTGACCCATAACAACAAATGATCATGGCGAAAGAAACATAGTAACAATTATAGAGTTGCTTTAATAATTTTTTTGTGTACCTTCTCCAAGGGTGAAGTGGCAGGTCGTATATTGTTTGCAAAGCGGGCCAGGTTGCAGCTTATGTACTATTGCTTAGACTTTCTATCATTTGTTGGTAATAGGTCTTTTGTTAGTAATAGCTAACATTGCCGCATGCATTTTGCTTCAGCAGGTTGCGTTTTGAATGTTGCTAACGGGTCAAACAGTGGATCCAATTTTGTTCAGATTGTAGCTTCATATTGTGCATTTCACTCGCCGCCGATCCTCAAAGGCTCATTCCCTTTCTAGATCTGAATGGACCACCACAGCCCCTCTGTTTCTTTTACCGCGGTACACGACTCAACAGTTGCCCAAGATCTAACAAAACAGCCACATTTGGCCGTCGATTCTTCTCCAACGGAAGTCCAATGCCGTTGCCACTAAACACCAACACTACCAAAGGTTGTAGGGAGTGGAAGTACAGGGTGATTAGAGAAGATTGATATAACGTTAGTTGGCCGCAGACCAGAGAAGACTTGATGGAGCTTAACCAAAGCTAATGGAACAGAAGTTGTAGAGAACATGATGAAGTGATAAAAACAAGCTTCTTTCATTTAGTCTAGAAATGATTTGTTATTTAGTTTTTTGTTATGTATTTTTTTATGGTAGTCTAATATGTCTCAATAGTTCCTTGCTACTGATAATTTCTTTATAAATTAAATATATAAATGGTTTGCCTTTTGAAAAAGAAAATTAGCTTTCTTGGTAACCAACACTTCACTGCCAGTTTTCACTTCAACATGAGTCCTTTAGAGAATTGATTCAATAATTGAAGTAGGTTCCTAGGTGTTTTTATAGTGTTTTCTTTGAAACCGTTGTTTTTTGTTTTCTTTTAGTCTACCTTTCTACTTGCAAAATTTACTTCGATTAAGCTTACTTGCAGACTTATTTCATGTTAATTTCACATTTCAAATTATCGCACACAAGAAAAACAGTGCATGCTTTACCAAAGTGAAAAGCTATTGTTTCTACATCTAACACCCCCTAAACCAAATGCTGCTCTAATCAAGTTTGTGAATGTTTTGATGCCCAGGTTTGATACGCGGAATATATTATGTCATTTAGATCACATCAAATACCCAAATACAAGTCAGACTTTTGCTTGGTTTTTTCTTTAAAGTCAACATTGGGGGTTGTATTTCGTTAGTGATACGGTATTCAGTTTGTGTTTTCATCTATGTTTGGTATCGGTAAAATTTCATATGACATCTCTTTGATACACTTATAATTAATGTAAGTTAAATTTTCTCAACCCTTGAAAGCATATATCATTTTGGCATTCCATTACTCATATTATTGTTTCATTTTATTTTAGTTTTTACAATATTTTTTATTATGTCACTAATATATTTTACAATAGGTTTAGTGTATAGTTTGATGGCATGATATTATTCAAGCCGAACATATTTCATTATGTGATGATTGTTTTATCAAGTGGTCAAAAACGAATGCGGGGTTATTGCTTACGAGGCTCCAGCAAGGAGAAGTATTCGAGAAATAGCATTTTTATTGATATTATATCATTTACTTATCTTTTCCGTTTTATTTATATCGATACTATTTTTGATGTTTTGTATTTACTGTATCAACTTCAAGCTTCAATAATAACCATTGCCATTAGCATACTTTCGTTATGACCATAATACACGTATAATAAATTCACGCGTACAGTTTCTTTATGATCAATAACATAATTTTTTTTCTAAACGTAACAAACATATCATTTTTCAACACCGTGAAATAAGGTGAAGGGTAGCTGGGGAATTGGAGAACAAAACAGATAATCCACACTTAATTAATTCTTTTGATATCCGTTTGTGTAGATCAATTACTTATTTTGTCAATAGTTAAATCTTTAATAGATTTATAATAATCGAAAATCGTTAATGGATTTTTGCCTTTTGAAAACATGTCTTTTTATTTTATTTAATGACATAGTTTGAACCTTGGGCTATAGAACCCGTAATCGCTTATTTCAACATCTGTCATCTTACTTGGTACATGGTTTGATTCGAAACTTAACAAACTTTAGATGCCTTACCATATTTTTAGTTTAATTTTTTAAAGTTAGATTGAATCTAACTTCGTTTGATACATTACGTACCCGCGGGTAGAGAGATGGATTTCCTTACTTGAACGTTTATTTCTTTCAAAAGATTATTTCCAACAATTTTAAGTTATATATTTGTGTGTTAAGCCACCCGCGAAACTCGCGGGGTCTTAGGCTAGTATGTAATAAGGACCAAAGAGGTGGTGTGTATCGATAAAGACAAAGTCTTTAAACAACTGAGTTTAAAAAGGAGAGTTCTTAGATTTAAATATGAATCACAACATTCATAAAAAGAAATTTGCCTTAAAAAATATGTAACAATGACAATTAAAGTTAAGTCAAAACAAGATCTTTTTAAGATATAACAAAACCTTGTAATAAGTTGGAAGTTTCAAGGGTTCTTTTTTTTTTCAGAGTTAATTACATAGTTAGTCCCTGTGGTTTACACAAATTAACAATCTAAGGTATTAGTAGTTAACCAGGGAATTAACGTTAATACCCCACATGTTAAAAAATGGAAAGTTAGTACCCTAAGAAGTGATTTTAAACTATTAGCACCTTAGATTGTTACTTTAAGTAAAGCACAAGAACTAACTATGTAATTAACTCTTTTTTTCAAGAACCAGAACAGAACAGAAAGAATTTGAAAGTTTCAAGTGTTTTTTTTTTCTCAAGAACCGGAAAGAAAACATTTACAATACAATAAGACGGAATTCTCTTATTGTAAATGTTTTCTTTCCGGTTCTTGAGAAAAAAAAAAAAAAAAAAAAAAGACATATGGAAGAAGGCTGTTTTGTCCTGCCCAAGGCATTTTGTCTACTTTGGTTATCCCTCCAAATATTTGTTGCCCTTTCCTCCACGGGCCGCCACTTCACTTTTTTATATATTGTCCTAAAATAACATTTTTACCAAATAATTGCAAAAAATAATTAAAAAAAATATTTAGGAGTTTGAACAGGTCATGCCAACTTATTGACAAGTCAAACCTGAACCTGAGGCCAAACACGAATCGAACAAGAAAATCATTTCAGAAGAACCCGAACCCGTAGCGAATTGAGACGAAGTGTACATTTAACCAGAAGAAAAAAGGCTATTTTATTTTTTCTACGTATTAGTACTTCAAAATTAACAAAATTTAAATACCAATATTTAGCAATGGGGTGGTAGTCCATTGGTAAAGGCAAAACTTTTAAAACACCTAGGTTAGAGAGGGGAAGGTATTGGGTTCAAGTCTCACAGAGGATAGAGGATTAAATAAATTAGCCATTCAAAAAAAAGTACTTCAAAATTAACAAAATTTAAATACCAATATATGTAAAACAATTGCTTTGTAAGTATCAAAGTATGGTTGTAGAAATCGTTAGTCGGCCGGTAGGGTGAGAACTAGCAACTAATCGAGGATTAATCGGAATTGATTGAAATTAATCGGGATTAATTGTGATTAATCAACGATTAATCGGTGATTAATCGGCGCCTAATCAAACTATGTCAACCATCATGACTTAAACTATAAATCCTGATTCTTATTTCTTTTTTTTTAATTTGTGGTGTAAAGTACCAATCAATTTAAATTACGATACGAAACACGTAACTCATAAAAATAAGCGGCTCTAATGGTTCAACTTGCTAGCTAGTCCATCACATCAATCAGAACACAACACATTAGAGCATGCGTAGTGGGGCTTCATGTGGCGCCCTTTTTCTCTCATAACGCCCCATAGCGCCCCGAACACCACTACGGGGGGCGTTATGGGGTAAAAAATTTCTCCTCCCGTTATATATTTCGCGGCGCTATGAATGTTGCTTTTCTTCCCTCCACTCACACAGACATATATACATACATATATATGTATAATTAAGGGTTTATTAATTAATTGGGTAATGATGAGGTAGGGGCGTTATGACTACGGGCTTAAATGCATAACGCCCCATAACGCCCACACGCTGACGTGGCGCGCCACGTGTCGCATAACGCCCACAAAGGGGCGTTATGACTACGGATGGCCTTAGCTAAACGTGTCCGTCAGTTCAACTCTTCAACTCAAAACTAACCTGACTACACCAAAATCCGCAAATTCCAAGTTAGTTCATGTTTGTTGAAAAGCCTAATCCTTACAAAATAATATTGTAACAAATATCAATAAGCTATAAACAAAAGAGTTGTTTTGCAAATCAATCAAAACTATTTAAAAATCATGGTTCAGTCTCTAAGTAAGAGGATTAGCTGTATGAGCTTACCTACTCATAACTCCATATAACCACACTATAAAACTCTCATTTGTTAACCTACCAGCAAAACGTCACATATTCTAATATTCCGCCACAAAACATTCAAACCAACCACCCCCCCACAATGAAAAAACTCTACAAGTACAACCACACCAAAGGCAGAAGAATCCACCCATCACCACCACCACCACCACAACCGTCGTCTTCCACCACCCCTAACCACCACCTATCCCTCCTCCCTTTAACCATCGCTACCCTAGCCACCGCTCTTTCACCGGAAGATCAACAAGTCTTGGCCTATCTTCTCTCAATCTCCACCGGCCCAAAACCCACCAACAACTCCGGCAGCCACGGTGATCACCCACCACACTTCAACTGCAACTGTTTTACATGTTACACTAGCTTCTGGGCTCGTTGGGATGCTTCACCTAATCAAAACATTATTCATGAGATAATTGAGGTTTATGAGGATGGATTGGTTGTTGGGAATAAGAAGAATGGGAAGAGTAAGAAGGGGAGAAGAAGTAATAAGGGTTTTTGTTCTTCTGGTGTTGTGCACGCGCCGGTGAGTGGTGAAAGGGTGACGCACGCGCCGCCGGAAGATGTGGACAAGGGTATTTGCGACGGAGATGAAGTGGATATGGTGTCGTCGCAAAAGGGTTCTGTGAGAAAGATTGTGAACTTTGTTGGAGAAAGGATTTGGGGTGTTTGGGGTGTTTGATTTTTGTAACATGTTTTGTAATAATTGTGATCAACAACAAGGTTAATCACTTGTTATGTGTAAATTTTAAGAAAAGTTTAGTGAAATGTTTGATAAGAATTGGTGTTTTAAGGATTTTGTTTTATTTTAGTTTTATCATTTAAATTTTTGCAAAATTTATTTAAATTGAATTACAAGGCTTCTAAATATCATATATGTTCAAATTAAACGCAAAATTATAATTTTAATATACAACATAACTCTACATTTTTTAGTTTTTGTTATGTGTAGGAAAACTGATGAAAGAAACATCAAAAACTTTAGTTATTCTAGTGCTTAAGAGTTAAGTTTAAAACTATATAATCTTATAAGTAAATTTAAGATTATGATAAGACGTTATTTATGGTCCGATTTTTTTTTAAATATATAGAATTTATGCTTCCGACTGGTATAAAAATATAAAAATGGTTAAGGTGATGCACTAATTGAAAATTTGATATCTTTGAGACGACTTTCTTAACAACTCCCGTCTATTATTGGTAATGATTGTGACATAATTTATGTTTTAAGTTAGAACCGGTTTAGACAGTTGGACAAGATTAATGGGAAAAAGAAATTCTAAATGTATCAGTACCTTTTTAACGGCAAAATTTGGATCACTGACAGATCCCTAGAGTGTCATCATGTCAACAGCATAACCACCCGATCATATCCATCTCCACTAGACAATAATGCATATACACCAATTCAGTAGGAAATCCAATAAATCTGGAAAAAAAAACCCTTATAGGAATCGAACTCAGAACCTAATGGTCCCTAAGCTTTATCATACCTCCAAGATGCCACTAGGTTATAATGTCACGGGCTTAAATGTACCAATACTAATTAAAAACTTCTGTTAAAAAATGATTTAAATCTTGATTGGGTAGGCGATCCGATTAAATTGGAAACCGAAAACAATATGGAGATCGGTAACTGATGACGGCATAAAAGAAGAAGGTAATACATGTATTTCAAAGTTTGGTTTATTAGGCGTGCGAGAAATGATAAGGTTTTTAATAACAAACACACTTCTACTTAAAAAGTATCCGAGATAAATACAAGTGCTATAGATAAAAATTATGACCAAATTCTTCTGATGAAGAAACTGATGTAATTTAATATTCTATATGATTTGAGTTGTAGTGTATACTTTGGTTTAATCCCACTCTAGCATGAGCATCTCGCTAAGCAATTTTATAAATTAATTTCTTTGGTTCAAACTAAGAAGCTAAAAACCGGATGGATAAACCTACTAGTTTTAGTATTAAGTAAAAAAAAATAATAAATAAAAAAGAAAAAAAAAAAACCCATAAAAATTTTACATGTTAGACTAGAGTGAACCGTTGAAGCCACCAGTTTTAAATTTTTAATGACATCTTTGGTTTCAAAAAAGGTGCCAACCTTGTCGGAAATTATTATTTACCTCGAATACCAACAAGACTTTGATTTTTCATTTACTGCTTCCATGTTCAAACTTCAAATCAATTCCAAATTCTCCATCTCTTTAATGCATTTTTTTAATTTTTTTTGAACGGCAAGGAACGACGTGCCAATCACCGTGATACTGGGCGCTGTGGCCAGGGGCGGACCCAAGTTATGAGGTGGGTGGGCGGCCGCACCCCTTGAAAAAAAAAATTTAGTGGTATTTTTCGCGAAAAATCCAGACCGCACCCCTTGGAAATTTTCGTCCGCACCCCTTCGAAAAAAAATGTTAGGAATTTATGTAAAAAAAAATTGTGAACACAGATTGAAACCCGATCAAATTATGTAAACAAGTTAGCCTACTAACCCCTTTAATAAAATTTAAATTCAATCCATCAAGCCCAATAACTTAATACACATTCAAGCCCAACCCAACTACTAGTTTTGTTAAGGAACATGACTTTGGTTGAACACTTGAAGATCCTTGTTTATTTTATATGTGATAGGATTAGGAATGAACAATGAGTAGGGAAGTTATGTCGCGATTTCTCAAGAGAAAAAGGGGTTGAACCACTTTTTTTCGCCGGATTATTCTAATTAAAGACCAAAGTATGTTATAGATAAGTTTTTTTGTTCTTTTATTGAATGCTTAAGAGAAATAAAAGTAGGGATGGTTTGAACTTTGATGTTTTTTTGTTTGTTAATGTGATAGAAAGTTAGGAACTAGGGTTTGATTGTTTGAGAATTGAAATGGACCCGACCCGATCTGATTCGACTCGCTATGAAACTTTGTTTGTTTGTTTTTACTTGTTTTATATGACCCGGCCCGATCCGACCCGCTATGAACCGATTTTTTTATATAGCTAGGGGTCTAAAATCTTTAAAAAAATTTCGCACCCCCAGGAAAAAAATCCTGGGTCCGCCACTGGCTGTGGCTAAGGTCGACTACTCGACCGCCGCCACTCTATGGCTCTCCCAGATGCGCGGAAACCCGACATACACCCGCCCAAAGGCACGACAGTGTAATAATCGGTAAAACCTAGTCTCTCATCCAAGACGAACCGGTGCCACCCGTATTCGCCCTTCACCTGGATGCCACAGAAAATAATGGAAATAGTGGGAGTCGAACATGAGTCACAAGGAACACCAACCAAGTGTTTCCCCAACTACTCCATTACTATCTGATTTGCGCATATTTTTTAATAACTTAAAGAAATGTATTTCAAAATCGATGGTATTTACTGAGCTACACCAACCAACATCCAAATTGCATTATTCATGCCTTAGTTTATTAGGAAAAACCTATCATTAAGTATCAAAATCACTTCCAATAAGGGAAAACTAGATTGAAGATTCTATAAAAACGCAACTCAGCCATTTTACTACTAATATACGGTTATAACTTGACGTAAACAGACCAGTTATTTAACAAGCTATCAATTTGGTTTAGTCCAAAACGCATTCTAACCAAATTGTTCTTAGTTGAAATGACTCGTTTAGAAGAAAAAAAGTATCAAAATGAATTCACCCACTATATATATATATATCTATATGGTAGGGTTCATGTTAAAACCACCTTTATTGCGAGAACTGTGAGACCTAATCCGAACACAACAAAATAAACTCATTACACCACCCAAAATCTAGAAAAACTAAAAAAAACCTAACCCCCACCCCCAATTGGATTTGAATCCCCTCATTTCTTTAACCGAAAATAACCGAGAACCGAACCGAAGATATACCCAACCCGACCCGAACCCAAGTACCTAGGTATTTAGATCGGTTCCAATTTTTCATATAAAATCAGGTCGGGTCGGTTCTTTTCATGGTGAATATTTAGGGTAGTGAATCGGTTCTGTATTTTATGTTTGATCGGTTCTCGGGTCGGGTAATGGTCGGGTTTTTCCTTTTGCTCACCCCTAACTCATTCTTTCCTCAAACACGATCACGCCCTACACAAGAAAAAATCTCAAACTACCACAGGTACAATCATTTTAGCTATGACTAAGTGGTAGAGGCTTTTGTCTCTTGAGGAGAAGACTAGGGTTCAATTCCTGGTATTGAGTAGATTACGATTAAAAAAAACAACGGGTATGTACCTGAGGCAATGCCCACTAGGGATGAGCTCGGTACCGAAAGTACCGGTACCGAAAATCCCAAAAAGTAGGTACCGGTACCGAATATACCCGGTACGGTAACGGTATTTGAGGGTAAAAACGGGTAAATACCGGTACCGAAAATGTACCCGGTTCGGTAAATTCGATACCAGTACCGGTACCATTTGCTCATCCCTAGTAGTGCCCACACGTGCTCAACATCTTGAAGCTTTTATTCTCTTTGTGTACCATACATATGATAATTTATTGCACACTCCTAAGGATTCAGACTTATGATTAACCTAGATTTAATCAAACTTTTTCAATATATTTCAATTGATTTCCTTTTCTTTTATAATAAAAAAGTACATATTAGCAACAAATAAACTCAAAACACAAAAACATGAACAAGAGGTTCATACACTAATTAAATCATTTAGTGTCAATGCATTCTCAATGACGCTTGAAGAAGGCCATAAGAGGTTCATACACAACCTGTCTAGCATTTGTGCCCATAACAAAATCAGCATGAGCATAACCTTTTATGAATTGAACCACAATCTTGTCTTGATCATGATGTTTAAGTGTTCTTAACAAATGATTCACATCATTGACATCTGCAAGGGAATCTGCACCGCCATGGCTGAGGAAAAGTGGAACGCTCTTTGGTATGTTTTCTATGTTGTAAGCTGGCGGTGTGGGCTGCCCGTAGCGCTTTCTGTTTTGGCCCGCATCGTTATAGTCATACATTCGGATCGTTCCATCTCTTATCACTGTAAAATTTTCCAAAAATAAAGATCCATTAGACACTTAGATCCATTTGAATCATTAAACAGATTTATAACATAAAGCTTACTTTGAGCTATATGAATCATGTTTTTTGTTGAGCTCGGTTGAGGCTCGTGGTCTAGAAAAACATCAACTATCGAAGGCTTCAAGCAACAGTTTTTGCCTAAACCAGACAAACTTTGAGTTTTCGTCCTACAATCTTACTGTTTTATAAACCAAAAACAATGCTTGTAAGTCACAATACCTGTGAATGAATTCAACAAGTTGGTACAGTCAACGCCTGGTTGCGCACAGATTTTCTTGAGAAACTTGGTCACGGCGTCCCTGATCACATAAACAAAGGCGCATATGAATAAACAAGAAAAAGGCGCGCAAAAAGCGTAACAACTCACAACATGTTACCCTTTTGGATTGAACTCGTGAAGGCCCAACCATTTCAATGTCTGTTACAATAAAAAAAACAGTTAGATTTTCATACAAGATTATTAAAATGTGACCAATTGTAGAAGATTATAAATATTTACTTCAGCAATGAAGTTTTCAGCAGCGTTTCTGCCTAACGGGGATGTGATCTCGCCCACATAAGCAACGGGACTAAGCAAACCCGCAGACCTTAGCATACTAACAAGCTCCCCTTTTGAAAATGCAGCCATTGCAATCAAAGTTCCCTACACAAATACACAAAAATGGTCAAATCTTAACTTGTTGAAGTCATATGTAATCAGACAACATTTTAAAGGGTTGAACTCGCACCAACGAATGTCCAACATAATGGAGTTTCTGGCCCGTTTGACCATGAACATATTGAAATGTAGCTGGAAGATCATATGCTGCTAACTCATCCCATGTCCAATCCCAATATGCCTACAAATTAAGAGAAAACTGTTTAGTATAGGATTCCCAACATGGGATAATGTAAGGAAAGGACAAAATTGACCTCATCTTCAGGCTTTAGATATGCATGACCGCGACTATATTTGGTTCCTCGTGAACTAACGATCCACACATCGAACTCGTTATCAGCCAACACTAAAGCCAGTGATTGGTCTGGTGGGCTCAACAACCATGTTATACCATCCTGGTTCATTGGAAACATTTAAGGTGAGTTTGAATACTTTATGCTTGCTGCTTTGATTTCCTTTATATTTTATGTTATCTAGATTACTATATTGTGCACGTCAAAAAATGTTTTTGGAGTCAGGGGAGCAGCCTCTCTATTCTGGAGAATAGAGGAAAAGTTTGTCTTCATCCCAATCTCCCCAAACCTTACAATAGCTAATTGCTACAATTGAGATTTTACTGTGTACGTTTGTTTGTTTGTTAAGGTAATTTTGAATAATAAACTAGAAATTAACACATGAGTCTAGTTCACTAACCATTAGGAGACCATGTTGCAAAAGAACGGGGACTCGATTGCCCCTCTTGCCACCCGCGCGTCCTAGTGGTATTCTTTGTAAGCTTAGCACAAAACCATCTTTTGTTCTCACTTTATGTTCTTCACAAGGGTAGCCACGTGGCACCACCATTGACTGGCAGATGCCGTCGGCATTAGAAGCAGCAACTGCAGTTGTTTCATTCGAAGAGAAGTGCGGTTGGCTAGCAAAAGCTGATGGGCAACACAGAACTAAAACATATGTAATTAGAAAAAATAAATTGTTGGCCATCTTAGATGGTTTTCTTGCATGTGATTAAAGTAGAACAATCTTGCATATTATTATAGAGAGAGAAGATCAATACGAACAAATTTGAGTATATATGAATATAAAAGATTAAAAAGACAAATAGATTATCTTGACCTCTATGATTGTATGCAATCAAATGATTCTAACTATTGCTAGAATAATTTTTCGGATGCATCAATGTTCTTGTTTCTAGCATTATGGACAATGGTTATGATTTTTGCATAGAATGATCAAAGATGACACAAATTGGCAGAACTTTCACCTTTGTCTTGCATATTTAACTTTTAAGAAGCCTCTGAAAGCATGGAGCCAAAAGTTGGGATGATATTAAGGCCAAAAATGCTTTGTTTCGTCATGTTGTTGGTTTAAAATCATTTAAAAATGTGTCAACATTATCTAAATATTTGAATTTTGCTTAAGATAACCTCAAGGGACTATTATTCATGTCTTTCTTGGACAGCATGATTTAAGAGATTTCAGCAAGTTGTTCACTCTTACAATTACATATATCTTTTACCTTGTTTTTTCAAATTAATATCTAGCATATTTATGGATCTTATAATGGAAATTCAGCAACTCATAAACGATTATGATAAAGGGAAAACTTCACTCAATATCAACAAAATTTCACAATTTTTCCATTATAGTCACTCAAAGGTTTTTTCCTCTAAAGTTACTCAAGATGTTCCAATCTTATGAATTTTTATAAGTTATCTTTTCTAAATTATGTGAGCTAAAAGGAACATATATGAATCCTATTTATTATGTAGTGATTATTTTTTTTCAATTAACTTGAAGTCGGAGGTAATAGTGAATATAGAAATTCACCTAATAATAATCAAATTTCATAATTGTTTAATACAAGTATGAATGAAATAAACTATCTTTTCTATAATAAAAAAAAGTTTAATACAAGTTAAAACCAAGAAAAAATATCACAAAAAAGTAATTAAGATTATAATAATATTTATAAAAATATTTCACAGGATTGAAAGACATTGAGTAACTTATAGAGATTCTAAGACAGTGTGGGCTCATTTATTTAGGTCTCTTTGGTGAAACAGCTTGGGCTCATTTTCTTCACTTTTGGCCCATTAACTTTAGATTTACAAATCAATTTATGATAATTTGATTTGCATATCGGATCAAAATCTTGGTTTTCTTCAAAAACTTATGTCTTCTGATACAAACAAGTCCTGTATGTTTGGGTTTACAAGTCGAGTTTGAATGCGTTTATCATCCCTATAGATGGGTTGGTAGGCTTTTCTATATTTTTAAAATTTTATTTTGTTTTTCTTTCTTATATAAAAGATTTAGTAGTTATTTAGTTATAAGCTTAACTAATAATCTTTTTTAATGTTAGTGAGAAATAGAAAACTTTGTATAACCAGGCCTGTAAATGAACTGTATGAACATAAACAAGAGTATGTTTATGTTCGTTCATTAAATTTAACCAAACACGAACACAAAAACAAGCAATTAAACAAACAAATATTCTTGTCCATACTCGACTATTCGTTCATTAAGAAAATGAACATGTTCGTGTTCGTTTATGTTCATTCTTTAACATTCTAAACCAATTGTTCACAAAAATATATGACACAAACAAACATAAAATGACCGAACATAATTGAATAAATATAAATGACCTTTTGCATTAGAAAATATAAAACATAAACTTGTATGAACATATATAGGGTTATTTTCGTGAGAAACCCATTAAAAATGAAAATTGTTAAAATGGTTCTCTCATTATATTTATCTATATCTAATATACCTTATTAAGAGAACTGGATTTTCTACTTTTTTCGTAATTTTGCCATAGATACAAATCTTGAAGCACCATGTACAAATGAAACAAGCCATTTTAGAGGGGGGGAAACTTGGACATTCTCCAAAGTTTTAAGACACTTTGAGGGCAATCTAGACATTTCATCCATGAAATCTATGCTCACTTATGTCTTCTATTAATTGAATTAAATTTAGGAATTAAATAAAAGTTTTATAATAATTAAAGGAATTAATTGATTAAATTATTATTTAATAGTATGTATAAATATAATAAATAGATTTATATGACTATATCTATACTATATTATAAAGCATTTCACAAAGGTTCCTGCAAAAGTTAAGTAATTACAAGCTATAATGCTTATGGTACAACACTTAATTAGCGTAGTAAAAGGGGCAAAATTGTATTTCTGCATTACTATTAAAATGATTAAAATTTATAAAGAAAATTCATTAATTTAGGCATTTAAAGTAATTGAATTTGGTTTTGTGCCATTTAAGAGGTAAATATTAAATGGTGGGCCTATGTAAATTAACTTAAATATTGGTTTTATGCCATTTAAAAAGGTGAACACAAAACGGTGTAGACGGTAGTGTGCCGTTTTGTTTATGGTGCTGAAGTCTCAAATTATTGTATCATAAATGAAATTAATTTAAAACTAAAACCATTAACTGAAACCATTAATTGATCTATATTACCTACCTAGATAACCGAAAATGATAATAAAAAGAATTCAAAGAGTTGTTGTTTGCTTCATGGTTTCCTAACGAACGAGTTGAATTACAACAAATCAGCTGAAGAGTTGCATGATCGATCCATATTTAAACCCTTCAACCTCTCATTCGAAGTCACGCAAACCTAACATTTGTTTTGGGTGGAGGTATTACAGCCGTGAACCATAAACACACTTGCTACGAGTCCCCGCTGCACTACCATCTAGACACCGAATCCATGTACTACCATCCACGTGTTCGAATGTTTCGATTAGTTCCTGACTAGCGACCTAGGTACTGAAGTCGGTCATTCAGAAATATGATATAAAACAGAAGTTTACTTTTGTTGGGATTGAAGTTGAAGATGATATTTTGAAGCCGAAGAAAGAGTATCTTGGATTGTTCGAAAACTGCAGATATTCGAGCGGCTGTGCTAAAGAAGTGGCCCAGAAGGTTTCCTAAGCCAGGTTTGAAGGATCTTGCAATTGATATTTTTGGGCTTTACATGAAGAAGCTGAAGAATGTGTGTATAAGCAACTGAGAGGCTAGAGAGTTGAATGAAAATCAACTGGAGTACGCATGTGTCGATGCTTATGCTTCGTACAAGATCAGTCGCAGGGTTTTACTTTAAAATTAAATAAGTTAATGGTGGTCTTTTGTTTCTTTTGGATTATTTGAACTATGTACGCTTTTCGTTTCGGTTTTGATTTCAGCCTATGAACGCTATATGAGATTAAAAAACAACTTTAACCCCAACGATTCACATTTTCTCAGATTGGTTTTAGGTTTTGAATGATCTGCCATAAATCCGACTTGAAGTCAGCCAACTTATATAGATTATGTTTTCTTTATCTATATGCATCTTCCCTTTGTCTCTTGTAGCTTCAGATTATACATTGTCATTTTAACTGTGAATTAAACACCTACAAATCTAGACCTAATATTGAAAAAAAGAACTGAAAAGATATGAAAAAAAACATTTGAAATTCTACCATTCCATGCGTTAAAAGAATGCAATTTTTGTAAGTCAGACTCATGGCTTCTCGAACACCAATTAAGATTGTAGGCTTATAAAACTGATTAGGCAAAACAGTGCAAAATGTCGTTGTCGTTCAATTTTTGAACTGACCTACAAACTATTAAGGTAAGAGTTACGACCGTTCGTTAATTACATGTGCTCCATATATGTTGTAAGTGTTGACTTTGTCTACGATGACCGTTAAATTGTTTCTGGTGGTTGGAACTCTAAGAATGTGCAAATTGAACTATATATACCAAGGTTTCATAACTAAGTAATTTATCTCGGCCTTATTAGTCTTATATTTCTGTGAGTCAGAATTTGATATTTTGATTCCTACTACACCTCCAACATAGCAAAATTCTTATATCCATAGCCATCCATTTGCCAGTGTGAATATTCAATTACCCAATCAAATATTGCATAACCACTGAAATTGGTAGTGTACATATTTTCATATTTCAACATTGTATAATAGATTTTTTAAAGCCATTTGTAACAGACATCATAAGTCGGGACACCCGCCGCAATGCGCGTGCATTCCCACTAGTATGTATATATATATATATATATAGGATTAGGTTCAAGAGTGAACACTAGTATAGCTTGCGAACTAAGTGAACTAATCCTAGCCATACACGTGTGTAGATCAATGGCCAGGATTTGATGTTGAAATACACTTGTGTATTTTACGATTTGACGATGAAATCCTAGCCATACATGTGTGTAAAATAATGGCCAGGATTTGTTCACTCAGTTCGCAAATACACTAGTGTTCACTCTAGAACCCCACCCTATATATATATATATATACATATATACGGTCAGCATTTAGAGAAAACAGTGAAAAGTGTGAGAACGGTTATGGATCGTCAGATCAAAACAATCTATAGACTAGATGATGTGGTGGCGTTTTCGTAAATAACATCACTTTTATTAAGTGGACGTGCTTCATTAAGGGTAAAAAAGCCTTTTGACTTCTCTAAACAAAATGTCAAACTCATGAATAAAACGCTATTAAATTCCCGCCTTAAAATACATAGCACACATCATCCTAATCTAAACGCCGTTAAATATAAAATGCCAAACTTTTTTTAACCGATAAAGCTGAACAAACAGTAACTGAAACGACGGAACTTAATTACTAGCATTTATTATAATAAAATTCCGCCTAAAATACGCGCCAAAAACTTCCTATATAAACAACATCTCAGACCTTCTAATAACCACACCAAACCCAAAACGCCATATTTTCCTTATACCATTCATCTTAGAAACGCCAAAAAACCCAAACATCAAAGATTCCAATCGACGTTTCTTTGAGATACACTATTTTCTCAGTAAAATTTCACTCAATGTGATGGGCAAAATCCTTATGTGGGGATATTGTCCATCTCATTGAGCAAAATCTTATTGAGTCTATCCTCAATATAAACGCCAAAACATACAAAAACCACAAAATTGCAAAACATCATTTCTTGGAGATTCAGTTTTGTTCTCAATAAAGTTTAACTGAATGGGGTGGACAACATTGTTAGACATCTTTCTTAACTGAGGATTAACAATGTTGTCCATCTTGTTCAGCAAAACATTATTGAGTTTAGCATGACCAAAATTAGAGGCTTAAGTTACATTTATTTAGTGGCGTTTTTTTTTGGCATTTGGTTTGCTTATCCGTTCTTATATTGTTTGTTATGTAATTTCGAAGTAACATGTTATCAACAAATAAGTAGAAAAAAAGATGGAAAAAAAGATCTATAAGAGAAATAAAACGCCAAATTCAAATCTGTGTGTGTTTCTGTAAAAATGAAAAATATAAAACGCCAAACTACTCTTCACTTGCTCTCGAAGACCTTGTAGATCTTCTTTTAATTAGGGCATGTTTGCATGCCGATGCGTAGTGTCTATAGCCTTTGCAATTCTGACACAGTCTTTCTTTGGCCTCGGGTTTCGACTTTGATTTCTTTTTCTAGATTGCTATCTCCTGTTTAGATTTCAGGCGCTTCCGAGATCCAGAACCTTTGGATTTACACCCAACAGGAACTCTTATCGGATTCTTGTCGTTTTTATGTTGACCGGTTATCTCCACAAATCTATCCCTAGTACTAGCGGGGGAGCAACAATCTGTATATCTTGAACCTTCTTCATATAAGATTGAATATGATCCTTGTATAAGGATAGCTCCTCTTTATTACCAGATAAATGGTTCAAAGTATACTCCGTTGAAAAAATAATCTCTCGCATCATACTTTGCACATCAGGATCAAGCTCGGTCATATATTCACGACTAATTGAGTATTCGGGAGAGCAGTTTGGGGAAGCCTCTTTACGCCATCTATTCAAAATGTATTGTTTTGGAAATTCCCTAATGTCCAAACTTCTCAAAACATAGAATATATGTCTACATAGCAAACCAAACTGCTCAAAACGCCTGCATGAGCAACTGCGTGTGCAATCAGACTTACAGTACATTACCTTAAAAACGCCAAAAAACAATATCTCTATAACGCCATACAGAGAATGTTTGTCTAAAAAAATTAAAAAAAAACACAACTGGATAAAAAAAACAAATTAAATTTTATAATAGAATATGATAAACGCCATATAAAAAACAAAAACACCATTGTTTACCTCAAATAAGGATGTACAAGGCTGCTGGAAATCATTTATGTAAAACTTAACAAATTCATAGGGTTGATCTTCGTAATGTTGATTTATGCAATCCGCAATTCCAATTAGCTCAGCTTGAACGTCACAAAAAATATTTTTTGTGTATATGTCAGCAGCTTGGCATTCCAACACTTTGTAATTACTCTTCAACTGGGGTCGTTTGTATCGAGATTCATGATCATTTTTCCGGTGCGTGTGACGTTGTGCTTCTATTGCAGTTTTGTAACGAGTCATGAACTCAACAAGAGTAGCTTTTTAATTGCAACCTTGACCAAAAAAATGATTCTCACTCTCCGACCTCGATGTCGTTCGCATAATGCCTGAAGCTCTTCCATTCTATAGTATGCAGAGATCCAAGATTCCCTAAGTGCAAAAATATCAGATAGCCAGTCATTATCTGCTAAATTGAACTCTCCGATAACCACTTCCCATTCTGATTCAAACTCTTCAGGTGTAAGAATATCCGTCCACACAACACCACAAACACGTTCTTTGAAATTGGTGGAATTGCATAGCCTAACACCAACCTATGTATAACACGAAAACGCCATGCAAAAAAAACATATATATTACACACAGACAAAACTTAATTAAAAACAGTAACAAGGCACAGAACGCCATATATTTTAAAACGCAGTATATCCTAAAATGCCAAAGATAAAAATAAGCAAATCAACCTTCAGATAAAGTTTATGCATCACATGCCACATGTATAACCGATGTCTCGTGTCAACAAATACAGCAGAAATAGCCTTCTTCATTGCTGGATCTTCGTCAGTGACAACAACTTTTGGTTGGGAACCAACAACTTTTAGAAAAACTCTCAACAACCAAATATACGTATCAGCAGTTTCTGAGGCCAATAATGCAGCACCAAATGTAACATTGCAGTGGTGATTGTCTATACCAGTGAACGGTACAAACACCATAGCGTATCTGCATATGAAAACGCCATGAGAAATGAAACCATAATAAAACGCCATTGCATGTAAACTCTGAAAAACGCCAATGCATATAACCAGTTAAAACGCCAAAAGAACATTAAAAAATAAAATTGAATTATAAAAATATTACGTGTTGGAACGATACGTGGCGTCAAACGAAATCACATCACCAAGCACGTGGTAATTACGTTTGACTTGATCACCAAAAAAGTCCCTTCAAACGATTGTCTTCGTCACACTAAAAAAGTCCTTTCAAACGAGATCGGAGACGCACAGATCACCGGTCCCGAGTTAATACAAGAAACAACAGACAAGATTCTCCAAATAAGAGACAATCTCCTGAAAGCTCGGAGTCGTCAAAAGAGCTACGCCGATAAACGCCGCAAGCCCCTAGAGTTCAAAGTTGGAGATTACGTCCTTCTAAAGGTTTCACCTTGGAAATGGGTGATCCGATTCGAAAAGAAAGGGAAACTAGCTCCACGTTACGTGGGTCCCTTTAAGATTCTGGAAAGAATTGGTAAAGTGGCCTACCGACTCGAATTACCGGCTGAACTCAGCAACGTACACCCGACTTTCCACGTCTCGAACCTCAAGAAGTGTCTAGCTGAAGAAAATCTTCATGTACCTCTCGAAGACTTGCAAATAAACGAAACATTGCACTTCATGGAAAAGCCAGTAGAAATCATGGATCGAGAAACCAAGAAACTTCGACTTAGTCGCATTCCCATAGTGAAGGTTAGATGGGAAGGCAAACACGGTACCGAGTTCACTTGGGAACTCGAAAGTGATATGAAAGCTAAATATCCACAACTTGTTGTTACGTCTACCACTTAATTTCGGGACGAAATTCCATAAAGTAGGGGAGACTGTAACAACCCGACAACCGAAAGTCGTTCCTAGTTGTTTCTACTTTTATCGATGTTTCAATCGTAGACGCTTATACTCTGAGATTCGATGATTACGAATGGTTAACTACATTTTTAAACGCATTTTATATAACACTTATTTAAACGCTCATCGCACGCAAAATCAACGCTAACTCAAAACACGGATTTATTTATATTAATTGTGTGTTTAAATGTTAAATATGTTATAAGTGTTTGATACTTGCTCAAAAACGCTCCAGCGTGATAAATCGAGACGCTAAAACGCAACGCAACACGACGCTTAACATCTCGCTAAAGTACTTTAAGTATTCGAACTAACTAACGCAACCAAACGCACCTAACGAACATCATACACGCGAAACGGGAAGTTTTCACACGAAACTGGTCCCCTCGTATGAAGACACCGGCTTTGTACGAAGCCACTGGCTTCGTACGAAGGTAGGCCTTCGTACAGAACCACCATCGCTCCTCTATAAATACCTGGCTCACTCTCACTTTTACAACTTGCTGCCATTCTCTCAAGAACACCTCCTACTCGCTTTCTCTCTGCATTCCAAGTAAGATCCGTTATTTTTACAAGTATCACAACGATTTCCACAACGATTTTCCACGAGTTTATCTCCGATTTCATTTAAACTTCTTTCTTTTTAAAAAAAAAAACTTCATCTTTTTCATCTAAACTTCTCTATTTTATGAAAACCTTCATCTTTTTCATCAAAACTTCTGATGATTTCACACTCACCCAGTGTTTAATCCATGGAAAAACTATTTTAGACTCGATTTTGACAATTAAACGGACCAAAACCGACATATGTTTCGTTCACTGAGTAGTGGGACGAAGTCGTGTCGAAACCTGTCACACCCCAACCAATGGCGGAATCATCGGAGTGGGACTAGTTCGAGATTGTAAGAGACTTCATAACACTATTTGTGACAATATTTAATTCAACCATTTTCATTCATAACCAAATTGTCAAATATTACAAGGAAAATTCAAATAACAACATCGTTCATAACATAAACATAACAAAATTTGATACAACACTTTAAACCTAAACGTCTAAGTGAGTATCTAGGCATCATTGCTAATCCATTTCATAGCATCATCAATCCTCAACGTGTAACATGTTTAAAATACAATTCAATGCAAAAGCAAAGGCGAGTATACAAGTTTAAGAAAAAGTATAAGTATAAGTTTAAAAGTTTAAAACGAATCCACATGGCAACTTAGTTTATACAAGAGCATCATACAAAGCATGCAATATTTCTAGTCAACCCCCTGTTTACGCAAAACTGATATAATTCAACATGACCTCTCGTTCACGGGTGGTGCGTTACTCCTATAGCGCTATACATGTCAAATGGAGGCTAATAATAAGCTATTGACTATTGTATCACATAAGAATCACCCAAGTATAAGCATCAAGTCACTACAAAAAAAAATGAGTATTAGAGACTAAAAAATCAGTATCTAACACATCAAAATCAGTCCCGAATGGTTATCAGAGACTGATTTGCCAGTCCCTAGCCAGTCTCGGATACCTAGTACTAGATAGTGGTATTAGTAACTAAAAATCAGTCCCGGTTGTATGACATCAACAAAGACTTACGGTCAGTCTCCGATACATATAAATTCAGTTCTAAATTAGCTTGTCGGTACCACATGGTTTCAGTCCCCGATATATTTTTATGTGACTAAAAATCAGTCATTGATTCCATGAAATTTCAGTCCCTTTCAGTCCCCGACACATTTCTTTAGGGACTGAAAATCAGTTCTTTAAACTATGTATATTTAGTTTCTGATACATTTCATTAGGTTCGCGATTCCATAACCATTTAGTCCATAATAAATGTTTCAAAGAATGAAAATTAGTCTCTAGTGCCACATCATTTCAGTCCTTAATATGTTTCTTTAGAGTCTGAAAATCAGTCTCGGATAACATTTATTTTCATTCGTTAATATGTTGAAATAGTCTCAGTATCCAAAAATCGGTATCTATTATATTCATTGAATAAATACTTCAAAAGCATTCCAAAAACAAATAGCATAAAAAAATCAAACCAGCCCAAATTTTTGTACAAGTTAATGAAAGTTCTTCAAATCACTATTTTTTACATAGTATCTTAAATTTCTACAGATCAGCTAGGAACAATGCCTTCAACTTATGCTTTGAACAAGCTTTCATCACATAAAACTCTAGTATCCATTTCTACTTCTGCAAAATATAACAAGTTTGTTATAATAACACAATATTTAAAGTAAGATTAACTTTCTGAATAAGAGAACTTCAAAGCCAAACATAAGCCTTCATTAGTGCATCATAGACTAAACCATACTTTGATGAATGTAAAGATTAGTAAACTTCCTATACAGCAATTCCATATACAAGTTCCTAACACATAGCGCGTTCATATCGTTATAATAGCGACTATTATGAATGATTATATGTCAAGAAAGAATATGAAATGGGTACCTTGGATTGGGCCTGAATGATCTTGTTTTGAACAAGAGAAGTTGCATAAACTGTGAAGATGGTGACTAATTCTTATCGCATAGTGTTCTTTCCTTATTATTATTGAAAATAGAAAGTAAAAGTAGCTATAAGTTTATAACTCTCTACTGAATCATTGTATTTCCTCTCAGTGAACATCAATCAGATTATTTTATTTTATTTTATGTTTTTGAATGGCAATGATTACATACTCCTAAATTACATCAATAAATCCTAATTTACTCCTTGCTTGGGATTGAACCCAACATCAATCAGTTTATACATATTACAAAATTCACATAAATGTCAAAAAGCCTACCAACAAATTTTGAGTTGTGATACCTTAGTGACAAACAATTTTACTATTAATGTAGACTAAGGCTATGAAATTTTATAGCATAATAGGGGTGCAAACAAGCAGAGCAGAGTTCGAACTCGACTAGGCTTAAGCTCATTTAACTTATGAAAGCTCGAGCGTGACTCGGTTTGAGCTTTGTTTCTAAAGCTTGAGCTAAGCTCGTAGTCAATTTTTCAAGTTTGGGCTCGACTCGAGTTGCTTGCGAGTAGCTCGACTCATTTACACCCCTAAGTCCCTAGGCACAATCAAACCAAATTTCGTCTAGAATAAGAAATCTCAACATTATGTCATCCACAAATTTTCAAATAAATATAACCATATACACATATATGATTAAGAATATAAGTTTGGAAGTATACAACTTAAAAGATCACAAACACAGAAGCACATGTTATGTAAAGATGTAAGCAGTATGCAAATATAAGTCCTTCATCAGCACATGATCACATTCAAAGAATATACATCATAATTCAATGGATACACATTCGGCTAACAATTCTATACATGTAAACCGCACAAAGACATAAATTACTCAAATGAAATTGAACTTACATTAACTTTTGTTTAGATCTTACCTTTTCATCTTCTTCTTCTTTAGCGGTGTAGAACTAAGCGAAAAACCACATCTCATGGTCCTTTTCAGGCCCAACCTACTCAACCATAATAAGATAATGGATCAAAATTGGAATCAAACTAAAAAAATCCAAATAAGTTTAAGATATAAAGCTCACCAATCATGACTTATTCGAACTCCCATATGCCATAACCAGCATCAAAACCACCCATCTTATAGACATCAGATGATAACTAGATTAAGATTCATATAAAAAATAGTCATGTACAACATAAGAGTGTATGTATGTGTTTGGTAGTTTTAAATAGACTTGGAACCGATGATTTCTAACATATAAACAGGCCTGCTTAGTTTTTTTCTATTTTTTTTAAACGGCATAAATTGTCTTTTATAATAAAGACAGTTTAATTGAAGTTACTAACAAAAGAAAGCACAAAAGAAAGTAGTTGTGTGTAAGTCGTTAATTGGATTAGGGCATTAGGCATGTTTTTCCATTCGGCGAAATTAATGATAACTGAGAACTGATGACTGACCATTGAAACGGGTGAGGCTTGGTATCGGTTCCTTTTCTGTCATTTTTTCTGGTTGGAGTGAAACATGCTCACCCCTAATCTAAATCACATAACAATAATTAAAAAAACAACTATATAGATGGGCAATGCTGGGTACCTTAATCAGCAAAAGAAACAGGTCAAGCTGACACGAATCTCAAACCTGAAGTCAAAAGCGGAGGTACAATCTTAGGCGTTAAAAGCATCTTATAATGTTTAGACTTTAGACTAAAGAGAAATAAATAAGAGCTGTGAAAATATATGTACCTTTTCACTAAGAGCACATTGAATTACTTGAACATCAATCAAGACTTGGTTCACTATGTCCCCATTGTTTCCATATGTATCAAAAAAGCTCATGTTCTGGGTTAATATTACTTGGACATACTTTGTCCTTGTTACAGCAGTTTGTCTTTCAGCGAGTCGGATAAGTGTTGACTGCTGCACAAATAAAAAGTTCATATAGTGCGTTTTTAAGTAAAGTGAATATTAAATCGTATTTGACATGTAGATGTCCATACCATGATAAAATGTTCTGTTTCTGCTCATTTATTCAATTCTTCTATCAATAGTACATGATTCATATGCGCTATCTAATTAAAAGTTGTACATGTACAATATCACTTTAAACAAATAGGAAATTTTCATGGTGTTTGTAAATTTGTAACTAACCTCATAAGTGAATCAAGCAATTTATAATTAGAACATAACAGTAGTAATATAAAAAACTATGAAAGTGACTCGAATGGCTCATGTTCTTGCAAGGTTGACCCATTTCTTTAGAATATCTTATACTATATAATGCATATATAACAACCTCAGTCACCTGAAGAAAAAAAAAACTATAAATAATCAAAACAACTATGGAACATCTGGACATCGGAATCATTATTTAAATTATCTCGTTCACCTGCTGATTCAAGAAACATTTTGCAGCATAGGCGAGTCTCTATCTGCAGGCACCAAGCAATTAGAACTATGCTAGACCCTGAACAAATGTTCCATGTTAGAGAATTCTAATGATAGTTGTTAAAACATTAAAAAAAATAAACGCCGTATACAATTCAAAGATTCATGTCAGATCACATAATTATACATATCACGCTCATAACGATACTGGTTATTATTCTATTATTAACCACAAGAAAGTTGTCGGTAGAGCCCATCGAAGGCATGCTAAACGCTGGTGCATTGGTGACACTCCCATTCCACCCATTGGCGGTGGTGGCCCTAGTTGACCATATCCACCACCCATACCCTACGATTCAGGTAGATCGAGTGGCCGTAGTTGGGCATACATGTTCTGCAACCAACCAATGCATAGTCATTAGTAACTTCCATTTACTGTACATGGTGATGACAAAAAAAAATATTAAAAAAAGCAAAAACCTGCCCTTCTTCGTTTCAGTCTTGTCCTTGATTAGTTCATCAACCTTTGCGAGTATATTTACAGATAAACTGCAAGAAAACCAAATAATCGAAACTTGAATATCCAATCTCCAATCGCAGTGAACTCCCTTAGGCACACAAAAACAAACATCATTACACATCATCTAGTCATCTACTCATATTCGTCTGTATACAGCCACACATTTTTATCCACAACATTCACGGATAATCTGCAAGAAAACCATATAACAAAATTCTAGTTCTCAATGAAATCTAATTACAGCCCTAAATCTCCACATAAACTCAGAAAGACGAAATAATAACCAACATAACGTCACCTGGACGTTGGCGATGCAGTGCGTTACATTCCCGGGAACCAAAGAGCGACGAGCAAAGCTGGAAGGCGAGGTGCTTTCTCAAAGCTGCCGTCGTGTCTCAAAATCGTAGACATCAAACTACAAATTAAACGAGATTACATGAGCGACTATAAAAAATATATAAAAAAGCAAAGTACTTCAAGGATCCATGGCACTAGACAAAAACATCGATATCACAACATGAAGGAGATTTGATGGTAATTTTGGTACATGTGCAGAAAAATAAGAAAAACCTTACAAATTATCGGAGCAGACTAGCAGATTGTAAATGGGGCATGGCACTAGGTATGGATTACAGCAGCGAAGGGTGATCAACGGTCAGGAACGGTGATGCAGGGGACATAGAGATATAGAAAGCTAGTGGTGGTGGCAGTCCACGTTGGTGCGATGGTCGGTTTGCGTTCGGTGGTGGTGGTGGTGGGAACAAACACCGATGGTTTAGGTTTAGAGAAGGAATATAGATAGAAATATTGTGGGTGGGAAAGTATAGTGTAAACCACGGAGGGAAATTGATTTAGGTTTAGAAAAAAACCTAAAAAGGGGGAATTTGGGGGGGGGGGGGAATTTTAACTTTTTCGATCAAGAGGGAAATTAATTTATTTTTAAAAGAAATATTATTTTTTTAATTTTTTGTTTTATTATTTTATTATATAAAGACTCAAAATAGGTAAAGAAATATTATTTTTTTATTTATATTTCTTACTATTTTATTATATAAAAAGTCAAAATAAGTGAAGCATAATGCTAATATTTTTCAAATTACGTTCTAATATCTCATATTGAGCTTATGTGGGCTTTAAAATATCATACATAATAGATTATAACAGGCATAAAATACATGTTTTAATATTGTATATTAGATCTAAAATAGTCAAAAGGGCTCGAATGGCTTTGTTAGGTCATCTATATACAAAAGGCGTTCAAGACTGAATATCAGTCCCTAATTTATCTGTTTTAGAAATATTAAGAACTGATTTTCAGTCACTAATACGTTTATTCCATGTTAGAGACTGAAGATCAGTCTCCATACATTTTTACCATTTTTCTTTACGTATTTGGGACTGAATATCAATCGCCAATAAGCTTCCCTCCAAAACCTTGTATTGCACAGAAATATTTGCGACTGAAATTTACTCTTAAATAAGGTGTCAATTTATTAGCGACTGATTATCAGTCACTAATATATGTAGCATAAAAATCAGTCCCCAATATTATTAGTAACTGATAAATCAGTCCTAGATATTATGTATTAGAGACTGATAAAATAGTCCCTAATAATTTAGTCTCTAATGGTCACTTTTCTTGTAGTGAGTATAACAAACATAACATTCATGTATTTGGATTGTTTTCGTGCAAGTAAAGATTAAAGTTTAAGTGTGATTTAATAATTTAACGTGTTACACCCCAAAAGTGGTAAACATAAAAAGGGGGTTTACGAGTATACTCACGGTTTTGCAAGTCTTCTACTTGTGAATCCGTGAGTGAGTTGTTGTTGATTAGGAGGTTGGAACACCAAGTCCTTCTACACGAAGAAGCAAAGCGTATGAGTTTTGGAGATTAACGGTAGATTAATGATTTATAGGAATTTAAAACACAAGAACATATGTATACGAAAGTAATCATCTTTTAACACAAAGTACTTGTTTTGACACTATGAAACCTCAAGGGTTAATGTTTTCATGAGTAGTATACTCATTAGAATCATAACAAGTCTTATGTCTTAGATGATGTTATTCTAACACTTTGACGAATGAACACAAGTTCATCATCAAGGTTCGAATGTGAATAGTATATATATAAGTATTATTTAGGTTATATATTATTATGTTCAAGTCAAACATGAGGTAGAAGATTGAATCTTCATTTAGGTACCTCTAAGTTTCATGGAAATCATGTAGGAGGTAGGAAGAGAAGTCTTCCATTTAGGTACCTCTAAGTGTTCACCACTACACTTGATGTAAAAACATATAAGGAGGGTCATGAACTATGAATAATACAAGAATATAAACAACTACTCTATAAGAAATCATCAAGCAATGTGGGGATTTTATGTTGGACAACCCAAGTTAGTCCATAATCACACCTACATTAAGTCTTGGACTTAAATATTACTTGTGGGTTAAAAACCCTAAACAAAACAGAATGTATATGAGGTTTAACCTCTGATTTTGAATGTCTCAACCTTGTTTTTAAGCCTAACTAACCATAGAAGTGGTTATAAGCATAAGTACATAGGTTTGAGATGAGTTAGACTTAAGTTGAACAAGTTTAGTAAAGATTAGATGAAATCAGAAATGAATAGTGAATTTTAGAGCCTTTTTGGCGACGTTCCAGGGACTTATTTAGTGTGAAAAACCCATGGAATCGAAGCTAAGGTCAATCCAAACACATAGGAAAAAGAATGGACTAAATCGGACAAGTATTGAGTGAGTTATGCCCACGTTTGTGAAGCTTGAAGAATCTGCTCGAACACTGAATTACAGCTGCGTTTTTGAGAGTTTGAGGGTGATTTGGATGAGTTTGTAAAGTGATTAGAGCTTGGAGGAGGCTTGGGTTTTATAGGGGATGGATTAGGGTTGGGTTGGTTGGCTTTAAATGTGATTAGTTGGTGGTTGAACTAATTAAAAAAAAAACAATTTCAATCAGCCATAAGTTGTCCGGTCGATGTTGGCAGCATTATTGTTTCTATTTTATTTTTTGACAAGTTAGTATGTAAGTTAGGTTTTACACACTTAATATTTAGCTAAGTTAGTGCTCTTTAATTTTCTATTAGATTAACTATATGTGATAGTGTAATAATAAAAAAAAGAACAAAACAACCTTCCAAATGATGCTTGCGATCGGCTGTTGACAGTTGTAGTTCATTTTTTTTTTTTTTTTTTTTTTTGCAATATAATATGCACATTTAAAATAATAACCTCAACTTTACGTTCATGTTCAATTCATTACTATTATATTACTATACTACTACTATTATTATTATTATTAGGATTAACCGCGTATTTAATAGTTAACAAGCACGTATAAGCTATGAGCACCCGTATGTCGAGTATTGATTGCGCGTATGCATTCAAGATTGGTAACATATAACCAAAGTATTGAAACACGTATAAGCATGAAAAAAAAATAGTATTCCATTATGGTCAAAGTATCAAACGAATGCACATATCAATGTATAAACATGTATAAGCAAAAGATCAATTTCATTACGATCGAAGTCTCAGATTTACAATGGCTTGAAAAGAAATACGATTACAAAGGAAACAAGTTTCCGAAAATAGAATTACAAGACGAGCTTTCTAATTAAGGAAAGTACGAAAAAGTAGAGCGTTACAGTCTCCCCTCCTTTAGGAAATTTCGTCCAGAAATTTAGAAAGGTGTAACGAACAGTTGTGGATACTTAGTCTTCATATCACTTTTGAGTTCCCAAGTGAATTCAGTGCCACGTTTTCCTTCCCATCGAACCTTAACGATAGGAATTTGACTGCGCCTCAATCTCTTGACTCCTCGGTCCATGATCTCGACGGGTTTCTCCACAAAATGCAAAGTCTCGTTGATTCGAAGATCTTCTAGTGGAACTTGAAGTCCTTCATCAGCTAAACACTTCTTCAAGTTTGAAACGTGGAAGACAGGATGAACATTGTTGAGTTCTTCAGGCAGGTCCAGTCTATACGCAACCTTGCCAATCCTTTCGAGAATCTTGAAAGGACCAACGTAGCGAGGTGCGAGTTTACCTTTCTTACCAAATCGAGCCACTCCCTTCCAAGGGGATACCTTGAGGAGTACGAAGTCACCTATCTCGAATTCCAAGGGCTTGCGATGCTTGTCGGCGTAACTCTTTTGTCGGCTCCTGGCTTTCAGTAAATTGTCTCAAACCTGTAAAATCTTGTCCGTTGTCTCTTGTATAAACTCGGGACCAGTGATTTGAGCTTCACCAATCTCGTGCCAACAAATAGGCGAACGACACTTGCGACCATACAATGCTTCGAAGGGTGCCATTTGAATACTCGCGTGATAACTATTGTTGTACGAGAACTCGATCAAAGGCAAGTGTGAATCCCAGTTGCCACCAAAATCTATTACGCATGAACGAAGCATATCCTCTAATGTTTGGATAGTACGCTCGGTTTGACCATCTGTCTGAGGATGGAAAGCGGTGCTAAGGTTAAGAACTGTACCCATAGCAGACTGAAAGGTTTGCCAAAAACGAGACGTAAGACGAGCATCACGATCGGAAATGATGTCAATGGGGATACCATGACGACAGATGATCTCATCAGTGTAGATTCTAGCCAATTTCTCGACTTTGAAATCTTCACGAATGGGAAGAAAATGAGCTGATTTGGTTAATCGATCAACGATCACCCAAATACTGTCATGACCAGAAGACGTACGAGGGAGCTTAGTGATAAAATCCATGGCAATACTCTCCCATTTCCAGACAGGGATTTCTAGTTGTTCGAGCAGACCAGAGGGACGTTGATGCTCAGCTTTCACTTTTGAACATGTGAGACATTTCGAGATGAAAGTGGCTATATCCTTCTTCATTCCAGGCCACTAATAGAATGCACGTATATCATGGTACATCTTATCGGCACCAGGGTGAATAGAATATTTCGTTAGATGTGCCTCCTTTATCAGGAACTCTCGAAGGTTACCACGATTGGGAATCCAGATTCGATCGAGATAGTATTGAATACCATCGGATTTGGTTATGAGGCTTTCTTCAGCACCACATCGCATCTTGTCGTAGAGTGTAACACCTCGTAAAATCACGACCAATATTGTAAAGACAAGTGTCATGGACTTTAAACGTGTAATGAATTGATCTGGAAGGACTGAGTTTGTCAAACAATGTAAATATGCGAATAAAGGGATCCAAGGTGTCAACATGCCATTCTTGTGCCTCTGATTGACCTCACACGACTTTCGTATTCCTTAACGAATAATTTATCGAACACTGGAAGTCGTTTGTATTTAAAATAAGGATCTTATAAAGCATAGGGGTTAAAAGCGTCAACATGTTGAAAGTAACCTCTGAGTGACCTTTTAACGAGCCCAAAAACATTGTAACAATTATATATTTTGATCTCAAGAATATTGGATATTAATTCGTGGAGTTTCGACGCATTTGAATAATCAAAGTGTTAGTTAAAAGTAATAAGGGTTAAATGCGTGAATATTGCATTTCAAGACCATTCGAGTGACCTCGTAACTAACCGAAGGCTTTTGGATAAATGTTTAAAGACTCAAGACCCTTAAAAGTCAAGTTTGGGGGTTAAAAGTGCAATAAACGAAAGTTAAAACTAGTTTAAAGGGACCAGGGACTGATATTGAAAATTCTGAAAGTTGGTGACCGGATGTAGCCCCCCACGCGGGACGCGTAAACCCAAGGACAAGACTTACGTGGGCCGCGTAAGACTGCCAGGTGCAGAAAAAATGGACAGATGCCTGTACAGCCTGTTGCACCGCCTTTGCATGCCTTGTTTTCGATTCTAGGGACTGAGCCAACAATATTTCATGCATAGGGACACCTGGAATCATCAGAAATCAGTTGTAGACTTGTGTGGAGTGATCTTGTGAAGTATTTTTAGCTATATAAGCACTTGTTGGTTTACTACTTCATTTGTTCATTCATATAAATCATTCAAACTCACTCTATGGAGCTTTCTGGACTTCAAGAAAGTTTTCTCAAGTTCCTAATTCGTGCTAAGAGCCTTTGTAAGCATTCTTAGCCTTCCTAATACAAGTTTTATTAGTCTAATGACCAAAAGTCAAAGCCGTCGTAATTAAGCTTTGACTTAGTGATTAATCACTAATGGTCCAGCCATTTTTCGAATTGAAAGTGGCTATGAGTTGGTAATTATGTGGGTAATAAACCCTTAAAAGGACACCCTCGGATTTCCACTCTAATTTGGTCAATTGTCGGGTTAAACTTAATTATAAAAAGTCAACAGAAAGCTATTTTACAAATAAACTCATAACTGATAATGTAGAAGTTATGGAACCTGTTTTAACACTAAAATAACTTGATAAATAATGTAAGAACATGTCTAAGCATGTTCAACCTGACAATTCCGAGTTTAGGCTCGGTTCAGAACGAAAAGTCGCAAAAGAAGACTTTTGCTTTGACTTTCAGTTCTGACCCGATTTAGCTTGTTTTAGATATGCCTTAAGGTTCCTTTAGGACCATATTATAAGTTAGTAAAACCCTCTGAGGTTATACTACATGGTTCCTTATTTATCCGATTTATTTGCATGTTTCCGTTAATTGCTTAAATGTGGACCATTATGCCCTTTTGATATTAAAACGAGATTTTTGAAAATGTGAGAGGACAAAAACCTTCATTACTGATTTATAAACATGTCCTAAAAATTTGACATCGGTTTGAGGTCTAAATTAGGTGTTATGCTCAATATCGTAATTTGAAAGCTTTTTATTAATTAAACGGCATTTTTAGCATAAAACCTATCTAAACCCAAATTTTGACACCAAAATTTTTACCCACTGATGTAATATAATATTTTGGGATTTTTGAAGATTTTTATTAATAAACTGATCATAACATGGGGTTCTTGCTTTGATTCGGTAATTGACTGTTATACCCTTTTTACTAATAAAATGAGTTTTACATAACATATTGATACCAAATCTTTTGCTACTGATTTTATATAATAAATAAAATATTTTGAACTTTATAAACTGACCAAAAACTCAGATTTCCTTATATAACCAGAAAATCGCTTAAAACCGACTTTTTACGCGTTTTAAACGCATAGTATGGGTTAAAACTATTTTTAGCACATAAGACTCAATACCTACTGATGTTTTAAGTAAATTTTTATACTTTAATAGTAAGTAAAAGTTTTGAACTCAAATTTCCAAATTTGACCTTTAAAGCTTATGTGAAATGACCAAAATGCCCCTATGGTGCATAGTTTGGTTATGAATGATAAATTTCACATATATGCAATACCCTACTGATATGACTTTCAAAAATAAATATTTTTACTGATCATTTTTGACCAGAACCTCAGATTAATATTTAATCTCTTTTATAATCTTTAGAATGACCAAAATACCCCTACGGGGCTTAAATTGATTTTTAAATCCATCTTGGGCATAATGGAAGGTATCCTACTGATATCACAACATATTTAAGGCATATTAACTTATGAAACCTGTATATGACTCATTGGTTACCCGTTATGCATTTTTCGCGATCGGTACGGTTTATGTGACTAGTTTGCATAAATTAACCAAAACGGGTCAAACCTTATCATTTTTGCTTCAAAATCCAGAATGTGTTTAGTATACCCATATTAAACAAGTCTTCATACTTGTTGGGTCCAAATCACATTCTAATCCGGTCTTCGCTTAATCTTGCGTTTTGAACCGTATACCTTTCTCTAAAACTAACCGGTCTAAGTTTAAACTTAGGTAAGACCCGTTAGGAATCTAATAGGTTATTAAAACCTTCATTCCAGATTTAGGGGACCAGTAAAAGCTACCTGTACTTGCTTGATTGATTTACGGCTGGGATTAATTTTATATTTTGCTCAGGTAAATACTTTTAACATATTTTTCCTTATACGGGCTTGGGTACGGTATATAAAATACCGTTTGGTCAGGTATTGAATTTTTAATTGTATGAAGGTTAAATCATTGAGATAACCCGTTTAATCTGTTTTGTTTGTTTTAAGCCTTTGGGGGGTTAATGACCATGTCCTGGATATCCTAGGCTCATTCATTGAAATGGCCACGACTTAATCACGGGGTGTAGGCATACACCTGCCGGTGCGTATGTAAAATAATATGCCCGCTTGTTCTAGAATAGCTCGCCGTGGGTTATATTATGTGGCGTGTTTATTAATCTTTAACCCAGTATTTAACCCGGGCTACTGAACGTATAACAAACATATAATTCTTTTACAAGATTATTTTTAAATAATTATCCCAAGTTATAAAAGATTATTTGTGCCTTGTGCATTTAAATTAATTTTCTTAAACATGTCCAAAATGAGTCGGTTAATTGTATTTACTAGTGAAAACTGACGTGTTTTCCAAAAAGGTTAAGTGCAGGTACTAAGCGAAATGGGCTGGCTACTCCTAGCATCAAATAAAGAGTCTTGCAAGCTTAGATGTTTAAAAATCTGTTGAACAATGTTTCCGTTATTCTAGATCCGCCTGTGGATCCTTTTACAACCGTTTTGTAATACTTATGTTACTTTCATTCGGTTTGTAATATATTTTACTTTAGACTTCCGCTGTGCATTAAACTGTGATAAAATGACTATGATGATATCAACTACGTCACGATACTCCCCACCGGGCCCACCGGTAATACGTGGAAATATCAGGGTGTGACAGGTTGGTATCAGAGCCAACATTGAGTGAATTAAACACTAGCCTTTTGTGTTTAATCTCAATGACACAGTTTGCACATTCCTCGACTTCCGAGTCTAGGCAAAGAACTTAGGACTAATCCTAATTTAATTTATTTTTCCTTTATTATTTTCCTTTGTTGTTTCTATTGTTTGTTTTGACAGGATCAACAAAAAAGCCGCCAAGATTCCAAAGAGGAGGACGAGGCAAGGGGCCATTCACCGCCCCCAACGATCATGAGGCCGGGCCTTCACACCGGCGAACTCCGTCAGCAACCATGAGCACTAGTCCTCAAGAAGATTGGAGGACGTATTTGGAGCCCGCGAGGCGATCTGTCTCGCTTAGTTCATCACCCTCTTACCATCATTCCTTTGGGCCACAATCGGAGAACGAGCCCAATGATTCACGCCATTCCAACTTACCGTTCCAGCGGTCGGGTTCACATCGCGCATTTCAAGACCCGACCCCGTATTTCCAGAGCCGGTTTAACCCGGTAAATCAGATTGAAGAATCAATGGATCATAACCCATTGGGCCCTGAAGACCATTTTCCTGAAGCTCAGGACATGGATATGGATGATGACCCCGATCCTGCCGAACCACCATCTGGGACACCCACTCATCCCATCGAGATTTCAGATGGGTCATCTTTTCATGGATCACCTTATCGTGGTCCAGACAGCTATGAAGCAAGGTTTGCTTCATACCCTTGGGAGTTTACTACCTCTTTCAACCCGTCTCAGCAACAGCAGCAGCAGGATCCCTCTGAGGATTCACGTTTTGTAGCGGTCACTCCACCGCCACCACCACCGCTTGATCAGCAACTGCCTCCGGAGCCACCCAGGCGAAGAAGAACAGGTGGATGTCCGTGCGAGGGGGATTCCATTTCAGCACCCCTCAACATTCAAGTGGCAGTCACTACCTGTAAGGACTCTCAAAATTATCCTAAAAATACCCGTAAGTGAAAACCCGGACCCCTGAAACCATACCTTACAAAAAAATCAAGAAAATCAAGAATAATAGGTTTCAGGCAGGCCGCGTAAGAGACAAGACATGTCTTACGCGGGCCGCGTCAACCCTGGGTTGACCGGATAAGCGTAACCGTGCCACATGTCATCCATCTGGTGCACCTACGTATGACTAGTCAACCCTACTCGTAGACTGGGCGGCCAGGCGGGCCATGTAAGTGTAAGCTGAAGGCTTACGCGGGCCGCGTAAGGTCCTAAATTCAGCTATAAATAGCCCGTCACTTGCACAATCCACTGGTGTCAAAATCTTTTCGTAAAAACGAATTGATAGTACTCTGAAGTCGAAATTTCATATATAATTAGCTAGGCGCTGCTCCGATACCGGGTATTAACTCGATCGCTGCTACGATTCAATGTCCGATCGATTAAACTATCCAATGGATGTTTAAGTGCTGCCCACATTAGGGTTATGCTTTGTCATTCGTCGTTAATTCGATTGATGTTTAAGTATTGCACTTTGTCATTCGTTGTGAAGGTGTTAATCTCGTGAGCTATCGTAAATGTTGTATTAATTACAAACCGAGTTCGTGTGCATGTTATTAAATTTAGGTTAAAAGGCTAATCAGTAGGCTAGGCTCTGCTCAAATAAATCTGCAATGTTAGTCATTCTCTTTTTATCAAATTTAATTTCAAAAGCATGTTTATTTTCAAGGTTATAATTACAGGGATTAAGTCTTTGTAATCACCAAATTAGCCGGTATGTGGGGTTTTGTATACATTACTTGATAAACTTCACCATTGGACAACGGGGCCAAGGGGTGATATGACCATAGTCACAGACACCATCGGGCTAAGAGGCTGCCGATGAATGTCGAGTGACAAATACTGTGGGTAGTTGGTTGATATCGGGAAACATTGTAATCGCTCTTAATACTGTAAATTATAACAAATGTGTCGTTTTAGTAAATAGAATGATTCACCAGTATTTCCCGCTGACAAAACCTTTTTCAAACATGTTTCAGGTGATCTGTTGTGATCCAGGAAAAGTGTCGTGAAGCACTACAAGCTTAATAAAGTGGCTCAATATAAAATAAAGAAATATGTTTTGGAAAAATAAAGATTTCTCAGTGAAATCATACGATTGTAAATTATCGGGTTTTATCCCAAATTGTGAAATAAAATAATCAGGAAATTTCAGTATTAAAAAGATCCTGATGAAATCTTCCGCTGTTAAACTCAACTAAATAAATACCATGGGATTTTCTGTCCCGCGGCTCCTGAAACGGGTCAAACCGGGTCAGGGTCCGTGACAGAAAAAGGTGGTATCAGAGCCACTGATTTAAGCCTATTAAGTATTTGGAAATACTTAATTTTCTTGATTTTCATTTTGTGATTATGTGTTTTATTATTTGAATATTTGTGTACAGTATGGGTAAGTAAAAGCTTTCAAACATCTATCTTAAATTAGATAGGTCTTCCAACGAGAAGGGAAGTTCCTCCCAAATAAATTCCTCAAAATACCTAACAGATCCTGACGAAGGAATCTTTGTTCGTAAGGCACATTATGAGGAACCACTTTCTCCTAATAAAAGAAGTTTGATTATTAGGAAAAGTCAAGAGAAAATAAAGAAATCCCGAGAAAAGAAAGTTAAACAGGAACCCCAGGAATTAACCAGTAAATCACCATGGGAAGACAAGTTAGATGAAAAATGGGCAGATCTCTATATGCTAGCTACTGTAGCAGTAAATGCAAATCTTTAAATACCTAAATCAAGTTTTAGTATCCTTATCACCTACAAAGTCAAGAACCTTATCCAGCAAATAAATAAGTTATAATAAAACCTAATATGTTTTAATTGTCAGTTGTTCTATTAAATTAGTCACACGGTATGCAATAATATTTAAAGGTTGTCTATGAAATTTTGTTATGACATTTTAATTTAATAATTTTGTGTATTTTGCATATATGCTAAACAGCATGAATGACTTATCAGAAGCCCTTCAAAATTTAAATCTCTATCCGGTGAAAATAGAGGTTTCCAGAGATTTCAATAGGTATATACCAGATCTAGAAGAACCTATGGAATTCAACGCTCCACCTCTGGAAAAGCCAAAACCTAATAAAAGAAAGAGATTTGTATGGGGGAGGCATGTACGTAGGAGAAAGCCAGCTAAGAGACTTCCTAAAATAGAAAATCCCTTAGATAAAGGAAAGGGAATTGAAGTTGGGGAAGGTTCTAGGAAAATGGAAATAGAATTCGGAGAAATTTCTAGGCAAATGGAAATGGAGTTTGGGGAAGGTTCTAGGCAAGCCCAGGTAGAAATTGGAGAAAGTTCTAGACAAATTGAGGAGTTACCATTTCAGGAAAAATTAGATCGCGCATTGGCAAGCTGTGATATAGTCAGGCCGGTCAATAATAATTTTTACCCTTATCCTGATGAAAATCAACTCCCAATAAACTTAGAACCAGTAATTCCAGAACCTATAATCCACACCCAACCTCTAGGAATGGACGAGTGGTGGACTCATGATTGGCAGTTCCAAAACCTGCTCAACAGTCCTTATTCCTTTCTTCCTCAGTTCGACCCGGAACCAATACCAAATCCGCCAATGAGCAATGAAAATCTAGCTGAACTCCGCCACTTTGGCGAAGAGCTGATGGATGCGGGGAATAGGATCCGGGAAGTAGGAGAACAGATCTCCTGGAAGTACGATGAGAGGGAACGCCGTTACTAAAATACCAACTGACAAAGGATAGTGTGGTGTGAGAATGTGAAACTGTGATTGTAAAATAAATAAGTAGAATATAGTCTGTAAAATAACTATAAAATAAAACTTTGTAAGATAAATGGTGTGTATTGAAGCATATTATAAAATATATATAAAAATGGAATCGAGAAATCGATAGTTTTGACTATATGTGTGTTGTGAAATTTATATGATTATTTGTGTATGATTGTTATTTATTCGATACTAATAGGTTATATATTAATTATCAGATGGAAAACGCTAATAATGAACCAGTAAATGAGGTTAACCTTTCTGAACAACACCCGGAGGATCAATTTATGACTAGGCAAGATATAGAAAATATCGTTGCTCAAGGGATAGCCAATGCTATTCCAGCAATACTTGCTGCTGCCCAGAAACTTGTTGAACCTCAACAAATAATTCCCAGCAAACGTATTTCTGAGGATAACTTCAGTAATCGCATAAACGGTGGCGGTAATCATACTAATCATGATAATGAACCACGGCAGGCTCCGCTCCCTAAGAAAATGAAAGCTGCAACGCCTGGTTGCACTTTCAAAGAATTTCTTGCTTGTAAACCTGCTGAATTTGCAGGCAATGAAGGAGCAACTGCGGCACTGCGTTGGTTAGAGAAAACCGAGGCAGTGATTGCAATAAGTAAATGTGACAAGGACGATAAGGTCATGTATGCGTCGAATCTTTTCAAAGAAGGAGCGCTAGAATGGTGGAATACTGTACTGCAAGCCAAAGGAAGAAATATGGCATATGCCTTGAATTGGGAAGAATTTAAGAATCTTGTAGAAAGAAAATTCTGTCTAGAATATGAAAAAGATCAAATGGCAAATAAGTTCCTAAATCATCGTATGACGGGTGTAGATTGTCGCGGTTATACTTCGACATTCTTCGAATATGCTAGAGTGGTACCAACACTGGCTTCGCCAGAACCGGTACTCATTTCTCGATATATTTGGGGATTAATTAGTGAAATCCGCAATATCGTTAAAGCTGCGAGACCTCGTACTATTGACGATGCGGTGGAATTAGCTAACACCCTAACTGATGAATTGGTACGTACAAGAGATGAAAATAGGAAAAAGGAACTGACTCAGAAAATTACCCAAGGATTTCGTACGGGTAATAATAACAACTTCAAGAGAAGAGGAACAGGGCAATCTTCAACTTCGCCTTTCTGCAGGAATTGCAAAAAGAAACATTATGGAAGATGCAATGTCATCTGCAATTTTTGCAAAACTGTACGACATCGCGAAGAAGATTGCAGAAAGAAAACCAGGATCTGCTATAACTGTGGAGAAAATGGGTATTTCAAAACAGAATGTCCTAAATTGGTCACACCAGCAGACAACAAAGCCAAGCCGGCCGATGGAGCTACCAAGAAGAATGTTTGAGCCTTCCAATTAACTACTCAGGAGGCAGAACTCATTCCAGATGTGATAGCTGGTACGTTCTTAGTTCACAACATTTACGCAAAAGTATTATTTGACTCTGGTGCAAACCAAAGTTTCCTAAATACTTCATTCTGCCAAGCACTTAATTTACCCTTAGATAACCTTAGGCAGATTTTTACAGTCGAAACAGCAGATGGGAATTTTATTAAAATAGATAAGGTTTTGCAAAAGGAAAATATAGAACTCTCAGGTCATAAATTTCATGCAACCCTATTGCCAATGAACCTAGCTGGATTCGATGTGGTGTTAGGAATGGATTGGTTAGTAGCCAACCATGCTCGAATCCTTTGTGATAAAAATTCTATAAAGATTCAGGCACCTACTGGGGAAGTAATAATGATTACAGAAGATAAACCACGTAAACCCATGAAGTTCATATCAGTAATGAAAGTTGCTAACTATGAACGAAAGCAAGGAATAGTATATATGATTTCGGTAATCATTAATACTAAGGGTAAAGAAATTAAAGAAATTCCTGTAGTCTCAGAATACCCAGAGGTATTTCCAGAAGAATTACCAGGATTACCACCAGATAGGGATGTAGAATTTAGGATTCATCTAATTCCAGGAACTACACCGATAGCTAAGGCACCTTATCGGTTAGCACCTACAGAAATGTTAGAATTGAAAAAGCAATTAGATGAATTATTAAGTAAAGGTTTCATACAACCTAGTTCATCCCCGTGGGGAGCACCAGTGTTGTTTGTAAAAAAGAAGGATGGTTCAATGAGAATGTGTATCGATTATAGAGAATTGAATAAGGTTACAATTAAGAATCGATACCCATTACCTAGGATTGATGATCTTTTTGATCAACTTCAGGGAGCTAGATATTTTTCTAAGATTAATTTACACTCCGGATATCATCAATTGAAGGTACAAGAAGAAGACATACCTAAAACTGCTTTCAGAACTAGGTATGGTCATTACGAGTTTACAGTTATGCCCTTTGGGTTAACGAATGCTCCTGCTGCATTCATGGACATGATGAATAGAATCTGTAAACCATATTTGGATAAATTTGTAATTGTCTTCATAGATGATATACTTATTTATTCCAAAAGTCAGGACGAGCATTGTCAGCACTTGCATGCACTCTTAACTTTGTTAAGAAAAGAAAAGCTTTATGCCAAATTCTCGAAGTGTGAATTTTGGCTGCAAGAAGTGCAATTTTTAGGTCACATGGTAAATCACGAAGGTATTCACGTAGATCCCTCTAAAATAGAGGCAATTACCAAATGGAAGGTTCCGCAATCCGCAATGGAAATTAGAAGTTTTATAGGTTTAACTGGATATTATAGACGGTTTATTAAGGATTTTTCCAAGATAGCTGTACCATTAACTAAGCTAACCTGTAAAGCAGTTAAGTTTGAATGGGGATCTAAACAAGAAGAAGCCTTTAGGATTTTAAAGCAGAAATTAACCAATGCTCCAATCCTAGCCTTACCAGAAGGAACAGAAGATTTTGAAGTTTATTGTGATGCTTCAAAATTAGGATTTGGATGTGTGCTTATGCAACGCAAGAAGGTAATTGCGTATGCTTCAAGGCAATTGAAAAAGCACGAGGAAAACTATACAACTCATGACTTAGAATTAGGAGCCATAATTTTTGCCCTTAAGATTTGGAGACATTATCTGTACGGAAGTAAATTTACTGTCTATACGGATCACAAAAGTTTAAGATATATATTTGGGCAAAAAGAATTAAACATGAGACAAAGGAGATGGATGGAAATTTTAAGTGACTACGACTGGATATTCAGTATCACGAAGGAAAGGCAAATGTAGTTGCAGATGCCTTAAGTCGTAAATACCATGAGAAACAACGAAGGCTTCGTGCTCTTAGATTAAATCTACAGTTAGATTTAATGGAACAACTGAAGAATGCTCAAAAGACAGCAATAAAGGATGCTGCTGAAGGAATGAAGGGACGACTAAAAGAATTAGAACAAGGATCTGATGGAATTTGGAGATTCCACCAAAGAAGAATTTGGGTACCTAAGCAGGGAGAATTAAGAAATAAGATTTTAGAAGAAGCTCATAAATCTAGGTATACCATACACCCTGGAAACAATAAAATGTACCAAGACTTAAGAAATAACTTTTGGTGGATAGGAATGAAAAAGGATATAGCTCGATATATTTCTAAGTGTCTAACTTGTTCACAAGTTAAAGCAGAACACCAGAAACCCTCAGGTCTACTGCAACAATTAGAAATGCCTGTATGGAAATGGGAACTCATAACAATGGATTTTGTTACTAAGTTACCCAAAACCAGAAAAGGTAATGATGCGATTTGGGTAATTGTGGATCGATTAACCAAATCAGCTCACTTTCTACCTATGAAGGAAACCTTTAGTATGGAAAGGTTAGCCAAGTTGTATGTAGACGAAGTAGTATCCTTACATGGAGTTCCACTCTCCATTGTATCAGATAGGGATAGTCGTTTCACTTCCCATTTCTGGACAAGTTTCCAAGAAGCAATGGGAACTCGACTAAATTTAAGTACGGCATATCATCCACAAACAGACGGACAAAGTGAAAGAACAATCCAAACTCTGGAAGACATGCTCCGAGCATGTGTTGTAGATTTTGGTGGAAATTGGGACGAAACTTACCGTTAATTGAATTCTCCTATAACAATAGTTATCATGCCAGCATTGAAACTGCCCCATTTGAAGCCCTATACGGAAGAAAGTGTAGAACTCCAGTTTGTTGGGCAGAAATAGGAGAAAGTCAATTATCAGGTTCCGAGATAGTACAAGAGACCACCGACAAAATTTCTCAAATCAAGGAAAGACTAAAGATTGCTCGAGATCGTCAAAAGAGTTATGCAGATAATCGACTCAAGCCACTTGAATTTCAAATTGGAGACAAAGTACTATTGAAAGTTTCACCCTGGAAAGGAGTAGTTCGATTTGGTAAGAAAGGAAAGCTAAGTCCAAGATACGTAGGACCATTCCCAGTGATCCAACGTATAGGACCAGTTGCATATCGTTTACAACTACCCGAAGAGTTAGCTGGAGTACATGACGTATTTCATGTATCCAACCTCAAGAAATGCCTATCAGACAAATCTTTGGTAGTACCTCTCCAAGATATAGAGGTAAACGAAAAGTTAAAATTTGTTGAGAAACCTCTTCAAATCGAAGATAGAAAGGTGAAATTTCTCAAACACAAACGACTAGTTCTAGTCAAAGTCAAGTGGGATTCAAAGAGAGGAACTGAATACACTTGGGAGCTGGAATCAGAGATGAAACGAAAGTATCCTCACTTATTCCAATGAATCTCGAGGACGAGATTTTAAATAAGGTGGGGAGAATGTAAGGACTCTCAAAATTATCCTAAAAATACTCGTAAGTGAAAACCCGGACCCCTGAAACCATACCTTACAAAAAAATCAAGAAAATCAAGAATAATAGGTTCCAGGCGGGCCGCGTAAGAGACAAGACATGTCTTACGCGGGCCGCGTCAACCCTGGGTTGACCGGATAAGCGTAACCGTGCCACATGTCGTCCATCTGGTGCACCTACGTATGACTAGTCAACCCTACTCGTAGACTGGGCGGCCAGGCGGGCCACGTAAGTGTAAGCTGAAGGCTTACGCGGGCCGCGTAAGGTCCTAAATTCAGCTATAAATAGCCCGTCACTTGCACAATCCACTGGTGTCAAAATCTTTTCGTAAAAACGAATTGATAGTACTCTGAAGTCGAAATTTCATATATAATTAGCTAGGCGCTGCTCCGATACCGGGTATTAACTCGATCGCTGCTACGATTCAATGTCCGATAGATTAAACTATCCAATGGATGTTTAAGTATTGCACTTTGTCATTCGTTGTGAAGGTGTTAATCTCGTGAGCTATCGTAAATGCTGTATTAGTTACTAACCGAGTTCGTGTGCATGTTATTAAATTTAGGTTAAAAGGCTAATCAGTAGGCTAGGCTCTGCTCAAATAAATCTGCAATGTGAGTCATTCTCTTTTTATCAAATTTAATTTCAAAAGCATGTTTATTTTCAAGGTTATAATTACAGGGATTAAGTCTTTGTAATCACCAAATTACAGCCGGTATGTGGGGTTTTGTATACATTACTTGATAAACTTCACCATTGGACAACGGGGCCAAGGGGTGATATGACCATAGTCACAGACACCATCGGGCTAAGAGGCTGCCGATGAATGTCGAGTGACAAATACTGTGGGTAGTTGGTTGATATCAGGAAATATTGTAATCGCTCTTAATACTGTAAATTATAACAAATGTGTCGTTTTAGTAAATAGAATGATTCACCAGTATTTCCCGCTGACAAAACCTTTTTCAAACATGTTTCAGGTGATCTGTTGTGATCCAGGAAAAGTGCCGTGAAGCACTACAAGCTTAATAAAGTGGCTTAATATAAAATAAAGAAATATGTTTTGGAAAAATAAAGATTTCTCAGTGAAATCATACGATTGTAAATTATCGGGTTTTATCCCAAATTGTGAAATAAAATAATCGGGAAATTTCAGTATTAAAAAGATCCTGATGAAATCTTCCGCTGTTAAACTCAATTAAATAAATACCACGGGATTTTCTGTCCCGCGGCTCCTGAAACGGGTCAAACCGGGTCAGGGGCCGTGACACTACCCGCCACTATATGAAGACCCGCAGATGGGTGGGCCTTCAAACCCCGTTTCTGAGGTGGACTCTGCGCCAGTCGCACCACCACCAATGGGTTTTGATAACCTAATTCCTTCCTACGCTGGTGCAGCGGTGTATAACCCTTTTGAGCAGCCTGCCTACCTGGGGTACAACTACTATAATGCCCCCGATGTTGACCCGTATCTTGTAGCGGCAAACTACAATACTCTTCATCCTGAAGGGCCCTACGAAGCCCTATATCAGACTGGGTACCCGGCCTATGGGTACCAATACCCGCCACCTCCTCAACCTCCGCAGCAACAGCAGCCGCAGCCGCTGCAGATCCAACCATCGCAGCAGCAGGAGATTCTTCAAAGGTTGAGCCAGGTGGAGCGGGAGGTTCAAGAAGAGCGTAGGAGCCACCGGGGATTTCTCAAGGGTCTGGCGAATCTAATCAAAGGAAAGAAGAAAAAGGATTTTTGAAGAATTCCTTATTTATTTATGATGTAATTTCTTTATTTTCAATCAAGTCCCTGTGTGGACATCTATTTATGTATTCAGTCCCTGCGAGGACTTGTATTTTCATTTTAGCCCCTGCGTGGGCAAGTTATTTACGTAAAAGTCCCGTTTAGGGCATCTATGTACTCTTCTTTATTTATTTATGGAATGTGTTGAATTTAAAATTTCAATTGTCATTATATCTATAAATATAATATGTGAAATAAATTAAAGAAAAACATAACATTCCTTTTTATTAATCTGCCATTATATATTAAAGAAAATCTTAAAGGGCAAAACTTAGTCCATGTGTCATATTGAGACAGGACCATGATGGCAGTTCCTTTTTAAGATTCAAATCCTTGTCAACATCTGAAAACATGTTAACACTTCTGGCAAATGTGATTCGATAAATTCACATCAGTCATCCTTATATTGGATTTTTTTTTCCAATCCCTTACCCTTATTTCATGTTAAACATCCATTAGTAATGTGATGCCTACGGGCCATATTCATTGTCATATAAGACAAAAGACAGTTGTAGTCTATGACTCCCTGTCAAGAATGGTAATGAACTGCGTTCAAACCTAAATGCCTTGATTCTATAAGATCATGGCTTAAGAATGAAAAAATTTGTCCTTGTGACTAGGCCTTCTGTATGCCACCCTATTATCCTTAATAAGTTCATAACTGGGATAAACTATAATAAAAATGTGAATAAATTAAATTAACCAATATGGTTTATGGTTACCATGGTTAATGAATTGCCATAAAAGACAATTCCATAATAGACTTCTGAATGAATCTTGTCAATATTTTATGTAGCAATTAAGCTACATGGCTGGGTCAGATGAAGTCAACAGTCACCCGAGGGAGAATCATGATACTTCTAGAGTTAATGTAGCAGGCGCAGAATTGCAGGCATTAATAGATAATGCCGTTACTCGAGCTCTTGACAGACAATTTAATGAATTAAGTGGAACTCGCGTTAGAACTCAGTCTGTACCATATTCAAAACCACCCTCCAAGACTCATACAGCTCGCAAGAGTGATTCTCATCACTCATCGAATCAGAAGAGTGTTCCATCCAAGAAAGTGGTGCTCAATCAGGAGCCACGTGTTAAGGGCTGTTCTTATAAGTATTTTGTCTCCTGCAAGCCCAGGGATTTCACAGGGGAGAAAGGAGCCATCGATTGTATGACGTGACTCGACGAGATGGACACTGTGGTTGATATTAGTGGTTGTGCAGAGCAAGATATTGTGAAGTTTGTGTCACAATCATTTAAAGGAGAAGCTCTAGCCTGGTGGAGGTCATTGATCCAAGCTACTGGGAAGATCCCGTTGTATAAGCTGACATGGGACCAGTTTGTTGCTTTGATCAAAGAAAATTTATGTCCTCAACATGAAGTTGAGAAGATCGAGACTGACTTTTTGACATTGGCTATGAAGAACTTGGACTGCCAAGCGTATCTCACGAGCTTCAACACTATGTCACGATTGGTTCCATACTTGGTGACACCAAAACCAAAACGTATAGCCCGTTTCATTGGGGGTTTAGCCTCGGAGTTTAAAGCTAGTGTGAAAGCATCAAGACCTACTACCTTTAGGTCAGTAGCTGATTTGTCATTATCTCTTACCCTTGATGCAGTCAGGCAGAGATCGCTTAGGAATTCTGATGCGGGGAAGAGGAAACGTGAGGATGATAACTCACACCATTCAGATAAGAAGCATAAGGGGAACTCTGATCACAAAAAGAGTTCAGGGTTCAAGAAGGATGACCAACAGTCGGGTGAGAAGCCCAAATGCAAGACCTGCAAGAAGCGCCATCTGGGAAAGTGCAGGTATGAATCAAAATCCCTATCGCAACCTAGGGCTTGTGGGATCTGAAAATCTAGTGAGCATAAGACGTTGGATTGTAAGAAGATAAAGGATGCGACTTGTTACAACTGTAACGAGAAGGGGCATATCAAGTCCAACTGCCCAAAGTATGCGAAGAAACCTGAAGAAGGTAAGAAGACCAATGCTCGGGTCTTTCAAATGAATGCACAAGAAGCGATTCAGAATGACAACGTGATAACAGGTACCTTCCTTATCAATGATGTTTATGCAAGGGTATTATTTGATTCGGGTGCAGATAAGTCATTTGTAGATAATAAGTTTTGTAAGTTATTAAATCTGCCTGTTAAAACCCTAAGCATAAAGTATGAAGTAGAATTGGCCGATGGTACCATAGAAACTGCTTCAACCGTGTTAGATGGATGTTTTATATCCATTAGGAACCACTCTTTTCCATTGTCTTTGCTTCCCTTGAAACTAGCTGGATTTGACATAGTAATAGGCATGGATTGGTTATCTCATAACCAAGCTCAGATCGTTTGTGACAAGAAACAAGTGGTTATCAAGACTCCGTATGGTGAGCCACTTACCATACAAGGAGATACTCAGTACGGGTTGCCTCAACAAGTGTCTATGCTTAAGGCATCAAGGTGTATGAAGAAAGGTTGTGTCATTTATATGGCACAAGTGACTATTGATGAACCAAAGCCCAAGATCGAAGACACTCCCATTATTTCTGAATACCCCGATGTATTCCCTGAAGAACTACCTGGTTTACCTCTAGATAGGCAAGTAGAGTTCAGAGTTGGCATTATTCCTAGAGCAGCACCTGTTGCTAGAGCACCTTACAGGTTGGCACCGACTGAGATGAAGGAGTTAAGGACTCAGTTAGATGAATTATTAGCAAAAGGATTTGTTAGACCTAGCTCATCTCCTTGGGGAGCACCGATTCTGTTTGTGAAAAAGAAAGATGGATCAATGCGTCTATGCATCGATTATCGTGAGCTAAACAAGGTCACAATCAAGAATAGATATCCATTGCCCAGGATCGACGATCTGTTCGATCAACTGCAAGGGGCTAGTTACTTCTCCAAGATTGATTTGAGGTCAGGTTACCATCAGCTGAAGGTCAGAGATGAAGATGTGTATAAGACTGTATTCAGGACTCGTTATGGTCACTACGAGTTCTTGGTGATGCCTTTCGGGCTCACTAATGCACCAGCAGTGTTCATGGATCTCATGAATCGCGTCTGCAAGCCATATTTGGACAAGTTTGTCATTGTATTTATTGATGACATACTTATATATTCAAAGAATCAGGCCGATCATGAAAAACATCTTAGGTATATTCTTACACTTCTTCAGCAAGAAAAGCTCTACGTCAAGTTTTTTAAAGTGTGAGTTTTGGCTTCGTGAAGTCCAATTTCTTGGACATGTGGTTAGTGAGCATGGTATCCAGGTGGATCCCGCTAAGATTGAAGCCATCATGAATTGGCAAGAGCCGAAGACGCCCACAGAGATTCGTAGCTTCTTGGGTCTGGCAGGATATTACAGGCATTTTATTGAAAATTTCTCAAGGATTGCAGCACCCCTAACTTCATTGACCCGAAAGAATATAAAGTTTGATTGGGGTCCTAAGCAACAAGAATCCTTTGAGATTCTTAAGCAAAAGTTGAGTAATGCTCCGGTATTGACATTGCCTGAAGGAATTGAAGAGTTTGTGGTATACTGTGACGCATCGCACACTGGAATGGGTTGTGTACTCATGCAAAGGGCCAAGGTCATTGCCTACGCCTCAAGACAATTAAAGGTGCACGAAAAGAATTACGCAACCCATGACTTGGAATTGGGTGTCGTTGTGTTTGCACTAAAACTTTGGAGGCATTATTTATATGGTACCAAGTGTGTGATCTATTCTGATCATAAAAGCCTTCAACACTTGTTCAACCAGAAGGATCTGAACATGAGACAGCGTCGATGGATGGAGACACTTAACGACTATGATTGTGAAATCCGATATCATCCAGGCAAGGCGAATGTAGTCGCCGACGCTTTGAGCAGGAAGGAAAGAGTTAAGCCCATTAGAATCAATGCCAAGAGCATTGAATTGAAGAACAACTTGAATGAAAGGTTGTTAGCCACTCAGAAGGAAGCTGTACTAGAAGCTAACTATCCGAATGAAAAGTTGGGCATAACTGCTGAACAGTTATCATATGGCAAGGATGGGATCCTAAGACTGAATGGGCGAATATGGGTTCCAATTTATAGAGGACTTAGGAATGTGATTCTTCAAGAAGCCCATAGCTCCAAGTATTCTGTTCATCCTGGCTGTGATAAGATGTACCAGGATTTAAGAGCAAATTATTGGTGGATAGGTTTGAAGAAATCTATAGCTACTTATGTGGCCAAATGTTTGACGTGCGCGCAAGTTAAAGCCGAACACCAGAAGCCGTCAGGTTTGCTGCAACAGCCTGAACTTCCCACCTGGAAGTGGGAAATGGTAACTATGGATTTCATCGCTAAGTTACCAAAGACAAAGCGAGGAAATGATACTATTTGGGTTATAGTCGATAGATTGACCAAGTCAGCCCACTTTTTACCTATTAAGGAAACACACAGCTCAGATAAGTTAGCTCAGCTATACGTGGACGAGATTGTATCTCTTCACGGAGTACCAGTGTCGATTATCTCTGATAGGGATACAAGATATACATCGCATTTTTGGAAAAGCTTTCAGCAATCCCTAGGCACTCGATTAAACTTCAGCACTGCATATCATCCTCAGATGGATGGTCAGAGCGAGCGTACAATTCAAACACTGGAGGATATGCTAAGGGCTTGTGTTATTGATTTAGGTGGAAGTTGGGATGATCATCTTCCGTTGATTGAATTTTCATATAAGAATAGTTATCATTCGAGTATTCAAGCTGCACCTTTCGAAGCTTTGTATGGAAGAAAGTGCAGAACGCCAGTTTGTTAGGCGAAAGTTGGAGATGTTCAACTAACAGGACCTGATATAGTCCTGGAGACGACAGACAAGATTGTGCAGATACGTGATCGTCTCAAAGCTGCCAGGGATAGGCAGAAAAGCTACGCAGATAAAAGGCGTAAATAAACCTCTAAAATTTGAGGTAGGTGACAAGGTGTTACTCAAGGTATCACCCTGGAAAGGGGTGATGCGTTTTGGCAAGAAAGGCAAGCTAAGCCCACGATACATAGGACCATTCGAGATCATCGAATGTGTCAGAACTGTGGCTTACAAATTAAACCTGCCTGAAGAGCTCAGTGGAATTCATAATGTGTTCCACATCTGCAATCTGAAGAAGTGTCTAGCTGATGAATCACTAGTCATGCCACATACGGATGTGCATATAGATGAGAGCTTGAAATTTGTTGAAAAACCTTTGTCGATCGAGGATCGATAGGTTAAGAAACTTCAAAAGAAGCACGTACAGATTGTGAAGGTTAAGTGGGATGCCCGAAGAGGCCCAAAGTACACGTGGGAGGTTGAATCCACAATGAAACAGAAGTACCCTCATTTATTTCAGTAAATCTTGAGGTCGAGATTTCTTTTAAGGGGGTGAGGATGTAACACCTCGTAAAATCACGACCAATATTGTAAAGACACGTGTCATGGACTTTAAACGTGTAATGAATTGATCTGGAAGGACTGAGTTTGTCAAACAATGTAAATATGTGAATAAAGGGATCCAAGGTGTCAACATTTCATTCTTGTGCCTCTGATTAACCTCACACGACGTTCGTATTCCTTAACGAATAATTTATCGAACACTGGAAGTCGTTTGTATTTAAAATAAGGATCTTATAAAGCATAGGGGTTAAAAGCATCAACATGTTGAAAGTAACCTCTGAGTGATCTTTTAAAGAGCCCAAAAACATTGTAACAATTATATATTTTGATCTCAAGAATATTGGATATTAATTCGTGGAGTTTCGACGCAATTGAATAATCAAAGTGTTAGTTATAAGTAATAAGGGTTAAATGCGTGAATATTGCATTTCTAGACCATTCGGGTGACCTCGTAACTAACCGAAGGCTTATGGATAAATGTTTAAAGACTCAAGACCCTTAAAAGTCAAGTTTGGGGGTTAAAAGTGCAATAAACGAAAGTTAAAACTAGTTTAAAGGGACCAGGGACTGATATTGCAAATTCTGAAAGTTGGTGACCGGATGTAGCCCCCCACGCGGGAGGCGTAAACCCAAGGACAAGACTTACGTGGGCCGCGTAAGACTGCCAGGTGCAGAAAAATTGGACAGATGACTGTACAGCCTGTTGCACCGCCTTTGCATGCCTTGTTTTCGATTCCAGGGACTGAGCCAACAGTATTTCATGCATAGGGACACCTGGAATCATCAGAAATCAGTTGTAGACTTGTGTGGAGTGATCTTGTGAAGTATTTTTAGCTATATAAGCACTTGTTGGTTTGCTACTTCATTTGTTCATTCACATAAATCATTCAAACTCACTCTATGGAGCTTTCTGGACTTCAAGCAAGTTTTCTCAAGTTCCTAATTCGTGCTAAGAGCCTTTGTAAGCATTCTTAGCCTTCCTAATACAAGTTTTATTAGTCTAATGACCAAAAGTTAAAGCCGTCGTAATTAAGCTTTGACTTAGTGATTAATCACTAATGGTCCAGCCATTTTTCGAATTGAAAGTGGCTATGAGTTGGTAATTATGTGGGTAATAAACCCTTAAAAGGACACCCTCTGATTTCCACTCTAATTTGGTCAATTGTCGGGTTAAACTTAATTATAAAAAGTCAACAGAAAGCTATTTTACAAATAAACTCATAACTGATAATGTAGAAGTTATGGAACCTATTTTAACACTAAAATAACTTGATAAATAATGTAAGAACATGTCTAAGCATGTTCAACTTGACAATTCCGAGTTTAGGCTCGGTTCAGAACGGAAAGTCGCAAAAGAAGACTTTTGCTTTGACTTTCAGTTCTGACCCGATTTAGCTTGTTTTAGATATGCCTTAAGGTTCCTTTAGGACCATATTATAAGTTAGTAAAACCCTCTGAGGTTATACTACATGGTTCCTTATTTATCCGATTCATTTGCATGTTTCCGTTAATTGCTTAAATGTGGACCATTATGCCCTTTTGATATTAAAACGAGATTTTTGAAAATGTGAGAGGACAAAAACCTTCATTACTGATTTATAAACATGTCCTAAAAATTTGACATCAGTTTGAGGTCTAAATTAGGAGTTATGCTCAATATCGTAATTTGAAAGCTTTTTATTAATTAAACGACATTTTTAGCATAAAACCTATCTAAACCCAAATTTTGACACCAAAATTTTTACCCACTGATGTAATATAATATTTTGGGATTTTTGAAGACTTTTATTAATTTTTAAACTGATCATAACATGGGGTTCTTGCTTTGATTCGGTAATTGACGGTTATACCATTTTTACTAATAAAATGAGTTTTACATAACATATTGATACCAAATATTTTGCTACTGATTTTAAATGATAAATAAAATATTTTGAACTTTATAAACTGATCAAAAACTCAGATTTCCTTATATAACCAGAAAATCGCTTAAAACCGACTTTTTACGCGTTTTAAACGCATAGTATGGGTTAAAACTATTTTTAGCACATAAGACTCAATACCTACTGATGTTTTAAGTAAATTTTTATACTTTAACAGTAAGAAAAAGTTTTGAACTCAAATTTCCAAATTTGACCTTTAAAGCTCATGTGAAATGACCAAAATGCCCCTACGGTGCATAGTTTGGTTATGAATGATAAATTTCACATATATGCAATACCCTATTGATATGACTTTCAAAAATAAATATTTTTACTGATCATTTTAGACCAGAACCTCAGATTAATATTTAATCTCTTTTATAATCTTTAGAATGACCAAAATACCCCTACGGGGCTTAAATTGATTTTTAAATCCGTCTTGGGCATAATGGAAGGTATCCTATTGATATCACAATATATTTAAGGCATATTAACTTGTTAAACCTATATATGACTCATTGGTTACCCGTTATGCATTTTTCGCGATCGGTACGGTTTATGTGACTAGTTTGCATAAATTGACCAAAACGGGTCAAACCTTATCTTTTTTGCTTCAAAATCCATAATGTGTTTAGTATACCCATATTAAACAAGTCTTCATACTTGTTGGGTCCAAATCACATTCTAATCCGGTCTTCGCTTAATCTTGCATTTTGAACCGTATACATTTCTCTAAAACTAACCGGTCTAAGTTTAAACTTAAGTAAGACCCGTTAGGAATCTAATAGGTTATTAAAACCTTCATTCCAGATTTAGGGGACCAGTAAAAGCTACCTGTACTTGCTTGATTGATTTACGGCTGGGATTAAATTTATATTTTGCTCAGGTAAATACTTTTAACTTATTTTTCCTTATACGGGCTTGGGGTACGGTATATAAAATACCGCTTGGTCGGGTATTGAATTTTTAATTGTATGAAGGTTAAATCATTGAGATAACCCGTTTAATCTGTTTTGTTTGTTTTAAGCCTTTGGGGGGTTAATGACCATGTCCTGGATATCCTCGGCTCATTCATTGAAATGACCACAACTTAAGCACGGGGTGTAGGCATACACCTGCCGGTGCGTATGTAAAATAATATGCCCGCTTGTTCGAGAATAGCTCACCGTGGGTTATATTATGTGGTGTGTCTATTAATCTTTAACCCGGTATTCAACCCGGGCTCCTAAACGTATTACAAACATATAATTCTTTTACAAGATTATTTTTAAATAATTATCCCAAGTTATAAAAGATTATTTGTGCCTTGTGCATTTAAATTAATTTTCTTAAACATTTCCAAAATGAGTCGGTTAATTGTATTTACTAGTGAAAACTGACGTATTTTCCAAAAAGGTTAAGTGCAGGTACTAAGCGAAATGGGCTGGCTACTCCTAGCATCAAATAAAGAGTCTTGCAAGCTTAGATGTTTAAAAATCTGTTGAACAATGTTTCCGTTATTCTAGATCCGCCTGTGGATCCTTTTACAACCGTTTTGTAATACTTATGTTACTTTCATTTGGTTTGTAATATATTTTACTTTAGACTTCCGCTGTGCATTAAACTGTGATAAAATGACTATGATGATATCAACTACGTCACGATACTCCCCACCGGGCCCACCGGTAATACGTGGAAATATCGGGGTGTGACATAGAGGTTACCCTCGTTAACAGATGAATATTGAGCGTCACGTATGCGGTTCTGAAGATCATGGACGAGTTGGAAACAACGGATACTCTTGACATGAGTTTTACGACTAAGAGCGTCGGCTACTACATTCGCTTTACCTGGATGGTATTTGATTTCGCAGTCGTAGTCGTTTAACAGTTCCACCTAACGACGTTGACGCATGTTCAGTTCCTTTTGGTTGAAGATATGTTGAAGTCTCTTATGGTCGGTGAAGACCACACACTTAGTACCATAAAGGTAGTGTCGCCAAATCTTCAATGCAAAAACAACTGCGCTAAGTTCAAGGTCATGAGTAGTATAATTCTTTTCATGTATTTTGAGTTGTCTCGACGCATAAGCGATGACCTTGTCTCGTTGCATAAGCACACAACCAAGTCCAAGGTTTGAAGCATCGCAATATACGATGAAGTCGTCGTTACCATCAAGAAGCGCGAGAATAGGAGCATTACAAAGCATCTCCTTGAGCGTTTGAAAAGATTCCTCTTATTCGGGACCCCAAACAAAAGGTTTCTCTTTTTGAGTCAAAGAAGTCAAAGGAACAACGATCTTCGAGAAGTTAGAGATAAAACGACGATAATAACCAGCAAGACCAAGAAAATAACGAATTTCAGACGGAGATTTAGGTGCGATTCAGTTCTTCACAGCTTCGATTTTAGCGGGGTCAACGTGAATACCAAGTTCGTTGACGGTATGACCAAGGAATTGAACCTCTTTTAACCAAAATTCGCACTTGGAGAATTTGGCGTATAGACGTTCAGTACGAAGAAGTTGGAGGATAAGATGCAAGTGTCACTCATGCTCTTCTTGTGTCTTCGAATAGATAAGAATATCGTCGATGAAAACGATCACGAAACGGTCCAAGTACGCTTTGCACATGCGGTTCATCAAATCCATGAAAACAGCAGGTGCGTTGGTCAAACCAAAGGGCATTACGAACTCGTAATGACCATAACGCGTACGAAAGGCGGTTTTAGGTACATCTTCTTAAAGGACTCGAAGTTGATGGTACCCAGAATGAAGATCGATTTTTGAAAAGTAGGTCGCGCCTTGCAATTGATCGAAGAGGTCATCGATGCGAGGAAGAGGGTATCGGTTTTTGACAGTAAGCTTGTTGAGCTCACGATAGTCAATACACATACGGAATGACCTATCTTTCTTTTTGACGAACAAAATGTGTTAGTGCATTAATGTCTATCGCCTTCGTCAATTCGCGCCGTAGAGAGAAACTGAAGAAATCAAGCTCTTATTGTAATATTTAGATAGAATTAGCAAGGTGGCATTTTGGTAATTAATGAGAAGTATCATTAATTCCAAGGGCTATAAATAGGAGCTTTAGTTGTAAAGTGTAAGACTTTTGCTCATTTTGGGATTTAGGAGATTCAAGTCTAGAGAGAGAAAGTACTCTCTACGTGATTCTTGTATTGTACACGTCATATATTTCAATAGATTCACGGTTCTAGTACGTTATTGTGTGTTCGGTCACGCACGTTCACGGATTCCGCACGTCGAACGTTCGTTACGCAATCGAACGGTGTCAAAACCGGTCCTACAATTGGTATCAGAGCTAGGAGCTCGATTGCGCTGACCAAATACATAAATTCGTACAAGAATTAAGTGAATTCAGATCTGATTTTCGTAAAATTCATCATATTCTACTACTTTTTCAAGTTTTTAACGGTATTTCATAAAATTGAACGGGTTTTACTGGTCCGAATCTGATGATTTTTTAGTATGTTGTGCAAAAATACTTGATTTACAACCCTACAAAATTTCAGAATATAATTCCGAGCCGTTTAGGAGAAATTCAAGTTTTTAGGTCCGATTTTGGTTGAAACAGCGAGGTTTCGCTTGAAATATCTGTTAGTTTCGCTTGAAAAGTATTTTAAAATTGGGTTTCGCTTGAAAAAGGAGTGTTGTTTGAAGCGAAACACAAACTTTCACTTGAATATTCAGGTTTCGCTTGAAAGTATTTGGGGGTGTCTCGCTTGAAAGTAGTTGGGGGTATCTCGCTTGAAAGTCAACAGTTTCACGTGATCATCTAGGTTTATAGTGTTAAGTCGTGTAATTGTCCATGTGACCTCATAGGTTATCGACTCAATCAAGTTAATACATCTGGGGTTTGTCAGCTAATAACTTGATCGGTTCAATCAGAATTAATGTACACTTAAGTTGTCGGCTGCATCACTTGCATATTAAAGATCCATTAATTGTTTGATATTCACGGCCCAATCATATATAGGCACTGACCCACTAAGAGTTGAAGGTCCAATGATAAATGTGTGTTCATAAAGTTGTCGGCATTTAAAGGTGGTACATTTCACGTGATTACTTTGAGTTTTGGTATATTGATTGCATGTTCAAATTTCGGTCCAATCAAAATTAATTAGGTGCATGTGATCTTTAAATAGAGATTGTTGGTCTACTTATAATAGACATTAATCGAAGTAATCAGATTGTGTTGTATTGACCCAAGAAATTCATGTGATGTAATTGATTACTCATAGGTCAAATTAGTTCACGTAATTGAAGGCCCAAGATTTGATTGTGTGATTGCTTGTGTTTATAGGCCCAAGGTTGCTATGTGATAAGATTCAGTAATTCAAGTTGTCGAGTTTAGTGAATTTGTTGATCAAATTAAATCAAGTGTAATAGTTTACGGCTCAATCAGTGAAGGATAAATTGAATCCATTTCGATACGATCAAATTCATTCGTTTAGTGATTTCACTTGAACAACATTGAATCGAATCCACGAATCTTTGACTACGAGTCTTAGATTGATTTCACAAACACACACGTTTACATATTCAGTTTGTTTAAAACTGACTGTTTGTTTGTTTGTTTGTTTGCAGGCGACCTGAGGTGATTAGTTAAGCATCGGATACTCGCACGAGCGAATTCCCACCTGATTCGTTTTCGTTGGATTTTTGTCACTAAAACGGATATTCCTCTGATTCAGTGGTTTGATAAAGTGATTGAACTGAGTTTTAGATTGTTTTGATAAAAAAACATGGATTGTGAGTCGTATCGTGTTCAGAGTCCAGCAGATATTGCACAGAAGAAATTTGATAGTTTTACGGGTATCAAGGGAGAGTCTACAAAAGAATTGATTGACCGATATTGCCATCTAGTTTTGGAGATGGGGAGATTGAAGATAACCAAGGCTAATGGGGTGTGGATTGATAAATTGGCAGACGCATTGCCATATGATGAGTGGGGAACTTATCTGATGGTGTTAAAGAAAAATTCAAATTTTGCTTGTATGAATCTTAGTGGTTTCATAGAGAAGATTCAAGCTCAAGAACTTGAATTCCAAAAGATTAGAAAATTGAAGTCTGATTCAGGAGAGAAGTGTTTAAACTGTGAAAAATCTGAATCAGACAATGCCAAACTCTTGAAAAATGTAGAGAGTTTGACATTGGAAATCAAGAATTTGAATGATGAGAAGAAATCTGATGATAAACAGATTCTTGAACTGCAGGAAAATTATGAGAAATTGAAATCTGAAAATGTCAAACTGTTAATTGATTTGGACAGTTTAACGTTGGAAAACAAAAATTTGAAAGAAAAGGAAAAAGATTTTGAAAATGAAAAATTGAAAATTGAAAAAGATTTTCAAAGTCAAATAAAGATTTTAGAAGATGAGAAAGATATTTTTGGTAAAAATAATCTTGAAAAACAAATTGCAATAAATTCTCATCTTGCTAAAATCATTCAACTTGAGCATGAAGCTGAAAGTGCTCGGAATAAAATTGCTGAGTTAGAAAATAAATTGAAAGGTTTTGTGACTTCTTCTTCATATGTGTGTCCAGAACCGATCAATACTGTTCCAATAAGTGACAATGTCACAAACTTTGACAAAGTCAAAGTTGAAGATTGTGATAAGAAATCTGATGATGAAAATGAAAAAATTGAAAAACAAAAATTGTTTTTGAAATTAAAAGAAAAATTTCAGAAAACTGTTCTACGATCGACTGAAAAGGGAGAATGCTCTAAGCAAAAACCTTTGAAGAAGAAAGTGGAACAGAAACAAAAAAATAAAAATGAGAAAAATGTTCAAAAAGATAATAAAAGCTCATCAGATCGATTATCCAATCAACATCAAAAATTACAAAAAGTAAAAAATGAAAATTCAAAAATTGTTGGCAATAAGTGGTGCAGGTTGGACCACAGTGCTCAAAAGTCAAATACAGCTTACAAGAAGAATGATGACTACCACAAAGCCAGACAATGCTATGATCTGAGCGTTTGGTGTGAAGGTGGTACATGGTATGATAACAGGGTGTGTTACAACTGTGGTTTTCAAGAACACATTGCTGTTAACTGCCAGAATCAGTGGTTTGAGACGAGGAGATGCTATAACTGCCAAATCAAAGGACATATTACAAGAGACTGCCCAATGAGATCAATGGAAAGATCGAGGGCTGAATCTCAGAAAAAGATGAAGAGATCAGTTAAGGTCGAAGAAAAGCCCAAAGAACAGAAGGTAAAAGAACAGAAAGTGAAGCTTTCACAAGGGCAGAAAGACCGACTGAGAAAGAAAAGAAAGAAAGCACGAGAGTATCTCGAAAGGATTTTGTCCTCGGGTACAACAAATAAAAGTGCTGATGAATCGCTTCACTCGACAACAAAGTCAAGTAAACCGAATTCTTCAGATGCAAATCTGAGGACAAAAGAGGAGATAAAGAAGGTTGAATTGGTTGGCGATGAATTTGTTTCTTTGGAAACAAAGGAGCCACGTGTGGGCGATGAATCTGGCTCATCAAAGTCAGACAAGCCACGTTCAGGCAATGATTCTGGTTCATCAAAGCCAGAGGAGCCAGTTGTTGAGGTAAAAGTAGAGAATTCTGGTTTAACAATGGATGAGGCAAATTTTTCACCATTGTTGAACGAGAATTCAAAAGCACCCAAGGACCGTCAGGCTTGGGTGAAACTGTTTAAATGAAAAACCTGACTTGCCGGAACTCCCAGGTTGGTAATTGGGGAGCAGGAATCGGCATATTTCTTGAGAAATTTCACTCTGGTGATTTTTCGCCTTACATATGGTAAATCAGGGACATTAAGTTGTACTTGATTTTCTACAAGTGATGTTTGAGATCTAAAACTGAAATTGTAAAATCTGTCATGTGTATGAAGAAAACAATGTGATGAAGTGTCCCCGAACCTACAAATGGATTGGTAAACAAACTAACTTTTTCGGAAAAACCATTTTGATTAAAACAAACTTAAGTGTTTTGAAATCATAATGGGAAAATAGTTTGTTGTCAGGGGGAGTTCTGATTGTTTATGCCAAGTGGATGGCGAATTGAAGCAATTCGATATTATGTTGTCACTTTATCTGTATAGTTTGTTTTCAAATTTTCTCAGAAAATCAAAATTGAAACATATTTTGATTTTAGGGGGAGAAAAATTTTTAAAAAAAAAAATTAGAAAATTTGAAAATGTCAAAAACATTGAAAAATGCTAAAATGAGTTTTGTTGTAAAAAGAGGAAATGATAGTAAATCAGTTGGACTATCACAGCATGCTAAAGAAATGAAATGTCAAATGTGATAAACGGTCTCACTAAAGATGTGACGATAGGCTCAGCTAGACTAGTAGATTTGCGATAACGATACAAACTTAAATGAAAAAGCCTAGTTCTAGTGGGAAACATGGTCAAAAGCATAGTACTTAGTTTTGTCCTTCTTGATTGTGTACCTACTCGGTAATCGCTGATTGTCGAAAGATATAAAACTGGTTAAGTTTGTGAACTTTCACAACTTTGCTGAAAAGTCGCTGTGATTGTGCATTTCATTTTGCAAAGATTTAAACTTGTTTTATTTCTTTATTTTGTTTAAGCATCGGACATCCTCTGCGTATACGTGAGTATCGACCTGGATGTTGTTGCCTAAACGTTCTGCTTTATTTTCTTTGGTGTTTCGTTTAAGCTTTGGATCACCTCTGTGTATACGGGAGTATCGACCTGGTGGTTAAAGCCTAAACAACTTCAACTTGTTTTATTTTCTTATTTTCTTATTCTGCGTTGTTTTCGCACAAATCACAGTTGATGAAAGTTTAAAGGCATTACTTGAGTTAGTGTATTGCATGATGAGGGGATATGCTGAGATCGTGGGGTCCATAAGAATTTAGTGCAAAATTAATATACCTTAACGTATCGGTAAGCATTTCGAAAGTTTTTAGATTGAGTTTAAGTGGACAACAATATCGTCAATCAACGTGAATCGTTTAGAACTTAATAATGTTTTAAAGCTTAACGGTGCTAGTGATTTGTCTCAAAAACTGATATGATCCTCTTACACAAACTCACAAAAATAGTGTTTGTATATATTTTACTTCTGCATTTAAATTTTGTTTTTGCAATTATGTTTCATATTATTGAAAAAAAATCCAAAAAGATTTTCGACAACTGATGTTGAAAAGCTGATATTCAAAATCTCAAAGGCTAAACAAGATGAACAATTGGTTTGGTTAAGATGATGAGAAGTTGGAAGATAATCCTCAAATGTTTAGATGATTCATTAATTTGAATCACAATATTGTGTGTTATATGTTTGATAATTTTGAGTGAATTTTTTTAGAGTCAAAATTATGTTGTCTTACGAGAGGTTGAGATGTGTAGGTTTCTGATTCTGTTGCTACGGAAAGCCAGGCGTCGATCCTAAAAGCACGGAAGCTTGACGAAAGGGGGAGCCTGAAGAAAGAGACTACCGAAAGGGGGAGCAATGGAAGCTCGAAGACAGATCCACGGGTATTCTGTTAGAAAAAGAGAAAGACAAGTTGCTACGAGATTGACTACGGCAATATCCAAGGGGGAGATTGTTAGTGCATTAATGTCTATCGCCTTCGTCAATTCGAGCCGTAGAGAGAAACTGAAGAAATCAAGCTCTTATTGTAATATTTAGATAGAATTAGCAAGGTGGCATTTTGGTAATTAATGAGAAGTATCATTAATACTAAGGGCTATAAATAGGAGCTTTAGTTGTAAAGTGTAAGACTTTTGCTCATTTTGGGATTTAGGAGATTCAAGTCTAGAGAGAGAAAGTACTCTCTACGTGATTCTTGTATTGTACACGTCATATATTTCAATAGATTCACGGTTCTAGTACGTTATTGTGTGTTCGGTCACGCACGTTCACGGATTCCGCACGTCGAACGTTCGTTACGCAATCGAACGGTGTCAAAACCGGTCCTACAAAATGGGAGCGCCCCAAGGAGAAGTACTAGGGCGTATAAAGCCTTTATCAATAAGCTCTTGAAGTTGACTCGAGAGCTTTTGTATCTCAGAGGGTGCTAGACGGTAAGGAGACTTAGCGACAGGCACTAAATCGATGCGAAAGTCAACAGAACGAGCAGGAGGCGGACTAGGAAGATCGTCGAGAAACACATCGGGGAAATCACGTACAACGGGAACGTCACTTATGCTTGGGCCTTTGTCCTTCTTTTCCACTATATGGGCGAGAAAGGCGAAGGTACCCTTGCGTAAGCATTTGTTCGCTTGGATACAGGACATAAGCTTGAGACCTTGAGAAGGTTTCTCGCCATACACTTGTAGAGAATCACCGTTTGGAAGAGGTAGGTGGATGAACTTCTCAGAACAAACAACTTTAGCACGAACTCGCCTAAGCCAGTCCATGCCTACTATGATGTCAAAGCTACCCATTTGCATGGGTATAAGATTAATCGAGAAGGTATGGTCGTTAAGAATCAAGGAACAATTGGAGAGAACGGAGTCGACAACGACGGATTTACCATTAGCGACTTCAACAGCGAAAGATCTTGGCAACTTAGAGCGTTTACACATAAGCAAAGGTTCGAATTCTAACGACACAAAACTTTTATCCGCACCAGTATCAAATAGAAAAGAAGCATAAACATGGTTCACAAGAAACGTACCAGTAATAACGTCGTTCGCGTTTTGAGCTTGAGCAGTAGTGAAGAGAAAAGCTCGGCCCCTAGCTGGTTGTTGAGCCTGTTGCTGTTGTTGCTGTTTCTGCTGTTGAGGTTGATTACGCTGAGGACACACGTTGGCTAAATGATTAAGATCACCACACTTGAAGCATGCTCGCACAGAAGCAGCTTGAGGTTGAACCTGGTTAGGAGCAGGGTTGGCAACAATAGCTTGAGGTTGGTTGTTTTGGGGTTGAGGGATGTTGCAGCATCGGTCGGCAAAATGCCCAAACCTATGACAACGGGCGCATTTGCGGCACGATGTGTTGGTAGGATGATGGTACAAACAGGTAGTACACTGGGGATGAGACCTAGTGTAGGCTCGTTTTGGTAGTTCGGTGTTTCCGGGGGTAACGGCGGCTACTGTTTGTAAAGGTTGAGGGTTTGGCGGAGTGACGACCGCACAATTTTGGCTTGAAGCCTTCCGCTTCTTGCCACGGTTTTTCTTTGGTTGGGAGGATGAAGGTTCAACAGCAGTGGTAGTATCGGTGGTATCAGTGACGGCTTGATGAGCACTCTTTGTTGAAATCTTATCATAGGTTCCATGAAGAACGCAATTGTTGTTAAGCTCAGTGGCTATGTTAAAGGCTTCTTCTATGGTTTTAGGACAAGCAGAGGCAACATGGTTAGTCAAGGAAGGTGCAACACAACGGATGAACTTGGCTATGGTTTTGGGGACGGAGTCGACTTGTCTAGGACATAGGACACTTAGTTGTTTAAAGCGTGTAATTAGACCATCCATGTCGCTCCCTTTTGCGTTAGGTTCCAAAATTCGTTCTCCAACTTTTGGAGTTCGTGAGGGGGGCAGAAATGGTCCTTCATAAGCTGCTTAAGTTCGTTCCAAGGCATGGCATGTGCAACATCGTTTCCCCTCTTGTTGCGTTCGGTGGTCCACCATTCGAGTGCCTATGAATGGAAAACCCCAGTTGCGTTCAAGGTTCTTAGCTCATCAGGACAGCCACTTTGCGAGAAAGTAAGCTCAATCGCGTCAAACCAATTCATCATGGCGGTAGCGCCATCTTTGCCAGTAAACTCCAAGGTTTTACAAGCCATAAATTGCTTGAAATGGAAGGTCGATTTGGGTTTTTCTGCCTTTGAATCGACAGAGCCATGCAGTGAGTCAGGATTGATTTTGCTAACGATATTAGGGATGACCTTAATCCATGGAAAAACTATTTTAGACTCGATTTTGACACTAAAACGGACCAAAACCGACATATGTTTCGTTCACTGAGTAGTGGGACGAAGTGGTGTCGAAACCTGTCACACCCCAACCAATGGAGGAATCATCGGAGTGGGACTAGTTCGAGATTGTAAGAGACTTCATAACACTATTTGTGACAATATTTAATTCAACCATTTTCATTCATAACCAAATTGTCAAATATTACAAGGAAAATTCAAATAACAACATCGTTCATAACATAAACATAACAAAATTTGATACAACACTTTAAACCTAAACGTCTAAGTGAGTATCTAGGCATCATTGCTAATCCATTTCATAGCATCATCAATCCTCAACGTGTAACATGTTTAAAATACAATTCAATGCAAAAGCAAAGGCGAGTATACAAGTTTAAGAATAAGTATAAGTATAAGTTTAGAAGTTTAAAACGAATCCACATGACAACTTAGTTTATACAAGAGCATCATACAAAGCATGCAATATTTCTAGTAAACCCTCTGTTTATGCGAAACTGATATAATTCAACATGACCTCTCGTTCACGGGTGGTGCGTTACTCCTATAGCGTTATACATGTCAAATGGAGGCTAATAATAAGCTAATGACTATTGTATCACATAAGAATCACCCAAGTATAAGCATCAAGTATAACAAACATAGCATTCATGTATTTGGATTGTTTTCGTGCAAGTAAAGATTAAAGTTTAAGTGTGATTTAATAATTTAACATGTTACACCCCAAAAGTGGTAAACATAAAAAAGGGGGTTTACGAGTATACTCACGGTCGTGCAAGTCTTCTACTTGTGAATCCGCGAGTGAGTTGTTGTTGATTAGGAGGTTGGAACACCAAGTCCTTCTACACGAAGAAGCAAAGCGTATGAGTTTCGGAGATTAACGGTAGATTAAGGATTTAGGAATTTAAAACACAAGAACATATGTATACGAAAGTAATCATCTTTTAACACAAAGTACTTGTTTTGACACTATGAAACCTCAAGGGTTAATGTTTTCATGAGTAGTATACTCATTAGAATCATAACAAGTCTTATGTCTTAGATGATGTTATTCTAACACTTTGATGAATTAACACAAGTTCATCATCAAGTTCGAATGTGAATAGTATATATATAAGTATTATTTAGATTATATATTATTATTATGTCCAATAGTCAAGCAGGAGGTAGAAGATTGAATCTTCATTTAGGTACCTCTAAGTTTCATGGAAATCATGTAGGAGGTAGGAAGAGAAGTCGTCCATTTAGGTACCTCTAAGTGTTCACCACTACACTTGATGTAAAAACATATAAGGAGGGTCATGAACTATGAATAATACAAGAATATAAACAACTACTCTATAAGAAATCATCAAGCAATGTGGGGATTTTATGTTGGACAACCCAAGTTAGTCCATAATCACACCTACATTAAGTCTTTGACTTAAACATTACTTGTGGGTTAAAAACCCTAAACAAAACAGAATGTATATGAGGTTTAACCTCTGATTTTGAATGTCTCAACCTTGTTTTTAAGCCTAACTAACCATAGAAGTGGTTATAAGCATAAGGACATAGGTTTGAGATGAGTTAGACTCAAGTTGAACAAGTTTAGTAAAGATTAGATGAAATCAGAATTGAACAGTGAACTTTGGAGCCTTTTTGGTGACGTTCCAGGGACTTATTTACTGTGAAAAACACATGGAATCGAAGCTAAGGTCAATCCAAGCACATAGGAAAAAGAATGGACTAAATCGGACAAGTATTGAGTGAGTTATGCTCACTTTTGTGAAGCTTGAAGAATCTGCTCGAACACTGAATTGCAGCTGCATTTTTTAGAGTTTGAGAGTGATTTGGATGAGTTTGTAAAGTGATTAGAGCTTGGAGGAGGCTTGGGTTTTATAGGGGATGGATTAGGGTTGGGTTGGTTGGCTTTAAATGTGATTAGTTGGTGGTTGAACTAATTAAAAAAAGCAATTTCAATCAGCCATAAGCTGTCCGGTCGATGTTGGCAGCATTGATGTTTCTATTTTATTTTTTGACAAGTTAGTATGTAAGTTAGGTTTTACACATTTAATATTTAGCTAAGTTAGTGCTCTTTAATTTTCTATTAGATTAACTAGATGTGATAGTGTAGTCATAATAAAAAAAAAAAAAAAAGAACAAAACAACCTTCCAAATGATGCTTGCGATCGGCTATTGACAGTTGTAGTTTGTTTTTTTTTATTTTTTTATTTTTTTGCTATATAATATGCACATTTAAAATAATAACCTCAACTTTACGTTCATGTTCAATTCATTACTATACTACTATTGTTGTTATTATTATTATTATTATATTATTATCATTAGAATAGAATTATTATTATTATATTATTATTAGGATTAACCACGTATTTGATAGTTAACAAGCACGTATAAGCTATGAGCACCCGTATGTCGAGTATTGGTTGCGCGTATGCATTCAAGATTGGTAACATATAACCAAAGTATTGAAACACGTATAAGCATGAAAAAAAATAGTATTCCATTTTGGTCAAAGTATCAAACGAATGCACATATCAATGTATAAACATGTATAAACAAAAGATCAATTTCATTACGATCGAAGTCTCAGATTTACAATGGCTTGAAACGAAATACGATTACAAAGGAAACAAGTTTCCGAAAAAGAAGAGCGTTACAAAACCGTCATGAAAAAGACTCGAAAACACATCCGATTCAGGCTAAAACACAGATCTGAACGCTTGAAGACGCAAAAAAATAGCCACATGTACGAGCAGGATTGGCTTGCACGAAGCCAGGGCTTCGTACAACCCAGTCCACGTTCCCACATATGACTGAACCACTCAAAAGACCTCTCCGACTCTAAGTTTAAACAGTAGCTTAAGGCTGGAGGGATGAACACTATGATTTCCCGAAGAAAGATGCGAAAAACACTCGATTTTGGGCACGGAAACAAGTCAGTTGTACGAAAGCACTGGCTTCGTACGAAGGCACTGCCTTCGTAAGAAGGCGCCCCTTCGTACAAAGTTTCTTTTTCCCACTCGACACTTCAACTCGACCGTTTCAACACTTGGAAGACTGATGCACTTCTGTCCCCGTACGCAGGCTGATCCGATGCTCCCTTCAATCCATTCCAGACCGTGTTTGCTGTTAAACATGCACTGTGAGTATACTCAAACCCTTTTTCGCTTGACACACTTTTAGGTGTTATATACGTTCTCTATCAAAACACGACGCACACAATGCTTAAACTCTTTTAACGCTAACCGCTCTCGCATGTTATACGTGAATCGTTCAATGGTAGTTTGCTATGTTTACACAGTGATTACTTGCCCTACCACCCTTAGCAATGATAGTACTATAGTTTGGACTCAGCACCTATTTATTTAGGGGTTGTTATGGATCTCATACTCACTTTACGTGCGTGCTCACTTCGGTGAACACGTATCGCGCATACCACAACTCGCAGTCATGTTGGTTAGCTTGTATCATTGTCGATAGCTTACTTGATTCACCTCTCTACGTGTTACATATTGGTTATGCATAAACGCTTTATTACTATACTTATGCTAAACTTATGTACTCACCTTTACATTATTATATTGACTTTTATTTTAACGTATGTGACAGGTTGATGATTATCATATGCAACAAATGGATAGGATCCCTAGAAACTCACATAAAAATCTAAGCTGTCGGATTTTGATTTGTTTGAGAAACTTGCAATCCGTTATGACTTTTGTTTAAATATTTGTTTGATTGTATGGGAATTGAACCTTGTTAAGTATTGTCACTAAATTAATCGTTATGGATTCTCTTGAACAATCTGATTCGCTTAGTGCCACATCCTGATGATTCCGCCATCGGTTGGGGTGTGACAGAAAATGCTTATCAGGACGTTCAACAAGATCATGGTTGTGCTCCTCGACAAACTTATAGATCTTCCATGATCTAGCCTCAAAAATTACACAAAACAGTGCACCACAATCAGTCCTCTTTGAAAAGTTAGATCGCACTAAACGTTCCTTTTGATTGGGGTCCAATGTATCAACCTTCTTGTCCTTATATACCCCAGCTCTCGTACACATGTAATACTTAATATGTAATACACCTTTGGCGTTTATCTTTTCAGTCCCTTTCCTGACTGATAAACCATAAGCCTTGGCATACGTAACATACATTGAATAACAATCATCGAGGCTTGTGAATATCATGTCCATTCTGGGCTTTATTTCTTCACTAACATCAGGAATGATAAATGACAGTTTTGGGGCAAAACCTTTCACTCGAGGAAGCAACTTCGTCTGAGAAAACACAATGAGGAACAAAAATTCAGAAAAACGCCATTAAAGATAGAAAATGTCTCGTAATAACGTTATAGATGAAAACACCATTAATTGAATAATAAACAAGACATAATAAACACATAATTTGAAAACGCTATAATAAAAACGCCAAAATACACACACCATAACTTTATTGATTAACAAAAATAATGAATTAACAGTACTAATGCAACGTGATAATGAAAACGCTATGAGATGAATAATTAAAAACAGTTAACAACATAAATAATTAACAAATATAACATCATAATGAAAAACGCCATAGTTAACAAAACTGATGTTTACGCAAATTACCAAATAGTAATAACTGATGTTTATAAATACTACTAAATAATATTCAAAATTAATCATGTGTAAAACGCCAATGATCGTAAAAACATAAGAAATATACTAGATCCCAAACGACAATTAAAAATAATAATGAAAACTCCAATTATTAGTTCTTACTAATTGTTTAACTACCAATGAAAACACGAATAAATTGGATACATGAACAACGCCATTGAAAAGCATACAACACATTATGAAAATATTAATTTAAAAAAAAAAAACAATGAAACAAGCATAAAAGAACAAAATGACATATCTGTTGTATATGTGTTGCATGATTTACTGGAACAAAAATATGAAACGTCATCGTTTTTTACTTTGTCGAACAGAATCCACGTTAGACGCCATAGATCTGAGAAAGCTTGGAACGGAGGTAACAGCTAATACAAAATCTTCGGAGTTTTAATTTGAAACAGATTTATAACGCGAATAAGGAGGGAACGTACAAAAGGACAATCGTACCCCTGCATTTCATTTAGCGCCCCCTGCCACGTGTTTGGTCAGGATCCGTTCTCACCGTTCTCACACTTTAGGGCGTTTTTTCCTGATCTCGTACCTACATATATATACATACATACATATATATATATATATGGAGCCGCTAAAATAGGAACCACCTCCAGTTGTAAGAACCGCGAGAACCACTCTCAACCAATCAGAATATGCCAACAGAAAGGGTATATTGGTCATTTACCCAAAACATCAAATCCCCCTCTCTCTCTTCCATTAATGACACCAGAGATTTAAAATCTCTCCACATTCTCTCTTTTCAAAACACTATTATCTTTCCTTATAAAACTCCATCCTTTCATCCTGTGTAAAAGAATCTTTACCCCCATCTCTCTCTCATATTTTGATCTCACCGGCGATCGGAGCCGGATGTCAGTCGGTACTCCGGCGCCCAGCACCTCTGACAAACCCCCCAAAAACCCACCGAGCTCCCTCCTTTCCATTCACCGGCGACTTCTCCGTCACACACCACCATCCTCCTTCTCCCCGTTTACCGACAACCTTACCCTACAACCACCTCCTCCCTCTTTTCCGGTAACTGATTTTCCAGTGATGATGTTCTCTGTGTTTCCGGTAACTTATTTTCCAGCGACGAGCTCCGAAGGTGCGGCTCTGGTGGTTTCAGCAGCATCCAACTCGGGTGAGTCCATTTTATTTTGTTTCTTTTCTTCACCTTCTTCTTTTCAGATCCGTTTGAATGAGTTAATTATCCGAACAGACTTGTGGTTGCAGGAGGTGGTGGTTGACAGTTGGGGGGAGGGGTGTTGATGGTGACGGTGGTGTTTTGATGGCCGACGGCGGTGTTGATGGGGGGGGGTGTTGATGGTGAAAGGGAGTGGTGAGTGGTGGGTTTGCAGGTATCATCATATCATAGAGATTGTATAAAGTGGTGAGTGGTAGGTGTGTTGGTTGGTGAAATCAGAGGAGAAAGGGAGTGGTGAGTGGTAGGTGTGTTGGTGAGAAGTGGATGTCGGTGGTGTTGTTCCGCAGGTGGGGTGGTATGCTTGATTCTGTGGGTTTGTTTTGTTTTTACAGGTGACCGATTGAAAGTGGTCCAGATGGTGCGCGGTGGTGCCGATGGTGCCCGGTGGCGCCGATGGTGCCCGGTGGCGCCGATAGTGCCCCGTGGCGCCGATGGTGCCCGAATTGGGGGTTGAGTTGTCTTCTTGATTCTGATGGGTATTTTTTATATGTTTTGGGGGTTTGAATTGGGTTCTTTGATTTCTGTTTTTGATTTGTATTCTTGATTGTGTGGGTTTTGATCCGTTGGATTGGGCGGCGATGATGAGAAAAAAAAATCGTAGATTTTGATAACGATGGCGCGGCAAGGACGGCGGAGGGTAGGTTTTTAAACCTGCAACCCCACTTTGCAGCCTCTGATTATCGGAAAATCTGAGCCAAAACTTCGTTTTTTTTTTCAAGAATCCATTCGTTCTTTTGATTTTTGTTTGTTGGGTTTTTTTTTTGAGGCGTCGATGATGATAGCAAACTATCTGAGACACCCCCCGAGTGTGCGATTTTCTGGGTGTGTTCGGTTTTGCGTAAAAACGTTTTTGTAAAAAAAAAAGTTAAACCATAACTTTTTAACGTAAAACGTAAAAACGTAAAAAGTTTTACGTAAAACGTAAAAAGCTTTAGGTAAAACGTAAATCGTAAATTTTTTTTAGTAAAACATAAAAAGTTTTACGTAAAACGTAAAAAACCGGCGCGTAAAACGTAAAAACGTAAAAAATGTAAACGTAAAAAACCGGCACGTAAAACGTAAAAAAACGTTAACGCAAAAAACCGGCGCGTAAAACGTAAAAAACCGGCGCGTAAAACGTAAAAAACCGGCGCGTAAAACGTAAATAACGTTAACGTAAAAACGACGCGTTGAAAAAACGACGCGTGAAAAAAGCCGGACGTAAAAACGGCGCGTCAAAAAACGAGGCATGAAAAAGCCGGGCGTAAAAACGTAAAACGTAAAAAACTGTAAATAAATCTGAATTTGAAAATGCTTAAATTGTAAAAAACGGCGTGTAAAAAACGGCGCGTTAAAAAAACGGCGCGTAAAAAACGGCGTTAAAAAAACGGCGCGTTAAAAAAACGACGCGTAAAAAACGGCGTGTTAAAAAAGCGACGCTTGAAAAAACCCGGCGTAAAAACGGCGCGTCAAAAAAACGAAAAACGTAAAAAGTTTAACGTAAACCTTTAATTGTAAAAAGTAGAAAAAATCTTTTAAAATAATGTGAATTTAAAAATGTTTTTAATAAAAAAATTAAGTTTAAAAAATAAAAAGTAATATAATAATACAAAAACTAATAAAAAACAATAAAGTCAAAAAGACAAAATAGAGTCATTTTACTAAATTACCTTTTTGGATTATAATATTAAAGACATAATAAGCCAAAAAACATTTAATATTATTTTTAATTACTTTTAATCTCTTCCATTGATCTTGAAGATCTAATGGCTAGAAAGTGGTTCTCTCGGTTCTTACAACTGGAGGTGGTTTTCATTTTAGCGGTCCCTATATATATATATATATAGGGGATCGCTAGAATGAGAACCACCTCCAGTTATGAGAACCATGAGAACCACTTTCTAGCCATTGGATCAAGTAGATGGATGGATGAGATTAAAAGTAACAAAAATTAATATTAAAATCTTTTTGTCTTATTATGTCTTTTATATTTTAATCAAAAAGGGTAGTTTAGTAAAATAACATTTTTTTGTCTTTTTCTCTTTATTAATTTTTAATTACTTTTTTGATTTATTATATTACTTTTTATTTTTATTATATTACTTTTTATTTTCTAAAAAGATATTTTTATTAAAAACGTTTTTAAATTCAGATTTTTTTAACAAAAGACAATTTTTTTTTGCGCGCCGGTTTTTGCACGCGTCGTTTTTTCGACGGGTCGTTTTTTAACGCGCCGCGTCCCGTTTTTAAGTCCCGTTTTTACGCGCCGTTTATACGGCCCGTTTTTACGCGTCGCGCCCCATTTTTTACGTCCCGTTTTTACGAGCCGTTTATACGACCCGTTTTACGCGCCGTTTATACGGCCCGATTTTACGCGCCGTTTATACGGCCCGTTTTTGCGCGCCGCGTCCCGTTTTTGCGCCCCAGTTTTTACGTCCCGTTTTAACGCGCCGCGTCCCGTTTTTATGTCCCGTTTTTACGTGCCGTTTATACGGCCCGTTTTTACGCGCCGTTTATACGGCCCGTTTTACGCGCCGTTTATACGGCCCGTTTTTACGGGCCGTTTATACGGCCCGTTTTAACGCGCCGCGTCCCATTTTTTACGTCCCGTTTTTGCGCCCCAGTTTTTACGTCCCGTTTTAACGCGCCGCGTCCCGTTTTTATGTCCCGTTTTTACGCGCCGATTATACGGCCTGTTTTACGCGCCGTTTATACGGCCCGTTTTACGTTTTTTGCCGTCCCGTTTTAGCGGTCCTGTTTTAGCCGTCCCGTTTTTTGCCGTCCCGTTTTAGCCATCCCGTTTTCTGCCGTCCCGTTTTAGCCGTCCCGTTTTTTTACAAGCCGACCCGTTTTACGTCCCGTTTTTTTACGTTTTACGCGTCGGTTTTTTACGTTTTACGCGTCGGTTTTTTACGTTTTACGCCCTCGGTTTTATACGTTAACGTTATTTTACGTTTTACACGTCGGTTTTTTACGTTTTACGTGTCGGTTTTTTACGTTTTATACGGCCTGTTTTAACGCGCCGCGTCGCGTTTTTATATCCCGTTTTTTCGCTTCACGTTTTTACGTTTTACGTTAAAAAGTTTACGGTTTAATTTTTTTTTTTAACAAAATTTTTTTTACGTAAAACTTTTTACTTTTTACGTTTTACGTTTTACGTTAAAACTTTTTACTTTTTACGTTAAAACTTTTTACGTTTTACGTAAAACTTTTTACGTTTCACGTTTTTACGTTTTACGTTAAAATGTTTACGAGTTACGTTAAAAAGTTTACGGTTTAATTTTTTTTTTTACGTTAAAAACTTTTTACGCTTCACTTTTTACGTTTTACGCGCCGGTTTTTTACGTTTTACGCGCCGGTTTTTTACGTTAACTTTTTTTACATTTTACGCGCCGGTTTTTTTACGTTAACGTTTTTTACGTCTTTACGTTTTACGCGCCGGTTTTTTACGTTGACGTTTTACGCGCCGGTTTTTTACGTTAACGTTTTTTTTTTACGTTAACGTTTTTTACGTTACGTAAAACTTTTTACTTTTTACGTTTTACGTTAAAACTTTTAACGTTTTACGTTTTTACGTAAAACTTTTTACGATTTACGTTTTACGTTTTACGATTTACGTTTTACGTAAAACTTTTTACGATTTACGGTTTACGACAAAAAGTTTACGGTTTGATTTTTTTTTTTACAACAACTTTTTTACGCAAAAACTAACGCACTCAGAAAAAAACAACGGGGTTTGGCTCAGATTATCTGATAATCAAAAGGCTGCAAAATTGGGGTTGCAGGTTTAAAAAACCTACCATCCGCCGTCCTTGCCGCGCCATCGTCATCAAAATCTGCGTTTCTTTTTTTTTTCATCATCGCCGCCTCCAAAATCGACCATATCAAAAAACAGATCAAACCCGCATATCAAAAATTTCCACAAAAACAGATCAAACCCCCATATCAGATCAAATCCACATATCAAAAATCAAAGTTCATCAAAAATAAGGTTCATCAAACCCACATATCACTGGAGATCTGTTTTATGAAAATCAAAGTTCATCAAACTTGAAATCTGTTTTGAATCAAAGTTCATCAAAAATCAAAGTTTATCAAAGATTGTTCATCAGACAAAATTGTTCATCAGACAAAAAATAAAAAAAAAACCTGCCAAAACAAACCATCACCTCGAGCTCCCACCACCTCCCGACCACAAACACCCACCACATCACAAACCCACCGGCATCATCGTTGTTTTGGGGCCACCGGCATCACGCACCGCCACCACAGTTGGGTGGCCGGCGATTTTGCAGTCGGATGTGATTGTAATCGGATCTATCTGACGTTGTTTGGGGCCACCGGCATCACGCGCAACCTCCCACCAACGTCTTTCCCCACCAACACCTCCCCACCGCCGTCCTCTTTCTCTCTTATCGGTGAGAGAGAGATGAGAGAGAGAGGTCAAACCTTCAAATCTTCATCAAATCGGAGCTTTTGGGCGGAGATAACACTCCACCACCGCCAGAGATAACAAATCGGAGCTTTTGGGCGGTGGTTTTGTGACTGTTGCCCACGCGAATCTTCATCAAATCCAGAATTGGGGGCGGTGGTTGGATGGTGACCGGTTGGGCGGCGGTGAACAGCGGTGTGTGGTGGGGGAGGGGGCCGGAGATGAGGGGGTGTGGTGAACAGCCGCTACAAACAGAGAACAGGGGGTGGCCAAAAGAGGAGAGAAGATGGTGGTGATCGAAGATTGGGAGAGAGAGAAATGAACAAATTTTTTTGGGGGTGATGATTTATGTCTGCAAGTCAGACTTAAAAGGACATATGGCAGGTTTTAAGTAAATGACCAACATACCCTTTGAGGTGGTAAAATGTGATTGGCTGAGAGTGGTTCTCATGGTTCTCATAACTGGAGGTGGTTCTCATTCTAGCGGCTCCCTATATATATATATATATATATATATATATATAATACAATTAGGGTTAACGTACGCTGTGAAGTTATAACATGCGGATTCAGGGTATACAACATGCGGTTTTTTGTACATGAAAAAAACAAAATCCCGCATGTTAAAAAAAATTACACATGTTGGAAATTTGTCAGAGTTTATGAAGAAGTGTCCGAGTTTGTAAAAAAAAATAGACGCATGTTGAAAATTTGTCAAAGTTTATGAAGAAGTGTCCGAGTTTGTGAAATCTGCATGTTCTAATCGTCCGGGTTTGTGAAATCCGCATGTTGTAGTCGTCCGAGTTTGTCAATTCCACATGTTATATTTCACAGCGCATGCATCGTACATTAAGGCTAATTGTACGTTAACCAACCCCTATATATATGTGTGTGTGTGTGTGTGAAAAGTATAGAATGAAAACTCACTTAGTTGAAAAAACCCAAGAAAACCCTCTGTAACATTTTTATTTTTTTCTAAAAAAACTGGGAATGTAACATACATATATTTGAATATTTTTATATTAAATTACAAGTTTTGTCCTTTATCTTAATACCATTTATCGACGGTGTTCTTTTTAACGAATTTTGACAAGTTTTGTCATTTACAAGGAATTTTGTTGCACGTTTTGTTCTTTAGGCTTAACCCAGTTAGATTTTCTTGTTAAATCTTGTCACCCAAGGGTAGTTTAGTCTTTTTATCCATTTATTTAATATTATTTAAAAGAATAAAACAAAATATTTTAGGGTTGATTCTTGAAATAAATGGGTAAAAAAACTAAAATACCCTTGGGTGACAAGATTTAACAAGAAAATCTAACTGGGTTAAGCCTAAAGGACAAAACGTGCAACAAAATTCCTTATAAAGGGCAAAACTTGTCAAAATTCGTTAAAAAGGACACTGCCTTGGTATTAAGATAAACGACAAAACTTGTAATTTTTCCTTAAAAAAATGTAAAAAGCGCCGACTAGTTTTATTTTAAAAAAATGTTCAAATCTATATGTTACATTTTTTGGACATATATATTATGTAACATGGAATTTTTAACATTTTTTTAAAAAACTACTCGGTGCTTTTTAATTTTTTTTACAAAAATGTTCATATATATATATATATATATGGGTAGGTTCATTTGAGAAGAAAATTAAATTGAGAAAAAAAAACAAAGGGTTGTAAAACATTAAATAGTTTTTCTCTCATTTCATTTATTATTATCTTTGACTAATTAATTAGTCATAAAGACACATCAAAATTTATCCTATACGTTTTGAAATTTATCCTACACATATTGAAATTTATCTTACATAGCTCGTAATTCATCCCACACTTTAAATTAATTTTTTTCTTCTTTGAAAGAAATTTTTTTTTTTTTTGAAAATAAGTTACAAATTTAATGTAGTTAGATATTAAAAGGAAGACTACCAATTAATGATCTATCTAAGTTTACCAGTATACCCTTACACTAATATTAAATACAAAAATTAAATGAAGTAAAATGAAAGATTCTTATTGGTTGAATTTTTTTCTTTTTTATTCTTACAAAAAATTTCTTCTCATTTGAACTCTTCACTATATATATATATATTAAATTCCCTTTCTTGAAGAAAAAATAAAAATGTTACATAGGATTTTTACAATGGTTTCTTAAGTTTTTTCAACTCAAGTAGTTTTTCATTTTATTCTTCCTGTATATATATATATAGGGTCGGGATTTGGAGAAAACGGTAGAAAGTGTGAGAATGGTGAGAACGCTTATCGATCGTCCGATTAAAACAATCTATGGACTAGATTGGCGCGGTGGCGTTTTCGTAAATAACATCAATTTTATTACGTGGACACGCCTCATTAAGGGTAAAAGCGTCTTTACACCTCTATACCAAAACGCCATACTGATGAATAAAACGCTAATACAGACCAAAACACATCGCTATATAAACAAAAACATCCCAGACATAAAAACACACCCCCCAGAACCTGAAACACCATATTTTCTACTATATATCATTCATCTTACAAACGCTAAAATACCCAAAACATCAAACACAACTACTCAAAAAACGCCATATGTTCTACTATATACCATTCATATTAGAAAACGCCAAAACACTCAAACATCAAAGATTCCAAAAAAATCGACGGTTCTTTCAGATACATTATTTCGTCAGTAAAACGTCAAAAATGCCAAATATCGTTTCTTGTATATTCAAATATTGTTCTACGCCAAAGTTTCGGATAATGCATTCTTCCCTGAGGTGCTGTGACTCAAATAACATTTTGCTGCATGAGATGGACAAATCATAAACAAAAAAATGATGGGGTCAGACTTATGTCATTTTCTGTGTTTTGTTCTTGAGGAATATTTTAATGGCATGAAAAGACGAATGACACTAATGAGTTGTTTAAAGATACATATTCAAAAAAAAAACTCATGTCATTTTGTCTTTCCAAACGGCCACAAAAACACAAGCATGGCTAAGCCAAACCACCAGCGAACATGATTCCAAAGAAGAAAGAGACTGATGACAGTGAAGATTTGGAAGATGAATTGTTTTTATTTTTATCTTTTTAATTTTCTTTTTCTGTTGTTTGCTATGTATTTTTCAACTTGGAATAAAAAAATACATTATGTTAATAAAACGCCAAACAGTCATAATGCATATGAAACGCCATGTAAAAACGCCAAAAACTCCCAAACTATAATGAAAGTAACTTGTAGAAGTATTAATTAATAAAAGCTAAAAATGGAAGGAAAAAAAAAGGCCAAAAACTACTTAAACCCATTCAAAAACGCCAAACTTGGGAGATGGGAAGTCTATTAATATCATATATTAATACAGTAAAAATACACACTGAAAAGACGGCTACTTTATTAATATCATATATTATAAATAAAATCCCGCCTAAACTACGCGCCAAAAACATCCTATAAGAGAGACGTCTCTACACAATCAATTGATCACAACCCCAAAAACAAAACGCCATATTTCCTAGAAACCATTCACTTTAAAAACGCCAAAAATAATAGTTAAAAAAACCACAGATGCAGAACCTCGATTCTGCTATATTGAGTATTGATATGAATGAAGTTTCACTGAATGGATTCTTCTCTGAGTTGGGTATCTCTATAATCTTTTGTTGAATGAGATGGACAAATATTCAAGATAAAGAGACTGATGACACTGATATGATATCATGTCACTTTGTTTTTGATGGATATATTGATGGCATGAAGGGATCAATACATTAGAGCAGGCGTTGGTCTTCAACATGTCATCAAACAAGTATATATCCACCACAATAAAGGATGCCACAAAAAATAAGCAACTTCTAAAGACGGCCGTTATGTAGGAAAATAACGATCTACATAAGGTATTCAAAAACAGGTTCAAAACGCCAAAAATGTCAAAAGTAGAAGAGGCTGATGACAGTGAAGATTTGGATGAGAAATTAGATTATAATTTTTTTTTTCATTTTCTATTGTTTGTTATCTAATTGTCTGTTGTTTATCATCTAATTCTCTACTATTTTAAAAAAAAAATTGAGTATAAAACGTCAAAAACTACAAACACCAAAACGCCTGATAGTGTGAAAAACTGTGAGAACGAATGCTAGCAAAGCACGATATTGCTATATAAAATGCCAAAAAACGCAAACAAAGTATTACTGGAAAAATCAACACTAATTGAGAGATGAAAATTGAAAGAAACAGTAAAATAAAGAGACGGTATCATTATTGCCAAACATTATAGTTATATTAATGCCACTACATGGAAAATTGAAATTTATTTATCTTTTAAAAACGTCATAATTGTCTATCACATTATAGGCCTGTATCCTACATGGCAAAACACTTGATATAATAAAATCAAGAAAATTACTGATGTTTTTTTTTACATTAAAGGCCTACATCCTGATCTAAAAAACAATAAAAACGCCAAAACAATACTTAAAACGCCAAAATATTTACTATGATTCTGATCTAAAAACAATAAAAACGCCGCGTATTTATTAAACGCCAAAAAATAGAAAGACGAAGTGACACGCGTTTAAAAAAAGAAAGATGAAAGGACAAAAAAGCCCCTCCGCCCTTCTCTAAGCGGCGTGACACGTGTTGGGCCAGGAAGCGTTCTCACACTTTTGAGCATTTTCTCCTGATCTCGTTTCTATATATATATATATATATATATATATATATATATATATATATATATATATAGGGAGAAGATCATGCGAGAACCACCTCTTATTGTGAGAACCGCGAGAACCAATGTGAACACACCAAAAATGCCTAAAAATAGCTAAAAATCACACAAAAAGAATTTTTTAGGTTAAAATCGCTACTTTTCGAAGAAAAAAAAATTTTTTTTTTTGGCTTCGAAAAGTAGCGATTTTAACCTAAAAAATATTAAAAAAATCAAAAAAAAAATTTTAGATTTTTTTTGATTTTTTTAGATTTTTTTTAGGTTTTTTGGGGGTTTAGTTTTTAGCATTTTAGCTTGGGGTGGGGGGGTGGGGGGGGCTTAGGTTTTTGGGGGGTGGGGGAGGGGGGTTTAGGTTTTTGGGGTGGGGGGGTGGGGTTAGGTTTTTTTTAGGTTTTTTGTTAGCTTGGGGGGGGGGGGTTAGGTTTTTTTTTGGGGGGGGGGGGGGGTGGGGGGGTTTAGGTTTTTGGGGGGTGGTTTTTTTAGCTATTTTAGGTTGTGTTCGCATTGGTTCTCAAGGTTCTCACAATAAGGGTGGTTCTCGCATGAGCCCCTCCCTATATATATATATATATATATATATATATATATATATATATGAGTTAAGTACTATTTTCGTCCCTTTGGTTTGTCAAAAATCACTATTTCAGGCCATTAGTTTAAAAATTGCGATTTTAGTCCCTGTAGTTTCACCTTCGTTACCATTTCAGTACCTGTGGTTTCACTTTCGTAACCATTTCAATCCATTTATTCTATTAGTACAGGGACTGAAATGGTTACGAGGTGGACTGAAATGGTTACGAAATTGCAATTTTTAAACTAATTGACTGAAATAGTGATTTTTGACAAACCACAAGGACGAAAACAGTAATTAACTCTATATATATCTATTGTATTAATATTAATAAACCAACATAAACTTATATTCATGAACGTTCAAAACACGTGTTCATATTCATTCATTTAATTAAATAAAACAAAAAAAAATCATTCATGTACATTCATTTATTAAATAAACGGATATAAACAAACATCGCCAAACGGTTTACTCAACACTCGGTTTTTTTTTTTTTTTTTGAACGGGAAATTTAGATTACTGACGGATCACTGGAGTATTATCATGCCACCAGCGGAACCACCCGATCATATCCATCTCCACCATTCAATAATGCATATACACCAATTCATGAGGAAACCTAATAAATCTAGGAAAAATCCCCTTGTGGGAATGGAACCCAAGACCTTATGGTCCCTAATCCTTATCACACTCCCAAAATACCACTAGGCAATAATGTCAGGGGCTCAACGTTCGATTTATGTAGAGACGTGTATAAAACCTGGTAAACAATGAAGAGTGTAGAGTTGATCTAATTTTGTAAATATAAGCACCAAACCCACATTAATTCTTACCATCTTTAAAGCGCAATGTAGAGTGGATTTAATTTTGTAAATATAAGGCCTTTAAGTAGACTTTAACGCTCATATGTGGTAATCCTAGTTGGCATCTGTTAATGTCTGTCATACCGCTCCTTGGGGGTTTTAAGGGGCATAAAAAGCATCATGTGTTAAGGAGTTAACTAGGAGAGAGAGGAAATCAAACATTGGGAAATTTGCACACATACACAACATGTTATATATATGTATTTTAATTAATTTAAGGGACGTTAATGGGGGTTAGACCATTTTCTTGGTGTGAGGTGAAATGAAAGAGGGTAAAATGGGTGACGTGACATTCACGTGTAGTTAAAGAGCGTGAAAGTATATGTCATGGCCCCAAAACCACATTAATTCTTACCATCTTTAAAACACAATGTAGTGTGTAGAGTGAATTTAAATTTGTAAATATAAGCACCAAAACCACATTAATACTTACCATCTTTAAAACACAATGTAGAGTGTAGATTGGATTTAATTTTGTAAATATGAGCACCAAAACCACATTAATTCTTACCATCTTTAAAACAAATCCAATTAATATAAGCACCAAAGTCACATTAAATCCAATTAAAATAATACAATTTTCACCCTCAAAGTATGCAGATTGCCACAATCCAGCCCCAACCCTCTAAACATTTCCGAATAACCCCCTCAAGATACTAAACTTACCATTTTCATCCTCCAAAAATCTCAAAATATCTCAAGAACCTCCGTAATCAAACGGCTACAAATCGGACACGCCTCTTTCTTCAACAACATCGCTCTACAACACACTCTACAGTAAGTATGCCCACACGGGATCAACGCCGCCCCTTTACACCTATCACTACACACACAACACAACTCACCCACCACTCCGCCGCCGTGTTCCGCCGCCCGATCATCTATCTCAAACAATCTCAATATTGTTTTCAACGGTTTCACCATCATCGTCTCATCTGTGGGCCCCACGTTCAGTTGCCGACGGTCCGCCGCCAATGCGGTTGCAAGGGTTACAGTAACCGGTGGAGACTGCTCGCCGGTGGTTATTAACGGTTGTTCTCCGGTGTGGAGAACCCATTTGGAAGACCCGCAACAGCCAAAAATGTGTTGTTTGAGGTTGTTCCATAACCGCTTCATTTTTATTGAATGATTTAAGCTCGAAACTAAAGATGATAGATCAGTATGTATGTGTGAATGATTATAGAGAGACTGAAAGCATGCAGCATTGAAATTGATCATAGAGATTGAAGCATGCATTGTGTATATGTGAATGATCCACGTTTAATCATTCTGGTGTGTGTGTGTGTCAGTATGTGTGATTTTGCAGGTGTAAGTTTAGAAGAGAAAATGGAGATAGTGGAGTGTGAATGATAGCTGGAGCTATTGAATTTCGATAAAAAAAAAAAGTTGAATATTTTAAGATGCTGAGTGAGTGGGGTTATGTTATCAGGGATTTTCAATTTTCTTTTGTTGGACCAGTTTGACGAAAATTTTGAGTTGAATCGTTAACTGAGTTTTTGTGGAATGACTAATCAAACCAATCGAGTTGGGTGGATTGGTCAGATAGTCCGGTTTGACGGGTAGTGACGCAGTTTATTAGGCCATGGATAGTCATAAATCCTTTTTGTGTACGTTAGGACACGTGATATGCCACATCATACAGGGGCTTTATGGGTCTATGGGGTATGGGGCTTGGGTTAGGGCGTGGGTTGGGGGAAAACGCCCAAGCCACCACCCAGGGTGGGCTTGGGTTGGGGCGTGACCCTTGGGGCTTGGGTTTCAAGCCAGGCAGGGGAAGCAAGCTGACATGGCCGGCTGTGAATGGCCAATTCAAACTAGCCTAGTCGTTGGGGGCATGTTTTTTAAAAAAAAAAAAAAATTCCTTTATAAATACCTTACCATATTTAACATTTTTCTCACACAATATCAAACACATAAAACAAAATCTTGCCATGAGTTCTTCAAGTTATAGTGAATCGTCATCATCATCTGACGATGGTGCGGAAATATTTCTACAAACGATCGCGACGGTGGTGAAAGCTATCGTGGAAGACGAAGACGATGAGGAAGAGACTCAACAACCTAAACGGAGGAGAAAGTACATCGCTCGTGAACAGCACACCGCTAACAATTTGTTGGTAAGCGATTACTTCTCAGCGGAACCTAAGTATGATGAGAAAATGTTTAGGCGTCGTTTTCGTATGAGTAGAAACTTATTTTTAAGGATATCTAGAGATCTTGAGGAGAAGTATGTTTATTTCCAACAAAAACCCGATGTAACCAGGCAATTAGGATTTAGTACGTGGCAAAAGGTAACGGCCGCACTTAGGCAGTTAGCGTACGGCAATAGTTCGGACATTATGGAGGACTATTTAAAAATGTCTGCACGTGTAGCTAGAGAAAGTCTTCACAACTTTTGTTCGTGTATTCTAGAACTTTATAGGAAAAGATATTTGAGAAAGCCCTCCTTCAGTGACATGCAACAAATATTGGAACATCACGCAGATTATCATGGGCTACCCGGGATGCTAGGTAGTTTAGATTGTATGAAATGGGCTTGGGAACTTTGTCCTACCCAATGGCAAGGCGCTCACACTAGTGGATTTCACGGGATGCCAGCCATCATGCTTGAAGCGGTTGCGTCCCAAGATCTTTGGATATGGCATGCGTTCTTCGGTATGCCAGGTTCACATAATGATATTACCATCATAAACCACTCGCCCCTTTTCAATGATCGGGTAAATGGTATAGGACCCAACATGTCACACCCTGACTTTTGCGGAAGCGTGATTATGGTGTGACTTTCTTAATATCATTGCATTCAATCATAACATCAACTATATGATAAAACCATAGGTTTGTCATCCATTAAATAAGTTTAAAACATAACAACATTGTTTCAAAACGTATACTTCAAATTCAAGTTTTACAAACCGTACAAATTGTTCATGAGTTCATTAGGGACTTGTCAAAAGATATTGAATAACGCCAAGGTTTGGAAGACGTGTCTCGTCCAGGAATAAGACACACTGACCAAACTCAAAGACCATGGATGACATCTTTATTCTTAACGCAACATAAAATCTCCCAACGACCGCCAGATCCACTTACTAATTCCCTGAAATACATGTAGTTTGAAAACATCAACAAAAGTTGAGCGAGTTCATGTGTTTGTTTGTGTGTATGAGTAAGCCTTTGAAATCATTGTAAGTATGTATGTAAGTTTACAAGTCCCGGTATGAAAGCAACAAGGAAAAGATCACCAATGGTTTGCAAGGCCACTGATATGTGTGAAGTGATGCAGGAAGATTCAAACCTAGCAGATTTCGTCAGTAAGACATAGTCACCACATGGTCCACTCAACGGACTCAGGGGTGGGGCTCGCTACACCCAAATAGATCTATCACTCATGTCCCTCGGTCCTACAACGAGGATTAATGGCCTCAAGTATCCGTCTACCCAATTCACATGATCTATGGTTCTTTCCTAGGCTAACCATACCAATTGTATTTGTATGTAATCCTTTTGTAACATGTATTTCACCCCCGAAGTAAATAAACAAAACAGTTTAAAGGAAAGGGGAACATGAACTCACAGTTTTGCGTTCCTTGTATCCGATGTAACTCAAAGCTTCCTCTAGAACGCACGACTACCTACATGCGTACTATGGTCCGTTAGACGAGCGGGTCGTGCCTTGTTTTAGTATTGATTAGTGCTTTTGAGTTACGTTTCTGATATTATTCCAAGTTATAATTACTTGTTAAAATAATTAAATTATATTTACTAAATTTCGGAATAATTGTTAAACAATATTTTGTAACAATACTTCTCAAGTATTTATATCCGTATTTCCTTCCCAATGATAGGGGTATCTCATATATGTATATCCGTATTCTTGTATTGGTATATCTTGCCATGTGTTGGCGTCGTATTCCAGTGTGTACGTATTTTCTTAATAAATACCCAATATCTATTTTCAAAACAATATATTTTCAAGTCCCACTTAGAAAATATATATAAACTTATTTTTATCCAAAATAATGTATTTTAAGGAAATATATATTTTTTCCAAAAATATTATATTTCTTAGTAATTCCAAGAAAATATATTTTTTACTTCCCAAAACAATATATTTTCTTCTTGTCGAAAACATGATATAACTTGGTAATAATTCTAAAAATCATATTTTCATTTCTTGTGTATCCAAAATAGTATTTACCAAGAATATGCTCATAAATGTATTTTCCGGAATATTTGGTAAGTTACATTTCTTGTTCGGTTCACAATATTATGTGTGTAACTTGTGTAATTATTCCTTGAGACATTTGGTAATATTTTGGATTGTAATATCTTGGTATTTGTTAAGTTATATTATTTCAAATCCTAAAATAATATAACTATCACATAAAGTATACAAGTAATCACACACATGTGTCTTCTAAATATATATCTTTTTAAATACATATTTAGTTATTTTTATTTACAAAAACCAACCTTCAATATTAGTATTTTTGTAACAAAAATTATGGCAAAGTTTATATCGAAAACTCATGGTCAAAATACACTTGTAAATATTCGTTTGTAAATATTTTTCTAAGTATTTATATTTTTAAAAAATTTTGCCATAGTTTCCCCTAAAAATGGAGGTGTCCATGCTTTTAAAGCATATCATTTTCTTTTTAAAAATCATTACAAACAATCAACAATCAATCTACACTCACCAAGTGCTAGAACAAAGCTATCTACATAATAATCATGAACTTGAACTCTCATAAAAACTTGTAGTAACTTGGTAGTGTGTTTAGTAGACTTAGTTACCCCTTTAAAGTGTGTTTATTTCTTTAAAAAATCTCATTCTTGGAAGGTTTAGGTGTTTACAACTTGTAAACATATTTTACAAAAACGTTTCTTTGTGAAATTTTCTTGTTTCTCAAGTGTTTCTACACTTGTTTTATCACCAAAAATAGTGTATGTTTAAGTAAGAACCAAGATCTACTAAAACTCATATTTCAAGCTTGGTTCCTTTGGAAAACCATTCATAAATTTTTGATCTATATGATTATTAACTCACTTTGATTATTATTTTTCAAGAAAACACTATATTCTTTCAAGTTCATGTCTTTCATGAGGATGATTTATAAGTCTCTAACATTTTCATCCTCTCATCTTGCTAGATTATGTTTTTAATCATGATCTAGCAAGATCATGTAATGATCTACATCATTTACACAAACAATCATTCATCAAATATCACAACAACACTAAACAACATGATTCCTTTAAGTTTTCTTATAAATTCAAGCTTATGTTCATGTTTCAACTTCTTGTTTCTTAGTGTTCTTTATGATAATCATCTTGTAACATCTTTTAACCAACTAAATGAGATGTAAAATGGTGTGTAGAAGATCTTACTACTAGCTCAAGGCTAGGGATGATCAAGTGTAGAAAACAAGTGGATAAAAGCAAATGATGAAGGTCCTTCAACTTCCGAAAGCTCCAAGCTTCCTAACTTAGCTTCTTACACCTTTGAGTATATGTGGAATTGTATGAGGATGAAAGAATGATAGTGATGGTGGTGTGGTTAGTTACGGCCGTGAGCATGGAGGGAGGGGAGAAGAAAGATGATGTTGGTGATAAGTGGTGAGAATGAAGATGAATGTTATGTTGGTTACTTATATTACCTTCCAACACTTCTTTATCTAATGGCCACAATGTTCATAAAGGGGAGACATAATCTTGTTTAATATCCAAATAAGATCAACAAGTGGGACCACATGGATCCGCCAACTAGGTGGGGGGGGGGGGTAGAAGACTAGGCTTTAACTACTAGTTGGTTCATGGTTAGAATTCAAATGTTAGTTAGTGTTTTTAGTTACTAGATATTTCTATATGATGTGTTATGATGTTCGGGTATCATAACTAGCTCAGAAATGTTAAGACAATGCTTCTAGTGTAATTTTGATGTTTCGGGTAGTGTCCGGTTGTTCGGTTAGATACCGGTTCGTTAAAGTGTCAAACTATACCGTTTAGTGTTCTTTATGCACCCTTTTGTGATACTTTTAATTCCCGATACTCAGGAAAGCATTCAGGACCATTTAGTCATATTTTTGCATGATACAAGAGTGTTAAATAGCTGAATTTTGCTGAATTATGCTGATTTCAGCATTTTAATTGAGTTTTAGGCACTTTCCGGCACTTAAACTATCACTTAGAAAAGCAGTTTTGTGGTCCTTACTTCCCTACACACCATACTAGTGTAGTACTTAGTCTCTGGCTCACACTGTGTCTCAAAACAACGTCTGTCTATGTACTGAACCCCGTCAGCATTTTTCTGTCTTATCCGTTAACTGTGCTAACTGTGCTTTGTGCATCATGTATGTCAATATGGGTTGCATGTAATGATGATGTGACATTATGAAATATGTGATGCACATGTAAGTATGATGCAGTAATCAGAAAGCAATTCAAGTCATAAATTGTAAATCGGCACGGTCATTAAGCACTAATCATCATTTAATAATTGTACGGATGCATGCAAATTTGACAGTTGTCACACAACAGAACTTTCTTTGTAAACGGGGTTGAGTACGTGTATAGGTACTACCTAGTTGATGGGATTTACCAAGAGTGGGGGGTTTTCGTAAAATCGTTCACAAGACACGGTACCACAGATCCAAAGAGATTAAAGTTTAACATGGTCCAGATGGCTGCACGTAAAGACGTTGAGCTAGCATTCGGTGTTTTGAAAAAAAGGTGGCAAATATTGGCAATGTCTTATCGACTATGGGACAAGGATCAGATTGGAAACGTGATGTACGCATGTATCATTCTTCACAACATGATTTTGGAGGATGAAGGTAGAGCGGTCGTTACCTACTATGATGACGATGACCCCCAACCAGGTAACGTAACAGACGAAGATAAAGCGGCAAATGATTTTTTGATAAAGTCAAGGGATATACATCACAACCTTCGATCTGATTTGGTGGATCATGTTTCAACGATTCCTGGGTTCGAAACCGGCGAAGACGACGAAGAATGATAGTTTTTTTTATTTTGATAATTATTTTATATGTTTATTTTAATAATTATTTTGTATGTTTATGTAGTTTTTAATGGTTATATATATATATATATATATATATATATATATATTAAAAAAAAGCTGATGTGGCTTGGCCACGCCAGCCAAGCCACGCCCACCATACCCCATCCAAAGTGGGTTTGTGAATTGAGTTTTGAAATTACAGGTGTCAACCCATGCCCCAAACCCCCGCCCACCATACCCCACGGTCTTATATCACTAGAGCGCGTAGTCATAAAGCCCCATCTCATCATTACTCAATTAATTAATAACCCCTTTAATTATACATATATATGTATGTATATATATGTGTGTGAACCTTTCAAAAAAAAATATATATGTGTGTGAGTGGGGGAAAAGTTTGCAGATCCTTCACGCCGCTATGTCTATCATGCCAGCAACATTTCAAACCTCCATAGCGCCACCTGTAGCGGTGTTCCGCGGCGCTATGGAGCGCCATGGCCTTCTTCATTGTGAGGTTGCGGCGTTGCACCCCACTACGCATGGACTTCTCTGCTTTTTATTTCGATGTAATTTCATCTCTTTTAAATTTTCAGTTGTTAATGTAAAAAAATAGACATTAAAAAAATAATAATTATTGGTATATCTCTTTTAAATTCTCAATTGTTAATGTAAAAAAATAGGCATTAAAAAAATTATCAGTTTGCATTGAAAGTTTTAAAATAATATTGATAGCTCATGATAGTAAAAAAAAAATTATTAGTTTGTATTGAAAGTTTTAAAATAATATTGATAGCTCATGATTGTAATACGCATATATAGCAATACATATTTCATAAATGAAACGGGGTGGAGATACAATAGAAAGTTTATTTGGCTAGGAAGGCTAGGAAGTGATCTTGACCATCCATTTAGTTGATCAAGGGCTAAGATTAAATCAGGGAAATTGAAAAGTAAGAAAAGAGGCGCGTGAGTTTGTTTAGGGGCATTCTAGTCAATTCAAGCCAATAGTTTATCTCTCCTCCAATTCCCCCCATTTTTTAAACGTTAATAACTCTTTCATACGACATCATTTTTTTATAAAAATTGCACAAAAAAAAAACGAGCGTTTTTTTATCTTTAAAACGAGTATACTATTGCTATATTTAAAAAAAAAAATTAAAACCCAGTTGCGTAAAACGCAATAGAAAAACCCCCAGTATCGTAAAACGCAATGAAAAAAAAAACCCTAAAAAATGACATTTTTCTAAAACGCAATGCACCAAAAACACAAATAAATGACTTATTTGTAAAACGCAATGGCCAGAAAACACAAAGAAATGTCTTATTTCTAAAACGCAATAGCCTAAAAACTCAAAAGAAAATGTACTTTATAAAACGCAATGGACTAAAAACCCATAAAAATGTGTTTTACCTAAAACGCAATGCACCAAAAACACATAAAAATGTGTTTTACCTAAAACGCAATACACAAAAAACACAAAGAAATGTCTTATTTGTAAAACGCAATGGCCAGAAAACACTTAAAAATTACTCATTCTAAAACGCAATGGACTGAAAACACCTAAAAATGTATGGGAACTGTCTGTGACTGTGTTTTACCTAAAACGCAATGACTAAAAACACTTAAAAATGTGTTTTTTTTTTTTCTAAAACGCAATAGCTAGAAAACACATAAAACTCTCTTATTTCTAAAACGCAATGGACACATAAAACTGTCTGTGAACTGTCTGTGACTGTGAACTGTCTGAATTGTCTACGAATTACTGTCTTCGAAATGAGCCAATTTCTGGAAAATTAATTTTTCTGATGCATTTTTATTACAGCAATTTAATCTGTCCCTTGGACCCCGCCAGGGGCTGCCGCCCCTGGGACCCCGCTACCGGGGGCGCTGCCCCCGGACCCCCGCCAAGATCGTAAAACGCAATGACTAAATCAAAAACCCAGATCGTAAAAATGAAATTAAAGAATTTCTTACCTGGATCGAAGTGATTTCTTCAACAATTGACGAATTTTGAATGATTGAAACACTTATCAGCGCTCGAATCGAACGGATCGAGTGATTATCTTCAAAATCACCGGAAAAAACGAGATTTTGTATGAAATTAAACTGGGTTTTCTTCAAAAAAGGTGAAGAACACGTTGATCGGGTGTTTGAATCATTGATTGGTGATGAAAATTGCACTATAATGTAGTGATTATTGAGATAGAAAGTGAAGAAATGGTTGAAGATGGTGGGTTTTGAAAATGGTGGGTTTTGAAGTTACTGAGTTTTGAAAAGGAAGAAGAAAGGGTTGAATTGACTAAAATACCCTTTTTCTTTATTTTAAATGTTGCCACATGTCATCCTCTTATTGCTTCCTATCCTTCCTAGCGAAATTAATCTTCCTATTTGATCTTTTCCAAATGAAACGGATTATACAAATAAAGATATTGAATTGTAGGTTCGGTTTATATGCCCGGTTTCAAGTTTCAAATCGGACAAGCCGTTATTACAACAAACCATGAAAATGGAGTGTTAAACCGGCTAACTTTGATTTGGTTTAGAAGATTCGATCAGTTTTGTTTCGACCGCTTTTAAAAATTTTATTATTAAGGGTAGTTTGATTATTTTGCACCCACTTAACGTAAAATACAAAAACTAGTTTAAAGGAGTAAGAGAAAAATTTACTATAAGTTATTTTATTCATATGTTTGAATCGTGTAAAGAATACCGATATATAGTATAACAATTTTTCTAAGTTTTCGACAAATCAATTTGTCCTTTCGTGAAATGATGGTCAAAGTATGTGAAATAAAGAAAAACAAATAATTGGATGGATATGATTGGTGTCCAAACAATAACGTTATGTTTTCAAATAATATTTTGCAAAAGTTAAATGACAATGTTGTATCAGCTAAATGCTAATGATGTTCCGATTTTACAAGTAAATTATGTATTTCTTGTATTATTTAAGTTTCAATTGAAGAGGTACAAGACGAATGTAATAAAAAAAAAATTATAGAAGATATAATAGAAAATAAATCATGTTCTCATAGATCACAAAAATATGCATAAATTATGTTTGTATCATATTTAAACGTAATATTGTGAGAATGTATATCATATAAAGTCGTGCCATCAAATGACTCAAATCTACCCTTAACTGGTGGAAAACATTCATCATTTAAACGGATTCAATCCTTGACTTTTCCATATCCCCTTTTTTCATATTTGCAAAAAACTAATAAAGCATGTTTAAGAAGATAAGAGTTTTTATAAGTAAATTAATAAAGCATGTTTAAGAAGATAAAGTTTTTAAAAAATGAATAAAAGGAAAATAAATCATATCCTAAAATATATGGTGAACATATTTACAAATAAAATCAAAAAACAGTTAAAAGAAAATGTTAAATGAGACAGAAAAGACATGTAGAATAACGATGAAAAGACATGATGGTCGATAAATTTAGACCAAATTCTAGAAAATGTATATAGCAACTATGGTCCGTGAAAGCTTGCACATGGGATGATGGCCTGGTGGTATTGTCGAGGTCAGATAAGACTTAGAGACCATTAGGTTCTGAGTTCAACTCTTACAGGGGGGTTTCCTTAAATTTATTTAGCTTCTTCCTGAATTTGTGTATAGTCATTATTGGGTAGTGGAGATGGATATAATCAGGTGGTTCCACTGATGTAAGTGATCCTATTTTGCAGAAAAAATAGTCTATGAAAGCTTAGACAAATGTCTTTTGCCCAAAAAATGACGAGATAGCGCTAGCCAAATTTTGCTTGTTGGGTAGGAAAGTGTACTTTACATAAGTTTAAGAACATGGTTCAACCTATTGAATAATTTTAAAGAGAAATAAGTCTGATCAGTTTGAAAGCTATACGGTTCTTTTTTAATGGGTTTGATAGTTTAATGGTATACTTGGTTTGAAACTGGAACCACCATGGTGGGTTTGATAGTCTAATGGTATATTTGGTTTGAAACTCGAACCACCATGTAAACTGAACCAACCTTTAACCTATTTTATTTATATGTTTTTATTTTATTTTGAAACTGGTGGGTTTCTCACACTATGTTGCGGAAAATTTGGTTGATTTTGTTTCAGCTTGTTACGTTGTTGGCTCATGTGGACCACGTCAAAAGAACAGATGATAGAAAGTCAAAATAGTCTACAATCAACTTATCCATAATAATAGTGCTTGAAGTCATTCTCCTCCCAATGGCAAAGTCATCAAACAACTGCTGCAACCAAAGGTCTGGTGAAAGCTAAAAGGTCTATCAAAGGAACCACTGATGAAGACTAAAGTCTGCTAATAACAAAGGTTTGATCACCCTATGTTTGAAGAAGACAAAGTCTGATGAAGAAATGGCTGCTGAGGCTCAATAGATGATGAAGCTCAACAGATGATGAATCAATAGATGTTGTATATCAGTGTTTTCAATGTAACAGTGTATTAGTTATAGCAAATGTTAGAGGTTGTTACATGTTGTTAGATGTCACTGTCTAGGTGACGTCAGCTTAGATTCCTCAGAGGTTTGTATTGTATTATAAATAGAACAGTGCATATACTGTTATATGTATCACTTCACCTTGACATTTTGTACGAGCAAATAGAGTGATCTTAGGCTGAGGGGGAGTTTGTATTTCATGCATACGTGAATCATTGTAATTTCAATCATTCAGTTAAAAGTATTCTTGATGAAAGGAAATCTCTCATTGTTTGTGAATCAAAGTTTATCTTCATTCCGCTACATTATTTCCATAATTGTTATCTTCTTACATCTTTTATCTTAAACTTTTACAAACAATTCAAACTCAGATCCTAACAATTGGTTTCGGAGCTTTGGTCAATCAAATATGGTTTAACAATCAATTTGATATAAAAGATCAGCTCATTTCACTGATATCGTTTGTTCGTAGGAAGTTGAAAAACAGAGTTAAAAGTCTGATCACATTCAAAGTAATTTAAATGAAAACTTCGTAAAACAATCAAATGTCTCAAAACACATAAGATCCTCATAACACTGGTACCCTGTATAAACCACCTATGCTTGTCAAATCTGAGTATATTATCTGGCAACATAGGATGGGTCATGTACTTGCATAACAAAACACCGGATGCTGGAAATCGGTTATCTTCGGACCACATGTTCCGATGGTGCCGAGTGAAGAAGGTCCCAAGGTCCAAATACCTAAGAAACCTGAAATTACTCCGAGCAGGATTTTCAGAAAATTGAGTTAGATGCTAAAGCATTCAGTATAGTTGCTACAACACTACCCAATGATATCTATGCTGGCCTGTTACACTGTAACAGTGCAAAGGAGTTATGGGATGCACTAAAAGAGGAGTTCGGTGGTACAGAAGAGGTCACTGAGAACAACAGAGAGGTTTTGAACCAACAATATAGAACGATTTGTCATGTCAAAGGAGAGTCATTAACCCAACAATTTGAAAGGTTTAGCTGTGTATTTAGTGAGTTAAAACTGGTAAATGTAAAATACGCTAATTCAACTTTGAATAGTATATTTCTTAGATCACTACCAGAAAAATTGGACACTATAGCCTTTGTTACTAGAAATTCTGTGGGTTTTAAGGAGAAGAGTTTGGCTCAGCTTCATGGTAGGCTCCTCACTTATGAAAGAGAGCTTAACTAGAAAAAAAAAAAGCTACAGGAGTCAGGAAAGGTGGCCGATGACTACTCTTTTGGTAGTACAACACTTTTTGGACAGGAAGAAACCTCTTATAGCAGTAAGGATCACAGTTATGATCATTTTATTGACATAACATCTGGTGGAGCATTCAACTTTGATTCTTACTCACCCAACTATGCTTTCACAACAAATGGGGAAAACCAAGTTTCTGACAACTTATTATTTGAATTAAATGACCTTCAACATTTTGACCCCACAGATCTGGAAGAAATGAACATTTTACATCAACTTGCCTTATTAAGTGTGAGAACAAGCAAGTTTTATAAAAGAACTGGTAGGAAGTTTCTAGGGTTGCATGGGAACTTAAAAGTTGGGTTGGATAAATCAAAGATAAAGTGCTATAAGTGTAATAGGCTTGGTCACTTTGCTAGGGAATGTAGGAGCCAAACCAGTGGTCCTATAGTTACACATCCAAGTCCAAGACCTCAAAACTCCCAGAACACTGTTCATTATTCCCAATACACCCCCGCACCTCACATGCAAAGCACTGCTCATTTTGCACACCCTGTAAACACTATTCCTGTCTAGTATGTCCAAACCATTGTTCCTCAAATTCAGTATGTTCAAGCCCCAGCACCTCAGGTTCAAGTGTAATCTGCACCACAAGCTGCACAAACTTCTGCTCAGACAAAGGCCAATCAACAGAGCTTCTTTACACAAGGATTTATTGATTGGAGCAGCTTACCTGAGGATTTAACCAATGAAAAATGTTGCTCTAGTTGGTAATTCTGACAAGAAACCTGATGAATTATGTTTTATAGCACTAGAAACAATACAAGAAGGGCTTGAATCAGAAGAAGTGGAGTCCAAATCTGAGTTGGTGAAAGAGAACGCTGAAACAGATGTTTCAGAAGAAAATGTATGAACACCTGTTAGAATAAAAGATTGCTGAACAACTGATAGAACCTCTGTTGGAACCTCTGGCTGACCCATGGGATTCCAGTGTATGTGATGGTGAATGTGATTGTGCCATGATGGCTGCTGCTAAGGTATCACCTCAAGTCCTCAAAGACTTGTGTTCAGATAAATGCATTATTGCTTTTGCTAACATCAAAGAGTTGAATGAAAATCTTAGAAACAAGATCTTAAATGATGAAGTACAAATTGAAAAAACTTTTAAAGAGTTAAAATCCAAATTATTTGAAAAAAAAAAAATGAAATCAGTAGTCTAAAACATGATTCAAGCATAATCAAAGATCAACTCCAAACTATGGTAGAAAAATACCAGAGTTGCAAATTGGAGCTTGAGTCTACCCAAATCACTTGTGAGAAATGGGTAGAATCTTGTTAAGGTTATAAGTTGATGCTTGAAAAGTAGATCAAAAGCAATGTGAAATATGGCATTGGGTTTAGAAAAAATGACCAAGTTTCTGAAAACACTGCTGTGAATGAATCTGGCTTTGTTGAAATAATTCCCACAAATTTGGCTGGTCAAGAAATAAAAGTCACTGGTCAAAATGGTAAGAAAATTGTTTTAGAAAGACCAGAGTGATCATCAATTTTTGAGGAAATTGAAAAATATCAATTCAAACCCAACTGGTCTAATGAGTATGACATTCTTGAAAATATTAAGCCAATGGACTTCTCAACAATTGAAGGTGTTAAAGCACCCAAGGTTAAAATCATTCCCTTAAAAGACATCCCAGCAGAGGTTATAACCTCTGTTGAAAATGAGGTTGGAAAGGGGAAGAGGAAAGAGAAAGTCAAAAATCTGTTTTGTGATTTCTGTGAAAAGAAGAATCATATCACTAAAAATTATTTTCTTCTAAAAGCATATGACATTAACAAAACCAGTGTGATTGTACCTGCACCCCATTGCATAATTTGTGGGAAAAAGAATCACCAAACTCAACAGTGTGTTTATCTCAAAACTTTTGAGGTCAAAAGAAAAGAATTTACATCTAAAACACTGAAGAGTCCACAAAAATCAACACCTAAAAGTCAGCAGACCTTTGTCCCTGTCGAAACACATGTTACAAAACAGCTGAATACAACCTCTATTCCCAGAGAGGTTCAAGTAACAGATGCACCACCTGCAAACAAATTTCCAAGGGGATATGGTCAAACATTATACCAAAAGGTCCCTCATGGTTATGAGGCTTATAAAAGGCCTTCTAAACCTAAAATAAACAGGCATCCTTATGGCTACCAACATCTTACAGGAAATGGTCCTCAACAGTTGTTACAAAAATCTGTCCAAACCACTGACTATTCTTCTGGACTTAAGGATGACACGACTATGAACCCATCCAAAGCCATCTTGGCTCAAGAAACCTTCCTAAACTAATATGTTACTTGATGTGCAGGGAGCTTCTACATGCTTAGATAGTGTATGGTATGTAGATAGTGGAGGCTCCAGGCACATGACATGATGTAGAGCCCTACTCAAAGATTTCATAAAACATGGAAGGGGTGATATATCTTTTGGTAACAATTCAAAGGAGAAGGTATTGGGGTCAGCAACTGTTCAGACTGGGAAACTCAAGTTTGAAAATGTCAATCTTATTGACAATCTTAAATTTAATCTTCTTGGTGTGTCTCAAATGAGTGACAAGGGCTATGGGTCATTTTTCACTAAGGAAACTCATAAGATTGTTGGGCCAGAAGTGGTTAAAAAGATTGAGGAAATCATAGCCGGGAGTAAAACACGACTTATTGCTCACAGGAGTGGCAATGTGTATGTGGTTGATATGTTGAAGGATAATCCAATGACTGATGCTTGTCTGTTCTCAGTTGCCTCTACCAAAGAGACAGAACTTTAGCACAGAAGGCTTGGACACACAAATCTTAAAACAATCACCACACTTTCAAAATAAGGCCTTGTAAGAGGCCTTCCACCAAAGGTTTTTACTTGTGATGACCATTGTGTTTCCTGATTAAAAGGTAAACACCATAAAAGCTTATACAAGTCCATTGAAGAATCCAAAACAACCCAATGTTTACAATTGTTGCTCATAGACTTGTTTGGCCCTGTAAAAATCATGAGCTTGAAAAAGAAAAGATATTGTCTTGTTATTGTTGATGATTTTTCAAGGTTTACATGGACTTACTTTTTGCACTCCAAATATGAGACTGCAGGTATTTTGCAGGACATTGTGAAACAAGTTGAAAAGCAATTTGATTTGCTGGTAAAAATCTTTAGCAGTGACAATGGAACAGAGTTTAGAAACAAGGAGTTGGAAGCATTCTATGTGTTAAAAGGGATTGTAAGGCAGTACAGTATTCCAAGAACACCAGAACAAAATGGGGTGGTTGAAAGGAAAGACAGAACATTGATTGAAGCTGCCAAAACAATGCTTGCAGACTCATGTTTACCCTTAACCTTTTGGGCAGAGGTTGTAAACACTGCTTGCTATGTGCAGAACAGAGTTTTAATCAACCCCAGGCATCAAAAGACTGCCTATGATTTGTTCAAGATCAAACCACTGATCTCATACTTCAAAATCTTTGGCTGCCCATGTTTTATTTTAAACTTAAAAGACTCAATTTCAAAATTTCCAGCCAAAGTAGATTGTGGTTATTTTCTAGGATACTCAACCACTACCAAGGCCTACAAAGTGTTTAACACAAATACTAGGTGTGTGGAAGAGACTTTGAATGTAAAATTCAATGAATTTTCTTCATTAAAAATCCTTGCAAATCCTGCCGATTTGTTTGACTTAGATAAATTTACATTTGAAGATATGTCTGTCAAGACTAACCCTGCAGGTATGCCAAAATTTTCCAATCAAGACCAAGGATTTGACATTGTGATTCCACAATACAAAGTCACTTCCTTCACCAGAGAAGCCGATTTTCACAACAACTGTCAAAACTCTACCACTGCTGCATCAACAGTTGTTAATCAAAACTCTGCCACTACATCAAGTTCAACCTCTGTTGACAAAAGTCCATCATATGTGGACAAAAGTCAACACAATTTCACCCCCCATTCCTCCTATTCCTCCATCTCCAACAGATGTTGGCTCTTCAAAATTGCCAACAGATGTTAGCTCAGATGACTCACATCTACAGCCTTCACCTCTCAATGTCGTTGTTCCATACAAGGGGGATCCAATCTTCCTTAAATATCATCCACCAGATCAAGTTATTGGCAACATCAATGAAGGGGTTCTCACAAGAAGTTAATACCAAAACATCTGTCTTTTTGCTGGCTTCCTATCTCTCATTCAACCTGTCAAGTCCCAAGAGGCACTGAAAGACAATAGTTGGGTAGAAGCCATGCAAGAAGAGCTCCCGCAGTTCAAGAGACAACAAGTATGGGAACTTGTACCATTGCCGAAGGATGTAAGTCCAATTGGCACACAATGGGTCTTTAAAAACAAAACTGATGAAAGGGGCATTGTTGTCAAAAACAAAGCCAGGCTTGTGGTTCAAGGTTTTAGATAAGAAGAAGCCATAAATTATGATGAAACATTTGCTCCTGTAGCAAGACTTGAAGCCATCAGATTGTTCTTTGCCTTTGCTGTCAACCACAACATCAAGGTGTACCAAATAGATATCAAATGTGCTTCCTCTATGGTAAGATTCAGGAAGAGGTATATGTGTGCCAACCTCCTGGTTTTGAAGATGCCATTTATCCTGATCATGTATACAAGCTCAACAAAGCTTTGTATGGCTTAAAACAAGCACCTAGAGCCTGATATGAAACTCTTTTCACTTTTCTTATTTCCATAGGTTTTACAAGAGGTAAAGTTGACAAAACATTGTTTTTAAAATGGAAAGGAAAAGATTTGATGATTGTCCAAATTTATGTTGATGACATCATCTTTGGATCCACATGTACCTCCATGTGTGAAGAATTTAGAAAACTCATGACAGCTGAGTTTGAGATGAGTGCCATGGGTGAACTTCAATGCTTTCCTGGTCTCTAAGTTAAGTAGTTGCAAAATGGAACATTCATTCACCAAAGTAAATATGTCAAAGAACTTTTAATAAAATTTGAGATGAATGATTGCAAACCATATAGTACACCCATGGCAACCACAAAGCTTGTCACTACTGATGAAAAAGATGACTTGGTTGATCATGTTTGCAACATGTGACTGTGCAAGATCCCAGTCAGCACCTAGAAAGTCCAATCTTATTGTTGTAAAAAGAATATTTAGATACATAAAAGGTGCTGCCACACTTGGTATCTGTTATCCTGCTAATGGGAACATCCAGCTTTCAGGTTTTTCAGATAGTGATTTTGCTGGTTGCAACACCACAAGGAAGTCCACATCTGGAGGGTGCCAATTTCTAGGGAATTGTCTAGTTTCTTGGCAAAGCAAAAAGCAAGCAGCTGTTTCAACATCCACATCAGCGGCTGAATATATCGCTGCTGCAAGCTGTACAGCCCAACTTTTGTGGCTTCAAAATCAATTGCTAGATTTTGGTGTAACTGTTTTAAAGACTCCTCTTATGCTGGATAGTCAAGCAGCTGAAAACATCATAAAAAATATAGTCTCTCATTCCTCCACCAAACACATTGACATCAGACATCACTTTGTGAGGGATAGCTATGAAAAAGGTTTGATTTCTCAGCATCATGTTACAACTAAAGATCAGCTGGTAGATGCGTTGACAAAAGCTTTAGATACATCTACCTTTAAAAGCTTGATCTCTAGGATTTGTATGCTTAACATGGATTAAAAGCAAAACCTTGTTTTCATGAATAAAGCATTAAAATGTTTTCAGAAAATCAAAATCCATCCTTAAAAATAGCTTTAAAATTTGAAAATTTTCAAAATCCTTAAAAGTCTGTTTCAAACATCTGTTTCTTATAACCTCTGTTGGCTAAACGTTCATCCATTGCTGAAAGGTATCCTTTGTTTTCCATCTACCACTGCTCCTGACAACTGTTGATCAAACAACTATTGTTCTTAAACCACTGATGTCTATCCACCGATAGACTAAAATCAGCCACTGCTCATAACCTCTACCTATGTTATTACCCAACTAAGGTTTCCAAACAACTGTTGATGTGTGCAAAATGTAACATATAAATTACATCAAATGAGGCATAAAACTAACCCTGTTTGAGTACTAATGTTGGAAAAAGTGTGTTTTTGTCTTCCTTTTGAATTTACAGGATCAAATAAGCTTAAAGGAACAAATATACAGCCAAAACCAACACAAATACAAAGAAAAGGAAAAAAAACGTGACATGCCCGACCCCTCGGCAGCATCCCCAAAGCAAAAGCAAAAGCAAAAGCAAAAACAAAGACAACAGAAGACTGACCATGGGGCCGTGCCCGCTGGGCACAGGGGCGTGGTCAGATGCTTGCAGAAAAGATAAATATGTAGAAGCTTCTACGCCCACCACGGGTGCGTGCCCAGCTCGGCACAGGGCGTGGTCAACGCTAAGATATGCAGAATCTTGCAAAATCTTGATAGTACAGATACGCTTCTGACCACGAGGCCGTGCCCACTAGATACGGGCTATGTGGAACCCTCTGCTGACACATGCATTTAATGAAGGAAGAGAAAAGGCTGGCCACGGGGGCGTGCCCACTGGACACGAGCCCGTGGCCAGGACTCTGTGCAGGCTATAAGTAGGGGTGCTTGGTTCACTTCAAAGGCATCCCTTGGCAAACCACTAATCTCCAACTTTGCCACCACTCCACCACCACTACAACACCAACACCCACCACCATCATCCATCATCCACCTTTAGAGTGTGTGTAGTAGTCTCGGGATCCAAGATTGATCGTAAGGGTTCTTGCCAATCAAAGGCCTTGTTTGGTTAAGCCTCTTACATCACTTGGTGAAGACAAGTCTTTAATGTATTACTTTTGATTTTTAATCTTTCGGCACTTTTTATTTGGTTTTGTATTAATGACTTTAATAACTAGTTTCTTATGTTGAAGGTGAATTTTCTTTATCATTTGTTTGTGGTGTCTTAGCGTTACTTTACTGTCTATATAAAGTAAAAGATTGCATCGTTCATGTCTCTACGGTCTATATAGAGGCATGTTGGCTACCCGGTCGGGGGTTAAGGGAATGGTTTAGTAAGGTTCTTGCCTTGTTTAGTGTATAGATCCTGCAAGGACCTGGTTCAAGCTTACTAGGACCTCCTTCAATACCCACTGGTATTGGATGGCGGGGGTGCGAATAGCTTGAACCCCTCATATGTAAACTACTATTAATACATTAAACCGACTACTTGGGATTGTATCCCTGCTGACTCAAACCACTTAGCCGAGGGTAACGTCACCTTCAAAAGAGGGGCCTACCACTTTTCGCATTAATAACTTAATTAATTAACTTTCAATATTTCGACCCTTTGGGATTGTATCCTTGTTGACTTAAACCACTGGGTTCAGGGTAACGTCACTTTCAAAAGAGGGGCCTACTACTATAACTAAGATAATCTCTTAAAAAGTCCGAAAGTGCAAAAAACATCAAAGGATACATTAAAGGCGAGTCAGATCCAAGTGATTCATCTTGTCTATCTGTTTTTATTTTATTTCTATTTCTGCATTTTTAGTTTTTATTTTCATGTTTTAAATCTTTTCTCAAAAAATTTAGATTGATTAGACGTTGTGGATAAACCAGTACTAAAAGCTCTTGTGTCCTTGGATGACCTCGGTATCTTACTAACGCTATACTACGCTCATGATGGGTGCACTTGCCCATGTGTGTGTTTAGTGTTAGTAGAATATCGTGTTTTATAAATTTAAAACTTGACTAATGCGTTAAATGGGGTTAAAATATCAATAAAATCATATCACACTTCGCACACATCAAGTTTTTGGTGCCGTTGTCGGGGACACTAAGATTTTAAGAAAGCTTAAAATTGACGGCCTAGTCATATTTTTCAAAACCTTTTTAAAACTGCGTGCACATTTTTGCATTTTTCTTAATTTTTTTCATTACAGTAGTCTGGACACGGGGCCGTGCACACTGAACACGCCCCGTGCTGCATAAAAATAGCAAAACATTTTAAAACACCCAGATACAGAGTCTGAACACGGGGTCGTGCTCACTAAACACGCCCCCGTGCTGCACAAAACCAGTTACATTTTAAAACTCCCAGATACAGACCCTGACCACGGGCCGTGCTCACTGACCACGGGGCCATGGTGAGCCTCTGTTTCCGATTTTATTTTGTTTTCTGGTCCCGAGACTCTTTTGTGGTCTGCTGAGTGATTCTTATGGATCAATACTCATGAGGTTACAATTGCTACTATGAAGAGGATGATTATGAAGAAGAGTATTGTACCATTTGTGGAAACCCCACTCGGTACAATACTGTGACCTCTTCGAACCATCCACTTCATATACACACTATGAGGAACCTAGGTACGAGCCAGCCACTTCATACACATACTATGAAGAACCAAGGTATGAACCTTCTCCCTCATACTCATACTTTGAAGAACCAAGGTATGAATCATCTCCATCATATACTTACTATGAGGAACACTGGTGTGAACCACCTACCTCATATGGGTATATTGAAGGACCAAGGTTTGAACTTCCGCACTCAAGCTTTTGGGATACTTATCCCGCTCACTTTGACGAACCACCAACTATCCTCCCCGAAGCCGAAAGAATAAAAGAACACCTCAAAACTATCGAACGCTATATAAAAGAATGCCACGCAAGGGAAGAGGAATCCTGCGCAAGGGAAGAGGTAGTTTGTACTAAAGAGGTAATGGTAGAAGAGGTAAAAATGGAAGAACAAGTAAGTGAAAAACCGACGCATGAACCAAACAATGAAAATGGTAAGTCCGAAAACACTAATCTTCAAAAAGAGTTAAATTTTCAAGAAATTAATCTCTTAACACCTTCTTTCGAAAACCACTGTTTGGTACCTACTCATGCTAAGTTTTTAAAAGAGTTAACCACTAACACTAAAATTGACGAAATGGTAAGCATTAAGTTAACAAATGATCAAACGACGCTAATAAAAGATGATCCATTTGAAACTAACATTACACCGGTTCCATGTTTCTTTCAAAACGCCTTTATTTGTAATATTACAATCGATAAAGGTCTTTGTGTTAATATAATGCTAAACTACATTTTCAAAAAATTAAGTATTAGTGATTTTCTCCACTTCAAATACCCATTTTTCTTTCTAATCGGAAAAACAATAAAATCAATGGGAGTAGTTGAGGATGTGTTAGTACAAACAAATCAAACGGTAGTCCCAACCGACTTTGTCATTCTTAATGACGCTCCACTTGTGTTGGGACAACCTTTTGTAAAAACCCATCAAGCTTTGATAAATCGGAAGCAAAATAACCTACCCGTTCAATTAGGGGCCTTCAAAAGGTATGTCGATCTTGAACAATCAATGAAATATCCAATCGGCAATGACGACCCCCTAATTGAAGATGAAGATGAACCGCCCGATACGGAAGACGAAATCGACCACTTTGTTGAAGAAGAGGTCTCTTTTGAACAAACCTTTTTGGTCCTTGACCAAAAATGAGCAACCAAATAAGGAGTCTCCTAAAGACCCACCACTTGAGCTCAAAGAACTCCCAAAAGGTTTGGAATATGCTATTCTCGACAAAGATGGTAAGCTACCTGTAATTATTTCTTCAAAATTAACTAGTTTAGAAAAAGAAAAATTAATTACACTTTTGAAAAAACACAAAAACGCGATCGCATGGAAGCTTGTAGATATTAAAGGAATAAGCCCTTCCATGTGCACGAACAAAATTTTAATGAATGATGACTATAAACCGGTAATACAACCACAACGTAGAGTAAATCCAAATGTTCAAGAAGGGGTTAAAAACGAAGTCATCAAACTACTTGACGACGGACTTATATACCCAATTTCCGATAGCCCTTGGGTAAGTCCTGTCCAAGTAGTTCCCAAGAAAGGAGGTATGACGGTGGTCACTAATGAAAAGAATGAATTAATACCAATGAGAATCGTCACCGGGTGGTGAGTTTGTATAGATTATCGTCGATTAAATGAGGAAACCAGGAAAGATCATTTTCCCTTACCTTTTATTGATCAAATGTTAGAAAGATTATCCGGTCATAAATTTTATTGTTTTTTAGACGGTTTTTCAGGTTACTTTCAAATACCGATAGCGCTCTAGGACTAAGAAAAGACAATATTCACATGTCCCTACGGAACTTTTGCTTATCGACGCAAGCCTTTTGGTCTATGTAATGCCCCCGCAACTTTCCAACGTTGCATGGTGGCCCTCTTCCATGACATGATAGAAAAGACTATGGAAGTCTTCATGTACGACTTTTCTATCTTTGGAGATTCATGTGACCAATGCCTCGATAACCTTGAACGAATGCTATCCCGATGTGAGAAAACTAACCTCGCCCTTAATTGGGAAAATGCCATTTCATGGTAACGGAGGGAATAGTACTCGGTTACAAAATCTCAAGCGAAGGAATGGAGGTTGATCGGGCTAAAATAGACACTATCTCTCGATTACCACCCCCATCCTCCGTTAGAGCTATCAGAAGTTTCCTAGGGCATGCCGGATTTTATAGACGATTTATCAAAGACTTTTCAAAAATTTCAAGACCTTTAACTAAATTACTTGAAAAATATGCTCCATTCATCTTTGACAAGGATTGTAATCAAGCATTTCTAACATTAAAAGAAATGCTAGTTAATGCACCTATCATGATAGCGCCTGATTGGAAATTACATTTCAAAGTCATGTGCAATGCAATTGACTTTGCAGTTGGAGCTGTCTTGGGACAACGAAAAGACAAGCATTTTCACCCAATATACTACGCTAGTAAAACACTTAACGATGCACAAGAAAATTACACAGCAACTGAAAGAGAATTACTAGCTGTAGTATTTGCTTTTAATAAATTTCGTTCTTATCTAGTTCTTTCTAAAATGATAGTTTATACAGACAATGCAGCCATTCGTTATCTGTTTAAAAAACAGGACGCCAAACCGCGTTTAATCAGATGGATTCTACTCCTCCAAGAGTTTGACATTGAAACAAAAGACAAAAGAGGAGCAGAAAACACCGTTGCAGATCATCTATCCCGCTTGGAAGATCCAGCTTTGGAGGCAACTAGGGACGAGCTCATCAGTGAAAAATTCCCAACGGAATCCTTAGAAATGGTGGAATACCGAGAAGAACCATGGTACGCTGACTATGCCAACTACCTAGCTAGTGGAATAGTCGCGAAAGGATGGTCACATCATCAAAGAAAAAAATTTCTTTGCCGATGTAAAGCAGTATTTTTTGGAAGATCCTTATCTTTTCAAATTGTGTGCCGACCAACTTATCCGACGATGCGTACATGGTAGTGAAGTAAGGAAAATTCTCCGCCATTGTCATGAAGGTCCATACGGAGGACATCATGGAGCCGCTAGTACTGCACGAAAGGTATTTGATTCAGGATTCTATTGACCAACCATTTATAAAGACTCCCAAAATCTTATCAAGACATGTGATATGCATGCCAACGGTCAGGTAATATTTCTTCCAAAAATGAAATGCCACAAAATGGCATTCATGTTTGTGAAATTTTTGATGTGTGGGGACTAAACTTTATGGGACATTTCCCACCGTCAAAAGGAAACAAATATATACTTGTGGCAGTGGATTACTTGTCAAAATGGGCTGAAGCCGAAGCTCTTCCAATAAATGATGGAAAAGTTGTGGTAAGATTCTTGAAACGACTATTTTCTTGTTTCGGAACTCCAAAAGCATTAATAAGTGATAGGGGTACCCATTTTTGTAACCACCAACTTGAAATTTTTTTAACAAGATATGGGGTCTATCACCGGATCTCAACTGCATATCACCCTCAAACAAATGGACAAGTCGAAGTGACTAATCGAGGTTTAAAAAAGGATACTTGAAAAAACCTTAGGATTAAATAAAAAAGAATGGGCCGATAAATTAGAAGACATATTATGGGCTTTTTGAACTGCGTATAAAACAACAATAGGTACCACCCCATATAAGCTTGTCTATGGAAAAAATTGTCATTTACCAGTAGAAATAATACACAAGGCCTACTGGGCATTAAAAAACGTAAACTTAGATATTGAAACCGCCGGAAAGAATCGATGTTGTCAATTAAATGAATTAGACGAGTTAAGGAATCAAGCCCACTCTAACTCCGAAATTTATATGGAAAGAATGAAAAACTTACATGATAAGCAAATTAAACCTAATGAATTTCGAGTAGGAGATCAAGTTCTATTGTTTAATTCACGACTTCGATTATTTCCCGGAAAATTAAAGTCTAGGTGGTCGGGATCTTTTTCTATCATCCATATTTTTCCACACGGTGCAATTGAAATTAAATCTCGAAATGGAATTCCATTCAAAGTCAACGGGCAACGGCTTAAGCTTTATCATGGATTCATTGAAGATGACGAGGAAGAGATCTTGCTACAAGCGGTCGAAGAATAAATGAAGGCTTGTGCACTAACATCATATCTTGTAGGTAATGGACTTCGGGAAAGCCTCAAGAATCGGTAAGATTTCTAAAATAAGTTTCGGGAAATAGGTCACGCACACGTGCACTTAAAAAAATATTTAGTTTTTACCCGCCCATGGGGCCATGCCCAGCGAGCACGGGGCCGTGGTCGGCTACTGTCGGGGATAAAACCTCTTTTGTCTTCTCATTTTCATTTCACCACGACCCGTTCCCCTGAAAACTCTCTGGTTCCTCCGAGAATCTCTGCAAATTTTCACGTTTTTCCACCGTTCAACATCATCAAGGTATGATTCTATCATCTTTTGTAGTTAGATTAACGATTTGCATGTAGTTTAACATAAAAAAATTGGGGAAAAATCTAGGGTTCTTGAACTTGAACCGAACCAAACCCCAAATTTTTGCTTAGATCTATAAATATTAGTGTAGTTGCATGTTATAGGAAGTAAATCCACTGAAATTTTTTGTAGATTTGTCTGATTTCAAACACAAACCTCAAACCCTTGTTTTTGAACTAAAAAAAGATGAAATTGAAAGGGTAAACGGTTTGTTTTTGAAAAAACGGCACTTGGGGTTTCATTTTCGAGGAAAACCGCCCCTACTCAACCAAAAATTTTCAATTTTTCGAAACCAGGTCGAAAAATGTTGTTTTTGGGAAACAGAACCCTAACCACGGGGTCGTGGTCAGCAGGCACGGGGGCGTGGCCAGGAGAAATCAGCTAAACACGGGGCGTGGCCAGTGGCCACGGGGCCGTGTCCAGCCTTTTCAGTTTTCTTCAAAAATTTATCGTTTCGTGCTGATTGTTTTGTGTTTTCTTTTGCGGAGATGGCTAGCATGTTCACTAAGTTCAAGCCAAATGAGTGGGACTACCAAGCCCGCTATGACATTCTGAAAACAAGGCCCGAAGAAACACCAAACAAGTGTGCCTCGATACCTTAGAAGTTGTGGGGCAACTAGACCGCTACAACACATTGGTCGCGGGTCCACTGAGGGTGGCCCTCGGCACAAGGCTCCATGCGGTTCATGAGTACAACATGGAATTCTACAGTTCTTTAGCATTTAAAGCAAAATCCGAGCCATTCGATGAAGAAGGGGTGCAATTTAGACATGCGGGGGAGGTGCTCTCGATTTCTATTACACAGTTCAGAGTGAATGTGGGTTTGTTCACCGAGGAAGAGTCCGGTGAAGAAGAGAACATGGGTTGTCTCCGTGAACTCCCGAACAACATGCGCTAGACAACATGGGCTCAAATCTGGGATGGTGTATATGATCCAAGTGTCACAAAGAGCTCCCAGTTGAGGGACCCCCTCTACCGCTACATTCATAGGGTCCTTAGCAACGCTCTAAGTCAAAGGCGTGATAGCACCGGTGTTGTCAACTTGCGTGATCTGACGGTCTTGTATTGCATCCACAACCGCATTCCTCTTGATGTCACTCACCTCCTACTCAGAAACATGCATCTGAATCATCTGGCTTCCTCCCCGACACCAATATTCTACGGGGGATGGATCTACCGCCTTTTCAAGACCTATGTTCAATGCATGCCGAAATCATTCCATAAGGGTTAATGGTCAGGAAAGGTAGATCTCACCGAATGCCGCTCAATGGGGATCATCCACGAGACGGGTGACGGGACAGTCCGCTTCCAAACCACTCACGGACACGTTTGGAACCCAGAGGAAGCCCTCGTTCTTCACGCCAACCTAAACCATCCCCCTCCTCAGTTTCAAGGCCAAGCGGGCTCCTCCTCTCAAGGAGGCGGTTTTCCTAACTTTCAAAGTTTACATGATCTTTTGCAGGAAAACTTACTATGCACCCGCAACACCTACAACATGGCCAGCAACACCTTTACCCGGGTTGGAGCAGTGGAGCGCAATATCTCCGCTATGCAAGATGACATCACCTACATCCGGGGGCATATGGTGTACCGAGGAGAGGAAGAAGACGAGGACGAGGACATGGACTGATTCGGAGGCATTGGAGGTGGTGTGATGTTGTATGCAGTTTCTCAGGTTAACCCTTTCTATCCCACAAACAATTGACCGGCCTGCGTGCCATAGTTTGAAAATTTTACTTTCCTTAATACTTTTTTTATTTTCTGCACTTTATTTTTCTTTTATGTGTGATGACGATGGATGTCGAACTTTGGTAAAGCTAGGATGTTTGTTATGAATTGTATGGTGTAGTGTTAGCAAAACAGGTACCCAGGAAGCTTGCATGCACTAAGCATTAGTGCTACATAAGCCCGGAAACCCGAACCAAAAGCCAAAAAACCTGTTTCCATCAAATGCAGACTGTCACCACGGGGCCGTGGTCAGCGACCACGCCCCCGTGCCCACACCCCTGAACTGATGTTTGTCTGAACCCTGCCCACCACGGGGTCGTGGCCACCAGACACACCCCGTGGCCACAGTTCTGTAAGTTTCTGTTACCGGCACTCTGACCACGGGGCCATGCTCAGCCAGCACGAGGTCGTGGCCAAGTGCCCAGTAACACAAAATTTTGCTTTTCGACACCCTTTTACACATTTAATCAACCTAAAAACTTATTTTTGGGATACATTGAGGACAATGTGTAATTTAAGTGTGGGGGGATGCTAAAACCTTGAATCTTGCAAGTCCTAATAACAAGCCTTACACAAAACTCTATTGGAACCGCTAATCACCCCAATTTTTTTCAAAAATTTTTATTTTTTTACTTGTCTTGGTTTAAATTGGGAATAACAAGTTCTAAAAAGGTTATGTTTTTACAAATTTACCACCGACAGCGTCGTGATAAAATGAACCAAATAAGAAAATTATGAAAAGGCATGACAAATCTAATTAAAATTTGATTATATATACTTGATCACATTATAAACCCATTCACACAACAAGTGAGTTTTGAGCCTTTATTGAGCATACAAGCATATATCTTTAAATTAAATGCTCATTTTTTGTTTCTTGTGTGAATAGCCGTTTGGTTCTTACGACTTTAGAACTTGCCACGATGATACATTCCCGATCCTTACCAACTCAAACCCAAGTAAGTAAATGATGGAGGCATTAGGACTAGCCCATTTTCCTTTCAACACCATTGTTTTCCATTTTTTATCACCTACCCAAAATCCCCCTAGTTAACCCCTTTGATCCTAAATCTTTTCATTTCAAAAGCCACAAAACAAACACCCTTTACCCACCAAAACCTTTTTCTTTTCAACCCCTTTGTTTTAGTAAAAAGCTCGGTTATCTTGTGACGTTTCCTATTGAAAAAAAATGAAAGTCTTGCAATAAACAAAAAAGTTCCTCAAAGAAAATTTGTTTGAATATGCTTAGTTTGAATAAAAGTCACAAAAACAAAAAGTTTTACAACGACTGAAGCTTTTTACGCTTTTCGCCATTTTTACTAACCACTAACCAAAACCACATACCCTTAGCCCAAGCCTAACCCTTTCCCAAAGTCCTCTTGATATTTACAAAGGTTTATAGTTAAAAAGGAGGAGGATTGATCGCTTGGCAAGCATACGGTATAAGTAAGTTCCATGCCGGTCTCGAGTGTTTCACAAAAATACATCTTCAGCCAAGTGTTGAGTGATCTCCCGTGAGGTATGTGAACTTGTATATAAATGGAATTTTAAAGAGGAATGTTATGCCCAAATAAGTAATTTTTCTTATAAAATGTTCTAAATAAATCATGACGAATAGGATTGTGAATAAAATAAAAATAAAACCCAATAAAGATCTTGGATTCCCGACACTCAAGATGAGCCCAAAACTTCTCTTCTACCTCTTCCATTTGGGTGTGTAAAGCCACATATTAAAGAGTTTTGCTTGAGCACAAGCAAAGATTCAAGTGTGGGGGTATTTGATGTGTTCAAAATGTTACATATAAATTACATCAAATGAGGCATAAAACTAACCTTTTTTTAGTACTAATGTTGGAAAAAGTGTGTTTTTGTCTTCCTTTTGAATTTACAGGATCAAATGAGCTTAAACGAATAAAAGGAACAAATATACAGCCAAAACCAACACAAATACAAAGAAAAGGAAAAAAAACGTGACATGTCCGACCCCTCGGCAGCATCCCCAAAGCAAAAACAAAGACAACAGAAGACTGACCACGGGGCCGTGCCTGCTGGACACGGGGGCGTGGTCAGATGCCTGCAGAAAAGACAAACATGTAGAAGCTTCTACGCCCACCACGGGGGCGTGCCTAGCTCAGCACGGGGCGTGGTCAACGCTAAGATACACAGAATCTTGCAAAACCTTGATAGTACAGATACGTTGCTGACCACGAGGTCGTCCCACTCGACACGGCCATGTGGAAACTTCTGCTGACACATGCATTTAATGAAGGAAGAAAAATGGCTGGCCATGGGGGCGTGCCCACTGGACACGGGGCCGTGGCAGGACTCTGTGCAGGCTATAAATAGGGGTGCTTGGTTCACTTCAAAGGCATCCTTTGGTAAACCACTACTCTCCCACTTTGCCACCACTCCACCACCACACCAACACCAACACCCACCACCATCATCCATCATCCAACTTTAGAGTGTGTGTAGTAGTCTCAGGATCCAAGATTGATCGTAAGGGTTCTTGCCAATCAAAGGCCATGTTTGGTTAAGCCTCTTACATCACTTGGTGAAGACAAGTCTTTTATGTATTACTTTTGATTTTTAATCCTTCGGCACTTTTTATTTGGTTTTGTATTAATGATTTTAATAACTAGTTTCTTATGTTGAAGGTGAATTTTCTTTATCATTTGTCTGTGGTGTCTTGGTGTTACTTTACTGTCTATGTAAAGTAAAAGTTTGCATCATTTATGTCTCTACGGTCTATATAGAGGCATGTTGGCTACCTGGTCGGGGGTTAAGGGAATGGTGTAGTAAGGTTCTTGGCTTGTTCAGTGTATAGATCCTGCAAGGACCTGGTTCAAGCTTACTAGGACCTCCATCAATACCCACTGGTATTGGATGGTGGGGGTGCGAATGGCTTGAACCCCTCATATGTAAACTACTATTAATACATTAAACCGGCTACTTGGGATTATATCCCTGCTGACTCAAACCACTTAGCCAAGGGTAACGTCACCTTCAAAAGTGGGGCCTACCACTTTTCGCATTAATAACTTAATTAATTATCTTTCAATATTCCGACCCATTGGGATTATATCCTTCCTGACTCAAACCACTAGGTTGAGGGTAATGTCACCTTCAAAAGTGGGGCCTACTACTATAACTAAGATTATCTCTTAAAAAGTCCGAAAGTGAGAAAATCAAAGGATACATTAAAGGCGAGTCGGATCCAAGTGATTCATCTTGTCTATCTGTTTTTATTTTATTTCTGTTTCTGCATTTTTAGTTTTTATTTTCATGTTTTAAATCTTTTCTCAAAAAAAATTTAGATTGATTAAACGTTGAGGATAAACCAGTACTAAAAGCTCTTATGTCCTTGGACGACCTAGGTATCTTTCCAATGCTATACTACGCTCACGATGGGTGCACTTGCCTATGTGTGTGTTGACTCATGGGCTTAAAATATCAATAAAATCATATCACCCTTCGCACACACCATGTTTTTAGCGCCGTTGCCGGGGACACAAAGATTTTAAGACAGCTTAAAATCGACGGCCTAGTCATTTTTTCATAACCTTTTTAAAACTGCGCGCACATTTTTGCATTATTCTTAATTTTTTGCATTACAGTAGTCTGGACACGGGGTCGTGCTCACTGAACACGCCCCGTGCTGCATAAAAACAGCAAAACATTTTAAAACACCCAGTTACAGAGTCTGAACACGGGGCCGTGCTCACTGAACACGCCCCCATGCTGCACAAAACCAGTTACATTTTTCAAAATGCCCAGATACAGACCCTGACCATGGGTCGTGATCACTGACCATGGGGCCGTGGTGAGCCTCGATTTCCGTTTTTATTTTGTTTTCTGGTCCCGAGACTCTTTTGTGGTCTGCTGAGTGATTCTTATGGATCAATACGCAAGAGGTTACAATTACTACTATGAAGAGGATGATTATGAAGAAGAATATTGTACCATTTGTGGTAAACCCCACTTGGTACAATACTATAACCTCTTCGAACCATCCACTTCATATACACACTATGAGGAACCTAGGTACGAGCCAGCCACTTCATACACATACGATGAAGAACCAAGGTATGAACCTTCTCCCTCATACTCATACTTTGAAGAACCAAGGTATGAATCATCTCCATCATATACTTACTATGAGGAACAAAGGTGTGAACCACCTACCTCATATGGGTATTATAAAGGATCAAGGTTTGAACTTCCGCACTCAAGCTTTTGGGATACTTATCCCGCTCACTTTGACGAACCACCAACTATGCTCCCCGAAGCCGAAAGAATAATATAACACCTCAAAACTATCGAACGCTATATAAAAGAATGCCGCGCAAGGGAAGAGGAATCCCGCGCATGGAAGAGGTAGTTTCTACTAAAGAGGTTATAGTAGAAGAGGTAAAAATGGAAGAACAAGTAAGTGAAAAACCGACGCATGAACCAAACAACGAAAAAGGTAAGTCCGAAAACGCGAATCTTCAAAAAGAGTCAAATTTTCAAGAAACTAATCTCTTAACACCTTCTTTCGAAAACCATTGTTTGGTACCTACTCATGCTAAGTTTTAAAAAGAGTTAAACACTAACACTAAAGTTGACGAAATGGTAAGCATTAAGTTAACAAATGATCAAACGACGCTAATAAAAGATGATCCATTTGAAATTAACATTACACCGGTTCCATGTTTCTTTCAAAACGCCTTTATTAGTAATATTACAATCGATAAAGATCTTTGTGTTAATATAATGCTAAACTACATTTTCAAAAAATTAAGTATTAGTGATTTTTCTCCACTTCAAATACCCATTTTTCTTTCTAATCGGAAAACAATAAAATCAATGGGAGTATTTGAGGATGTGTTAGTACAAACAAATCAAACGGTAGTCCCAACCGACTTCATCATTCTTGATGACGCTCCACTTGTGTTGGGACAACCTTTTGTAAAAACCCATCAAGCTTTGATCAATCGGAAGTAAAATAACCTACCCATTCAATTAGGGGCCTTCAAAAGATATGTCGATCTTGAATAATCAATGAAATATCCAATCGGCAATGACGACCCCCTAATTGAAGATGAAGATGCACCGCCCGATACGGAAGACGAAATCGATCACTTTGTTGAAGAAGAGGTCGCTATTGAACAAACCTTTTTGGTCCTTGACCAAAATGAGCAACCAAATAAGGAGTCTCCTAAAGACCCACCACTTGAGCTCAAAGAACTCCCAACAGGTTTGGAATATACTTTTCACGACAAAGATGGTAAGCTACCTGTAATTATTTCTTCAAAATTAACTAGTTTAGAAAAAGAAAAATTGATTACAGTTTTGAAAAAACACAAAAACGCGATCGCATGGAAGCTTGTAGATATTAAAGGAATAAGCCCTTCCATGTGCACGCACAAAATTTTAATGAATGATGACTATAAATCGGTAATACAACCACAACGTAGAGTAAATCCAAATGTTCAAGAAGTGGTTAAAAACGAAGTCGTCAAACTACTTGACGCCGGAATTATATACCCAATCTCCGATAGCCCTTGGGTAAGTCCCGTCCAAGTAGTTCCCAAGAAAGGATGTATGACGGTGGTCACTAATGAAAAGAATGAATTAATACCAACGAGAACCGTCACCGGATGGAGAGTTTGTATAGATTATCTTCGATTAAATGAGGCAATAGGAAATATCATTTTCCCTTACCTTTTTTTTATCAAATTTTAGAAAGATTATCCGGTCACAAATTTTATTGTTTTTTAGACGTTTTTCAGGTTACTTTCAAATACCGATAGCGCCCGAAGACCAAGAAAAGATAACATTCACATGTCCCTACGGAAATTTTGCTTATCGACGCATGCGTTTTGGTCTATGTAATGCCCCCATAACTTTCCAACGTTGCATGGTGGCCATCTTCCATGACATGATATAAAAGACTATGTAAGTCTTCATGGACGACTTTTCTAAATTTGGAGATTCATATGACCAATGCCTCGATAACCTTGAATGTTGTCCCGATGTGAGAAAACTAACATCGCCCTTAATTGGGAAAATGCCATTTCATGGTAACGAAGGGAATAGTACTCGGTACAAAATCTCAAGCGAAGGAATGGAGGTTGATCGGGCTAAATAGACACTATCTCCAGATTACCACCCCCATCCTCCGTTAGAGCTATCAGAAGTTTCCTAGGGCATGCAGGATTTTATAGACAATTTATCAAAGACTTTTCAAAAATTTCAAGACCTTTAACAAAATTACTTGAAAAAGATGCTCCGTTCATCTTTGACAAGGATTGTAATCCAGCTTTATTGAGGTTTCCTATGTAAGACATGGGTTATAAACTAGCATAAAATTAAAATAAAAAAATAAACATACCCGATAGCTATTGGCATCGTTTACTCCTGGATAACTAGTAACATATTGTTGCCCACTGCCAGATCCATATGGCACATTGTGCGAGTGTAGTCGAAACTTTGTCTTCTCAATTTCTCATGCGTCAGCTTGATCACTGATCCATAATTAATCTGTTACAATATAAATTCCAAGAAAATAGCACACAGGCAGTGAACCAGTTGTCATTCTGGTTATCAACACAAGGAGGTTTAAAAGGCGTCTTGAGAACAGTTTCTCTTTCACTTACAGAAACAACTCACGAACAACCAACTAACCCAAAATGGTCTAGTGCAACTTCGTATAGTTGCAGGTCAGATTTAGTTACTTCAGTCTGGTTACCAAACCGATTTTAAGTGCCTAACCCAGTTATATAAAAAGCTTTAGGTTCTGCTTTCGGTTAAAACTAGTAGGTTATATTCGCTGAACTTTGTTAAATTTCAAGTTTCCTAAAAATAAGTTCTAGTGTTAATAGACCGTGTTTCATTCTGAATTATAGTTGCTCCTCTTGTACAGCTTTAATAGTTGTAAGCAATAAAAGTTAAGACAACTTACTGGTTCGAATAGATGTTACCAAGCTGACGTAATTTCTTGACAGTGATTTTCTAAGTCAACCTACCAATAGTCAATAACAAGATGATATGTGAGAATAATAAGGACAGAAGCATGTACTTGTAAATAAGAAATACAAGCCTACAAAGCTGTCTCATTTTATAAAGTATTTACAATTACAATTTCCCCTTGATTTCTTGTTTAGTGCTGTTGTTCTGTAAGATGGATAAATTTTGTGTTTTTCAAACAATTATTTTTTTTACCACTCATGATCATTATGTATTAATGTGGATGTTAGGATATGAACACGTTGCAACATTTCTCTTTTATGATATTGTTTTTTCTATTTTCGGTTTCTGACTTTTGTTATCATCACTATTTATGGTCATTATGTGAATGGAAAAACTCAAAGAGTGAGGGACATGATGACTACGGGCTTCTCGGGAGTCAGCAAGCTAGATAGTATGCAATCGTCAAGGAGCTAGAAAAACCTGTTGAGCTCAAGGACGGTACAGTTGTTCTCCAGTTAGAAGTCCGTCTTCAAAACGATCTCGAGTGTGGTGGCACATATTTGAAGTATCTTTGACCACAAGAGGTTTGCTGGACCGCCAAGGGATTTGACAACGAGTCTCCTTATTCAATCATGTTTGGCCCGGACAAATGTGGAGCCGCGAACAAGGTCCATTTCATCCTAAAACACAAAAAACCCCAAAAGTGGAGAATACGCCGGACACCATCTCAAGTTCACCCTACCGTTCCTTCAGACAAATTGACCCATGTATACACAGCTGTTATTAAACTCGATAACGAGCTCATAATCTTGGTTGACGGAGAAGAGAAAAAGAAGTCAAATTTCCTCTCGTCTGAGGACTTCGAACCCGCACTAATCCCTGCAAAAACCATTCCTGACCCGATGATAAAAAAATCCAAAGATTGGGACGAGCGAGACCAAATCCCCGACCCAGAAGCCACAAAACCCGAGGACTGGGATGAGGATGCTCCTATGGAGATACTAGACGAGGAAGCCGAGAAGCCCGAAGGGTGGCTAGAAGACGAGCCGGAAGAAATCGATGACCCAGAAGCAGTTAAGCCATAGGATTGGGATGACGAGGAGGATGGTGAATATGAACCACCCAAAACGAAAACCTGAAATGTGAAGATGCACTTGGGTGTGGAGAATGGAGAAGACCATTAAAGAGAAACCCGGCTTACAAGGGTAAATGGCATGTTCCACTTATCGATAACCCTGCTTACAAGGGTATCTGGAAGCCTCAAGAGATTCCAAGCCTTGATTACTTTGAACTTGAAAAGCCCAACTTTGAACCGATCGCTGCCATCGGTATTGAGATCTCGATAATGCAAGATGGAATCCTGTTTGACAACGTCTTGACAACCATTGACAGATCGTATTCCATTAAGACACATTACTGGTATATTTACATCAAATTCACAATTTGACAGCTAGTAAAACGATCCTTCCAGTAGAACAAACTCACAAACACAGATACACTAGTGATATATTCACATCAAATTAACAATTCGAAAGATCATAAACAACAGTTCCAATTATAACTCATGTCAAACATATTCACGTATAACTGTTGCTCAACGCTCAATTGAATCACAGAATGCTGAAATCAATTAACGTTCACTGCAATAATTAATCAAACTTCTACATAACCTAAAATTCAACTTGAAATTTTCACCTAATCAACTAACTAGAATTAAAATCAACAACAAACGATCATTATGAATCACTACAAATCTGAAACTAACTACAAATTTTCACCTAATTAGCTAAGTAGTACTAAAATTAACAAAAACCGATCATAACGAATCACTACAAATCGACAATTAAACACATGAACTTCGGGACGAATGTCATAGTTTTCACGAATCTGTGGAGTTTTATCAACAAAGTTTAAATCTTGAAGCATTTTCAGTTTATTATATCCACAAAAAAACATGAACTTGCAGATTACTGCTTACAGGGTCTGAATAAACAACCACAAAACGCTTTTTGAGTAAATGCGAAGAAAATAGGGTTCTTGCACTTACCTTAATCATGTCATTCCTTAATTGGCTTTCAAAGCTCCGATTAAGGTCTAGAATCGGATGGCTTCCGATTTATGTTCCTCTTCCTTCGTTTGGCGTTCAATCAGAGGAGAGATTAGATGGATTAAATGGAGATGCTTCGTGCCTGGTTTCTTTCTCTCTTTATCGTAATGCCAAAACAACAAGCTGATTAAACAAAAAGAGAAGAAGGGGTATCAGTACGAGATCTGGGTGGGTATGAGTTTTGGGAGGGAAATCCATTTAGGGTTAAAGGAAAATAGGGGGAAAACTAAAAATGAACATGTTTTAGTAGGAGACATAAGAGAAAGGAGAGGGAAATTCGAATTTTTTTGGGGGAAGCGGTGGGAAACGAAAATTAAAGTTATATTTTTCATATATTATACAAAATAATAATAAAAAATTATATATTTATATTCATGTTGTGTTTGAAAGACTTGTGTTGTGTATGAAAATCATGTCATAAATATGAACCCGAACATGACCCGACCGAATTTAAGTTATACAATCTTATGTTAATTTCTCTTTTAAGTTATAATTATAGCATAAAATACACACCCAAATTATTTTATAACATAAAACATATTGTAAAATATATAATATAATATAAATGGGTTAAACGAGTCAACCCAATAACCCGACTGGTTTGACCTGAACCTGGCCTATTGAGTTGAATGGGTCCACGTGTTCAACCTGAAACTGACCCAAACCCGTTTAGACTAAATTCAAACCCGTGAATTCCGTGTTAGGTTCGTGTTATTTTTCGGGTCGTGTTGGAGTTCACACTCTACTCACTAGAGCATTCTAACAACTAATTCACCTTTATTGGCCCTGATTAATTGTCATTTAAATAAACAACCCTAACTGGCCTTAATTGGGCCTAATTGACTATCATTGAGCTTAACCACCCTAACTGGCCTTCATTAGGACTAATTGACCTTTATTAAGCCCAACTAACTATCATTGAAGCTAGCTAACAATCATCAGATCTAGTTGACTTTCATTGGGCCTAATTGACCATCATTGAGCTCAAAAACCGTAATTAACCATCATTTGGCCTAAATGACCATCATTGGGTCTATTTGATCACCACTAGGCTTAATTGGCCATCACTGAGCCTCAACAACTCTAATTGACCTTCATTGAACCTAGTTTACCATCGTTGGGTCTAATTGACCGTCATTGGGCCTAATTGGACATCATTGAGCTTAACAACCCTAACTAGCCTTCATTAGGCCTAATTGACCTTTATTAAGCTCAACTAACTATCATTGAAGCTAACGGACAATCATTAGACCTAGTTGAATTTCATTGGGCCTAATGGGCCATCATTGAGCTCAAAAACCGTAATTAACCATCATTTGGCCTAAATGAGCATCATTGGGTCTATTGATCACCACTGGGCTTAATTGTTCATCACTGAGCCTCAACAACTCTAACTGACCTTCCTTGAACCTAGTTTACCATCGTTGGGTCTAATTGACAATAATTGAGCTCAACGACCCTACTGACCTTCATTAGGCCTAACTGACCTTTAAGAACCCAAATAACCATCATTGGGCCTAAATGACTGGTTCTAAGTGTCCATTGTGATCCAATAAGGCCCAATATGGTCCATTAAGCCATATATGACATTTTGTTGTAAGATTTTGTATCATCATCATACTCAGTAAATCTCACCAATAGGAAAGCTAAGGTAGGAAATTTGTCACACCCCGATCCGCAGCGGACAAGGTGATCGGGGCATGATTGGTTGATACAAAGCTCACGACATACTATTTAATAGTCCAATGTTTATTAATTTCCCATTTAAAAGACAATCCAAGTAACACATAATCCAATCAAACAATACATAAACCAAAATGTTTATAAATTAGTTATTTATTTGTAATAATTTTTCTTAATAATTTTTTATTTATCTATGATTAGATTTAAAATTTTAATTATATAAAAAAAGAAAAAGAATTAATTGTTATAGATTATATAAAAAAGAAAAAGATTTTTATATATATTTATATGAATTAAACTTGACAGAAAGAATAGCGAAATTTAAGAGCAAAATAAAGGAATTAAAAATAAAAAAAAATTGCCCCAAATCGGGCATAAACGAGGATCAAACCCGTGACCTTAAGTTCGTGTGCACCCGTCCCTTCCACTAGGACAAGTGTCTAACCCGATGGAATATTGGATTTTAATTCCTTTTATACTGAATCTTGTGAACTTCATTAACTGACCATATTCAATGTCTCTCGATAATTCCACTATCATTAATGCGCAGTCAAACCACTATCGCCTCTTAAAGTCTATTGATCCCAATGGTGATGCTGGTTTTCAGTTTAAAACGGTTCTGGATGGCCTCCCTACTACAGGTGATGTAAGTGAGCATGGACAAAACGAAACATTGCATCATGTATGTCAGTATCTTCACATCAATTTCTTGGATCAAGGGTTAATTTCCATGGACAAAACGAAACATTGCATCAAGGGTTATTTCCATTGAATAAAAGCATGATACATATTACAATATATAAACACTAAAATTACACCCGCAATCGATCTGTTCGTATAATTAGTATGCGGTAATGGAAGCGAATTTGGATGAACAGAACGAACTTAGGAGCAATGAATTACTGTTCGATGTAGCTGCTCAATCTCCAACCCACTATGGATGTTACGTGAATAGGTTTCCTTTTTCTTCTTCTTGTTACCAGTTATCACCTAAGTACTTTGTACTATAAATTTATAATTAGTTAATTTATAATGTGGTCGATTGATACCAGGGGTGATGATGAATTTGATGAAGAATTTGCTTATCGGTTAGCTTATGGTGGAAGACACATGTTGTCGATGGATGACGGATATTACAATGAATTACAAATGGACGATACTAGATAACGATTACAAATCTTCTGTCCCGCATCTTTTGATCATTTCTGTACTAGTGAGTTTTGATTTTTAGTTTCGTTTTGTACAAAAATGGTTCGAAAGGCATATATAACGATAACTATCTTCTGACCCATTCAAAAATAGATTCAGTGATTCAAAAAACAAATCCTATCCATAAGTCCAAAACCCTTGAGAATGCAATCGTCAATCGGTCTTTTCCTTTCACCTTTGCCACCACTGTCATGAAGATGCGGTTATTTAATTAGGCTTAAAATTTTATTTTTTGATAGGTTACATAGGGTTAGTTGGGTTAATAGAAATAGGTTTAAATTGGACAAAACTAAAAAGGTTAATGAATTAAAAATCATATCGGGTTGTAAATAATATATTATTGGGTTTTAAATTTTATAGGCTTTTGTTTGATTTTTGTTATATAAAATATATAACAAACTAAAATTTTTGGGCTCACTGGAAAGTGGGACCTTGTCGATTCTTCCAGAAAGTTCTTGAAGCTGACCCAACTGAACGACAATATAGTTACCAAGATCTGAACAACGACCATCCAATGAACAAGGGAATTTGTGAGAACATATTGAAGAAGGTGTAAAGGCGTCAATGGTCTTTGAAATTAGGGTGACGGCATGAAATTACGGTAGAGATGGTGATGAGTTTAAATTTAACATTTTTAATGAAAAAGATGAAACTTGTGGGCTTTGTTTAACATAAAGTACATATTCTATTATCTATAAAGTAAATGACATCCACTGAAAAATAGTACAAACATAAAAGACGAAAACTGAAAATTACTCCAAAAATTAAAAAAAACATCAATGAAAACAAATTTAAATTCTCAAAATATCAAACACCACTAGCGCTCTCTCTCTCTCTCTCTCTCTCTCTCTCGTCACCTTTTCCTTTCTCTCTTAAAAAAACCCACATCCATCGCCTCCGACAACGATCACCGCAACCACCACGACAACCATCCTCACCATCTGCTACATCATCGACCACCATCACTCTCTCTCTCTCTCTCTAAAAACCCTAGTTTCTACATTCTCTCTCTAAAAACCACCTTTATCTATCAGATTCAGTCTCCAGTGGTGGTGGGTCCCTGGGTTTGTACTCTCTGCTTCCATCGTTGTACCACTAACGCTTTGTATACACTAATTCTGGAAAGAAAAAAAACCATATTTGTACTCTCTGTTTCCATGTTTGTTCCCTAATTATGAAAAAAAAAAGATTCGGTCTCTCTAACTCTATGTTCCTGATCTCTCTCTATAATTGTGACGGAGGGTGGAAGTATTTGCGCTGGTGGTCACCAAGCTTGTAGCCGACGGTGGTGTTAGTATTTGCGGTGATTGTGAGATCTGCAAACGAGGGGTTCAACAAAAAAAAAAAACCATAAAAATGACGTGGACTAATAAAAAATTAACATGTTAATGACACATTTTAGACAACCCACTATATTCCCATAGATGGTTCAAAAAACGTAGTAAATTTAAACCCAAACAATATTGAAAAAAAACAAAACTCTGAATTACTTTTCAAACTTTGTTTTAACTTTAGTCCCGGTCTAAACAATTTTATAAAATAAATATATCATGATACCCTTGGTAAAATGGGGTATGCCACGTGTTAGGGGTGTTCTTTGGGTTGTTTTTTTGGGTTTTGGGTTTTTTCGGGTCTGGTTATTTGGGTTTTTAAATTATTAAACTAAAATATTACCCGATAACCGAATCATTGTAGGTTCAGGTTTTTCGGTGCTTGTGTTAAATGGTTTGGCTTTTATCGGGTCAAGTTTTAGGTTAGTATAGTTTTAGCGGCAACAGATTGTATAGTTCTTCCTGCCATGCAATTCGAACATATGCAAGGTTGAAACAGGTTTTGGGTCTGAGTAGTTAATGTAATTTAAGGAGAATTCGATGTATATATATAATACAGTAGATGATCAATGTCAACGTATATTATAGAAAGATATCAATTATATAAATATCTAAATTGGGGGTTGACTATAATTTTGAATATGGAGGCACATCCGTAATGTAATTATGGGGATTTGAATATAATATAACTCGAATTTAACTAAAACCTTGGTTGCCCTCTATTTCACGTTAATTGCTTTGAAAACAACAAACATTCTTAAAAGTACATAAAATAAAAACCTATAAAATAAAAGTCCAAAAGGTGCACTAGTATTAAGTATTTCAAGGTAGGATTTCTCATAATTTGAATACGAGCTTGATAGTTGTTCGTGTTTTTCGGGTGAACCTGAATAACCAAAACTATATCCATTAACCAAATCGTTAAGGCCAACCGGGTTCGGGTTTGTTATTCATCGGGTGCGAGTAATCCAGGTAGTATAGTTTCTCGTGTTGGGTGTCATTGGGTCGGGTTTTGGATAAAATGAACACATGTGGAAGAACCCAACATCTTAAATATATATAGTTATAAAAACGTAGAATATTTTAGAAAAGTGCAAATGTCGTACAACTAACTTTTATGTTATATACAACCTTTAAAGCATCAAATTCCGTTTATATAAACCACAGTCTATTGCACAAGTTCCTTCCAGTTTCACGCTTAACATTTGTGGGTTGCAGGTGTTTGTTTCCTTAATTTATTTCAATAAACTATTATTGGGGGTTTAATGTAATTCAAAAAGTTTGATAACATGCATGATTGTTTGTTAGTATATTTTGAAAAAGTTTAATCTTGTTGACGATTGACATGTTCTAAACTATGTTTATTGGAAAATCTACTCAAAATGGGTTTGATTTTATGTGTGTGTTTATTAAAATGTGTGAACCAAATTTCAGTTCTGTATTTCAATTTCTGAAAATAAGTTTATTGTTGTATATGAATGTGTGGATTGAAGATGGGTAGCTATAATGGTTCATCAAGTGCTAGAGGATTATGGAAGACATAACTTGGTGGTGTAATTTTCTGTGCCAATAAAACAACTCTTAATGGATGCCTTTGGAAGAAACTCTTCGGCCAGTATTTGGATTCGAATTACTTTTTTTTCTTGGTGAAATCTCGTCTGTGAGATCAAGCCCTTGTAGATCAGGTTGTATCTTTTCTATTTTTCTCTGTTTTGTTCTGTATTTCTGTTGATCAACTGATTGAATCAGTTGATCTGAACATTATTGTTCATCTGATCTTACTGTTGGTAAGATCTTGGGTATTGGTGGGTGTTTTTTGGTTTGGGTTAATAATAAGATTTCGGTCACCGTTTTATCGCTATTACTTTATCTTTGATCTGTGTGGTTGGTACCATAAGTTTCTACATGGTATCAGAGCTTGTATAGCTCTTGATTGATTGTTCTTCCGCTGGTTTATCTCTGTTGTTGTATTTTTGTAGGTTATCTTAGGGTTTCTGGACTCAAGAAACCCTAGCTGGACGATTTTGGGCGTGGTGTCAAATTAGGGTTTGAGAAGCCCTAATCGGTGGTTTTCTGTATCTCTATACTTCGAGATCTGCGGTGTGAAGGTCTGTGTTGGTCTTTGTGGTTATTTCCACAAAGCAAACTAACCAGATTTCTTGTGTTTGTCTTCTGATCTTAATCCTGTAACCCTATAAGGTTACGGATTAGATCTGCTATAGGAGGGATTTAAACACTTCTGTAAGGGTGTTCTAACTTTCTTCTCTTATTTTACCTGTCATCATTTCTTGTGGGTCTAGGCATCCCCTGTTTACCGAACTAGTCGGGCCGACACTTGATCGAGTCTTATTTGCTTATCTGTTGCATTCTTCTTGTCTGTCTTGATTAGTTGTTGCTTCTGTGATACGCTTGTCCAGGAACCTATAGAGAGACGAACCTGGAATCTCAAACCTGGAATCTAGCCTTTGTCACAGTTAGCTTTTTTTTTTTTGTTTTTATTGTTGATTGACTGTTGATTGCTTGTTATTGGTTCTTGTGGTCATGGGAGATACTAGTACTTCTGCTACTTTGATTAGTAAACTTGATATAGGAGATCCATTATACCTTCATCCTAGTGACTCTAGCACTTTAACTATTGTTAGTATAAAACTAAAAGGAACTGGGAATTATCCTGTCTGGTCTAATGCTATGAGACTTGCCTTAGAGGCAAAAAATAAATTTGGGTTTATTGATGGTAAGTATGAAACACCAAAAGATGATGAGGTCTTAGCCAATCAATGGGATAGGTGTAACTCAGTTGTTATTCTTGGTTGTTGAATTCTATTTCTGAGGAGTTATTTCTAGGGCAAGTGTTTTCTAAACTTACCTCAGAGGTCTGGACTGATTTTAAAGAGTCTTTTGATAAGGTGGATGGTTCTATTGTGTATGATTTGTATAAAAAAAATAAATGGTATTTCTCAAAGTGGGAGCACTGTTGCTGAATACTATAACAGACTGACAACTATGTGGAAACAGTTTGATGCAATGGTGCATCTTCCTTCCTGTTCTTGTCAGGCTGCTAAAGATTATAACGATTTTTCTACCCTCATTAAACTAATGCAGTTCCTTATGGGGCTTGATGATGTCTATCAACCTGTAAGGACTGATTTACTAACAAAAGAACCATTCCCTTCAGTTAAGGTTGCCTTTTCTATTGTGTCTAGAGAAGAGTCTCATAGGATGTCTTCAAATGGGTCTAAAGGTCAAAATGTATCTTTTGTGACTAAGTCTGGTCAGTCTTTTGACTCTAGGAGGAAAAATGTTGGAGGTCCTAACCCTAATCTAAAGTGTTCTCATTGTAATATGCTTGGTCATACGATTGACCGATGTTTTGAGATTATTGGATATCCTCCTGGTGTTAGAAGAAGACCAGGAGGACAGGTGGCTAGGTCTAATGTGTTTAATAATAATAGTAAAAGTAATACTACTCTTGGATCTTCAAATTCTGTTGGTACTGCTATGCCTTTCACTTCTGAATAGATTTCTAAATTGTTGAGTCTCGTTGGTGAGAATTCTGGTGGTGAGCAGGCTAAGTCTTATATGGGAGGTGAGTCTTAAGTTACTTGTAGTTTTGCCACTGGTTTTGTTAGCTGTTCTAGTTCTAATATGTTTGAATTTGAGTATAATTGGATTGTTGATTTCGGTGCTAATCAGCACATGGTTAAGTCTGATAAGGGTATGTTTGATTGGGTTGATGTGTCTGATTGTAATCTAAAAGTTAGACATCCGAATGGTACTAGTGTTAAGGTGTTTAAAATTGGGAAAATAAGACTTGTTAATAATGTTGTTCTAGAAGATGTTTCTATGTTCCTGAGTATAGTGTAAATCTGTTTTCTGTCTTTAGGTTAGCCAAAGATAATAAGATAGTTGTTTGTTTAATGAAACTAATTGTTTGCTCAGGATTTGAGGTCAAAGAAAGTCCTGGTGACTGGTAATCAGGACAATGGTTTATACTTTGTTGGGAAAAATGGTAATTCTGCTAATATGTGTTTTAATAGTGTGTTAAAGTCAAATATGTGGCATAATAGGTTAGGCCACCCTTCGGATCAGGTTCTAGCTGTTTTAAAAAGTAGCTTAGACATTAAATCTATAGACTATGGTCCTTGTGAGATTTGCCATAAGGCTAAACAAGTGAGGGTTCCATTTCCTTTAAGTGATCATAAAACAAAAGAAATAGGTGATTAAGTTCATTTAGATCTTTGGGTCCATACAGAGTATCTAGTAATGAAGGGTTTAAATATTTCCTAACTGTTGTTGATGATGTTTCAAGATCTGTATGGTGTTACCTATTAAAGAGTAAAATGGAAGTTTTTGAGAATCTAACTAGTTTTATGAACTAATCTTAACCCAGTTTAAAAAGAAAGTTAAAATTTTTAGAAGTGATAATGGAACCGACTTTGTAAATAATCAAATGAGTAACTTTTTTTTAAAAAAATAAAGGTGTTTTACATCAAACAACTTGTGCTTACACACCACAACAAAATGGTGTGGTTGAGCGTAAACATAGGCACCTTTTAAATATAGCTAGAGCCCTGATGTTTCAAAGTGGCCTACCTCTGAGTTTTTGGTCTGATTGCATACTGATTGTTGTTTACCTGATTAATAGGTTACCCCCTTCTGTGGTATTAGGTAAAAGTCCTTATGAAGTAGTTTTTGGTTTTAAACCCTCTTTGACTCATCTCAGAAACTTCGGGTGTTTGTATTTTAGCACTATGTTAAATGAATCAGATAAATTTACTTATCATGTTGATAAGTGTGTTTTGATTGGTTATTCCAATGTTAAGAAGGGGTATAAATTGTGGAGTTTAGATAATAAGAAAATCTTATTTTCTAGAGATGTAAACTTTTATGAAAATGTTTACCCTTTCAAGAATAAACAAGTTGTTAATTAAGAATTTGTTGAAAAAATTTAAATCATATAACCTTTTTGGATTGTTATGAAACTGAAACATCTGAAGTTTCTCAAATTCCCAATGATGAAGAGGGTAATAATGGCTCTCATGGTACTTGCAGTGATGATCAGCAGTCATTAGGACCCTCCACATCTACCACAACCAGTGTTGTTGGTCAAAATCAACAGCTTGCAACTAGTTATGAAGATAGTAGTGAGCCTGGGTTATATGGCGAGGCAGAGGATAGTGGAATACCAAGTGATGAGACCAACCTATCTGAGGGTGCTGTTTTAGGTCTTAGAAGATCCACTAGAACTTCAGTTGCTCCAAAAAAATTGAGGATTATGTGTTAGGTGGAAAAGTTAAGTGTGGTATACATAAAACTGTGAATTATGCATGTCTGTCAAGTGAAAATTTTAGCTTTGTTAGTTTTTTAAATAAAACACTTCAACCCTCTAATTACAATGAAGCAGCTAAGGACCCTGGGTGGGTTGAAGCAATGAATAAGGAGATGGAGGCCTTATTCAGAAATAATACATGGACCCTTGTTGGTCTACCTCCTGGTAGAAAGCCCATAGGCTGCAAGTGGGTTTATAAAGTTAAATAAAAATGTAGTGGAGAGATAGAAAGGTTTAAAGCTAGACTTGTGGCCAAGGTGTTTAATCAAAGAGAAGGCCTGGATTTTGGGGAAACATTTTCACCTGTTGTGAAAATGGTAACAGTTAGGTGTATTATTACACTTGCTTTTCAGAATGAATGGCCTTTGTTTCAACTTGACATTAATAATGCCTTCTTGTATGGCACTATTAATGAAGATGTGTATATAAGTCTACCTCAGGGTTATTATTCTCCTGATGAGTCTAGAGTTTGCAAGTTGGTTAAGTCTTTATATGGGTTGAAACAGGCCCCTTGGAAATGGAATGAAAGGTTAACTGGTGTGCTAATTGATTATGGTTTTGTACAAATCAAGTGTGATCACTCTATGTATGTGTTGTCTAAAAACAATGTGTTTATTGTTCTATTAGTTTATGTTGATGACATTGTTGTTACTGGGAATAGTGTTGATGAAATTGACAAAGTTAAGTTCATTTTAAATTCAAATTTCCAAATTAAAGATTTAGGCAAACTAAAATACTTTTTAGGCATTGAGGTCTTATATAACAAGTCTGGTATGTGTTTAAACCAAAGGAAGTATTGTTTGGAATTGTTAAGTGAGTTTGGGTATTTGGGTTGCAAACTTGTTACCACACCTATTGAACAAAGCTACTTGGTAACTGCTAAAGTGTCTAAGAACCAAAGTCCTTTGAAAGATGTCACTGGTTTTCAAAAACTAATAGGTAAGTTAATCTACCTATCTTTGACTCGACCGGACATCAGTTATGTTGTGCAACTCTTAAGTCAGTTTATGCACAGCCCAACTGAAATACATTTGTAAATTGCCTTAAGGTTGTTAAGGTATCTTAAGTCATGTCCTGGATGTGGATTATTGTTTAAAAAAGGTGATAGGCTTGATTTAGTTGGTTATGTGGACTCTGACTGCAAAAGTGTTTGTCCACAAGAAAGTCAGTGACTGGTTATTGTGTTTATATTGGTGGCTCTTTAGTTTCTTGGAAAAGTAAGAAACAAAGCACTATTTCTAGATCCACAGGTGAAGCTGAGTATCGAGCCATGTGCTCGACAACCTGTGAGATTATGTGGTTGTTGAATTTGTTAAGAGAAGTTGGTGTTAACTATGATTTGCCAGTTAAGTTATACTGTGACAGTAAGGCTGCTATATCCATAGTAGCCAACCCTGTCTTTCATGAAAGGACCAAGCATTTCGAGGTTGATCTTCATTTTCTAAGAGAAAAAGTTGCTGCAGGAATTGTTGAAACTATTAAGGTTGACTCTGAGAGTCAACAGGTAGATGGTTTTACCAAAGGTTTAAGTGTTATGCAGCATAAAAGATTTTGTGAAAAATTGGGGCTGGTTAACTGGTTTTCATATTTGAATGAAGGGGGAATGTTGAAAGAATAAATATATAATTCATTCAAATATTGCATATATGTAATATTGCATATATGTTACTTTTTATTGTTCTAACCTTTTGTTGGTTAAGTTGTTATATTATTATAACAGGTTGCAACTAATTGAGGGGCCTGGTTGTAACTTTGGCTGGTTTTGATGTATCTGGAGATAGTATAAGGGGCTGAGTGTAATTTTGAGATATTTCTGGTATATAAGAGAAGCTTATCTCTTAGGGTTCTAGATTCTTCTTCTTCGCAGTCTTCACTCACACATCTGTTCTCTCTGGTCTTGTATCGATCTGCTTGTATTTGTTAGTGTTATTGGTGAAATCTCGTCTGTGAGATCAAGCCCTTGTAGACCAGGTTGTATCTTTTCTGTTTTTTCTATTTTGTTCTGTATTTCTGTTGATCAACTGATTGAATCAGTTGATCTAAACATTATTGTTCATCTGATCTTACTGTTGGTAAGATCTTGGGTATTGGTGGGTGTTTTTTGGTTTGGGTTAATAATAAGATTTCGGTCACCGTTTTGTTGCTATTACTTTGTCTTTGATCTGTGTGGTTGGTACCATAAGTTTCTACAGATAGACAACATTTCGTTCTAACTATATATTTTTTTGGTCAAATAATTGGTTTTGGATAATAAGTTCGATATTAGCTGCCACAATATTGATTATGTACATTAACTAAAGAACTACTAATTTACTCCTTTTCACCTAATTCTAGAGACTTGCACTCTCATCTGGCCATTTTCCAAAATGTCCCGTTTCTATTAATTTTTCAGTAATCATATTTTTCAAACACTCAAAACAACTAATTATTGTCAACACCCAAACACTAATTTCACTACCCAATTTATTGTAGTTGAGCATCTTATTTTCTTCTGATTATTTAATATTGGAGTAAACTGCCCAAATGGTCCCTGAGATTTGGTCATTTTTGCCACTTTAGTCTAAAACTCAAACCTTTTGAATCTGGGTCCTGGTGGTTTCAATTTTGTTGATATTTTCATCCAAAATCAAAATCTGGTCAGATTTTTTAGTTAACATCCAATTTTTTTTTGTCTTTTTCTCCCTTTTAACGAAGGGCAAAATGGTCTTTTAACGTTTTATTATAACAAATTAAAAAATTGACCATTTTGCCCTTTATTAAAAGAGAGGAAAAAGACAAAAAAGCTGGATGTTAACTGAAAAATTTGAGCAGATTTTGATTTTGGATGAAAATGACAACAAAATTGAAACCACAGGGACCCAGATTCAAAAGGTTTGAGTTTTGTACTAAAGTGGCAAAAGTGATCAAACCTCAAGGACCATTTTGGCAATTTACTCTTTAATATTGTATAATAACTTTCAAAACATAAATCCAAACACACTTAATGTATGGTGCTTAAGTGGCAACTTATATCTTTGGAACTCTTGACTTCTTAAAATAGGTTCAAATACGAGTGAAGTTGCAATGTAAAGCATTAACCGAGAATCAATTTAGGCCCCTAAGTAATGACAACTATCATACTTCGAATCATTTCTGGTTTGAGTTAGACCATGCCCAAACAAATAATCTGTTGTCCTTATTGGCATCTCAAGCATTGTCTTGTCCACGCACAACACTTACTCCACATAATACAACGAACGGGACAACTTCCTTTCCATCAGCGGGAGTTATTAATGACCAGATACTTTTGGTGGGAGGATATGATGGAGAATCATGCTTGTCATCATTGGATTGTTACTTCCCTTAACAGAATCTCACTAAATCTCTTAGTCCCATGAGTACTGACAGATGTTATGCAGCCGTTTCAAAGTTAGATGATAAGCTTTTCGTGTTTGGTGGTGGGAGCAGTGGTTAATGGTTGGATACAGGTAGTCCCTTGTCATTTTTGTTTCATACCAGCTGCAACAAAACTGATCGTGTAAGGGTTAAACAAATATACCAAGTTATCCTTTCATTAAACCTATTTCGAGACTTGTACTCCCTTTTTATATAACATCTATTTCTAAAAAGTGTTTTATTGGTCATTTTACATATTTATTCTATAAACAAATAGAATGTGTCAAAACTCATAAACATTTAATTATATCGAGTAGAAACCAGTGGCGGGTCTAGAAAATCCGCATAGGGGTAACGTTTCAATAAAAAGGGGTAACAAAATAGAAAAAACGTCAAATTTTTCTAAAATTTACACTACCATCGGAGCGTTACCCCTTCTATCACTTTAGGTCCGCCCCTAGTAGAAACAACATAACTACATCCAAACACTAGTTTCAATAGTCCATTCATATTGCAGCCAGGTCCGCCCCTGGTAGAAACAACATAACTACATCCAAACACTAGTTTCGATAGTCCATTCATATTGCAGCCATTTATTTCTCGGTGGTTATCTCATTTTTTAGTGTATCACATAAATACTTTCCAAACACCCTTTTCAGTAACATTTGTTTCTTTTTTTCTTTTGTGAAGTTGAATCTTATAATCCAGCAGCCGATCAGTGGACAACTTGCCCTCATCTAAACAGGAAAAATGGGAACCTTGCAGGAGCCACGGTGAATGATAAAATTTATGCACTCGGTGGTCGGAATGGTGTAGATTGCTATTCAACTTAGAGATGTTGGATTTTGATGTTGGCGCATGGATTCCAACACGCTCCATGCTTGAAAAGGTTAAATGACCTATTTAAAGCTAGAATATTTGGCTTTACATAATGTCTAAAATACCCTTCACTAACTACATTAGAGGAATATATGTAATTTTTTTATGGTTTGTGTGACATGTTTGTTGTGGCAGTGGTCTGCTTTAGGTGTAGCTGAGCTCAATGGGGCACTTTATGCTGTCGGTGGCTTTGACGAGACATACTATTTGCAGTATTTGATCATTGGCCTTATATTATATATGATCTTAAAGCTTGTCGAAGTGTCGTATGACATCATCCCTTTAACTGATGCTGATATGGAAATCATGTTATGGTCACAAGACAGCTGAACAATTTGATCCAAGAGAAGGTTTTTGGAAGAAAATTGAGAGAATGAGTACAAGGAGGGGATGTCCATCAATGGTCGTTTTGAATGAAAAACTGTAAGCATAATATTCTAATCATATATAAAAAGAGCTAGTACTTTAAGGCTGAAAGATTGTTGATTTGCAGGAATGTAAAGGAGGCTATGACGGTAACAGAGGCTATGACGATAAAACAATGCTTTCAACCGTAGAAATATATGATCCACGACATCGATCATGGGTGTTTGGAAAGCCAATGAACAATCCTCGGGGATATTCGGCTGCAGCAGTGGTGAAGAAACACTAGGTAAATGGTCAGAACCGAGATATCTAGGGGGTTTGAATCCGCATAAAAGGGTTAGCTCTCTCTCGATTTGATTCAGTTGCAGTTGATCTTCTTCTCCGATGGTTCTGCAAAAAAGAACACCGTTAGCCTCGCCAAGGGGAGAAGAGGGTTCTCTCCTTGACCCGACTCCGGTGTGAGAATAAGTATTGGTAATGGAGAAGAGAATGTATTTGAGAAGTGTGTGTGACTTGCATTCATACCTGGTTTCTTTCTCATATTTATAGCCAGGAGTCGTTTTAGGCGGGAAAACCCGTTAGTGAAAAGTTAACGGAAGATGCTAACCCCGTAAGCGGTTACATTTCCTTCCGTTTAAGTTCTTTGATCCGACGTGAGAGCACACGGATCGTGGTCTAGATCAAAGGCTGGGGACTTGCCACGTGTAATGTGATCAAGTGGAGATTACTCTCCAATTGCATGCCTTCGTTGTGATTTCAGGGGCGTCTGTGGTAATGACACGTGTCCAGACGGTTATAACCGTCTGGGTGGTGCACGATTATATTTCTTCTAGAAGATTACTGCTGTAATCTAGTGTGGCACCTTATTGTGTGGAGACCACTGAATGAATAAATCCTGAGTCTGAGTAAATATCCAGGTCTGGATATTTAGGCGGAAGTATTGATCTCAGGATTTTTATCCTTTGCTAATGGGAGAAGGCGCAAGGATTTATGTTTTCCTTTGGGCGCGCGACTATAGATTGCTGATTACTTTCTTCCTTTTGTAAGACCAATGCGCGGCCGCGCAAGGTTAAAAGGTTAAAAAGCAAGGTTATGGTATGGTCCTAAATACATATAATGATGTTTTTGGGACCTTACCCCTTCAAGTCCCCCCAGTCTAGTGTTGTACTTATGCAAGTAAGTGGAGCACTGGACTTGTAAAAGGGGATTGCTTGTTGGGTGCGAAAAATAAGGAACCTTCTCTTAGAAGCTTTAATTTGTTGAAAAAGGGAAAATGTGACTTTGTAATCATGCTCTGACGTGTAATGACGTCAGCTGGCAGTAAGAGTGGGTATTTTTCTCCTTTGTCTTGAGATTTGTAGTGGCGCTTGTCAGACTTCATTAATGAGGAAATGACCCTGGTTCCTGTAGCGCCGTTTGGATGTGATATAGTTCTGACAATTAATGATGAGTAGGTTTCTCCTTTCTCGAGGTTGAGTTCTTTTATACATATGCATTGGGGTGCTTGGTTATTTCTTTAATTTGGAAAAAATGAAGGGAAAACGTACCGTTCGTTCCCGACGACTCTCAGATATCCTGAGGATTCGAGAAGCTGCTGAAGCTCTCTTGCTACTCGCTAATTCTCCGCCACTGACGGCTACCGGAGAGAACTCTATCCTTGCTGGTCCTTCTATGGTGACTTGTTCTGGTGATAAAGTTCTCCGGCAGGGGAGGGTTGCTGATAATAGTATTGCTGTGCTGGATGTGGATGGTTTGATTGCTCGTTTTCCGACAACCCGTGAAGGAGGGTGTCGGTTGGTGTATCGACGTCGGAAAAAACTTCCGGGGAAAGTGGATGTTGAAGATGAACTTGCTGTTGATTAGGTTTGGGAATTGTATATCCCTTCTTTTGATGTTTATGTTAGTCTGTTAGCACAAACTTCTTTTTGAAGATCACCGGTGTGATCATTGTAAATATTCTTAGCTTTTGGTACTAAAAATTTCCGAAGATCATTGTCATGATCTTTGTTTAAGAAGTGTTTTACTGGATAATGTATATTTTGATGCACTGCCGTGCCTGTAAATTGCAGTTTAGATTACAATATGTTGCATGTTCTTAATTGCTTTTGGATAGGTAAGGCGAATGAGAGATGGTATTGTGCTCATGTGTGAACGTTTGTCCAAAAGGCATGATCTTTTGCCTGGTTTAGACTGTTCATGAGGTGTACAATGTTTGACCATAACGTTTTCGCGCGAACCAAAGAAATTACATGCAATTTGTAATATAAGTAAAGATGATGTTTGTATTGATAAGAGCGCAAGGCTTGTAATACAAGACATAATAAAGAAATACATTGCCTGTATGTTCTTTCCGCTTTCGTAGACTTGGTTCATATGTAACACCTGCGCAACTGTTGTGCGTTCCAGGTGCGGGGGACTAGGGTCCCATCGATCCTTTTTAGGGTATATGCCCCCTTGCCTAGGACTTCGTTGATGACATATGGTCCTTCCCATCTTGGCGTTAATTTGCCTGGTTTTTCGGCGTTTGAAGCTTCATTGTCGCGCAAGACAAAATCACCGGGGACAAAGGTACATACGCGGACGCGCGCGTTGTAATATTTTTCGAGTTTGGATTTGTACCTTGCTTCTGCTATGGCAGCGTTCTCGCGCCTTTCTTCCAGAAGGTCTAAATCCATTCTTCGCTCTTGTTCATTGTTCTGTTTTTCCATAGCTATCATGCGCGGTGATGGTAGGCCGATTTCGGCTGGAATGACGGCTTCGGACCCATAGACTAGGCTGAACGGAGTTTCGCCTGTGCTAGTCTTTGGCATTGTTCGATGTGCCCAGAGGATGCTGGGGAGTTCGTCAAACCACCCTCTGCGAGCTGTTCCTAGTCGCGCTTTCATGCCGTCGACGATCTGTTTGTTTACACTTTCAACTTGGCCGTTTGCTTGTGGGTGTGCCACAGAGGCAAAATTGTGCTCAATCTTCATTTCTTTGAACCATTTTTGAAGATCTTCTGAGGCGAAGTTTGTGCCGTTGTCAGAGATAATACGTAATGGTAATCCGAACCTGCAAATGATATGTTCCCATATGAATTTGCGGATTACCATTGATGTGGTTGAAGCCAAGGCTTTGGCTTCTACCCATTAGGTGAAGTAATCGACCGCCACAGTAATGAATTTTACTGCGCCTGGCGCATCCGAAAATGGGCCCACGAGATCGATGCCCCACTGTTGAAAAGGCCAGGCGGAGGTGACGGGTATGAGTGGGTTCTTTGGCCGGAGTGTTTTTGGCGCATGGCGTTGACAGGCTGCGCATCTTCTTAATAAATCAACTGCGTCCATATGCATCCCTGGCCAGTAGTACCCGGCGCTCATTATTTTTGCCACAACCATGCGCGGTCCTGCGTGTATTCCACATAAACCCTCATGGATTTCTCTGACCAGGTATTGGGCGTCTGTTTTATCAACACAGCGCAATAATGGTCCCATAAATGACTTCCGGTACAGGACGCCGTCCGCCATTTCGTAATTTATCGCTTTGTGTTGTATCTTTCGAGCTTCTGCCTTTCCTTCCGGAAGTTTTCCGTGTTGAAGGTACGAGATAATCGGGGACATCCAGGATGGATTTCCCATTTCTATGACGTTTACTTGTTTGAGATGAATAGAAGGGTTGGATAGTACCTCTATGCGTACTTCCTTTGCTAGGTGTTTGAAGCTGGTAGCAGCTAACTTGCTTAGCGCATCTGCGTGTTTGTTTTCGCTTCTGTTTATGTGGTTGACTTTGAACGTTTGGAATTGGCTGATTAACATCCGCGCTTGTTCAAGGTATAATGCCATAGCTTCTCCTTTTGCATCATAACGACCGTTAACTTGCTCGGCTACTAGCTTTGAATCGACGTTGGCTTCAAGGTTTCTTGCCCCCATTTTGAGTGCTAGACGAAGGCCTGCTAAAAATGCTTCGTATTCTGCTTCATTGTTGGTACTTTGGAAGTCTAAGCGTATGGCATATGTAAGCTCGTGATTATCCGGACTGACCAATCGGAGGCCTGCTCCTGCTCCATCATAATTGGAAGCGCCATCTGTGTGTAGGATCCAGACTCTGTCGTCGAAAACAGGTGTAGGGTTTTGGATTGCCTCACATTCTTGTATTTTATCGATGGGAACTTCGATGGCGAAGTCTGCCAGAACTTGCCCTTTGATTGCTGGTCTTGGCTTGTAAAAAATGTTGTATCCTCCCAGCTCAATGGCCCATTTAGCCAATCTTCCCGCTACATCAGGCTTTGACAAGATTTGGCCTAAATGATAATTCGTGAGAACTGTGATGACATGGCCTGAGAAGTACCTGCGCAAGCGTCGGGATGCGTGTACTAGTGCTAGAACCAATTTTTCTATCATTGAGTAACGAGTTTCGGGGCCGGTGAGCATTTTGCTGATATAGTAGATTGGAGTCTGAATGTTTTCTCGTTCTACCATTAATACTGCACCTACCGCTACTTCCGCGGCTGACAGATATAAGATTAACGGCTCTTTTTCTTTTGGCGCAGTCAGCGTTGGTAACTGAATTAAACATTCTTTCATTTGCTTGAATGCTGCTTCTGCTTCAGGCGTCCATTGAAAGGGAGTTTTCTTTCCGCAGTTTCGTAGCGTACTGATAAATGGATAAGACTTTGCCGCATGATTAGCCAAGAATCTGTTTAAGGCTGCTAAGCGTCCAACGAGCCTTTGCATTTCTTTCATAGTTGTGGGTGAAGGCATTAGTTGGATGGTCTGTACTTTTTCTGGATTTACTTTAAAGCCATCTCTTGTGACTATGAAGCCCAAAAATTTTCCTTCTTCCATGCCGAAGGAGCATTTTGTTGGGTTGAGCTTTAAATTCACACTGCGCAGAGAGTCGAATGTGCGCTGAATATTGTTGAGCATTGAGTCTTCTTCATGACTCATGATGACGAGGTCATCCATGTATACTTCAACTGTCTTGCCAATGTCACTATTGAAAACTGTGTCCATTAGACGCTGATAAGTTGCGCCGGCATTGCGCAGGCCAAAGGGCATTTTAGTGTAGCAGAAAATGCCTTTGTCTGTGCGGAATGCGGTTTTATCTTCGTCTTCTTCCTTCATCTGGACCTGATGGTAACCTTTGTAACAGTCGAGAAAGCACTTCCATCTGAACGATGCTAGAGAGTCGACTTTTTTGTCTATTTCTGGAAGCGCGTAACAATCTTTTGGGCATGCTTTATTCAGGTCTTTGAAATCGACGCACATTCTCCATCCGCCACTATGTTTTTGTACCATGACTGGGTTGGCAACCCATGTATGGTATTTTACTTCGCGCAGGATTCCCGCATTAAGTAACTCTGCCACTTGCTCGTCCATGGCTTTTTGCTTTTTCTTCACTGAAGCTGTGCCTCCCCTGAGCAACAGGTTCTACTGATGGTTTGATGTTTAGACAATGTTGCGCGATGTCGCGTGGAACTCCAGTCATGTCTGCCGGACACCAAGCAAATATATCTTTGTTGTTAGACAATAATTCTTTCAGTTGTATTCGTGTTGCCGGTGAAATGGCATGTCCTAGCAGAATAGTCTGCTCTGGGTATTCGTTGTTCAGGACCCATTTCTCTGGTTCGTTTGATGCCGAAGGTTTGACTACCTTTGTTGGTGGCTCGTCGTCCACGCACATGACTTCTTTACTTGAGTATAAAATTGCAACTCCGGTTTCCGTTGGAAATCCGCATGCAGCATGTGGAATAGAAGTGATCATGCTAAATTCCCTTTGTGACCTTCTTCCGAGCAAGACATCATGGCGTGATGTTGCTGGCATGACCATAAAATTGACTGTGACTGTTCGTGAATGCTCGCCATCTGATAGAGTCACAGGAAAAGCTATTTGCCCTAATGGGAATACAGCTTCATTGCAGAATCCGGTGAGGGGAAAATCAACCGGTTCTAGACGTGCTTTATCTTCCGAGTCTAGCTGTTTAAAACATTGCTCGTATATGATGTCCATTGAGCTTCCCGGATCTATAAACATATAGTCCGTCTGGTAGTGTCCGAAGATACCCGTAATAATCACTGGTCGTTCTTCCTGAGGGCCCCCAGGAACAACAGGAAACACCACTTGTTGTTCTCTCCAGTGTTGATCATAGTTTCGTTTATTTGGTCTTCGTGACGGACCTCCTTGAACCATGTGTATTTGTTTAGGTTTTTGATAACTGCTACATCTGGGTTGTGTTTTAATGGTACGACCGGATTGGATGTCCCCCCGACGTGGTGTTGGTGGGTCCAATACTGTAATGTTGATTTCTTCTCCAGATCTGATGTTTGGGAAATCAGATCTGGCAATTTGTGTAACAATTGTGTCTAAAGAGATTTGGCATCTGTTAAACCAATGTTCTGGGGATCCTTCTATTTGTAAATTGTTTCCGACCTTTGGTCGAGGACCATGTTGCCGGTGAGATGACGAATTTTTTGCCATGTGCAAAACAGAAAATGAAAAGAACTGAATCGAAACGAGATAAAAACTAGAAAACAGAGGAATCGGTGGGCGCCAATGAAGAAACACTAGATAAATGGTCGAAACCGAGATATCTAGGGGGTTTGAATCCGCATAAAAGGGTTAGCTCTCTCTCGATTTGATTTAGTTGCAGTTGATCTTCTTCTCCGATGGTTCTGCAAAAAAGAACACCGTTAGCCTCGCCAAGGGGAGAAGAGAGTTCTCTCCTTGACCCGACTCCGGTGTGAGAATAAGTATTGGTAATGGAGAAGAGAATGTATTTGAGAAGTGTGTGTGACTTGCATTCATACCTGGGTTCTTTCTCATATTTATAGCTGGGAGTCGTTTTAGGCGGGAAAACCCGTTAGTGAAAAGTTAACGGAAGATGCTAACCCCGTAAGCGGTTACATTTCCTTCCGTTTAAGTTCTTTGATCCGACGTGAGAGCACATGGATCGTGGTCTAGATCAAAGGCTGGGGACTTGCCACGTGTAATGTGATCAAGTGGAGATTACTCTCCAATTGCATGCCTTCGTTGTGATTTCAGGGGCGTCTGTGGTAATGACACGTGTCCAGACGGTTATAACCGTTTGGGTGGTGCACAATTATATTTCTTCTAGAAGATTACTGCTGTAATCTAGTGTGGCACCTTATTGTGTGGAGACCACTGAATGAATAAATCCTGAGTCTGAGTAAATATCCAGGTCTGGATATTTAGGCGGAAGTATTGATCTCAGGATTTTTATCCTTTGCTAATGGGAGAAGGCGCAAGGATTTATGTTTTCCTTTGGGCGCGCGACTATAGATTGCTGATTACTTTCTTCCTTTTGTAAGACCAATGCGCGGCTGCGCAAGGTTAAAAGGTTAAAAAGCAAGGTTATGGTATGGTCCTAAATACATATAATGATGTTTTTGGGACCTTACCCCTTCAAGTGGCTAAAGATTCGATTTACATTATTGGTGGGCTCAAAAGTAGGGATGAAATTAATGATGCTGTAAGTGGCTTAAAGTTTACTCTTTAATACTCATTTGAAACTCTAGATAATTATTCCAATTCTACCATTTCCGTGAACATGTTTTAATTAACAATAGTTTGTGATGTATATCGGGTCACGAACCGTTCACAACAAAGTTATCGATGCTTTAGGCGTTCAACAAGAACCATGCAAGGGCACTTTGGTCAATTGGGTGTGTTCATTTTAATCCAATTTAGTAGCATGTATAGTCCTTGCTCCACGTGATGCTCCAATTTATTTCTAGATTATTTTCATTTTTATTTAACCATTTCCATTTAGTTTATTTTCATGTCTTTTCTTTATTAAGTCTCTACAGTTATGTTAGTGATTAAAGTAGTGGAGTTATGGGCAGTTTTTATTTCCTTTTCTCTTGTAATTGCATGTATTAAAATGGAAGATTGGATGAAATGCAAGTTTGGTGAGTTTTGAGTAAAGAATTTATTTTGGTTAATTTTCTCTCAATGGATTTTGAGAGTAATTAATTCTTCCATGCTAGTTCAAGTGTGGCAACTTGAATGGTGTTCTTGGAGCCTAAATTAGAATCAAGTGGTGTATCTGTATCACGATTCTCGTTTAGTTTGATGTTACGTATCAGTTTGTGATCGATAAAAGAGAAGAAAGAAACACAGAGAAGAAGAGGAAACTCTCAAATCATCGATACCCATCTCATTTATCTACCGGTTACTTAAGTACACTTATACATGTTTACAATAAACCCCTATATTACTATACAATTACGCTAGAGGTCCCTCTATTATTTGTCACCTAACAATACTCCCCCTTAAAGATTCTTGTCCTCAAGAATCAAAAATCACACCTTGATTATAACAATTCTCTTCTAACAAGCACATCAGATGCAACCTGGATTGTTTTTATCCAATTCCCACCCTTATAACTACTTCATTCCCAGCAAACTCTAAGATGAAAATTTGCTTTCCTTTCCTTTTTGGAGCTTCATTTGTAGTGTCATATCTCTCCAAATAATCTTCTATACTTACCTTTGGACCATATGTAGCAAACAAAAATATTGTAGATGATCTAACCCCCATACGCATCATGGGATAAGCATCATAAAGAACATCTTGAACTCCATAATGCAAACTATCAACACTAAAAGCTAAAGCATTCAGTGGTTGACTTACACATGTAATCAGCCAACCTGACCAAGTACCAATGAGGACTACCCATTTAAAACAATATCCAAACCGTAACAAAGACGTCTTCATCCGTAGCCAAGTTTTCACCTGTAACAAAATCATCACCCGTAACAATTTCCTTGACAAGTCATCCGTAGCAATCATGGAACGAGCCCACAAATGTATTTCAACCCACTGCTTCTTCAAAATTGTATTTTCCTTGGAACTGAAAATAATAATTGCAACCTCTGCAAGAAAGACTTTAATCACAATTAACAAGTGTTGACCCAGAGTATGACTTCCTTTGACTTCCACCCCTATATCAGTCACGTTGATCAAAAACCAAATCCAAGCATTAAAATAGAAACCCATGACTTTGACTTTCCCTTTATAAGTGTTACCCTTAGTCAAGTGGTCAACAAAAGTAAGCAGACTTCTATCACAAGTCTTCTTAAACAATTTCCATAGCAATCCTATTAACCTTCCAGGTGTATCAATAACAGTTTCGCACTGCTCCGATGACTTAAACTGTCCAAATTTAGATATCCCACCATAATCCGCAGTCACCCAATTACTACACTCTTTTGCAAATTTCTTTGCCTCTAAATATGTTTTATGTACAAGTTCTTTGATGCTGCAAATGGACCCTCCTCGTTAGCCCAACAATCCATAATATGAACAATCATAAGAAGAACAGTTGCATCTAAACTATTTTTTGTGATGCCAATAGTATTTCTCCATAATATCCCTATTGATAATGAGCGACACCGTATTGATGCTTTTCTTGACTTATTAAAAGTGCACCACCAATTAACATGATCACATGAAATTTTTACTGACAATAAACCAAAAGCAAAAAGTTTCTGTGGTAAAGCATCCTAAAATTCTGCACTAAAACAACTCCTTGCTTTTTGGTAATTAGGTCGTTTGAACCTGCTTGTTCCCATCAAAACTTTACTGTTCTCATTCATGAGCATTTCAGCAATGCTTTCATCTTCTTGGAAGTCACCATATTCAAAAGGAATAGTTTCATATGTAGTCTTTTCATTGAAGACAACACCTACATTTAATCCAACTTTCCAAACCCTGTTTCTGTCCATTTTCTCAAGAACATATTTAGACCCAATAGTCTTATCACTTCTACATTCCATGTTACAAACCTAACCCGTGTCTATCCAAATTAATTGTTTTTTTTTCTTCTTTCCTAAACCGAAAGTTTTTGTTAAACCAAGGATTTTAACATACTCACTAACTTTAACATGGTAGTCTAACAAAAGGTGCGTTTGCAAATTCCAGCAAGTTGTCCTACACTCCATTTTTTTGTTTTCTTGATCTAAATCTGTTATACAAGGTAGAATTTCAGGTTCTAAATTTTTCTTGATTGTCGCACGATCATTTCCAGTTGTATCTTTACAAAGATTATTACAAAAAGGAACACATCCAATGGCGATATCATCATCATCACCAAGTTCAATGTAATCCTCATCGTTATGCTTTGCTTTCAGTTCTTTTGAATCATCACCATCACTTGATTCTTGACTTTTATTCCCAACCCCTTTGGACATTTCACCATACAAATTATCTTCACTACACTCATCTTGAATGGATTCATCTTTAATTGTTTTATGCAAATAATCAATCACTTCATCTACAATCGTTTCTTGAACAATGTTATCACAAGTTTCTTGAATCTTTCCATTCCGAAACAACTCATTATCTTTCATCAATTCCTCAAGAGTGATGTTAATGTCAAACTCTAAATCTTTGTTATAAAAAGAAGAATTGGGATCAAATGGAGAAAAAGAATCATGTAAGCTATCAGAATCAATTTTTAAAGCCAATGAAATCACATCTTTCACCGTAGTACAGCTATATTGATGCCATCTAGCAAAGATTATCCTAATTTCCTATTCTAAACCACATATGAATAGGTATATAGCATAAAATTCAGGAACTTCTTCAAGATTTCTAACCTAATCGAACAAGATTTGAAACGAATCACAGTAATCTTTAACAGTACCCTCTTGCGATATTGACATAATACTTTCCAGAGCCAATTCCATGTTGTTCCAATGAATTCCCATTGTTGGATATTGTTGAGAATCACCAAAACTGATGGTTGAACCCGTTTGTTGCCCTAATTTTGATTGTTGTAATAGTTCCCCGTTCTTGCCCTAATTGTGATTGTTGTTGTAGAAATTCGTTGTTTCCCTAACTCTAACCCACGGTCGAGAGGAAAGATTGCTCTGATACCATTGTTACGTATCAGTTTGTGATCGATAAAAGGGAAGAAAGAAACACAGAGAAGAAGAGGAAACTCTCAAATCATCGATACCCATCTCATGCATCTGCCGGTTACTTAAGTACACTTATACATGTTTACAATAAACCCCTATATTACTCTACAATTACACTAGAGGTCCCTCTATTATTTGTCACCTAACATTTGCCCTAATCGATTTCTTGTGTGGTGTGTCTGTATCACAAGAGACCATTAAGAGTTTTAATTTTATAGCCGTTACCGAATCGATTGCTATCACTTTGTATAAAGTTTGACAAAAAGTGTGGGTTAGCACAAATGAGCCTGGTCCGTTTGCATGTACTAAATGATTGCTCCTTTGACCCATCACCCGCCCACTCACATTGCCACATCCATTATTGTATTAGTTCTCAACTTGATCTTAATTCTGAATGATTTATTTGACTTATAATATTATTTTGCAACTATTTTGTTAATGATAGGTTGAATGCAATAAGGAAGGTCGAGGCTGGGAAATGACAAACACCAATGATGCGTATCGAAGGTGCTTTTTATCCACTATGGCTCTATGAACAAGTGAAGGCTAATTGTCAATAAAAGTAATTTAATATTATGAAAAATTATCTTTAAGTTATTGTATGCGAATTATTGAATGAATCTTTTTTACTAGAGTAACATGTTGCAAACAGTTTACCGTATCATGTTCTAATATGATCAGCTACTCGTTATTTTAACTTTCACTTTGGACATATTAGTTATACTTGGTGACTTAGTTAAACCGTTATGAAACTTGATTACCATTAACGATCATTTTTTAAATGAATTTATGACTGAACAAGATCACCACCTGGAGTTGAATTTCAAATGGACAAATTTACAAACACGGAATTCGCATAATGTATACACGTCAAAATCAATTATTTTCCATTAACAAGATCTGGTTCATGATATGAACTCAGATTGATTGCTTCTGAGGCCGAGTTGGCTAGCAATCGACTTTTTCTTTAAAAATCATATAACAAAAGTTGCAATCATCAATTTTCAAAGCCGGGTATCTGTCTCCAAGCTATCACTGCATAATCTGTTGAGATTCATTGGTGTCAATTTTACTTTTAATCAAAACGGGTTTGATATATTTTATTAACTAAATATATAATTAATAAAAACACAGCGGAATAAATATAAATAATCAATACCGAAAGTGAACCGAACAGGATCATGGTTACAAACATGCAAATACGGTACACATATATGAGATTAAATATACCTTTATGGTTAAAGATTAACCGTTTGAGACACCGAGGTACAACGAACGAGTTCTAGACACAAACACGAACACGGTAATCGGGTGTGGCTCGTGGAACAGGAATCACGAGAAGGAGAAAGGAGTCGGCACTTTTCTTGAAGTGGCGGCTGTTCCTTTTTTTAATGTGATTGTATCACAAAAGAACCAAAAGGAATTACCCTTCTGTTTTGACGGCTGTTCCGCCTTCAAAAGATGATGATTTATCACAAAAACAAAAGGAGAATTCCCCTTTTGTTTGTGCTTACGGCAGAATGTGATAAAACTAAAAGAATATGATTGAATATATATATATATATAGTAATATATTTAGGTTAACTATAATAACCCTATCAATCATCTCTAATCGTCTCTTAGGCCACTAAAGCCCAACACGTCTAGTACAAGCCCAAATGCGATACGAAGCCCGAAAAACAAAGTTTAATTAAATAAGTAATTAAACGTTATATTATTTATAACCCGTATAAATAATAAATCCCGTTTCTCGTGGATATATAATTATTCTAGATAATTATATATTTCGTTTCGTTAATTGTTCTTGGTCACCAGTTAACCAAGTTAAGTGGATTTAATGTTCGTTGCCCAAGGTGTAACTCTTACGGGTCATAACTCGGTCAGCAGCATTGACTTATCGAACCCGTACATATAAATCCAACAATCTCCCACTTGGACGGCCTTCGATAAAATCCTCAACGCAGACAGTCAGCGGTGCTCTAGCTGCACATGGTTGCCCCCAACAATGCATGACACTTTAAAGTCATTAACCAAAACACCTTGCCATTAGTAATAACTTACTATTGCAAGATAATAGACTTATGGTAGTTGTTGTCATTCATCCATTCTGTAAAAGACATAAATTGAATCAATGAGACATAGATTAAGTTCATTCTCATATGGTGTTCAATTATTATTGTTCTCGATCAAGAGTCAAAGTGGTCCGAACAAACACATAGTAAGTTTGGGTAAGGCCTTACACTTCACCAGTTTGAATCAACGAGTGCGCCACAATGTCCAACTGTTACATATCATGTAAGAGTACAGAATCCCTTATTAACTACATACAACTCCCACTGAACTTCAGAACTATTCCCTATTAAAGCGTTTATGACCGGCAGTTACGCGACAATGGTTGATAGTAATCAAAGAATAATCCTTGGTAAACGGAAGTTCTAATATGTATCTTAGGTCAAAGGATACTAAATGAGTATACCAATATCAAAGCATCTTATGACTAAGATTCATGAAGATGATTTGATGCGAGTTACATCCAACATCATTCTCAATGAGGTATGTGAATTTGGAAGTCAACTCCTTGAGTCCAAAGTCAGAATAGTCTTAATTCAGAATCGTTCCCACATAATCCATCGTCATTCTATTTATGGGATTCAACGCTGTCAGATCTACATAATCCATCGTCTGCGTCTTAAAATTCTTAGCAGGTGAAATCGTCTTGAATCGTTAGTCTCAGAGAAATATAAGACTTCTATACATCATCTTCCTCCGTAAACCTAGGGATTTATTTCAAATTTAAGACTATTCTATAAGGGAGAGTTACCTGATTGCAGATGTAGGCATTAGAGTAGAGGGATGAGTAGCAGAGTGAAAAGGATGGAGCGTGAGTAACTAAAACGATCACATAATAAATTAATTAAAAGTGTGGCGATATACTACTTAGTCACGTTTTTTGTTTTGCCACCCTACAATCGATAACTTTTAGCCACCTATAAAAACTTACAAGTGGCTAATAAGCATCACTCTTTGGTCACACACATTTGTAAGTAGCCATATGTATTATTTTTTAGTCACATTTTATTAAAAATCTACAATGACAGTTAGTAGCATTTGGCTACACTTTTACTGCGGCTAGTGATTCCCACATTTTTATTGAAAGTGTGACTAAAGGCTTGGAAAAAGTGTATTTTCGTCACACAAATTAAAAGGTTATATAAATACCGTGACAATAGGTCATATTTGGCCACACTTTTCGAGTTGTGGCTAGGCTATATAGTAAATGTCACACTTTTTTCAAAAAGTGTGGCTAAAGGTTTTTAACTGCTATACAATAGCCACATTAATAATAAAACGCGTAGCTAAAAGTGGTTTAAAATATTATAAATGATCTTTAGCCACACATTTATTCAAACGTGTGACAAACCGGTTTTGGAAAAAGTGTGGCCGTAGGCCTTTTTTGACGTAGTGAATATCCTCTTGAATTATCCGTTGTTCAAAGTGAAATTGAATCAGCTTTCACTATAGAGGATCCATCACAAAGATCCTTCCCATCTCTCCTTTGTTACAGAAAGCCGAAGAACCTAGACGAATATCTAAAGATAAAAGCAAGACAGACTAAAAGTATTGCCAAAGAGAAGAGTAAAGGGTTTGAAGATAGAAAGATTCAGGCAATCTTATCACATGAGCTTAGTAAAGTCACCAAACTTGAGGACTTTGCTAAAGACCTGAGCAAAACAATGTCTGAGAAGCTAATTTCCACTGAGCTTGATCAAGAACTGAGGGTAGACTACATTGAACACATCATAGCTAACAAACTATATAAAGCAACAAGACCTCAATTCAAAAACTGGTCATCTGATGCTCTCAGAGAAGAAGTTGAAAGAATCACCAGAATGCTCAATGATCCTTCAATAAAGCCTACTCCACCTGATTGGAAGAAAGGCAAATAAGTGAATCCAGATAAGGCATTGAAGCTTAAAAGAATGAGAGCAGAGCTTGTGGCTGCAAATTATGGTTCAGCTTGGTCCATTGCCAGATGGTCTGAATCCAATATAGTTGAGACATATAAAAAGCTGGAACAGCTCAGAGCTAAAGATCCCTCAGTTTCTCAAAAGCCAGTTTATCTCACAACAGCTGCCATCCCTCAACAGACCCATTCTTCCAAAAAGTTGTCCTCAACATTTGTTTTATCCGCAGCTGCCTTAAAACAAGTAAAAAGGCAAAAGCCGATTGATGAGGAAGATGAGCTGAAGTATGAAAATATCAGAAAAGAGGGAATAAGGAGTCAGCTTGATTTCCACATTAACCCTGCTGCTGACTTACTTGCTGCTCAACTCAGAGAAACACTTGCAAAGTTAGTCAGCAGACCACAATCACCAAACTCATCTTCAATAAGTCTTGTCCTAAGAAAACCACCTGATCCAAAAATACTAAAGTGGAAGTCATCCTCATACACCCACATATTGACTTTGATCAGGCCAGATGGTAGTGTTGAAAAGCTTAAAATGGAGAGTGCATATGGTCTGAATGCATATGATCTCCAAGATCTGTTGGATCTTGAACTTGAGAGGGATGGTGATGAAGACATGTACTCCCTAAACTTTGAACTACAATTCAAAGGACAAATCAGGGAGATGTTGATGAGAAATAAAGAAGGGTTTTGGCATCATCTGTTCTAGGGGGAGATTGTTGGCTCATGTGGACCCCGCCAAAAGAACAGATGATAAAAAGCCAAAATAGTCTACAATCAACTGATCCATAATAATAGTGCTTGAAGTCACTCTCCTCTCAATGGAAAAGGCATCAAACAACTGCTGCAACCAAAGGTCTGCCGAAGGCTAAAAGGTCTACCAAAGTGAACCACTGATGAAGACTAAAGTCTGCTGATAACAAAGGTCTGATCACCCTATGTTTGAAGAAGACAAAGTCTGATGAAGAAAGGTCTGCTGAGGCTCAATAGATGATAAATCAACAGATGTTGTATATCAGTGTTTTCAATGTAACAGTGTATTAGTTATAGCAGATGTTAGAGGTTGTTACATGTTGTTAGATGTCACTGTCTAGGTGACGTCAGCTTAGATTCCTCAGAGGTTTGCATTGTATTATAAATAAAACAGTGCATATACTGTTCTATGTATCACTTCACCTTGACATTTTGTACGAGCAAATAGAGAGATCTCAGGCTAAGGGGGAGTTTGTATTTCATGCATACGTGAATCATTGTAATTTCAATCATTTAGTTAAAGTATTCATGATGAAAGCAAATCTATCATTGCATGTGAATTAAAGTTTAGCTTCATTCCGCTGCATTATTTCCATAATTGTTATATTCTTACATCTTTTATCTTAAACTTTTACAAACAATTCAAACTCAGATCCTAACATACGTTTGGTCGGTTTTGTTTTGGTTCATTATGTTACGGTACATGTATTCGCTATATCAACCAAATTGAGGAAACATACAAAAAAATATAGTAATATTGAATTTTAATAATCCCAACTATTCGTTATTGGCCGCCAACACTCCCAACTTAAAAAAATAACCACTGGCACTCCCAACTATTAACATATTGGCCTCCAATGGACCTTGACTAACAGAACCCTAACGTCGTTAGTGTTCGGTCACCGGAAAAATCGTTTTTGGCCAGAAAAAGGTTCATAAAGGTCGATCTAAGCTTATAAAAAGGTTTGGGACAAAAATGTTGAGTTTTCCGGTTGAGTTTTCCAGCCAATAAGAAGATTTCCTGCGAAAAGGGAGTTTTCTGACGACCTCAATAATTGGGGCTTTTGCTAGAAAAAGGTTTACAAAGGTCCGTAATAAGGTTACAAAGAAGTTTTGGACGAAAATCTTGAGTCTTCCGGCCAAAAATTCCGGCGACCGGACACTAACGTCGTTAATGTTCTGTTAGTCAGGGTCCATTGGAGACCAATATGTTAATAGTTGTGGCTGTTAGTGATTATTTTTGAAGTTGGAACTGTTGGCGGCCAATGACGAATAATTGGGATTATTAAAATCCAATATTCCAAAAATATATGTTATATTTGAATAATGACCTTAATGTCATCCATCAACTAGAGGTCTTCAGCGATGTCATACAAGGAACATGTCCAACACTAGTTTTACGGTTTCGGGGATAGAGTACAAGCACGATTATTATCTTGCTGATGGAATATACCCAACCTACTCTACAATCGTTAAAACTATTCACAACCTGGCAGGCAAAAAAATAAAGAAATTTGCCAAGTTTCAAGAGGCAGCGAGAAAGGATGTTGAAAGGTGTTTTGGGGTTCTACAAAAAAAGGGCATATCATTGAGAATCCAAACTTGCTTTTAAACCAAAGAAGATGCGATATTGCATGTATGCCTGTGTCTTGGTGCATAACATGATCATCAAAGACGAATGTAGAGCGATTTGTGAGTACGACGAAAATACAGTTAACGAGAATTATGTTCCGGTAAATCTGGAACAACAAGATTTGAACATGTTCTCGTTACATAACGAGTACATACATGAAAACCTTAAGGCGGACTTGGTGGAATACGTTTGAAACAACGAACCAAATGACGACGAAAATGAAGACTAGTATTTTTTAAGTTTAGATTTTATTTTTAGCGAAATGTAAGCTTTATTACTAATTTACTGTTTAATTCAATGTTTTAAAAAGGGTTATTGGATTTTAATAATCCTAAGTTTCACCTGTTGGTCGATAATAATCCTAACTTTAAAATTTTCCTCAAATAATCCCAACTTGTAAAAGTTTGGCTACCATTGATCCTTTTCAAACGTATAAGAATTTGGTATCCTCAATAGATTCAATTACACCTAAAGACTCCTTAATTGATTTAAGTGCACCTATCTTAGAAAAGGATCAATGACGGCCAAATTTTTACAAGTTGGGATTATTGGAGGGAAATTTTAAAGTTAGGATTATTATCGGCCAACAGATGAAACTTAGGATCATTAAAATCCAATAACCCTTTAAAAAACCGGTTTATGCCAGCTCGTTGAACGGATTAAACCGGATGTCAGAAGCTTGTCCGGGACGAATCATACCGGTAAACCGAGGGAACGATAAAGAAGTTGTATCGCCGGTAAATTGGGTTATACCGGTTTAAACCGGTATACCAGTACCGCTTCAAAGGTTAAAATTTGGACTTTTAATCTTTTATGAATCTAAAAAGGTGATGATTTACCTTCTTAGTAAAACCGAGCGCCCAATAAAGTATCAATAGTGAATTTTTGTATTTTTTTGGGTTATTGGATTTTATCACCCCTAACTATTGGCTATTAGCCGCTGCCATTCCCAACTATCACTTTGACGCCCGCCACCCCCAACTTAACACTTAGTTTGTTCTGTCACCATGTCGTTAACTGATCACTAACTTTTGAGCTTGTTACTATACTTTTCGGGGTGTCCAAAGATCCCTAAAACCTTCCTAAGATCCCCATGACACCCCCAAAAGAATAAAAACATGGTCAAAAGTTAGTGATCAGTTAACGGCGTGGTGACAGAACACACTAAGTGTAAAGTTGGGGGTGACAGGCGTCAAAGTGATAGTTGAGGGTGGCTGCAACCAATAGCCAATAGTTGGAGGTGATAAAATCCAATAACCCTATTTTTTGTTATGGATTAACTTTTGGAATATTTTTTATTGTGAAATGATGTAGTATTGGATTATTTTTTGAGTAAAAATTGTATTTTATAGATATATAAGGTTAATTAGTCAACCCGATTGAACCGTCTGGTACAACCCGATTCAACCGGTTGAACTGTCCGATACAACCCGGTTCAACCGGTTGAATCATATCTGAGCCTAACCCGATACGATTAAACATTGGTTTAATTGAGGCTCATTCTCCCCCACTCAATGTAGAGTCCGTTAACTTCATCAACGTGAGTTCAAAATAAGTGAAAGGCCATTTGCATCATATATTAAGTCAGTGTCAGGCCCACAAGTCCATCCAACACTTTGAAAAACAAAGCCCACTGGGCCACACTTATAACCCAAGTCTGGTTTCAAAACACACACCCTACAAAACCCTAATTCCAGTATCATCGCCTTCATCCTGTAGGCACAAGTGATTTCTCTACGTCGCCGGTGCCGCTCACATTAGGTATGCTTTTCTAACCTTTCTTACAATCACATCGTATTCTCTATCGTTTCTAGCTCTACGATCTCATCAATCCTCAATACATACATATATATGTTTATGATACGTTCATCGCTTTAATCAACTCTGAATTACCGATGTTATTAGTTTAGAAACATTGATTGTTCTATCGTTTCTAGCTGTTAGGGTTTTTTGACGGATATATTCATGTATATGTTTTTTATTAGCTCATCGATTCAGTCAATTAAGATTTACGGATGTTCTTCTGATTTTAGAAACAGTGAATGTTTTACCTGTTTCAAAAATCTTGTTAGTGTAGATACGAATGTAGGGTTTCAACGATATATATTTATGTATGAAATGTGTTTTTACTTCACATTTTGTTCTGTTTGGTCTCATGAATTATAGATACGTATATATGTTTTTTATACCTTCATTGATCCAGTCAACTGTGAATTACTGATGTTGATACTTTGATCTTCGAAAACTGATTGTTTTATATAGAGTTTTGACCTTTGTTTGTATGTAAGATGGCTGTTGATAAGTAATTTAAAGATGTGTTTTTTTAGTAAGAAATGTGTTACTTTGTATGATTTTGTCGAGTATGAATTGAAATTTGTATTTTACAATAAATGTGTGTTTAGAACGAAGAAATGGCTGAAGTTGCCAAGGGAGGATCAGTTGTTCCAGAGTCTGTGTTGAAGAAGCAAAAGAGAAACGAGGAGTGGGCTCTTGCAAAGAAGCAAGAGGCTGCAGAGTTGAAGAAGAAGAATGCAGCTAACAGGAAGTTGATCTTCAACAGGGCTAAGCAGTACAGCAAGGAGTATGAGGCACAGGTATCTTCATTTTGTTACTTTTTTCTTTTAATTTGTTGGTTTATTTTATTTATTGATAGTTTGACATTTATTTTTGTCTGTTTTTAATTTAGGACAAGGAGTTGATTCAGCTCAAGCGTGAGGCTAGACTGAAAGGTGGATTTTATGTCAACCCTGAGGCAAAAATGCTGTTCATTATTCGTATTCGAGGGTAAGTTTTGTTGGCATTTTCAGTTCTTTTAACTATATGCTCTGTTTAACGTTTAAGTGTATTGTTCTATATTTATAATTAATTTTTTGTTTATTATTTGTAACATCTAGTATCAATGCCATGGACCCAAAGTCTAAGAAGATTTTGCAGCTTTTGCGTCTGAGACAGGTGAATTGCTATAACATTTAGTTTATGCTTCTGTTTTCTGTTTCAGTAGATATATAATTTTGAGAATTACATGTGATCTGGGTGCATTATTATGAATGTTAATTTTGAATTTGTCAGCCAAAGAACATGCATTTGAATTTTGTTTCAAATTGCTTCATACATTTTCTTAAAGTTGCATCTTTTTGCATTTTTTACACCCAAAAATGTTTCTGATGAAATGTGTGAACACACATTGATCCGTAAACTAGTAGAAATCAGTATTTTGTTTTTAGAATTCATCGGAAAACAAATTGTGATATCAATGTTATAGATGATTAAGTTATGATTGTATTTGTTATTTGCATTAAAGGTTGTGTTATGATCGAATTTTTGTTAGGGTTTGATGAAAGGTGCTCATTTTATTTGTTTTTACTTCAAAACAAATTTTATGTACAGAGATTTGATATCCATGTTTGAACACTGAACATCTAGAATTTCTTTACTTTAGAAAAAGTTTGAACAATCCTGTGAAAGTTACTTTGAAGTGTTTTTCTCTATTGTTGTTATCACTTTAATTTTGATAAGTAACTAGATTTATGATAGCTTACTAAAAGTCAAATGGTTCATGTAGCTTTGAGCTGTTTATTTCAAATAAAACAAATCACTGTTTTTGCTATTTTCTTTGTTTTAATATATTTCTGTTTTTGTCAACCAGATTTTCAATGGTGTGTTCTTGAAAGTGAACAAAGCCACATTGAACATGCTACACAGGGTTGAGCCATATGTTACCTATGGGTATATATTTAACTTCACCTAAATTAGATTTCAAGTCTTATATATTGAAGAGTGTGAAGGAGTTGGTTTACAAGAGAGGATATGGAAAACTTAACAAGCAAAGAATCCCTCTAACTGACAACTCTATTGTTGAACAGGTTTGTTTATACATCTTTTTGTTGTAATCTTTTCTAAATTATGCAATATAAATAATTATTAAATTGTTTTTGTGGACAACAGGGTCTTGGAAAGTTTGGTATCATCTGTGTTGAAGATCTTATTCACGAGATTTTAACTGCTGGTCCGCATTTCAAAGAAGCCAACAACTTCTTGTGGCCTTTCAAGTTGAAGGCACCCTTGGGTGGTCTGAAAAAGAAAAGAAATCATTATGTTGAAGGTGGGGATGCCGGCAACCGTGAAGATTTCATCAACGAGTTGATCAGGAGGATGAACTAGAATGATGAGGTGGGTGTCGAGATTTTGTGTTTTCAACTTTAGGTTTGATAGATTGTTTGGTTGTTTTGTCGTTGAGAGTCGGATACTTTTATTTTCAAGCAAAGAGAATGTATCATCGTTCAGATTGTTTTCTTTATTTACTGGTTTTTTGGACTTGATTTTGTGTTCAATATGGTGGTGGGGTTAGTCGCTAAATATTAAAGGTTTCCAACTTTTATAAACTTGATAATCGCACAGTTGTATAAAACTACTTCTAATTTTGTTGGGTCTAATCATATTAAGAAATTTAAAGCTAATTAAGTGATCTTTGTTAACTTTTTATATAATCTGACAAGTTTCATGTTTTAATCGGTTTAAGCATTTGGACATGTGTTAACCTCTTGAGTCCTCAACGTTTCCAGTTCACATCAATCTACCCTTCATTCTGCCATTACTTCCACTGTTACCCCAGGGGTAATTTTGTAATCTCACCATCAACAACACCTTACAACCCTGCGTTCTGTATTCCATTCATTCCCAACCCTGTTTTTAACTGTAACTCTTAAATATCTGATGACATAAGAATGAATTCTTATGTATAGATTTTAACAAGATAATATAACTTCATTTCAATCCAAAGGAATACACTATCCGGTCTCATACGAGGAGAACTCATATAGCTTAGAAGCTCTAGTAAGCAACTATAATCTGAGTAGAGTAATATATTTGGATGAGTTTAATAATACAAAGATATAGATAGATGTTTGTTTTCTTATCACAGGTGTATGAAAGTCATCATTTGTGACTTTACACGTTTTTAGGGTACGTAAAAATGGTACTTGAGAAGTTTCTCAAAATTGAGAAGAAAGGGACTCATTTGAAAGTTATTCAATAACACTTAACTTCCATTTGAATTTGGAAGGTTTGGTAATAAAGATTTTGGTAATCCAAATAAATATTGCAAAGATATGATAAGTGTGGCACACAATGGTCATAACGAGTCCATCAAGTCAATTAGACTGAAGCCAATTTGGTTAGATTCGAAATCTAGTAAGATGTCTGTTAAGACATACCAAAGACATGATGGAAACGTGTTTAGCCCTGAATTAAGGTTCATTATGATCCCTACATGAAAGCAATAAATAATATTTTATTCCGATGCAAGCTGTTTATCAATGCATGTAAAAAAAAAAAAAAAAAACCTGAGCCAAGTAGGAACTAAGTGTCGCAACCAGGGGCGTACCCACCCTAAGCCAAGGGTGGGAGGGCACACCCCATGAAAAAAATATTTTTTAGTGTTATTTTTCGCCGAAAATCCTGACCACACCCCTTGGAAATTTTCACCCGCACCCCTTGATAATTTTCAACCGCCCCACTTAGAAAAAAAAATAACTATTAACCACTTATTCACTTAATTATTTAATCCAATCAAAGCCCAATCTGCAATCAATTTTTATTAACACAAGCCCAAACCCAACCTAAAGAAATTTGAACTAAATAAAATAACCCAAACCCATCCACCCATTCCATTTCCAAATCCCGCCCCCAAAAAAACTCCCAGCGACTTGACGCCACTGCTCACGACCTGGTGGTTTTTTTTACTAGAAAAACCAAAATTCCGGTTGGACCGACCCATATTACGTCAGAATTCCAATATAGAACTAGTATGGTTTATTTATTTATTTATTTTGTTTTATGTGATGATTAGGAGAAGATATAGATGTGTAATGGTTTAATCTTTTTATATTTTTTTGTTGTTCTAGACTTGTAGTTAAATGATTTTGTTGTTTTATTTATAGCTTTGTTTGTTTAAATGATTAGTTACAAGTAATCAACATTTAATATTAGGGCTTGAATGTTTAAAAATATAATTGAAAGTTATGGGCTACGATTGAACATGATTATTTATTTTGTTTAAGTGTTTAGTGTTGTTTTATAAACTTATGGAGCAAATTATATGTGTTAGGAACAATGAGTAAGAATGTAATGAACTTATGGCGTGTTTAGTATCTTTAAATGATATTTTGGATATATTTCAAAAAAAAAAAAAAAAAAACCTGTAGGGCACAATTTTAAATACGTTTGTAATTTGTAATGACGTTTGATGTGTTTTTGATGATTTATAAATTTTAGTTTGATGTTCTTTTGTCTTACATAATCCGACCCGATCCGTTATGAACCGGTATTTTTACACAGCTAGGGGCCTAAAATCTTTAAAAATATTCCGTACCCTCAGGAAAAAATTCCTGAATCCGCCACTGGTCGCAACAAAAGTTGGAAACCAATAGCTTATGACAATAGGTTTACGGTTTACCTTAGGTAGTACAAAACTACTACAAGTGAATAAGGTGAGATTGGTTGTTAACTTTACGTTCATAAAATTTGTATTGTGTAAATACCGACTATGTTTCGATACAAATGAATCTTAACATGAGAAGTAAAGAAGAGATATATTTTTTCTTTTGAATTTTTTTCACCATCTTGTCAAACAACTATTTTAGTCCCAAAATCTAAAAAAACAATTTTTTCACACAATATGTCCAACGCAAGAAAATTCATAGTTTCACACAACCTCATGATACGAATTGAAGAACAATATAGTTTCACGTAAGCTCATGATACGAAGACAACCAAAGTTAATCTTTCTTGTGAACCTGGGTACACAAATATCACTTTCGCTTCCTCCAACCATCTTGCTTACACGTATAACCACAAGCATCCTGCAAAAACAAGAAGGGGAACAAAACATTTACATATAAAAGTAGATGCACCATAAAATTTATATATATATATATATATATATATATATATATATTTAATGGGAAACACTAAAAAATGGGAAATCGGGGAATAGTGTATTTAACATGTTAAATATATCTTAAAAATTATTTTTTTCAAAGCTTTTCCATACAAAGATGTAGAAGCTATTCCAATAAAAAAATTATTTTGTAATTTTTAACCTTTTTTTATTATTTTTTAAGATTTCTTTTTATTAAAAAGGGTTCTACATTGTATTTATATATATGCAAAAGCTCTGAATTTAAAAAAAAAAAATATTTTTAACATGTTAAATTAAATTTGTAACATGTTAAATGCATGGTTACCAGATTCCTCACTTTTTAGTATTCTCCATTAAACCCTGTATATATGTATATAGTAAAGGAATTATTCCATCTTTTGCAAAATAAGGTTATGCCACAACAACTAGTAATGAGAACTTGACTTTTTTTAGCCATTGTAACCTTCAGTTTTGTTGAAAGCTAACTATTGTTCATAAGTTTCAAAAGAGTGTGCGCCACTGAGTGACTATGTTTCCAGAATATCGTTAACTCAAAAAAGACTTGTTGTTAAAAGTAATTATTGACTTATGACTTTTTGAAAATGAGTTTTTAAAAAAGTATTTGATTTGCTTATTCATGTAAAATGACTAAAAGGGACATTCTTTTATAAGTCATACCCAGTACTTCTGAAACAAGGCGCAGGAGAGAAAAGAAACAGCTGCAGCATTATCGCACTCACACACAATATATATGAATCTAATTCCATTAATAATTGCACACAAAACCTTTCTTTCCTCCCTCTCTCAATCTTTCTTACACACAAATACACATACTTAGTGTGTACATACATGCAAATTGCAGAAAAGGGTAGAAACGGAATTAAAAATGAATTATATCCTATTTCTAGTTCATATTTTGGGTCTGTTTGCGGTTGTTTACGGTGATGGAGGGCTTGCAAGTCCATCTAAGTTGGAAATGTTTGTGGATGAAATTCCAGATATGCCCCGGATCAAAGGCTATGATGTTGTTCATAGGGTTCATGTTTCCAAGAGACTCAAAATCTTCATGTTTCAGAAGTACTGGGTATGTCTTTCTTTTAGAATATTATTATTATCATTGTTACAATCAACTAAACAAATTAAACAATCAACTGACCTTAGCGGAAAATGGAGGAGGGGTGGAATGGATTGATGTTGAAGGCTGTGGAGAAAAGAAACAACAGATATGTGTAGGCATTATATGGGGTAATTTGGTAATTTTGTTTTTGAAAAGTTATAAGCAGCTCAAAAAGTCACAATACCCAAAACTGACTTTTTCTTCCTATACAAAAAGTCATTTTGGGTTTGCCAAACACCTTTTCTCTTCATTAGCTTTTTGTAAAAGTCAATAAGTTATAAGGAGGTGTGGAAAAGCTTAGCCAAACACCCCCATAATTTAAAGTTTCTCATAAACCATTTCCCATGTATTGTATTAGTATTGTATTGTATTGCCCCACATTAATCAGAACAATAAAAACTATTATCAAAAACATGTAATTAGGAGATGTGTATAAGAATGAAGGTAAATAACAAATTTGCAATGTAGTTAGACATTCTTACATGTCTTGGCTTCTGAAAATCCAGAAAGTGGCTGGACGCTGCAAACCGGGTCCAAGTAGATCATTTCTGCTTTCGCTGAGGCTCTAGGGAACCGCATAAGATCCTTAGCAATGCCAAACCTTTTATTACTATCCAAACTTCCATCTGCTTGGATGGTAAACTTCTCAAGAGAAGGGGAATGAGCAAGTAACATCTTTACATAAAGCAATTGTGATTTTGATCCTTGGAAAGGTGATAAGTCAATGGTTCGTAACCGATCCAAAGTTTGATCCAAGCAGTCTGGTGATTCCAAATGATCTGAAGCTGGTTCCACACCACCAGGTTGCATCAGCATGGGTAAGTAAAAACATGATTTTGCCGTCTCAGTATGCGTCATACGCAATTCTACTAGATTCGGTGAGTTTCGAAGCAAACAAAGAACACCATGGAGATCATCCAAATCATCAAGTGAAAAATCTATCAACCTCAAACGCTTTAAATTATTAACCGCATGCGGAAACCACTCTGGCTTTTCTGTTATAAAAACCTAGGAGTTGAAAGTGAGATTTTAAGTTAGAAAATGTGTGAACTATATAATGGTGAAATTTTATTTCCAAAATTAATTTTTGGAATATTGTATTTAAATAACCCATACCTTGATCAATTGCCCGATAACACTCCCAACTTTCGATTTGTACACCAGCACTTTCAACTTATTTTCCTCTAGCACTCCCTAACTAATTGAAACCTAACCCATTTAGTATTTGTTGATTTGATGTGGCCCTTTTTGCTTACGCGACATATGACGTGGCATTTTTTTGATGACACGGTAGCTAACGTGGCATTTGACATCAGCTAACTGGGTTAGGGTTTAGTTGGTTAGGGAGTGCCAGAGGAAAAGTAGTTGAAAGTTGGGAGTGATGTGATACAAATCGAAAGTTGAGAGTGTTATCGGCTAATTGGTAAAAGTTTGGGTTATTTAAATCCAGTATCCCTTAAATTTTAGTATCATACCTTAAGAAAATGAGCATCAATAGACAAGAATTGAACTTTAGGCATGTGAGAGAACATCAAAGCGAGATTCATCCTTTTGAGTCTTACATAGTCTTTTATGGGCTTCCCCAGAATTATACAAACCGAAGCAAGCCATTGACTATGCAATAACTCCAGCAACATGACATCATGGCAATTCTTCACTACTAAACTCTGCAATTGTGTAGCCTTGATTTGAAAATTGAATGCATTAATGCATGAACGCATGGTCAACTTCTTAAGTTGTGGTAAGTTGATCTCAGTTCCGCCTACTTGAGTCCTAAAATCGATATCATTTAGAACGAGGCTTTCGAGAAAGAGAAATCCTTCAAACTTAAGTGGCGGCTTGAAGATACATCGCGTAAGTTCCAACTTTCTCAGCTGGAAACAAGAGAACACACAAAATGGAAGTTGATAAGGCTGACTTGAGTTAGCAAGAGTGAGATCCTCTAGACCTTTTGTTGATAAGAATAATAACCATTGATCAACTTCTAGGAAGTTATCAAGATCCATGATTGGTATATAGAGATAAAATTTGGAGATAGAACCCTTGTGAATAAGCAAGACTTGGTTTATGACCCTTATAAATCCATATCTACCAAATGGTCCATGTGTTTTCAACTTATTTGAAAACTGCTCATCAAAAACCAATGCCCTAGTTGTAGTCCATTTGTACCTCAACTTTTTTGAAAGAATGCTTGTCCTTACAATATCTCGGATTGGGAGCCGCTCTAACACTGAGTCACTCAAATGCTCCGACAAGTTACCGATTCCATTTCCTTCCGCAATAGTTACCTGGCTCTGCTTATTATTCTCTGTTACAACATTTAAGAAAAACAGAAATTGAGTTATTTATAAAAAAAAAAAAAAAACGGACGGTTGTACATTGAGTGTCTATATGTAAATGCTATGGGTGAGCATAAGTCGATTTAGTTCGATTATGAGCCACAATATATAATCGCTATCCCGGTTTTTATATCTTTAGGCCATGTGTACTCGAGCGCTATGAGGGTGTGAAAACACCCAATAGCGCCCTATAACGCCCAAAACACCGCCACCTGGGCGTTATGGGGGGTTATGGGCTGCGCGTGATGGTGATAGCGGGTTTTTTTAATCTCTCTCAAACCTATACGTACATACATACATACAAACATATTATATATATAATTGTGGGTGTTTACTAAAACACCGGCCACAAAGCTATCAAAAAATGGTTTGGTGTATGTTGAGATCAAATATCAACTCATATAAACATGGATATATAAGATTATTTGTATGCACATGGTGTTTATAGTCTATATATAAAACCTGTTTCCTTCCGGTGATCATTGACAAGGGTGAAATCCTAAAACCAAAGTAAGCAAGCAAATATAAACTGTTAACAAAGATATAGAATTAATCTTACCCGTTAAATCCATAACAGTTGAATTTCCAGAATTTAGGGTTTCTGGAAGAACACGAAGCGATCAAGAATCAATTCAGGTTTAAATAAGTATCCATCCCATCCCGTCCCATTCGAACTGATTTAAATTTAAAGTTAAAAATAATAAATATTAATCATTAATTTTTAATGTTAAATTGTGATAATATACTAACATATATCGGAAATTAAGCATATCTCACTAAATATTTAAGTGATTTCTAATTTTCTATCCTAATAAATGAAAATCTTTTATTCCATGTTACTTTTTTCATCTTACATTTCCATTTATCTCTCATATTAAATAATAATAATAATTTTAAACAAAAATCTAGATAAAAATAAATATTTGTTTTTTATAAATAATTTTAAACAAAAATTTAGATAAGGATAAACGTTTGTTTTTTTTATATAAGCATAAAGTTATAACCCTATGAGTAGATATATATACCTTGAAATTCGGTGATTGAAATTATGGTAAATTAGGAATCAAAGTTTCACGTTTGATATATACTTAATAAATTGTATTATTGTTTTTTTACTAGAATTAAATAATTATTCTAGGTCTAGTTTTTTTTATTAGAATTAAATTTTTTACTAGAATTAAATAATTATTCTAGGTCTAGTTTTTTTACTATAATTAAATAATTATTCTAGGTCTAGTGCATATGCTTCTATCAAAGTATAAGTGTTTTTAGACGCATCGTTGTGATGATTTGGACTTACCATTATAGTCGCACAATTCTTTCAAATGTCAAATCTAGACAACGTAGTTTCACCTTTGTAATGATAGGCGTACTGTTATAATTGGTTTAAACCCATCATTTATCACACATTGCATCAACATTTAGAAAGAACACCATTTTTAAATATAGCAATTCTATAGTCCTTTCATAGAGAATTTAATTCTCGATTTTACGGTATAATTCATAAAAAGTGATGAAATATATAAAAACGTGGGGATCGATCTCCACCTTTTTGTACCATAACTCTCTTGAATACAAATTTGAGAGGAGTGTTTTGTGAATTAAATAAACAAATAAGCATGAAAGTGCATAAAACCATTGTGTCCTATAATTTGCATGTATCATAAAAATGGGATTCAATTCAACCCTATGTAATACATGTGTTTTAACCTAATAATAAATAAAAAAACAAAGATTAATGTTATAATAAGTAAATAGTACATCAAAATTCATTTTTAAAAGATAAATCTTGATGACTGTATGTGTTAACATATGACATTATATTTTACTCAACACGTGTAATACATAAGTTTTTTTAAAGATGTATCTTTTCTATTATTTATTATATAAAATTACACTTATGCAATCCGTGTAATACACGGGGTTATAACCTACTAATTTATAAAATGCAGAAAACAACTTTACTTTTCAAAAAAAAAAAAAAAATCATACACTTTTTTAAATCTCATGTGGTGAAATAATGTTTTTTTTTGTATTTGCTTTTTTAATGGCAGATATTATTACAGAAAAAACGTTTCCAAAGTTTTTTGCTTTTTTAATGGTAGATTTTATTACAGAAAAACGTTGCCAAAGAGTAGCTAACGCAACAAACAAATAAGAGTGCAATTTTTTTTTTTGAGAATTAAAAAACAAGAGTACATGAAGGTTTAAACATATAATTCATTTCACCAAAGAAGATCAGGGTCGGGTTTACATGGAGGTCCGGGTTCACACGAACCCACCGAATTTTAAAATTTTGATAGAAATTGTATATAGAATTTTTGGGCAAACCCATAAATAAAAAGTTGAATGGACCCACATACAAAATTGCAGGATGTATGCAAATCATAAGGCTGGAGGGTGTGGGGCCACCCTCGCCACATCACCATCTATAGCGCCCCGGGGCGCTATACAACCACACCGCCATCTTTAAAGGGGGGGGGGGGGGGCGCCATGGTGGTGTCGCCAACATGTTAACGAGAGAGAGAGGGGCGCTGTTAGGTGGGGACCATGATCTAAACCAATGATTTTTTTTTTAATTTTGTTTAATAGGGGGCTCCATCCACACCCTGCAATTTAAAGGGGGCTTCATAGCTGAGTTGGATCCTAGGTGACGCTGACATAGAGCTTAGGTGGACTTGATAAAGCCCATGGGGCTACAACCACACCCTATAGCCTAAGTACTCCATTTTACATTCCTTAATATGTGTGCAAATCATAAACACTCCATTTTACATTTCTAAATGTTGAAATGTTAAAGAATACAATTTAATAAATTTGATGACGTAAGTGTTAAAGAAATACAATTCAATAAATTTGTTGACGTAACTTCAATTTATTTCTACAACATGCCATATTGCCTTTATTTTTTTTTATCTCCTCTTATTTTTTTTCATTTTCTTAAATGTTATTATGTATTTTTTTTTTTTTGTATAATATGTCTACCATTTTCGAAAAAGATCTAAAATTGAATTTTAGTTAATAAAAAGTTTAGAGTGTATCTGTAGTAAGTAATATACAATGTTGTTTTGGCTACGAGGGGTTGATAATGTATGAGGTTAAGGATTTTTAGGCAGAGAGAACATAATTGTCTTACTTATGGATATGGTGGTTGTTATATGATATTATGGTTATGATGGTAATGTGACACAATATACCAAAAATATCACTTGTATAGGACCATATTAATTTAGTTCTTCTTAACTTGAATTTTAGGGTTAATATTAATGAAAATTTGATATGAAATTTAGGTTTTATTATGTTCCACAACTTGACCTGACCTGAGCCAACTCGACTTGGTCCGAAAATCCTAACGTATATGGTTGTGAAATTTGACCACCCAGAAAAATGAACCCATAAGAAAAAAAATTCTGGATCCGCCATTGAAGAAGACCAAACGATAGAAGTATTACTTTAACCATAGAATCGTGTTATTGATGATAGCGATTTGTCTCTGTCTGAAAATTTAGTCTCCAAAAGTAGCAACATGAGGCATGAAGAACAATCACCTGCAAACCTTTCTTGAAAGCTTGGGATTCATGTACCTGATGGGAAATTTAATGACCTCTGCCAATTAGGTAGGCTGAATGGTACACCAGGCCCAAATCCTTAACTAAGGGCTGCACTTGGTTTTAAGACTATACGGTATGGGGGCGTCCTAGCCCCGTCTTGGACCGGCGCAGCCCTAGAACACTGTTTCCACTGCCCCGTCACCGTTGAGTTCGTCGTCCTGTAGCCGTTCAAGTCGGGCCTTCCCTTCTCACACACACATATACATACAGCACACACACACACACATATATATATATATTTAGGCTCATCCTCCATTTCCCTAGGACCATCCCCTTCCGGCCCATCCTCACACCCATCCTACGTGGCGGAGCATCCTTTGAGGACTACCCTCCTCCACATCGAGTAGCCTAAAAAGCGATAGGCGCACAAAAGGGACGGGGTCTAAAACGAAGGCGCGAAGCACCAAACGTAAAAGCGACGGGCTTTTCGTATCCGAGGCGCAAGCTAATTATATATTTTTTATGTATCCCATAGGTTTTTAGCTTTCTCTACCCAAAATATAGCTGTAAGTAAGGTTTTTGTATGATTTTAGTTGCATGTACAAGCCGAAAAACCCAAGGTACAACAGTTAGATGCATAAAAACGCCTCAGGTACAAGAGGTGTGCGCCTCAAGCCAAAAAAAGCCCAGAAAAATCCCCAAAAAACGAGGCTTTTTATGGCCTCTGCTAGGGGTGTTCACGATCCGATCCGATCCGATCCGATCGAGGGTCTGCTCATGCTCGGATTGAATTACAACCGATCCGATCCGATCCGAGCAGATCAAATTTGTAAAACCGATCGCAAAAGTGATGCTCATGCTCGGATTGAATTTGAATCGAACCGATCCGATCGGCTCGGTTTCGCTCGGTTTTTATCAAATCCTAAAAAAAAGCGAGCGGATCGTTTTCGCTCGATTGAATAATAAGGCTTCGTTCAACAAAAACAAATTCTAACTTAAAGTGCGAATACAAAAGCAACATAAAATAAAGTGCGAATACATAAGAAATACAAAATAAAGTGCGAATACAAAAGCAACACAAAATAAAGTGCGAATACAACCAACCAGGCCCAACTAGCAAGAAGCTAGAAAGGACCTGGGAGAAACAACAGCTAATCACCAACCATGTTTACATCAACCATCTTTCTCTATGCTACTATAACAAACATACCAAACAGAAACATAACATACCAAACAGCAGATTAAAAAAAACATCAGATTGAAGAACTGTTGAAGACCGTCCGAAGATTGAAGACTAGAGACAGCGGCGATATGTGTGTCGGAGATTAGAGGGTCGGAGACGGAGACTGTGAGTCTGTGACTGTGGAGACCGGAGAGTGAGACCGAGATTAGAGCGGCAATTTGAATACGACTGATTAGGGAAGAATAGATTTAGGGTTAGATACTTAGATTTATATATTAAATATTAAGTTGGGTTGAATGTTATTTGGACTTTTAGTTTTTTTTTTGGGCTATTATATTTTTTTGGGTTTTTATCTATAAAATCTATAATATAAATATATATATATATATTAATTATTAATAAAAATAATTCGAGCGAAACCGAGCGATCGACGAGCGAGCGGAGCTATGCTCATGCTCGGATTGAATTTGAATCGAACCGATCCGATCGGCTCATTTACAAAGTGAGCGGGAATCGAACGAGCATTTTTCGAGCATTTTTCGAGCGATCGTCGAGCGATCTTCGATCGTCGAGCAGTTTGGACAGCCCTAGCCTCTGCTAGAAAAATCATCAATTTGCTACGGATTATTCTAACAAAAAAGAATGCGTCGCAAATTTCGACAATCGCATTTTTGACGAAAAAATAAATCACAATTTTCGAAACAAATTTGCGAAAGAATAGTGACAAAAATTAAAAACACCTTAATTTTGTCACAGTTTCGTTGCAAATTTATCGGAAATTCTTCGAAAATTATTGACATATTCAATTTACCGTTATCAAATACACTATGAAGAATCTTTGAAAATTATTGACATATTTAATATACCATTATCAAATAAATACACTATTCAGAAATGCATAGCAATTTGTGACACATTTACTACAAACAAACGCTTTAAATGTATTAGTTTGGGGTAACTAACTAAGCACTAGTTTTATATGCTAGGACACTTATATGTTACTAATAATACTTCCTTTTGGTCATCGGAAGTTTCTAGACATGGTAAATTAGAGGTTTATAGACATAGTTCTCTTTATCATCTGAAATCATAATCTCCTTCACATCCTATAAGTATAAGGGTTCCTTATGTAATTAGTATATAGTTAATAGATAGTTTTTTATTAGAATTAGATTAGTGATAGAAGTGCGGGGACTAGATGTGACAACTTGAAAATTAATAACCTACAAGATTAAAGGATGCGACACATCCCTCTGATTCGTACCTCTTCAAGTTTGGCGGCAACAGGAAACAAGAAACACAGGACGTGACTTTTCAAGGAGAGACACACCTCTTCATCTTCAATCACAACCACAAGATTCTAGAGACGCAACCGTTCAACAAGGGACACGTCTATTGGATTCGCACCTCTTCGATAAGTATAAATAGGGTTAGGATTTCTATTGTAAAAATATACACTTGTACATATTCACAATCATTATTCTTTCAATCAAGGTTAGTTTATGTTTATTCGTTCATTGTGATATTCATTGTTCATTAGAAGATTCTGGGCAACAGTGGTATCAGAGCCTAGGGCTCAAATTCGTTTCGGGAAGACGATCATCAGGCGGGTGGTTGAATTCCCTAACAATTCTGATCACGCAGGAGGCGTTGATTGGGTTGTATTTTGTTAAGTTTAAACACCAATCGCATCAAGCGGGTACGATTGTTGTTCGTTTGTTAATCGGTCATCAGGAGGGTGTTCGATTTTTGATCCGATCATCACTGAGGGTGTTTGGATTCTGAGTTTTTTTGTTAATTCAAATCACGGCAAGAGGCTACGGTTCGAGTTAAGAAGACGGAAGCAAATCTGAGAAATTTGTATTCCGATTTGAAGAAGCAATCGCAAATCTGAGAAGTTTGGGTTGTTTGAAATTTGCAAAAGACACAAAATCTAAGAAGTTTTGTGATATCAAAGCATCAAGAGGGTGTTCGGTTGAGAAGTTTAGTCGCAAATCAAGCGGGTTTGGGGCTGATTTTTGGTTTGTGTTTAGAGAGTCGCGAATCAAACAGGAAGAAAAAAACGCAGCCAAGAGGGTTGTTAAGAAAAGTCAGAAAACCGTACGGAGAATCACGATAAGAGAAGTCGGTTCGCAAATTCCAGGTTCTACGTTCTATTTTTATGGAATTTATATAAGGTTTAGAAATTGTTTGATTCCGTTAGAAAGTTAGTGTGAATTTTTGGAATCATAGACTTCGGTTTTAGAAGAAAACCAAAGTTTAGAAAGTGAAAATTGTGGGAAAGGAAATTATGGCGGATTCAGGAGGAGCCTCTCCGTCAAACGCGGTAGTTATTAAAGATGGTAGTTCGTTCTCCCAGTTTCAGTGTCCTATCTTAAAGTCTACAAACTATACGATATGGGCAATCCGTATAAAAACCATTTTGAGGGCAAACGGATTATGGGAAATGATAGAACCAAAAGAAAATACGCAAGCGGATGAAAAGAAGGATATGATGGCAACCGCTTATTTATATCAAGCACTACCGGAAGATATGATAATACAAGTTGCAAGTTGCAAGAATGCAAAAGAAATTTGGGATGCATTAAAGACTAGGCATGTCGGTGCAGATCGAGTGCAAAAGGCACGTCTTCAAACGCTCAAAACAGAGTTTGAGATGTTAAAAATGAAGGAGGAAGACACTATTGATTCGTTCACTGCAAGACTAAATAGTATTGTCACGAGGGCAAGTGGTCTTGGATCAACTTTTGATCAGCCGACTTTAGTACAGAAACTTCTGAGTTCTGTACCGAGAAGGTTCGTTCAAATTGTTGCAACCATTGAACAATTCGCTGATTTAGAAACAACGACGCTAGACGAGACAATTGGAAGGTTGAAAGCCTATGAAGAAAGGACCGGTTTGGTGGATGAAAACCCGGTATATAATCAAGAGAAACTTATGTATGCGCGACGCGACAAGAACTATGGTTGTGGAAGGCGTTTTGGGAACAATGGACATGGAAGGTTCAATTCATCGCAAGACAAGTGGCGTGATGGAAAGTTCAGACAAGAAGAAGATGATGAAGATTCATCACATGATGCTTACAAGAATAGAAGCAACCAAAAGAAGTTTGGGAAGGATTTAAGCAAGATAAAATGCTATAATTGCCAAAAGTTTGGTCATTATGCCTCAGATTGTCCTGAATCAAATCAAAGAGGAGAAGAATCAAATCTGGTGCAGGAAGACGAGGAACCAACTCTCCTAATGGCAATCAAAGAAGACTGCAAGGATCTTCAACAACAAGCTCGAGATAAAAACGGAGAAGCACATGATGGCAAGCAAGACATGGAGAAAGATCAAGGTGCAACTTAAGGATGTTCGAGATTAGGGGGGTGAATGAAATCATAATCTCCTTCACATCCTATAAGTATAAGGGTTCCTTATGTAATTAGTATATAGTTAATAGATAGTTTTTTATTAGAATTAGATTAGTGATAGAAGTGCGGGGACTAGATGTGACAACTTGAAAATTAATAACCTACAAGATTAAAGGATGCGACACATCCCTCTGATTCGTACCTCTTCAAGTTTGGCGGCAACAGGAAACAAGAAACACAGGACGTGACTTTTCAAGGAGAGACACACCTCTTCATCTTCAATCACAACCACAAGATTCTAGAGACGCAACCGTTCAACAAGGGACACGTCTATTGGATTCGCACCTCTTCGATAAGTATAAATAGGGTTAGGATTTCTATTGTAAAAATATACACTTGTACATATTCACAATCATTATTCTTTCAATCAAGGTTAGTTTATGTTTATTCGTTCATTGTGATATTCATTGTTCATTAGAAGATTCTGGGCAACATCATCTACATTTTTTTCTACTTGTTTGTGATGGTGGTAGGCCTTGACCCTTGGTTACTCAGTGTCAGAGAGACTACAAGGTAAAGGATTTGTGCAAGCCATTAGTGTTGACTCCTCAACCTTACCAATTGCACCTCTAAGAAATATTGCTTATCAGTTCATATGATTGTTTTAAATCGTTGAATCTGAATCGGCTTATATATTGAGTTAAACCATCAATTGTGTTTATACTAATTGTATGTTTAGTAGCATAACTTTACAGGTTAAATGGTTCATAAATTGCCTAGCATGTATTCAAATGCTTACAACGTTCCAAATTATTTTATTTAGAACAATTTATCTTTTAATTTAGTTCTATAGTATTTTCTAATCGCACTTGATACAAGTATTATTTACATAATACAAAAGGGTGAATTGCCAAAACTTTTACTTTTTGCTCTTTGTTCTCTGTTTCAGTAGAACATAGATAATTTTGGGAATTACATGCTATCTGGTTTCATTTTCTTGAATGTTTTGTATGAAGTTGTTAGCCAAAAAACATGCGTTTGGATTTTGGTTCATATTCCTTTCATAGTTTTTTTAAGTTGCATCTTTTTTGCATTATTGACAAGTTTGTGATGAATTGTGTGACACAAGCAACTGTTTGATACTTTGATTCATTAACAACTAGAAATCTAAATTTCTGTTGTGACTTTACAAATCACTAGAAAGCAAATTGTGATATCAGTATGTTGGAACATTTGGAATTTTGTTACTTTAGAAATAGGTTAAATAATCATATGATAAATAACTAGATTCTGATAGCTTACTGAAAGTCAAATGGTTTATGTACCTTTGAGTTCTTTATTTTAAACAAAGAAATCATTGAGGTTTGCTGAGCTCTTTTTTTAAACATATTTTTCTGTTTTTGTCAAATTAGATGTTCAATGGTGTGTTCTTGAAAGTGAACAAAGCCAGATTGAACATCTCCACAGTGTTGAGCCATATGTTACTTACGGGTATATATGTTTACATCTAAAAATAGATATCAAGTCTTAATATTTGTATTAGTTTTAATTATATACGTGTTTTTTTTTCAGTTACCCTAGCTAACGTGAAGAGTGTGAAGGAGTTGATTTACAAGAGAGGATATGGAAAACTTAACAAACAAAGAATCCCTTTAATCGACAACTCAATTTTTGAACAGGTTTGTATTATGTATGCCAGTTCGTCATATTTTTTTTACATATGCAAAATTATTATATACTCATCTTCTTGGACAACAACAGGGTCTTGGAAAGTTTGGTATCATCTGTGTCGAAGATCTTATTCACGAGATTTTGACCGCTGGTCCTCGTTACAAAGAAGCCAACAACTTCTTGTGGCCATTTAAGCTGAAGGCACCTTTGGGTGGTCTGAAAAAGAAGAAATCATTATGTTGAAGGTGGAGATGCTGGCAACCGTGAAGATTTCATCAACGAGTTGATTAGGAGAATGAACTAGAATGATGAGGTGGGTATCGAGATTTTGTGTTTTCAACTTTAGGTTTGATAGGTTGTTCGGTTGTTTTGTGTTGAGAGTCTGGATACTTTTATTTTTCAAGCAAAGAGAATGAATGTATTATCGTTCACAATGTTTTCTTTATCTACTGATTTTTACTTGATTTTGTGCTCAATATAATATAATGGGGGGTCAGTCTCTAAATGTTAAGGTTTCAACTTTTATAAATTTGATAATCACACAACTATATAAAGTTACTTCAAATAATCATTTTTGCGCTTTATAGAAACACAGACTCAATTCACTAATTATGTTAAGTCTAATCATGTTTTATAGTCATGTAATTTGATAACACAAAATTTTCATATTTAATCAACATGTGACTTACCTTTGTAAAAGATAAGAACGTAACAAAATATCAATATTTGAAAATGCATGACAATATATACAGTTGATCCATGACAATATATACAATTGATCAATCAGTTGTCCATTAACAAATATATAACGCTAATTAAGTGAAAATTTGATTCCCTTTTATATAAATGGGTACGGGATCAGGAGAAAACGCCCAAAAGTGTGAGAACAGTGAGAACGCATCCTGGACCAACACGTGGCGCGGGACATGGTTAGGGTCTGAGGGTTTTTTTTGTCTTTTCAATATTATTCTTTTTTCCTGATTTTCGTGTGTGACATGTTGCTTCATTTTTTGCGTGCAAGATAATTTTGGCGTTAACTAGCATCATTAATTACTTAGCGTTTTACTGTTTTTCCCCCGATTTCGTCTCGTTGAATTAATTCTTTTTGTGTCACATAGTTAATTTTTTTGGCGTTATGGCGTTTTTCAGGTCTTTTTTTTTTTTTTTTGCATTCGGGGTCTTTGTTAATAATTGATTACCATAGATTAATATCTTATAACACTACTACAAAATTGGGTTTTTGCGACCGCATTTCCGGTCGCAAAACAGTCGCAACTGCCCTATTGCGACCGTTTCCCGATCAAACATGCGATCGGAAAAACACCCGTCGCAATTGCTCTATTGCGACTGAGTTGCGACTGCTTCTATCATTTGCGACCTGGGTTTTGCGACTATAAAAATGGTCGCAAATTTTGCGACCGTTACTGGTTTTGTGGGACTTTGGTTGCGACAGTCTTGTTGTGACCGTTTTGCGACCGCTTGCCTTTTAAAATTTGCAATCATTTTCCGACCGCTTGCCTTAAGAAAATTTGTGACCGTCTTTCGCGGTCGCAAAATGCTTTTTTTTTTTACCTTTTTAGCCATTTTTTTAACCTGCATATAACGTCATTTTTTAAATTTACACATCATCAAATTTTCACAATTATATAAAACATTCCACTTAAAACATCAAATACCAAAGTTATTATAACAAAATACATGTTGAAACAAATTATTTATAACCTAACTCAAACATTATACGTTTTGAAACCTAGCTTTTAGCATCACTTCAATGTTTGCCATTCTTTGATTCATAGCCTCTTTCTCCACGGTATCTTTCTCTTTTTCCACCACCAATCTCGCAATAATTTCGTTCAACCTTTCTTTTTCTTCTTCTTCTTTTTCTTTCACTATATCTTGGATAATCACGTTCAACCTTTCGATCTAATGAAACCAATGCAAAGTGAAATATTAGTGGCCGGCATAATCATAATTTATTAAACTGATTAGCTACTTATATTGTTGTCAAAGTTACCAGTTGGTTTGACTTTTGTTGTCAAAGTTACCAACTTTCTAATCCAAAACTGGACCGATTTTACTATGCTCTCAATAAAGGCTTCATGATTACAATACATCAAATAAATACACCATGTTTGTATTAGATTATAAAATTACATCAACAAGCTTAAATTGGCAACTACATGTCTGACTTTATAATTGTCATATTAGGATATTATAGAAACCTAAAAGTCAATTCCAAGAAAAGCTTATGTTTTACTAAAGAGCCCTCTTTCCATGAAAAAATAAATTCAGTTTTTGACTTTTTAGGTCAAATCGCCAATTTTCAACAATATCCATAAAAAAAGTTATGTATTATTGATTGAAAAGTGATTGCATGAAAAAATAAACATACCTCTTGTTCTTGTTTGCGATGATGCTGAAAGTTAAAATCATTCCTAACATTGCTTAACCCATATACTTTGCCTCTATTCTTTTCCCCGGAAGCTCGGTACCACAAGTCTTGGTTAAATTTTGGGTGTTGGCTACTTTCCTTCCCATACTTCTCCAAAAGATATCCCTCGTATTTCACCTATTGAGGCTTCAATGGCTTTGAAGGAGGGGGGACAGCCATCATCATGTGTGGAACATACGATGTCGAATCAGGTTCATAATGCACATACTTGCAAGTCTGACATACAAATAGAAACATTAGATTATACATGTCCATAATAAGCAGCTGGAAATCAGTCACTCACAAAACAATGTATTGTTGTATTCAAACACATCATGCAAATAAGTAGCTTTAATAAGCAAAGCAATCCCAAAGACAAGTTATATATGTACACAAAGGGCCTGGAAGACGAGAAAGAATGTATGAGAAGCTACAATCTATGTGAAATCCGATACTTGCTCCTCAAGTACAAGAGGCGTGCGCTTCAGGCCAAAAAAGCCCAGAAAAATCCCAAAAAAGCGCGCTTTTTTGGCGCTTCTTGTAATTACTCTAGGTGCTGAGTGAAAAAGCCCCATGGTGTGCGCCTCGCTTTTAAGCGCGCCTAAGGCGTGCTTTTTTAAAACCTAACTGGAAACCTCGGTAAACCATTATAAAAGTAAAAGTTAAGAATTTGAGTGACTAGTCGTTTCGATGGATTAATGCTGGCCAGATACAAAATTCTTGGAGCACGTATTTGTTGTGATGTTTGGGTATGAGGATTACCTTCGCTTAATGACCCTAAGCTGGTTCTTTCAATAATGATGCTAAAAGTCAACAGGTGTAGTAACATGCGGCAACTTTATATAGTAGTGAAAGGATGACATGAGTAAAACTGTTTGGTTGGCAATCTTTATAGAGTTTGCAACTAAATCAAGTGTGCCAAGCTTATTGCCAGTTTGGATTTCATCATTTTGTTTCCATGTCCATCATCCAATGGATAGCATAATCATGACTATTCAGTAGATCTAAACATAAATTAAACCACGAACGATATACATACAGCAGTGAAAAGCTAATAACAATAAAACTAATAACAAATTATTAAACACATCAATGACAGAAACAGATTAAAAATTGGTAACAATTAGGTCTCCGTAGCCGATTTGAATCTAATAACACAAATAGGTTTTAAAAGTAAATCAGAACCTAAACAAAGTCAAACAGAACATATCTAAACAAAAATTATACCAGAACCGATATGTTACAGCAATTAAAAGCAGAATTAGAAATTAAGCACGTAGAGATTTCGTAACATCACAAAATACATCAATAAAACTAGTAACTGATAAAAACGGATAATAAATTGGCAATAATTAGGTCTGCGTAGCCGATTTGAATCTAATAACACATAAACACGTTGAAAAAGTAAATCCGAACCTAACATCACAGATCTAGACAAAATCAAAGCATAAAAACTCGCAATAAAAACCGTTATTGACCTAATCAATTCAAAATTAATCATATCAAAACGCAGCAGCGATCATAACAACATGATTCCGAACTAAATTGGTTGTAAAATCGCAGAATTAACAACATTAAACCTAAGTTTAGAGAGAAATTGACCTTAATAGGGCTCAGATCTTGACTATTGGAGTCGTCGGAATCCTTCAATCATGATGAGGAACGACGTGAACAACTTCAATCACGTAATCACGATGAGGAATCCTGCTGTTGTGATCAGACGAAAATTGAGACGATGAGGAACGACGTGAACGACGGAAACCACTGATGCTCTCATGAGTCTTCTTATGCGATCACATAATACAAATCATCAGAATGAATGATCAATTCACACACACGCGCGCATAGATATAGAGATACAGCTGTGTATGTATATACTATCGTCTTCTTGCCTGAAACCTTTTTTGAGTCTTCTTAGCAGCCTGTAACCAACTGTTTGGTTATGTTTTTTAGGCCCAATATTATAAACTATTCTATAAGCTTTTTGGGCTTTTTTTATTGTACAAGTAAATTAAAACATGAACTCTTTGACAGTTGTGTAGAAAATAAATAACCATCTTTTTTACCGCATATAAAAAAGCAAAACGATTTTAAAGCTTGTATAGGATAAATGGCTATATTTTTTGGATAATTACGTCTTAATCATTTGAAACGAAGATTATGTGTTACTAATTACTTTTCACTAGGCAATCAATAATGTTTTACCTCAATAATACATGTTTACAAATAGTAACTAGCAAGCTATACAACGAGATTCGTATATGTTATGGAGTGTGAATAAAGATTGTTGGGTGTGCAAATAGTGGGAGCAGTTTTTTTGGTTCACTAACTACTAAAAATTACTTTTTTTCCTATAATTAATTAAGAATTTGTTTTTATTTTTGATCAAAAATAACAAGCAGGTTATGCTCGTGCGTGCGATGGTTTCTTTTATTGTTTTGTATACAACTCTGTACATTTAGATATTCTCGTATTTGCAACCGTTTTAGAAGGTCGCAACTTTTGCTTTTTTTATATTTCTCATATTTGCGACCGCTTTAGACGGTCGCAACTTTTGTTTTTTATACATTTCTCATATTTGTGACTGCTTTAGACAGTCGCAACTTTTGGTTTTTATATGTTTCTCGTATTTGCGACCGCCAAACGGTCGCAGATTTTATGTTTTATATGTTTCTCATCGTTGCGATCGTCTTCCGACCACTATTCAATTGATTTGCAACCGGAAAAATGCGGTCACAAAATTTGCGACCGTTTTGCGACCCAATCTGGGTTGGTCATTAAATTTGCAACTGTTTTAATTTTGGTCGCAAACTAGTAGCTAATTTTGCGACCGCCTTATGTAGGTCGCAAATTTTGGTCGCAATTGCCTAATTTTCTAGTAGTGTAAGATTACAATAATACGAAATCAAAATAAACTAATAGTCTTCTGTGGATGGGATTACATCAGAGATGTACCCATCGCTTTGTTCATCACTTTCTTCAGATTCATCATCATCAAATTTTAGCTTGGCGTATAACGCCATTAGCTCGTCTCTTCTTTGCTGCAGTCTATTCTTGAATATCATTGCAACCTTGGATTTTGCATCGTTCGAAGGTGCTAAATCACAGAGTTGTTCAATGAGAAATAGCCTCCCTATCTTCAACATTTCCTCCATTGGCAATGAATATTGCACCCCGTGTTAATAAGTCACTTCAACCGTTCCTGTTTTTTCATGCATCACCAAACTGCTAAGTGTTGGTAGAGGAGTATCGTCAATCATGGTTGTAAAACAAGGTCTCCAAGGCCGAGTACTCCCCGAGTAGTCGCTACAAGGTAGGCTGCCGATGCGACTTTCTTCAACTCCGACTAATTACTCGGAATCGATCAAATGCGGTCAACATTGGCCAAAATCGGATCTAGTAGGTCAACTCGGGCCGAGTTTGACTTAAAATAAAAGAAAATATAATTTCTATGCTTATCATATTAAAGAATGAATATCAAATTCACGTATTTTGTTATAAATATTAGTAAATTTATGTTATTTGAAATATATTTAATTTTCGAAAACTAATTTCTTTATAATTTGGCATCTCCGAGTACTCCCCGTGTACTCTCCGCCTAGGCCGAGTACTCTCAACTCCCCGGTCCACCGACTAGGGAGCGCCTAGCGAATTTTACAACCATGTCGTCAATATCATCATCATCTTCATCATCATCTTCTGCAGGAAATTTTCTCTTCAATCTTCTTATTACAGTTCGAGTTCTTTCACAATCATTAGCCATTGGAACCCCAAGGGCCAGAATATCACTCTGAACCCCTTCATCCATACCAAGTATGGCTTTGATTGTCCTTACCTTCACCATTCTCCTATCAGAGAACTTTATGATGAATCGTCTCTCCGACCCTTCAAACCTCCATGCAATAACCTTAGCCATTGTTTTAAGTTTTTGGTGTTTTGGACAATATGTGGCGTTTTAGGCAATGTTTTTGGCATGTTTGAGTTTGTGTTCTCATGGTCTACTTTTATAATGGCTTTTTTTTCCCACGCATGACAGGTAATTGTGTCGTTTTAAAAAATATAAATAAATTCAATTCCCCAAGTATTTGGCTTTCAATAAAATAAATGTTAGTAATTATGTTTCCGTCGTTTCATTTTACTTTTTGCAGTTACCATGTTTTGTTTTCATATTCATCTGTTTTTGTGGTGTAACACGTCCCATCTTGACGGCTGTAATTATGGCGTTTTGTTTTCCAATGGCGTTTAGATAAAGATGAGACTTTTTGTTTTATTCTTTTTGCACACTGTTTTAATCTTTTTTTAGATTTATTATAATAGTACTTGTTCAAAGTAATTTTATTATAGTTTGTTAGTTTTGGGGCGTTTTATGGCATGATGGCGTTTCACAAGCATTTGACCGTTTGGCGTTTTATTATATTTTTCATTAAAGGATTAATGTATTTGTTGTTCTTAGCTGAAAATTACATAACAAACAACAGAAAAAGAAAATTAAAAAAAAACAAATAGAAGCAATTTATGATCTAAATCTTCTGTGTCATCAGTCTCTTTCTTCTTTTGAAACTACAAGAACTGTCACAAATAAATGGCGTTTTGGGTTTGGCATGGTTTATTTTCTTTGTTCGTGTGTTGAAGTGTCTTTGTGGATGTTGGAGATATAGATCGACTCCTTGTGGGTGGATGCTATCTACCCATCATCTTCATTATAAACATCGACGCCAAAGTAGCATACACTGAGATAAGTCTCTTCCACTCATCCAAACCTTCTTCAAGAATAAAGAAGACAAAATGACATATGGGTGTCATCAGTCCCTCTTTCTTGAATTTTGTCCATCTCATGCAGCAAAATCTTACTCCCCTCACCTAACAAATCATTCAGCGAAACTTCATACAGAACATTACTGAGTATCAAAGAAAAGATGTTTGCCATCGTTGATTTCTCTCAACTTTTTAGCGTTTTACATTGAGTTGTATTTTTAGGAACCATTGTCTTTTTTTGTGTGTTTTTTTGGTGTGACAAACGGAATGTGGTGAGACGTTTCTATTTATAGGATTTTTTTGGCGCGTAGTTTAGGCGGGATATTGTTTTATAACAATAAATGCAATTAACATTTATCTGGATGTAAGGCTTGGTGTTTATATATTATGGCGTTTTACATTTTATGGCGTTTTTGTAGCCTGAGAGCTTAAATAAAAACACAGAAAAAACTACGCAGTGATAAAATTGGCGTTTTGTATTTAGTTGGCGTTTTATATTTCAACGGCGTTTTATGTGAGAAAAGATGTTTTACCTTTTTTACCCTTAATGAAGCGCGTCCATGTAATAAAATTTAAGTTATTTACGAAAACGCCACCGCGCTAATCTAGTCCATAGATTGTTTTGATTGGACGATCCATAATCGTTCTAACACTTTCTCCCGTTTTCTCTAAATCCTGACCCTATATAAATGTGAAAATTTTCATGTTTTAACCGGTGTAAGCATTTGGACAAATTTTTACTCTTTTAATTATACATACAATGCCAATAAAATAAACTAAGCTGCATCAAGTTCCTGATGAATAGTAATTTAATACTTTTTATGTTATTATATTAATTTTTTTGTAAGTTTTGGTTAATATTTTTATTTCTCGAGCTTTCTGAATAAACTTTGTTGAAAATAGTGTTTTATTCAAAATATTACCGTGAGGAACCGGACTGATATCGACATCGGTACCAATACTGTTTTTATCAAGACCGATACCTTTATTTGTTTTTATTGTTTTATTATCAGCATCAACATCACTACTGGTATTATTATTGATCGGTATAGGTATTTGTTTTATGGTTTTAGCGCAAAACACATTCTTTTATGCATATAATGATGTTAAATGGAGTGCCGGTTCATAAACCGAACCGATGTTCACCGAATTCTCGTCACATCCCACAAGGAAATCCTGCGAGTTTAAATTAAGTTGGACTCAATATCAAACAACTAAGCTAACACCTGTTCATGCGTTTCATTAAGGTATTTTCACATGATTTATAACTAACGGGCATGGGTGTGCAAAGATATCCGATACCGGAATCAAACCTGATATATATCCGAAATTCCGAACCTGAAATATCCAAAAATTTGGATATATGAAAATTCGGATAACGAAATTTTCGGATTTTATAGAGTTCTAAAAAATTCAGATATTGTAGATATCCGAATTATCCGAATTTAGAAAATAAACAATATTTTCAGATATTTCGAATAGATTTTTTAAAAAATTCTGATATTTCGGATATTTTTTTAAAAGTTGTCCAATATTTTTTAAAAATATATCAAAAGATAAATATATCGTTTCAAAATTCGGATATTTGTTTCAATAAACGAATTCGAAATCCCGGATATCCAAAAATTTGGATTCGGATTCAGATTCGGATATATAAATTCACTATTTGAAATTCGGATTTCTGGAACTCCGGGTAACCAAATTTGAACACCCCTACCATCACCTCCATAGTTTCAACTTTCAACTATGGAAGATCATTGTTCTAAACGTGATTTAAGGCCAAATGCACAAGAATTCCGCCAAGAAACCCTAACCCATTACCCCCACTAGACATTTACTATACATATTATACACATACCCATACAACCTCGACATTCCTACGCCACTCACTAGCCCAAGAAGGTCACTTCTCCTAAGTTTAGTCCCACCATAGGTGAATGGACCAATGATTCATCTAGACTTGAAGGTAATCGATGCATTGAAACGAGATACGAAAAAAAAAACACACGCACAACAACATTGTGTGGGAGAACATTTATTCTCATTACCCGTCACCACCCCTCCTTTGTCGTCAATGTCTGAACTCATTGGCGACCGTGTTGTCTATGCACATTTCACTTTCCAGTCTCTGAAGGTAACAACCAAGAAACTTTTGAAGGGGGTGTAAAAGAAGTGCCAACTCTGTTGAGTTTAGCCTTCCCAAAAACAACAGATTTAAAAACCCTTAAGGTGGCTGAATTTCGAGTAAATAAGGAAAGGGTAAGAGACACAAATATGATCCAAGCCTTTTGATCAAGGAAGATGGAGTTGTTTCTGTATCGGATCCTCAAACTACACTCGTGATCAAAAACATTCCAAGTAAATACATGTCTAATTTGTATGTTATTTATATTTTAGTTTATTCTTTATTATAAAATATTTTTTAGGTTTTATATATAGTTTATCAGTCTGTTAATTTATATGATTCAAGATTCATTATTTTACGAAATTTTTATTTCTTACTTAAAAACATTTAATCCGGGTGATTTTTTTTAACTTATTCAGGGTTACTTTTTTCTCAAAAACCAGTAGGTGTGATTTTTGATAAAAGTGTTTTAATGGGTATTAAAAGTTTTTTGGTGCTCTTAATCGTTTTCAAGCTTGTTATAGCGGTAAGTACGAGCCCTTTAATTGATGTACACTAAGAAATGCAATTCTTTTTCTTATGGCCCCATATTGAAAACTTCTAGTTCCAACACCATTAGGGTTAGTAGTTTGGATTATCGAACTAAACTCATGATCAAGAAAATTCAAATAAATAAAGGTCTAATCCATACATCATTTAATTGTGTTGTTGATCTTTTATATACAAATTATGAGTTTTGTTTTGATACTGTAAGGAAGAGTTGATGAACATGCTTTACAATCGTTGTATTCACTGCAACACGCAGATAACTAATGATCAACCACCATCTTCCTATAATTTCGTCCATCTCCCTGTCGATTTCAAGTATGCATTATTCACTTAACAAACTTTGACTTAAAATCATGAAAGCAATTAATGAATTAATTATGTTGTATGAACAAGTACAACGTGGGATTTGGTTCATGAACATGACGTCACCGGAGGCAGCAATGAGACTTTACAATGCATTTCACCATCTGAAGTAAGTGAGGCTTTTTGAACTCCCAAAAAATATGCCAAGTTGCATACTCCAAATTGCAGGTTTTGTTCATTCAAAATAGGTTTGTAACACTACACAAATCTTACATTACTTTATGGTGGACGCATTGAAAGAGAACTTCAAGGACTCAAGGTTTCAATGCCAGGAGTACACGCTAGTGGTCTTTGATCCGCCATGAGACGGCCAAATACATACTCTTGATACACCAATCAATGAATGGGGGCGTCGTCATAAGAGAGTCCTTTGGTTTGCATCCTTTACGATGGTGTCGTAATCATCCTTCTTCATCTCTATTGCGTCTAATTGTGTGCATACATATGACTATCCAAAATTGTGAGATTTTTTAATTGTATATTTTTAGTTTCAAATATTATAGACCTTTTAACACCCGTATTATTATTTTACAAGTACATGCAAGAAACAACCACCTGTTATCACCTAGGGGTGTGCAAAAATATCCGAATCCGAAATTCCGAACATGAAATATCCGAAAATTCAGAAATCTGAAATTCGGATTTCCGAATTTTGATATCCAAAATTTTCAGATTCGGGTAGAGCTTTAAAAAAATTCAGATATTGCGGATATCCGAATTATTCGGAATATTTTTTTAAATTGTTAAATAAGGAACATTAATTAGAAATAGTTTTTTTTAAATGGTATATGTTTTAAAAAATTATCAATTGTTTTATATACTATATCAAATAATAATGATTTATTTCAAAATTTGGCTTTCCATTTAAATGTCCGAATCCGATATTACAAATATCCGAAACTTTGGATTCGGATATTAAAATCCATTATCCAAAGTTTTCGAATATCCAAATTTTAACACCATGGAATAAGCCCAATAATATAAAGTTAAGACATTTATCTCAATATTTGGTTAGTTATTATTATAACTAAACCGTTCGACAACATTCGATAATAAAATTCTATATAACCTATAGGGCCGGCTATTGGACCGGCTAAGTCAGGTGACTGCCTGAGGCCCAAATATCCAAGGGGCCCGGCAAGTTCTTAAAAACTACTATATATTATGTATAGTAAAGGCCTAAAAAAACTCATATTTACCTACATGTTAACTTACTAAATATGTAAAAGGCTCAATTCTTCATTTAAGCCCGAATTTCAAACCTAATAAAAAAATAACAAGGATGGGGCGCATATGTTAGGATCTGGAATGGCGGTTTTAGATGGAAGTTTGAATAAGATAAAGACTAATTCGGTAGAAATTTCATAAGAATAAGCACAAGTAGAAGATTTCATTTCACACCGAAAGAGCATACATCATTTTACAAGCTCGAGAGAAATCTGAGGTTTCTCCAGCCTTTCCCCAAACTTATCAACTACTAACACATGACTTCCTATTTATAGACATAACACTTTGGGGCCCAGGACACTTTCGAACGAATGACTCATCCGTGCGGATGAGCACTCGTCCTCTCGAAAGTTTCGTCCTCTCAAAAGTCACTGTTAGTATCTCACTCTTAACTATACAATATTCAACATACGCTCTATCTAGCTTATTCGTACAGTGACGAACATACATAATATGCACTAACAGTTTCCCACTTGTACGTCACTGTCGAATCTTGACCTTCAAATATGTAAGCTGTGTTTGATTATTCTGCAACTTCAATCAAGTGCTATGAATATCTTCAATTAATTCCCCCTTGAATGAAGATGGGTTTGCATTATAACCAATATATTCCCCCTGAAATGAATCCACAGTTTAGGTTCTAAATTGCACAGTTCCTGACCTCCTCTGATTTGCTTAACTGCAATCTTCACGAATAATCACCAACTTGAAATGACACAATGTAGCTTCTCTATTTCAACTTTCACCACATCCGCGTTCAGTTTTTTATTTACCTCTCATAGCTCAAACTCTTAATCTTCAAAAATCCAACCCGTAATTGATAGAAACTTCGAACACCACACTGGTAAACTTCAAGTCTATGAATACCCATGAAATTTTTTGAAAGATTAACCATTCTAACACTTTAGACTATCACAGAACTATCATGTAAATTTTTGAAAGCCCTCTAATATGTTTTAAGTATCGACAATACTGATGCATCCTCCTGACGCTAATCATGATAACCGGCTTATACGAAGACTCGGGACTCAAACCCTCAGACATCAATCTGATCACAAACTAAAGAATCCGAACTTCCTATGATCATGGACTAACAAATCCAAGATCCTATGCATCCCCAGACAATTTTAAGTCGGACCACCCGAATACCGTTGCAACTCTGAATTTCAAAAATGTGAGAATTTCAATATATTCAAATGAATTTTTTTATCCCCCCTCATTTTTGCAAATTCAGACCTCTCTAAACTCATCACTGACTTTCCCTTTCAAAATAAGTATGCTTTAGGTTTCTTGCGGATTTAACAATTTTGGCCCATTAATAGTCACTTCACCAGATGATAATCATTATGAATAGGTCTCCGTGACTACCCCACTCTCTATCAACATTCTTTCTGTGAATTCATATCCTTTTATTCTCTCCAAAAATTCTGACGTGTCCCTGAACAACCCGTATTTAACGTTAAAATCTCCGAAAAAATTTTCATCACCAAATTTTTTCTGGACATTTTCTCCCTCGAATTGATTCTAAAAACAGTTTTCTTTTTAGCCTCAAACAATCTATTTCGCGCGTGAGAATCCTTGAGCGGATGACTCTTTCGTGCGGATGAGGTCTAGTTCGTGCGTATGAGCTGATTGATTTGGAACGAATGAAGCTGGTTCGTGCGGATGAGTAGCCTGAATCGTGCAGATGACTCCTTGATCCGTGCGGATGAGTCTGATTCGTGCGGATGAAAGTCTCCTCCGTGCGGATGACTGACTCATCCGTTCGAAAACGCTCGTTCGCTCGAACGCTACTGTTCAACTTTTTTCGATCCAAATCTTCATTTCTTTGAATTTGATGATGAATCCTTCACAAACATGAACGAAAATCAATTCTGAATGTAATGATGCCTTCAATTTCAAATTTCATCCATAAATTGACCTTTAATTTGATGTTTTACGTCTAAAAACCCATAAATCATGAGCGTAGGTGATTCAATCGACTGTTAGATCTCGCTACTGTAACTCTGATACCACTGTTAGGATCTGGAATGGCGGTTTTAGACGGAAGTTTGGATAAGATAAAGACTAATTCGGTAGAAATTTCATAAGAATAAGCACAAGTAGAAGATTTCATTTCATACCGAAAGAACATACATCATTTTACAAGCTGGAGAGAAATCTATGGTTTCTCTAGCCTTTCCCCAAACTTATCAACTACTAACACATGACTTCCTATTTATAGACATAACATTTTGTAGCACAAGACACTTTTGAACGGATGACTCATCCGTGCGGATGAGCACTCGTCCTCTCGAAAGTGTCGTCCTCTCGAAAGTAACTGTTAGTATCTCACTCTCAACTATACAACATTCAACACACGCTCTATCTAGCCTATTCGTACATTGGTGGACACACACAATATGCACTAACAACATAAACTTAAACATCGATTGGGGTTTTCCACTCCCAGTGATATTAGTGACATTGTAGAACAAGGTGACAACGATTGGGGGTTTCGATCATCAGCAGCAGCGATTGGGTTTCCATTCTTGCAATATTTCATGTTTCGAACCAGAAGCCACACCGAATCCAACACAAAATCGTCGTATTGTGGTTTTTTTTATATATGATTGATGAGTTTATATTGTAGGGAGGGGCCCAAATGTTTTATCTCGTATGAGGCCCAAATTTTTTTTTTATTATTCTCGGGGACGGTCCTCTCCAGCTATATGCCTATATACTTACTCCCTTACAAGTTACAAGCAAGAAATTTGACAATTTAACACTTTTTACAATAACACTTGATAAGAATTGATTTTTCTACAATTTCATAGGTAGGTTTTGAAGCATCTGATTGACCACTCATAACATTCCATCGCCTAAGCTGCTCGACGACCAAGCTAACCATAATCGTTCATTTTCAAAAGCACTTATCTTTTTTTAAATATAAATCAAGTCTTATCTAAACCCTTTGGCTGATGTCATTTAATTATGTGTGATTTTTGGAATAGTTTATATATTTGCGCCTCATGACCCTTGTTATAACTTTACCTAAAAAAAACTTTTTACCCTTACTGTGATTCTGTGAATCCAATCTAAAGAAAAATCAACAACATATTGACTATCTAAGGTAAGAATTCAAGTGTTTTTGTAACTTTTTAGTACACATTTTGAAGGTTTACTTTAACTCGTTTAAATAAAAAATTGAAGGGATCTTGAATACTTGAGTAATATATATGCCTAAGAAGGTTTGATTGATTTAGTCATTGTATAGCTTATACTTGAGTAATAATATAATAGTCATTATATTATACTATTAAATTAAACAAGCTATAAATTAAATATATCTCATATTGTCCGATATTGATTTTACAAATCTTTCTTTCCTTTTTTTCATATATATCAAATGTTAAAATACACTTGCCCATAAACTATCCTAAAAAGTAAAAACAAAATATGAAAAGAATGTAGTGGGAGAGAATTTTCATTTCATTGATCAAATGTAAAATACAATGAACAATATATAAGAGAAGGAAACCTAATCTATATACAATAACATACATTATGATAACATGCTAAACTGTGAATCAAGTATATTATATATGTATAATACGATAAAGCCCATCTATACAAGTGTTAGTAACCAAAATAAATATATTTATAACAACCTAACAATTCCCTTTTCATGCAAAATTTGTGATCCTATTCTTCCAAATACATGGTAATGCTATGCAAATATTATGGTCGTTCATATGGTGGCTGGTCAATTGGAGACGATTACTTTTGAATCAACGCTAATATAAAAACAAACATGCCATTAGAGAACAGTCCTGGCTTGAGCGATAAACTTGAAGCGAACAAAGATTTTGTTACTTGATGTACAATATTACGTACTACCGAAAAAAAACGTGTGGTTAAGGTGATTAAATGAGTAGCGTTCTTTAACAACAATTTCAAGATTTTCTAAGATAAATACACCACAATATGCAGTTGCAGCATTTAAACTTCTAATCTTTTAGTTGTGAAGTACACCACACATACCATCAAAATATGCCTTTAAGGACGCTTAAATGAGTAGTAACGCCGATTTAAACCGGTACTTATTATAGAGTCCAAATTATTATATAGTTATTTAACATTTTTTTTCTGTTGTGGGTAAAAAATAGAAGTTTGGTTTGGATAGGTCCTGACCCGGTTCAAAATGATCTTGGGCATATTTTATGGGCTCGTTATATTTAAATAAAACTAGTCATGATGGGCTTTTGGGTATAGGAATGGGTCAGAGAAATAGGGCCTGTGTAGCCCTATAAGTTAAAAGAAACAACAACATAGTTGCGGGTCTTAACTTAAGGGATTTGTTGGCTTGTTGCGATTAATGTTTAAAGATCGCATCTACTTGATTTGTGTTGAATTGTTTAAGTATAGTGGTCAACCTTTACATTACATATCATTCAGAAGAGTTTCAATGATTAAGAAGAAAATGTATATCGGAAGTGTTTGCACTTCTCACATCCCGCAGGTCAGGAGTTTGGGTCACTCTTCTAACGAGTCCATTGTCAGATGAAACCAACGACTTAAATCAATAAACATGAGAAAATGGTTGGTAGTCAGCAATTGGCATATTGATGTCATTATCCGAAAAGTTCAAGATGTGGATCGAAGCCATAGGTTCGACATAGTTGGTCAAAGCTAAGAAGTTCCATGGTGAACGAGAGTATCCACAAATTTGATATAGGGGCAAATGGTTGTTGTAAACTCAAACCAATGGACCGATCTAAGGTGCTCGATGCCAATGCCCAAATACTTATGATCGTCCCTTTATCCGGTTGCCAAAGCAAAGCCTTTATTTGGAGGTGTTGTCTGTGATGGGCTACGATGCATGGGGACGTGAGTTTTGGTGGTCGGAGAATGTTACATGTCAAATTTTTTGAATAGCATATATACTCAACTTGCATTGAACCGTTTGGGTTTACTCATCAATCATTTCATCTTATTTTGATTTTGAAATGTGTACAACGGAAGTGCTTCCTATGTCACACTCGTCGGTAGTTGGGATCACTCCACAAATGAGTCCATATTAGGATAAACAGTGACTCACACCAATAAGCGGGATAAAATGGTTGACCCTATATAGACGGCTCTTAGCCAACCGCTGAGTTTTTTCAGGTCGAGGAATTTTTTTTGGAAGTTTCTAAACAATGTTTGGGCTCAATAAGTTTCATAATTCTATTATTAAAGTCATTGTTCATGAAATCACATCAAAAGTGACACACTACTTACCACACGGATCCGCCCGTTATGTCTTGTTGACTATGAGATTGATCAAATGTTTAAAGTATTAGGTAGCTAGACATATCATCTATAAATTAAGGTAATCTCTTTTGTAGGGTTAACTATTTTGAAATAAGAGTTTATTTGATTTAAGCCAGAATATGAAGTTTCTGATACAAATAAAAAGAAAAAAAAAAACAAATGAGGGAATGTTGAGTAAATATGGATATTTTGGATAAACTGATGATAATGTAGAATGAATAGAAAGAGCAAGTGGACATCTAGTGATATCTATCATATCATCCTACTCCAGTTGTGTTCAACTTATTTTCCTCATCTAATTAATCATTTAGCTACAGGTTGAAGTAACATTATACAAATAAGTGTAGAGAAGTTATCAAAAGTTGTTATTTTTTCAGGGTATTTTAGAAAAGAAAAAAAAAACCCACAGCTATAACATTTCATTTCATTTTTGTTTATATATAAACTTATTTTCATAAATTTAGACTTCGATACATATGATGCGTGACAATAAGTCATGTATTAACCTAATACTCATGAATGATCAACAAATGTTCATTTAGGTAGTTACCTGATAAAAGTTAATGATGGAGATGGTGAAACCCGAGCTTTAGAGTGTTTAAATATGATGATTTATGTGTATTTGATGTGTCTATTTGCTTGGAATGAAGTAACTATGAGATTTTAGTGATTTGTAGGTAAAACACGTAAATCAGTGCATTTACGATGGTTAAAGATGAAGTTGTGAGCTTTGGATGGGATATTGCAGCTCAAGGATGAACATTGAAGTTGTTCGGGTGATATGAAGGCTCACGAGTGAAAGGAGTATGCAAGAACAAAGTTCAGGGACCACTCGGTATTTAATTGGAAGTTGCTTTGTGCCTTAATATGCACAGAAACATTATACCATAGGCCACAGTGTACACCGTGACCCACAGTTCAAGACATCTGTTCATCAGCAACATTACACCGACCCACAGTTCAAGACATCTGTTCATCAGCAACATTACACCGTGACCTATGGTGTGGAACCGTGGGCCACGGTACGGTGGAAAGAAGCACAGCAGGTACAGTTCGTGACCCACACTTCAGAGTGTGACCCCCTGTTTGGAAGTTCTGTTAAGCAGCAAAGGTAGACAGTGACCCACGGTGTGGAACCGTGAGCCACGGAACGGCGGCAACATCAAAAGGAATTAATAAGATCGATCCATCATATTGTTATATACACACAGCCGAGAGTGGAGGTTTGGGGAGTAGTCAAACGACATAATCATCACATCAATTCATCATCTTTTGGCGGCACATGCTGAATAAAAAGGCAACAACATACACGTGACTAAGGGACTTGGAGGCAGACTTTGGTGGATGTGTTTGAGGGATATTTATTATTTTCTTTCAACAACATAATCATCATCACATCGCAGACAAGAAGGAGTTGGGGTGCACGTGCAAGAAAGAGGAAAACATAAAACATCATCATTAGTATTTGTGGAACAAGTGGGGGCCACACCTCTTACATGCACACATTGAGAAGTGGAGTGAACAATTTGTTTGGCAGCTCACGTGGACTTCTTTATGTGGGCCGATTTGGAGGGACTTGGGCTCTCTAGTCAACAACCCCATCATAACTGATGGGTCGAGATATTGGAAGTGGCGGCTGGACTTTTGTTTCAAAGGGCCTCATGTGGGTTTGCTTTGGGCCGCTCACTTGGACTTGGTATATACACGCATATACTGACGGCAGAAGGTTTTTGGGGGGATCATTATCTATCATTGGAACTTCGATCAAGGGCATCCAAGAAAAAAGGATTCGAAGTTCAAGTTTTTCATCTCCAACCATCACGATTCTCATTCCAAGCATTGAATCAACCATGAACTTTTCATCGATCCAAGCTTTTGAAGATCTTTCGTGTGAGATGAGCGGCTAAACTTTTTGTGGTCTCCTCCGGATGGAGGGTTTTTGTAAGTTAGACAATTTTATGTGTTTTTGACAATCGTTTTAAATTGGTGATCTAAGCATTCGATGCTTTTCACCTTGATTTGATTTATTGGTTGTAAACAGTTACATTTATTTAAACCTTAATTTCTAAGCATTCAGTTCCCGAGAGTTCTAGTAATTGGGATATATTTGACATGGGGTTAGGGTTTGTAAATTGTAATTGGTAATCATTCGATAACCTCCCGTTATGTATTGACTGGAGTACTTAGTCGTTGGTTATCACAATTGATGAATTAAGTTTAAACACTTATGTCTATGTGAGTGTTTCGATTAAACACATAATGGAATCTAGCTGTAAAACCTGAAATCTGGAGGAACCATCTTTCCTCCTATTGATTTAAATCACAATTTTTCTTTGTTAATTTTAGATAATTCTCACAATCAAACAAACTGATTTTCTAATTCTGTAATAGTTAATTAAAACTTAGCATCATACACTTTCCACAATCCTCCTCTGGTTCGATATCCGACTTACTCTAGCTACTAGTTTATTTCGGTTTTTGCATGTCCATAACGATAGACATCAGTTAACATGTACGCGACGTGAACTCACATATCACCCATTTCTTTCATCAAACGCGGAAATGAAAACATAACACTCTAGGATATCAAACATATTGTCAAGATGCACCCAATGACTTGTTTTTTTTTTTCGCGAGTAAAGTGAGTAACTGCAAATTTCTTGAAGATGTTAATTTTAAACATGTTAACAAGCTTAACTTCTGTGTCCTGTGAGCAGTGAGCTAAATTCATGTACTTTGAGAAAACATTCCAATATATGAGTAAATGTTAAGATGCTTTCTTGATGTACATGTTGATTTAATTAATAATGTATGGATATGATTGGCTTTTAGCTTGAAGTGACTTAGAATAATGGTTTGGTCACCACTTTAGCTAAAGTTTGTGGAACAACGGAATACAAACGCAAAGGCATCATCTTTATGATTTTACTTTTGGCAAAACACTTTTTAAATTAGATTATAATATAAAAATGAAAACAATTTGTTATAGTGTTTGGTTACGACACACATAAACAAATTACAAGAACAAAAAATGAACGGTGGCTAAGGATTCGCGTTTTATACGGTCCCTTACAACAGAATGAACTTGTCGGTTTCCCATAGTACAACAGTGAAGCAATTGGTATTGTCTGGAAGACTCGAGCACTCGAATTGCACCTTCAATTGAGAAGAAGGCAGGCCAACGAATTGCTAGAAGGTTTTGTGTGTGTTTGTGAGAATTTTGGTATGTGCCTTTAACTAACAGCCGCCTTAGTTATATGGTGAAACAAAGTCAAAACAACTCGAAACTGAATTAAATGAAAAAATAAACTTTATCAAACATCTAAGGAAAGCTCCTAGTTAATACACCTCCAAGTTTTTACCATCCAATGTGGGACAAGTTCTCACATTTTTCTCCCATTTCCTTTTCAACTTTGATAACTTTATTTGCTTCAAACACAATTTTGGGCATCGAGATCTTATTTATTTTAAATTTATTTTGAACACGGTTTGATTCGTTGTAAAACTCTCACGTGGAAAACACAAACTCAGCAAATAGTATTTATATCAACAATTATTACATATAATTATTTTTGTTAAAAACTGATGAAAAAACTATTTTTTTCCTATCATTTTCCAACATATACTTGTATCATATCTCTAGGGATTTAGAGAGAGATTGATTTAGATGGTGATTACTGAAGCTTCATATTGGAAATTACCAGTTTTACCTAAATATATTTTTAAAATATTGTTATCAAACTAGCTACTTATCAGACTTTGGTTGACTAGTTGAGCATTTTTCTAAAAATTGGATGATGTCATAAAAATATAATATTTTTTAGATATGGGAAATAAATACTACTAGCTTAATCAGACACAAAATTAAAAAATCAAGATGATAAAGAAATGTGTATGTTTTATTATCCTTTACAACTAAATAAAAAACAAGATACATAAACAAAAGTTCAATAATAATTATAAATTTTATTTTTTTACAGCATAATAATATTTGTGCAGATATTCTAGTTACAACTTGGTCCTCTAACTAAGTGGACATGGACTCAAATCCAGCAACCTATAAAGTATTTTATTTTACTCGTCTGTCTAGGCGCTAAAAAATTAACACAAGCATCTGATCCACTGGTCACAAAAACAGTTTAAAATTAAAATCAAGTCTAACTCACTAGACTGAATGGCGACCGTTGGCCCATACATGGGGCTCATATAGGTAACTGAACCAGATTAATGCCAATGGTCACGGTTCGGTTTGGTTCGGTTCCATCCTAAATAATACTACATGTGAAAAATGTTGATATAACGGCCAGTGTTAAATACCACGTGTGGAAAATTGAGTGTCACTTGATCCTTTATTTCATGGTGACCAACAAATTGTAGCAATGTTGATATAACATATGTGGTGATGACTTGTTAAGTTATTCTAACCAATAAGAGTTTCTACTCTTGAAATGTATAGTTTAATTTCTTATGAAATCTATTTCAATGTATACTGATATATCTTAATTCTGTTGACTTTATAACATGTATGCAACTTTCATCTCCAAACTTTTATTATATCATAAGTTATGCACTTTTAACTTTAACTCATAAAGGCAGTTATATGTAACATCAAAAATAAGAGGAATCCCAAGCTTGCAACTCCAGTTACAAGTTACAGTAACATAAAAAAGAAAAGAAAATACATACAATACTTCTAGAAAGTATTCCTTCTAACACCACCATGAATACCGATTACAAAAATTAAACTCTTCTTTATATATTAATATAAGTTTTAATTAAGGTAATTACAAAATGGTATGCTAGTTGCTAACCCAAGTGAAAAAGGGGTTAAGGCAAGATGTTGTTACAAGGTGGAATTCTACTTTTTTGATGCTTGATGGCGCTCTTTATTATCGACGTGCTTTTTGTCATTTAGAATTAAGTGATTCTAATTTTAAGCATTGTCCAAATGCATTAGAGTGGGAAAAGATTAGAAAGATATGTACTTTTCTTGGAGTATTTTATGATGTGACCAATGTTTTTTCGGGTACCAAATATCCGACTGCAAATTTGTACTATCCACACGTCTTTATGGCTTATCTTACGTTGTTTGAGGGTGTGAGTTCAAATGATGGGTATATCAAGAATATGGCAGAACTAATGATGACCAAGTTTCAAAAATATTGGTCAGATTTTAGTCTTACCTTAGCTATAGCCGTAGTGTTGGATCCTAGATACAAGTTGCATTTTATCGACTGGAGTTATTCACAAATATACGGAGAAGCGAGCCCCGAATATTCAAATGTTGATCAGTTTTTGGATTCTACATTTAATAAATATGTCAACATGTTAAATGTGGCCGGTGATGATAGAAGAGATGATCCAACACGTGCTTCAAATGCAAGTAAAGAGGTTGAGGACACAGTGGATGATTCTACACATGCCTATGGAATGAGCGCAAGGCTTAAGGTAATTTATTTATATATTTATACATTGTGTTTAATTATTGACTAACTAATTTCCTAATATTTTTTTAGGATTTTGATCAATTTCAAAGTAAAAATTTTACAATTAACAAAAAATCAGAATTGCAAATGTATTTGGAGGAGTCAAGGGTTGACAGAAGCTGTGAACTTGATGTGTTGGCTTTTTGGAAAGCCAATGAGTTTAGATATCCCGCACTTGCGAGAATGGCAAGAGACTTTTTGACCATTCTGGTATCTACTGTCGCATCGGAGTCTACATTCAGTGCAAGTGGAAGAGTCCTTAATGAACATCGAAGTTCACTTAGCAAAGATACCGTTGACGCTCTCATATGCACAAAAGATTGGTTATTTGGAGATTATTGTAATGTCTTTTCTCTTAATTTTTTTAATGTTTTTTTGCATAGTATTCTATTAATGTTATTATGTATATTTGTTTGTACTTTGTAGGTTCGAACCAAGTTAGTGTAGATGAGCTCACAGAAGATATAATGTCGCTTGACATTAGCCGTGAATCAGATGCTTCAAATTTGGTGAACAATCCTAAGGTATCCACTCCAAATGCTTCAAGTAGTGTTGCTTGTTAAAAATCAGAGAACATCTCAACGTACCCACTTCAAATAAGTGAACAAACTAGAAGGGCCAAAGGTGTTAAATGTCAAAACTCTAATTAATAAAAGAATGAAAAAAATTAAAACTCACACACACAGTGTGTGAGTCTGGGCGATCGAACAGAGGGCAGGGAACAAGGTGAAAACCCTAGCTTTGTCAATTCCATCAAATTGAGTAGAGATTTCAAGGAAAATCGAGTGCATGAACCTCAATTTGCAAACATCTAAACTTGTTCAGTAAAGTGGTAAGTTGAATTCCTTGATTTGGTGAATTATAGGAAATGGGTTTTTCACCTAATCATGAAATTATGCAAAAATTTGTGTGATTGGAAGTTATGATTACAAAATAGGACAAGAATAATGTTTGATTTTAGCATTTTGATTGATTTGTAGCAAAAACCCATTTGATGAAAAGTTAGCATGAGTAGGATGATCAAGTAGAAATATGTATGTAAAATATCGATGATTGATCGTGTTTGTGATGTATGAACACTAAATGAATTGAAGTAGAGTAAAAGGGACCATATGGCTTGTTTGATTATTGAAGAATTGCTAGAAGAACTAGTTAAATTATGTCTTAGAATATTGTGTTTAGTGTTCTATTAATGCGAAACCCACCAAATGTTCGATGAAATGTCTGTAACACCCTTGCTTGTTTAATACAGTATTTTATATAAGATTCGTAAAAATGCATGTTTATACGATTACACGTAAGTATGTCAATACGAGTTTACTAAAACTTTTACAATTTAAAAGTTTAGAACAACTTAATGTAATTGAATTCGTCGTTTAAAAGATACGACGAAACACCGCGCGGAAGCTTTTAACTTTATCGTGTTCGGTTCTTCTTCGAGCTTGATCTTCATCCGGGCACTCTTGGCAATCACCTATGATCAAAACCAACTTAAAAGTTAGTTTTGATAGTTAAATAACAAGTTTAAACAAGTTATATGGGTCAAACAAACAAAATTAAACGGTTTTCAGGTTCAGAGGGGGCTAGGCGTCACGCCTAGGGGCTAGACGCCCCACCTAGCCCCCTTTTGGCAGAAAGTCTTTAAACTGTTGCTGCATATTCCCAGCATGACCCGATTTCACGGAAACGGGCATAACTCTTTCGTTTTTAATTCGTTTTACCCGATTCTTTTTCCTACGCGTCCGTAATTTAATTCTCCATCATATGGAGTTAAAATCCAACATCCAACATAATAAATTTTGAGACTTCTAAGCCTTCGACTCGTTACCTTTTTACCAAATTTTAACCCATTTATGCATTTTATCAAACAAACATATGTGTTTGATCCTTATATCACATACACTTCTTCAAATTAATGTTATCTACCACTTTAGGTTCTAATCACAGGTTTATTACACAATTTAAACCCGTTTTTGCTCGTATGCTTATTTTGACCCGTTAAGGGTATTTTAAGCACTTTAAAGCTTGAGATCGCTTTCATTCATTTCTAGCATCTTATTCCTACATTTCTTATCAAGTAATCTTCAACTACAACTCTTTGTGTGTTGGATTTAAATGTGGATATCTATATGTTCCGAGATTTACCCTTCGGATTGTTATTTTACGGCAAGACTCAAATAGAGCTATTTGACTAACGTATTACATCTTTCAACTTCTACACTTATTCTAAGTATTTATTTAATCATGAAACTCGTTTCTAAACAACCTCTAAGGGTTGTTTGTTCAATTTAGCCTACAAGGGCGTTTTGGTCAATTTTGGTCCTTTTACGACGAAGGACTCTCTCTCTCTCCAATTATTCGACCAAAATAGCACTTTTAACTACAACATAATTATGCGTACCTGGCCCGGATCAACAAGTAGACTCGATTTATACCTCGTTTTCATTATCACACAATCAATGGTGACGCAATTATCCGATTTGCTAATCGGTCCTGTTAACATAAGATTTAACAACCACATTAGTCGATATTGTCAAATGGTGTTATCACCACCATTCGACCCGTTTGGACTATATGCCCAACGTTATCTATTTAATCAAAAACATCGTTTTTGATTTCCAATTCATACATCCATCCCATCCCGGATTTTATTACCATACCCTTTTTCTTTTAAACTCTTTTCTTATAAATTCAACCCATTTCGGCTTACGCTATGGGTATCCTTTTAACCTTGATTTACATTAGTCGACACTTGACCAATTTCCATTTTTGCCCTTTTTCCCTCATTATTAGATTACACTACAAGGTAATCTTAACGAAAATCCATATTTCCAATATTATCGTTATCCTGTTTACAACGTATCGAATAAACGAGTATTCTACATAAGTGTGTAAATTACACTTACCTCGCATCCACGCCACGCTTTTCTTTCCGTACTTGCTCCGTTTGACCCGCTCCCTCCTCCAAGCTTTCACCTAGCTTGTTACGCGTCAAACTATTGTCAATCATTTACAAGGCGGTTAAATTAGTCATTAACAATCACGACTATTCCACCTCACTTATTTTCTATGTCAAAGCTACTGTTCGACTTCATGCTTAGTTAACTTAGTTTATCAAAGTTAACTACTTTCAATCACATGGTTTACAACATTAAGTCTAAATCAACATAGTATTTAGAACCCTTATCACTTCATATCACATGTAATTGCCATATCATTCAAATACGCGTTTTCACTCTAAATTTCAACACTTTAGTTCTCATTTAGGCATTTTAACAAACACCTAATGTGCATAATTTTACATATTTACTAACTAGTTCATAACTAATTATTTTCACCAAGATTTACATCAAAATCTAACCTCTATATCTAGTGTTCATGAACTACATCAAGAACTTATATCATAACAATCAATATTCATCAATTTAACACTCTAATCCGAGTGTTCATCATATTGTCAATAAACCCACTTAGCACATAATAGGGTAATTATCAAACCCCTAGTATTGACACCAATTCATCAAGTTTTTCAACTAGGGTTTGTTTCTAAACGAAGATTTCATCATAATAACACTCATAGATTCAACATTGATTTCAGAATTTCGATTATGATTGTTCATCATAATCTCAAAGTATCACTAAATCATAAAATTCAACATACCTTGTGATCCCCACGACTAGGTGATCATTAATACGTGTTCATGCATCCGATTCGGGCTAGATTTGACCTTCGATTTTGTTGATTTGTTGAAGTTAGGGTTTGAGCTCCCATGGAGCTTCTCCTGGTCGCATACGTATACACATGTGTGTGTGTTTTTTATTTCTTTTTTTTAGAGTAAACTGCAATTTTACCCCCTGAGGTTAGGGGTCATTGGCATGTCTACCCCCCTAAGGAAATAATTGCAAATTTACCCCCCACTTTTCACTGTTATGTCGCACAATTACCCCCGGCTTCAAAGTCAATGTTATCTTTAAACGGTCAAAGGGCATATCGGTAATTTCACCCTTTGGATCTTTATACTCCCCCTGTACTTCCCTTCCACCATCATTCTTACCCCCTAAGCTTCACTCACTCTACTTCTTCTTCTTCACCCACCAACGATCCAGCTCCACCTCCACCTCCATTGCTCCGGCGACCACAACGTCAACACCCACCGGCTTCCACAACGTCAACACACTGTACTTCTCTTCCACCATCATTCTTATCTCCTTTAATTGTGATCTTTTCACCTTTTGGTGAATTTACTTGAATTGACTTTTGATCACATAAAATACTGGCTTTATTGGTTATTAACCAATCCATTCCTAAAACGACATCAAATCCTGCCAGATTCATGGGATAAAGGTTTGCAATAAACTTTTGATTTAAAATTTCTATTCTTGCTCCCTGCAAGATTTCAGAAATCCTAACAGTTTCTCCATTAGCTGTCTCTATGAGACATTCTTGTGGTAGTTTAGTTAATGACTGATTTAGAAGTTTGCAAAACGAAGTATTAATAAAACTTTGGTTTGCACCAGAGTCAAATAATACTTTAGCAAAAACATCATTAACTAAAAGCGTACCAGCTATCACGTCTGGAATCATTTTAGCTTCATCTGCAGTCAGAACAAATGCTCTAGCATTTTTAGTGTTCCTGTTGTTTGCAGCTGGAGCCAATTTTGGACAATTCGGCTTGATGTGACCTTTTTCTCCACAGTTGAAGCACAGCCCATTACTGGATTTTCTCCTGCAATCTTCTTCCTTGTGTCCTGGCATCTTGCAGAAATTGCAAAGAGTTGAGCATTTTCCCGAATGCTTTTTCTTGCAGACCTTGCAGAATGGTGCAGAGGTAGAACCCATATTCCTACGGTTGTAATTCCCAGAACGGAATTCTTGTGTAAGCCTTTGGGTTAGGTTTCTCCTCTGGGTTTCTTCTCTAGTACGGATTAATTCATCTGTCAAGGTGTTTGCTAGTTCTACAGTTTCTTCTATAGTTTGGGGTCTAGCTGCCTTGACTACATGTCTAATCTCTCCAATCCATCCCCAAATATAACGGGAGATTAATACCGGTTCAGGTGATGCAAGTGTTGGTACTATTCTAGCATATTCAAAGAATGTGGTAGTATAACCCTTACTATCTACCCCGGTCATTCTAAGATTTAGGAACTTATTTGCTATCTGTTCCTTTTCATTGTGAGGGCAGAATTTCCTTTCTACCATATTCTTAAATTCTTCCCATTCTATATTATAAACCCTATCACTTCCTTTTGATTGGAGGATAGTTGTTAGGGGTGGATTTCTAAATGACCCGTGATCCTTAGCTATTATCCTCTTTAGTGATCCTTACTTCTGTGACAGATAGTGATCCTCAGAAGAGCTTCAGGATCAGGATCATGGATCACCTTAAGGATCCTCATACTAACAATTGTTCACTTGTGTTTCGTATTGTTTTGCAGGAGTAACAAGTTCAGACTTAGTCTTGGCGACATTCCTGGAGAATATTCCCAAAATATCCCGCACGTGCTTGGCCAAAAATGGACGTTGTGGAGAACGTGGAAGCTTGGCACGAAAGTCGGAGAGTTTGTTAGCTAGTTATTTTCTTATTTTAAAGGGGTAACGAGCTAGTTAGTAACACTTAGTCATTTCTGAGTTACACACACACTCATACAAACGTTCATACCAGCTCTCGTTCAAACACTTAGCGATTTCATACACCATTTACACATTATATTCTAGTGATCCTTGTACCTAGCTCGTTACTATCCGAAGTTGTAAACATTTATTCATTTATTTGAGCTTGGTGATCGGTAGTTTCCATCACCCGGGGTTTTTTGTGCCGGAGATCAATTCTTGATCAAGGGCTTTTTCCCCGTATAAATCCTTGTGTTGTTTGTGCAATTTACATTGAAGTGATCCTCATTACTGTTACACATTTTAAGCATCATTCCCCGAAACAGAGAGTTTGGTTGCAATATCCTCAACAGATTTTTTGACCAAAACAGTTTGGCGCCCACCGTGGGGCAATTGGTGCTTCGTCCTTAGAAAAATACGCATTTCTGTGCTCATTTCGGTTCACTACAACCAAGCAAATGGCTTCCTCAGCGAAGAATGCTTCAAATTTGATGCCTTCATTCACTTCTTCACAAGGCGTCCCTCCTTTGCCTCCACCACCTTCTGGATCCCAGAAGAATACCGAGAATGCTGCAAAGAAACCAACTCCCATTTTCTCAAAACCTCCAACTTCTTCTGCTTCTTACACTCCCACTACTAGTGACATGTTTACTTTGATTTTGCAGATGAAGGATCAGATACGGCAACAGGATGAGACCAATGAGAGGATTCTCAAAGAAATCGGAGATCTCAAGAAGCAAAAGACAACGGCAGAGGATCATTCCCCACTGGTGCCGAAATCCTTGAATTTTGATACTCCGGTGATTACTTCTCAGCCATCATTGGCCCCAGATGTTCAATATGTGGGTGGACCGAAGGGAGTGCACTACGGAACAACAACAGTGACCCAGGCATCAGGTTCATATTTCCAGCCAGCGGGATCCTATCCTCAGCATATGGGATCCCTCACGAATTCAGGAGGATATTCAGGAATGCAGCAGGTTCAAGGATCCTCCTTTGTTCCAGGATCATCCCAGGTTCAAGGATCCTCCTTCGTTCCAGGATCATCCCAGGTTCAAGGATCCTCCTTCGTTCCAGGATCATCCCAGGTTCAAGGATCCTCCTTCATTCCAGGATCATCCCAGGTTCAAGGATCCTCCTTCGTTCCAGGATCGTCCCAGTTTCAAGGATCCTTCCAGATGCCAGGATCCTTGAGGAGTTTGCAAACAGGAAGTTCAGATGTCCATCAGGGAGATTTCATTCCAATGCAGACCAATGCTTCTACTGGTCCCTCGATCATTCCAGAGCCTCAACAATATGGATTAACATCCAATCTTCCTAATCTGAATCCAATGGGAGGTAACACTTTTAATAATTCTTATACTACTAACCATGGTCTTATGCAGGATCCAGGTATCAATCATGCCATGGCCAGAGAATTGCAAAAGTTAAAGGATATGATATCAAGTGTTCCGGGAGTAGTCAAACCTATCCCAGAGATTGCAGATGGGAGCCACAAGATATCTCGCTTCGCACCACCAATCTGTGATGCTGAGATACCCAAGAGGTTCCATGTGCCTACAATGAAACTGTATGATGGTTCGACAGATCCTGAGGAACACATAACACAATACAGGGAGAGGATGGAGATCAATCCAATCCCAGAAAGGTTAAAGGAAGCATGCATGTGCAAAGGATTCGGATCCACTCTTACTGGATCAGCTCTCAAATGGCTGCTAAGTCTTCCTCCCTATTCTATTACCTCATTTGCTAACCTAGTTAACTTGTTTAATAATCAGTTTTCTTGTAGTAGAAAATTTGAACGATTAACTAGTGATCTATATAGGATAACCCAGGGTCATAATGAATCATTAAGGGATTACATTACCAAATTCAGTAAAGAATCCTTAGACATTCCCAACTTAGATATAGCCACGGCTGTTGAGGCCTTTAAAATGGGATTGCTTAGGGATTCGTCTTTCTATGATGATCTTGTTATGACACCATGCAGGAACTTAGATGAGGTAAGAACCCGAGCACTTAGGTTCATTCGGCTAGAGGATGACAAGAGGATCCAGGAGAGGTTAGCAGGATCCTCAAAGCAGGATAAGCAAGGATCCTCATTCAGGAACAACAAGTTCAGATCCTACAACAGATCTGATAATCAGAACGTGCATTCTGTTGATCAAGAAGAGGATGATGAGGATTATCCTCCAATTTCTGAATATTGTTTTAGTGTTGATAACAATGAACTAATCCTTGTTATGCAGAACCTAGGTGATAAAGCTAGATGGCCGAGAAAAAACGATAGGCCAGCTGCAACAAAGGATAAATCAAAGTGGTGTGCATACCATGAAGATTTTGGGCATCTCACAGAAGAATGCATTGCACTAAGAAAGGAAATTGGATACTTGTTGAGCAAGGGGCATCTAAAAGAATTGTTGGGAAGAAAAAAGTCATGGACTCAGGATCCTGAAAGGATCCCTGAGAAGGCTCCAGCCCCTCCAGCAGATGCACAAGTGATAAACTTTATTTCTGGAGGATCAGACATTTGCGGCACATCCTTCTCAGCGGCTAAAAGGCATGCAAAGGAAACTAAAATGGATAATGGAGAAAGACCAGTTCGAACATCAAGTGTCTCCGAAGGAAAAGTCATAACCTTTGATGAAGAGGATCGTGTTGATATCCAGGATCCTCATCACGATGGTTTAGTTATTACTCTTTTCATATCTAACCATTTTGTCCGCAGGATCCTTATAGACGGAGGAAGTTCAGTGAACATTATCCAGCTTGATGTTCTAAAGAAGATGGGTATCCCTGAATCTGATATCATACCAAGATCCTCCGTGCTCGTGGGATTTAGTGGCGAAACTAAGAATACCTTGGGGGACATTAAACTCCCAATATACATTGAAGGCCTACACTCTTATCAAAAATTTTGTGTTATTGACTGTTTATCTTGTTGTAATGTTATCCTTGGCAGGCCTTGGATACACGATATGAAAGCAGTCCCATCTACTTACCATCAATGTGTGAAGCTCCCTAGTCCTTGGGGAATAGTGAAGATTGATAGTGATCAGCAGGAGGCTAAGAATTGCTACACTTCATCGATGAAACCAGCCTCGAAGTCAAGGGAGCAATAGCAATCAAGGTATCCTCCAAGGGATGTCTTGGAGGCCAGAGAGCAGGATGTGGTAGAAATCCTCATGGATCCTGATGATCCTGAATCCAAAATCTATATCGGATCAGGGATCCTTGGCGAAATGAAAGAAGACCTCGTATCCTTCCTCAAAAGGAGAAAGACTACCTTTGCATGGAAACACGAAGATATGACTGGTATATCCAAAGATGTAATCACTCACAAACTCGGCATTGACAGATCCTTCAAACCAATCCATCAAAGGAGAAGAAAGTTTGCACCGGAAAGGAATGCCATTATCCAAGAAGAGGTAGAGAAATTGCTCCGGGCAGGTATGATTAGAGAGGTCAAGTATCCAAGATGGTTGGCCAATGTGGTTGTTGTTCAAAAGAAAAACGGAAAGTGGAGGGTATGTGTCGATTTTACCGATTTAAATAAGGCATGTCCCAAGGATCCTTTCCCATTACCCCACATTGACTCCATGGTGGATGCAACTGCGGGTCATGAACTGTTAACTTTTATGGATGCTTCATCTGGATTCCAACAAATCCAAATGGAACCATCCGATCAAGAGGATACAGCCTTCATGACTCCAACTGGTATATACTGCTATATTGCTATGCCGTTCGGATTAAGAAATGCAGGTGCAACATATCAAAGGCTGGTGAATATGATGTTCAAGGATCAGATTGGACAAACTATGGAGGTTTACATAGATGATATGGTGGTAAAATCCTTAAAAGCTGAGGATCACCTAAGAGACTTGGAGGAAGCATTCGATATCCTTGACAAATATAACATGAAACTTAATCCTTCAAAATGTCACTTTGGTGTTAAAGCAGGTAAATTCTTAGGATATATGGTGACGAAGAGAGGCATTGAAGCTAGCCCGGAACAAATCAAAGCAATAGTGAACATCAAATCTCCGGCCAATGCTAAGGATGTTCAAAGGCTAACAGGCAGGATAGCAGCCTTGAACAGATTTATATCCAAATCCTCCGAGAAGTGTAAAGAATTCTATGATATCCTAAGGAAGAACAAGAAATTTGAGTGGACGGAGAAGCATGAAAATGCTTTAAGAGCCCTTAAAGATTACCTATCCTCAGCCCCGGCTTTGATGAAACCAGAAAAATGTGATGTGCTATCCTTGTATCTAGCAGTATCCTCAAAAGCAGTAAGTGCGGTCCTTGTTAAGGATCATGAAGGTACACAACATCCTGTCTATTATGTAAGTAAAAGTTTACTTGATGCCGAATCCATGTATTCACACCTTGAAAAGCTTATTCTTGCATTAATTATGGCATCTACTAAGTTAAGACATTATTTTGAAACTCATGTTATCATTGTTAAAACTAATTTTCCAATTAAGAATGTCCTCAGGAAACCAGAGATGTCAGGAAGGATGGCTAAGTGGGCAGTGAAGCTAAGTGCATATGATATAAGATATGAGCCTAGGACAGCCATCAAATCCCAAGCATTAGCTGACTTTGTGGCTGATTTCAGTAGTGATTTACAAGAAGAAGCTGAGCTAGAAGTCCAGCAGCTAGAAGAGACCAAGGATCCTTGGATACTCTATACTGATGGATCCTCAAATGTCAAAGGCACAGGGCTTGGAATACTACTAAAATCGCCACAGGGGGACATAATACCCCATTCTATAGCTTGTGAGTTCCAAACCACTAATAATGAGGCTGAATATGAAGCCTTAATTGCTGGTTTGCAAATTGCTAAGCATATGGGAATCAGGTATCTTGAGGTACACGTAGATTCTTTGTTAATTACAAACCACTTTAATGGATCATATGCTGTTAAAGGTGAAAAGCTAACCAAATATTTGGAGATAGTCAAAAGTTTGGCACTCTCTTTTGTTTCCTTTAGTTTGTCACAGGTACCAAGGGAAGAAAATACAGAAGCTGATGCATTGGCTAATTTAGGATCATCCTTGAAGATCCCAGAGGATATCAAGATTCCTATTATCCATATCCTGATCCCGGCTATTGAGGATCATGTGGCTATGGAAATAGGAAATGATTCTGCAATAATCCCTAGTGAGGATACTCGATCCCATTCAGGATCAGGATCATGGATCTCACCAATTATGAGATACTTACAACATGGAGAGATTCCTACAGGAGAAAACCCTAGGGCTTTCAAATCTAAGGTATCTCAATTCACAATTTTAAATAATATGTTGTATAGACGATCTCTTGCAGGACCATACTTGAGATGCATTGAGGATCCTGAAATCCAAGAAGTTTTAAAAGACTTCCATGAAGGAGATTGTGGAAACCACACTGGGGGCAGGGCATTATTCTCAAGGATCCTGAGGACAGGATACTACTGGCCAACCATGAAGAAAGATGCTGTGGAGTATGCTAGAAGATGTGATCCTTGTCAGAGGCACAGCAATATCCTTCATCAACCAGCTGAATTATTGCATCCTATATCCTCCTCTTGGCCATTTATGAGATGGGGTATGGATATAGTTGGTAAGCTCCCTAAGGCACCTGGTGGAAGAGTATTCATGCTTGCTATGACGGATTACTTCTCCAAGTGGATAGAGGCTGAAGCTTTTGCCCAAGTCAGAGAAAAGGAAGTTATATCCTTCATTAAAAGGAATATTATAACTAGATTTGGAATTCCTTCTGAGATTATATGTGATAATGGTTCCCAATTTATTGGGGGCAGAACCACTAACTTTTGTGACAGCTGGGGGATTAAGACAATAACATCAACACCAGTCCACCCACAAGCTAATGGTCAGGCGGAGTCATCCAACAAGATCATCATAAACAACTTGAAAAAGAAGCTTGGATCCAAGAAAGGGAAATGGGCAGAAGAACTACCTTATGTGCTTTGGGCTGATAGGATAACTCCCAAGAATGCTACTGGCCAAACTCCATTCTCTTTGGTATTTGGAGCAGAATCAGTGATCCCTACAGAGATGGTGGTTCCAACTGCAAGAACAAGCATTCGTGATCCTGAAGAAAATGCTGAAAACTTGGTTCAAGACTTGGATACTATAGAAGAAATCAGGGATTTAGCAAGGATAAGGATGGCCAGTTATCAACAAAGGATGGCTGGAGCTTACAACAAAAATGTCAGTATCAGGAAATTCCAAGTTGGTGATATGGTATTAAGGAAAGCATTTCAAAATACCACCAATCCTGCTGATGGAAAGCTAGCACCAAAGTGGGAAGGCCCCTATTTGATTGAAGCTGAAGCAGGAAAGGGGGCATATCGATTGCTAACAATGGAAGGTGATTTGCTACCAAGAGCTTGGAATGCTGCCCACTTGAAGAAATATTTCATGTGAGCAGGATCCTCATGACACAGATGATCCTCAAAGGATCCTCAAAGTATCGGTGATCCTTACTTAGGTAATATCCTAAGCTTGAACTATTTCATTTCTTTATATTCTCATATAAGGATAAGGATCATGTATCCTTTATCCATCTCTCACGTGAGTTTAAGTTTTGAAAGTTCAGGTATCCTTAGCATAACATTGGTTATCCACTGAAGCAATCCGTTCCTTGGGTTTAACCCCAGTTATTTGGGCTTGACCCCAGTTCCGCCTGTAGCGCACGATGATCCTGGTATAGTTCAAGGCATTGGGACCAGTACTCGTTTTAGAGGCTGATAATTCCATTGTACTGGCTATGCTTAGGACCCTACGTATAATGGTAGACGTACCATACATCCGTTCCTAAGGTTTCTAACGTTTTCACGTTAGCTAAGGTTTTGGCATTTTCATGTCACTAAGTTTGGATAGTCGCCAGTTAGGGCCATACTCCAGTTTACATACGATCCTTGGGCTTGTCCCCAGTTATCCTTGGGCTTGTCCCCAGTTACTAACTCTTATCTTATATTGGCTTAGTCCCAAGTTATGCTCTATTTCAGGTTCTTGAAGATAGGCAACTAGGGATCCTTGATCCTTACTTTATTCCAAGGTTTATCTTGTAGTTATCCTAATTATGGTTAGGATCCTAACTTGGATCCTCAGGTATGATCCTTAATCATTTTTAAATTTAATTCATTATTTATTTGAATAACCCTTAAAGTTTGACAACTAGACTTGTGATCCTTAACACATATTGCTTTCTGAGATTCTTTAACTAAAGGATATCTGATCATGGATCATATCCTAAGTATTTTCAATTTGACTTATTCAAAATTATTTGTTCAATGAATATGCATCAAAACAAAGGAAAATCAAAGAAACACAAGGATAATAACACAAGATAAGCGACAAAAGGTTAATATTTTATTAACAAAGTAGTAACCCTTAAAAGGTTGTCAAAATTACCTACCCCGAGCATCTACCAGCAAAACGTGGCCCGTCCGCTGGGGTAGGTAAAGGGTGTCCATGATAATAAGTTCAAAGGTAGTGCAGGAATATAAAGGCAGCAGGATCACAATGGCTTCATCCCCAAAACAGAGGATCCCTCCACCATATGCAATCCTGCCTATTGTCCAAAGGATCATACATGATCCTTAATCCTAAAACCTATTGTTCAAGTACAACCCATCATTGTTCAGCAAAAAACACCATAACCAAAACAAACTATTAAACTTAAAAAATGGGCTCCGGCTACGTCTAGAAATGTCCTTCATCGCCCATCCATGCAGCCTATGCCTTCGCTGCATCCTCTTCCCCTCCAGCTGCGGTATCCTTTATCAGATCCTTTCCACTGCCACTTGCCTCAATCGCCAAGACCTCAGTAGCCTCCTCCTCATCATCCTCAAGATCAGCCAACCTTGCCTTCCAGCCCTCAACATCCCAGCTGCTTTTGTCAAAACTAGGATCTTGAGCTTCCTGGGCCATCTTCAATTTTGTCTGATACATCGTGATGGCGGTGGAGACCTTAGCATTTTCTATGAGATCATGTTTCTCATAGTCAAGGTCAATCAGAAGCTTAGCCGTCTTGGTCTTCTCATCTTGGAGTTCCTTCCGAAGATCAGCAAGTGCAAGGTCCTTGAGCACGGCAACCTGTTGGAGGTCAGCAATTTTCTTGTCCTGCTCCTCAACATTCCCCACGTAATCCTCAATCTCAGCAAATTTCTGCAAAAGAAAGGATAAAGCAGTTCAAGATCAAGTGATACTCATACGAGTAGGATACCTAGGCAGAATTAAGGATCCTTACATCATTGAAGTATTCAAGGAACTGGTGGCGGATCAGTGGTAGGCCTTGAAGATCCTCGGCATCAGAAGTTTTCCTCTTCTTGACACCCTTTCCTTTAGTGGGTGCCTTTGGAATGGAGATGCTAGGACTGGTAGTGGATCTTTTCTTCCTGGATCGTACGACATCAAGGTCAGCCGTGTTGAACTGGGATACAGGCTTGGCAGATTTTCCAGCGCCTACACATTCAAAGCAAGATGAGTATCCTTATCCTATTTCAATTTATTTATTTATTCTAATATTCAAACTATGTAAAAGGCAGGATACTTACTTGACATGGTAATGGAACCTGAGGATACTTCTTGTGAGTCTTGGGTGTCTATCTTGAATGTCCTTGTTTCAGGATCAAGCTTCCAAAAAGCAGCGAGCCTATCCTTGGTTTCAGGTGATGTGAGGATGTGTGAGACAGAGATAGCTGCATGACACAAGACAAAAAGGGTTAGTGATCCTATTACAAAAACAAGACTACCTGGTGATCCTTCTCAGGATCCTCCGTCCTACCATTGGTGGACCACTCTCTTGGTAAATGCTTTCCATCTGAAATGGTATCCCTTCTTACAAAGAAGAAGCGACGTTTCCAATCCTTGTCATTCTTGGTGACTTTAAGAAGGGGATGTTCTGCACCGGGTTTTCGTTTGAACAAATAACGGTGGGATCCAAAGGTGGTAACATCATACAATTGTGTCAGCTCTGACATGCCTAAATCAATGCCCTCCTGCTCGATGATCCTCTCCAGGGTATACAAAACCCTCCAAATCATCGGCATGGCTTGGATGTAAGAGATGCCGGTAAGGGAAAAGAAGGATTGTGTAAATTCTGGGAAAGGATAGGTGTATCCTATGGCAAATGGAGTAACTGGAAAGGCAACCCATGTTTCTGAAACATAGTCGCTCAGGACAGTAGGATCGAAGGGTTTGAAAAAGGCATTCGCCGGAAAACGGTGACGGATGTTGTCTACTTGTGCATCGTTAAAGCAACACCTCTCGTTCACCGAGTCTTTGATGATCTTTTGACTCTTCAAAGGGCTATCTTTTTTGTGATCCTTGCCCGGTGAGCTTCGGAGCAACATTCTCAAAGCGGTGATGATAAAAAAAGAAAAAACAGAGTAAGAAAGGGAGAAAGAGGAGAAAGAAATACCTGGTTGATCGTCGACTGAGAATTTAAAGGGAGTTTCTTTCGAATTTGAATGCATGATGATCCTATCTATATCTCTATTTATAATTATGATTCTGCAGGATTGTCACTTCTATGACGTCATGATCGTAACGGCTAGTTCTATTTTAACGGCTATATATCCGTTAGTTAGTTACGGATAAGATCAAGAAAATATAACTCACATATTTACAATTTAACTCCTTATATTTTGGGGGCAATTGTTAGGGGTGGATTTCTAAATGACCCGTGATCCTTAGCTATTATCCTCTTTAGTGATCCTTACTTCTGTGACAGATAGTGATCCTCAGAAGAGCTTCAGGATCAGGATCATGGATCACCTTAAGGATCCTCATACTAACAATTGTTCACTTGTGTTTCGTATTGTTTTGCAGGAGTAACAAGTTCAGACTTAGTCTTGGCGACATTCCTGGAGAATATTCCCAAAATATCCCGCACGTGTTTGGCCAAAAATGGACGTTGTGGAGAACGTGGAAGCTTGGCACGAAAGTCGGAGAGTTTGTTAGCTAGTTATTTTCTTATTTTAAAGGGGTAACGAGCTAGTTAGTAACACTTAGTCATTTCTGAGTTACACACACACTCATACAAACGTTCATACCAGCTCTCGTTCAAACACTTAGCGATTTCATACACCATTTACACATTATATTCTAGTGATCCTTGTACCTAGCTCGTTACTATCCGAAGTTGTAAACATTTATTCATTTATTTGAGCTTGGTGATCGGTAGTTTCCATCACCCGGGGTTTTTTGTGCCGGAGATCAATTCTTGATCAAGGGCTTTTTCCCCGTATAAATCCTTGTGTTGTTTGTGCAATTTACATTGAAGTGATCCTCATCACTGTTACACATTTTAAGCATCATTCCCCGAAACAGAGAGTTTGGTTGCAATATCCTCAACAGATTTTTTGACCAAAACAATAGTGTTCCACCATTCTAAGGTTGAGTTCTTAAACAGATTAGAAGCAAACATTATTTTGTCTTCTTCAGCACACTTGCTTATTTTTAAAACAGCCTCAGTCTTTTCTATCCAGCGTAGGGCTGCAATGGGTCCTTCATTGCCCGAGAATTCTATTGGTTTGCAGGACCAGAATTCCTTATAAGAACAACCATAAGGCATAGTTCTTCTTCTTTTGGGAATGGGCATTTGAAGTACGGGTCCATTGTTCACGCTGTGTCCTGGTTCAATTGGTCGCTTACTGCTATGTTTACTTTTATTATTCGCTTCCTGAACCGTTTGAATAATAAATGGTATTGCATCTATAATTCCTTGTGCCACTATGTGTTGAACGGCACTATTATCCATTTGGTTTCCATTGTTATTGATGTTTGGATTCTTATTAACCAAGTTAATGTTACTCTGGTTATCATTATTCAGATTTCCTTGATTTCCTTCGTCAACCATCTGAATTTTAAACAGTTACCCCGTATTAATATCACAAAATAATACTTAATATAGTCAATCACATGACACACAATTTAGCCAAAAGCGTCGATCATTGCGACTTTACTCTATTGATATACTATGCATCTATTACACACCAGTACTGAAATAAAAATTACAATACCAACTGAAATAAAATTACACTAATAGTAGCAGGCATCCGTAGTTTTTTTTTTCATACACAGACACATATATTATATTATTTTATTATTATTATTATTATTACTACTACCGTTTCCACCATCACATTCACGGGAATGGATTTATCCAAAAATCCATATTGCGCTCGTCGTACTTCCAGACGAGTCGCTCTCCCACCTGTCTCATTCGCTCACTACTCTCTAGAATTTCCTCATCAAAAGTCCTAAGTTCTTGTACGTTTTCTGCACTCATTGGGGGTGCAGGTTCTAGGACTGTGTTCGGAATCTGGGGTGCGGGTTCTTGATATGGGGGTGTAGGTGCCTGGAATCGGTAAGGATCTTCTAAAATCTCCCTAATGTATTCATCGTGGTAATAGGGATCGAAAGGATCCAAACCTGGGTAGGCTCCTATGTTTGGCATGGGCATGTCTTCCTGTATCGGGTAACGTTGCACATAGTCCCTATTGTCGTCCCACCAGGGGTCGTAATTTGGGTCTAGGGGGTTTGGTGCTGGTACCCTACGTATTTCTTCCGGATTGAAGTCATGCATTTCTACTTGATTTTCAGGGTTTTCTATCTCCATGGGTTGGTTAGGGATTGGTAGTTGTGGTTGGGGTGCTATTATTTGTTCCAGGTTAGGGTCAGCTGCAGTGGTTGCTAGGATGTGGATGTTGGCTATACCCCTATTTATCATATCCTGGGCATATGCATCGATTTCTCTTTTGGCTGCTGCTAGTACTCTCTGTTCTTGTAACTTTTTCATACGCTTTCTACGTTCGTGTGCCCCTCGACTGAACCATACCCTCTTTTTCTGAGGAAATGGCTCCTCGGACTGAGCCTTAAACACAAAGATTCCTTCTTCGGTATCAGCAGAGTACCCTGAGAGGGCAGGCTGAGAAGAGGAGGTGTCTTCGCTTCTAGGCGAACCAGACAATTGACGATACGCGTCAGATGGTCCTTGGTCGCTCATAATGTAAACTAACAAATAGTCAAATAACACATAACAAGAAATACAATTATGCACGTATTCCCGTAATTTATATCCTAACAGATTGAATTTTGATGTCAGCAGAACGCTTCTGTGGCTGAATCAGTGGCTTAGCTCTGATACCACCTTCTGTCGCAACCCCCGATCCCTAATCCCTGGGAACGGGCGACCGGGAGCCAGTTTCGGTGGTATCGCGTATTGTCTAATTTGGCAGCAGAAATTTTCATCAGGACCGTAGTTAGGAAATATTTGATCAGAGTAAAATACCACATTTTCATAACATTAAACACATGGGATAAACCCAAGTTCCCAGTACACAAGTTTTCATAGGAATAAATCCTATTTTATTAATAAAAACATCTATTTTATTTTAGGTAACTTTATTGCCACTTTTTCAAGTCTTCAGTGCTGTCCAGCTGGCTTTTATTTGGCTTTCACAGTTTGTTACCTGAAACGTGTTTTAAAAACATTTGTCAGTGGAAAATACTGGTGAGTGAATCTCAGTTTAATCAAGTTTAAATAAAAACCATTGTACAGTATTGAGGGGGATCTCGCAATTACATTTGTTTCCAAGTTATAACAATTAACATCCATGGTACTGTCAGACCCGACTTGTGGAAATGTTACTCCTTGACCAGGTGGTAACAAATTTTGTATACAAAACCCCAACATACTCATGATAATTGTATTCTTACAAATACTCAATAACTGCTTAATATATAATTAATCGTGTGAGGTTTTGTAAAAACAGTTAACAAAAAGTTTAAAAAAAGCGGATCAACTCACATTGCTGTCTTAGATTATCCTTTAGGGTTTCCTGGTGACAATCTATAATTTACACAAATGCACACGTGTTAGTATAATAACCCATTTTAACATTAGTAATACCCTCCCCGAGACGGCATTCCAACGACAACGTCGGGCAGAACCACGACAGCCGTTACGGAACCCTAGATCAATCGGGCAGCGTATCTAATACGTATCCAGGGGTTATAATACTTACAACGGAGCAGAACTTTGCTATTTAGGGGGTATTAGACCCGAGTATATTGCCTATTATTCAGAATTAAGAGAAAGATTTCGAATTTGAACGAGCAGACTGAAGATCCGATGGCCACTACTTATAGGGCCTGTTTTCAACTTCTACGCGGCTCGCGTATGAGTAGGCAAGGGCCTACGCGGCCCGCGTCAAACCTGGTCAACGCTGTAGCTTGTCCGGATCATCGCCTAGACCCGCCACGATGATGACACGTGTCATCACCGGGCTGCGCCACCCTTTTGATCTTTAGCGGCCTGCGTAAGACTCTTAGGAGGTCTACGCGGCCCGCGACAAACCCAAAAACTAAAATTTTAATTATTTTTATAATATTTAGGGTATTCGGTGCCCGTTTTCACGTATGTGGTGTATTTTGGGACATATTGGGATAATTTAAAATATATTAGGGTGTTGGAAAAATTCGAGGGTGTCGGTTTTTCTTTAAGGTTGTTATAGCTAAAGGACATAATATGCAGGATTTTGAAATGTTATGGACAAAACTCATCAATTTTAAAGGCAATGGACATCGCCTATAATTTGGTACAAATATAAAGAACAAACTTGTAATTTACTCAAAAATAAATGTTGCTTCTAGCATGAAATCCTCATAAAACCGCTATGAATACCGATTACAAATGGTTAAACCCACTTAATAACACGCATATATAATGCTATATAAAGTAATAAATGCAAATCTAACTTTTTTAAGTATGATTTCTACTTATTCTAGTTACCAACTTGGGCTTTATCTAAAGTAGTATGGATTTAAATCTCACAACCCTTGAAATAAATATTTTGGTTTAGTTGCACATCTAACCGTTGGCTCAGATGGGTTGAACCGGACCGCCGATGGACAATGGTTATTGATAGGGCTGCAAACGAACCAAACGTTCGGTAAACAGTTCGTGAAATCTTTGGCAGTAAGTTCGTTTGTGTTCGTTCGATTATTAAACAAACGAACACGAACAAGAAACTTCGTTTGTTTAATTAAATGAACGAACATGAATAGAGGCCGTGTTCGTTCATAACGTTCGATAACATGTTTGATTGTGTTCGATAGTTCATTAGTATTTTTAATTTTTATATTTTATTTAAATACTTCAAAATTCCGACAAATATATTTTGTTGATAAACGCTTGTTTGTGTTTGTTTGTTTTCATTTGTGTTCATGAATATTAGCTTGTGCTAAATGCGTTCATCAACGTTCGTTTGCATTCATTGACTAAAATTAACATACAAACATAAACGAACACGAACAAGTTCATTCCCTTAACAAACAAACAAACAAACACGAACATAAAACCCCCGTTTGTTAAGTGTTTGAAGAAATGGGCGCCAATGAAGAAACACGGTTTCACCTCCGGGATGACTGGACCGCGTTCTACATGAGGGTGAAGAATCACATCTTGTTCTTCCTCATCTGCAATGGAGAAGGAAAGAAAGTGGAGCTGTAGAGATTGCCGGTAGGAGATGACTCTCCTGTTTCCAGCTACCAAAGTGTGTGGCTCCATATGCTCTCTACTATTCAAGAGGTGAAGACCTCTTTATATAGGGGGATATGGGCCTCCCCTAACCTCAATGGGCCAGGCCCAGTTAGGGGTTATCTCTACAAGCCCCGACCCAAAGTAGTGTAAACTACATCGCGTTGGGCCTCGCGGTTGGGTTAGTAGCAACAATAATAAATAATTAATATAAAAGCAATACGTAACGGGAAGTCTGACGACTCGGGTCGGGTTTAATACCGTACCCCATCAGTGTTCATGAACACATATATTTTTTAACAAACGAAAACGAAGAAGGTGTTTCACTCAAAACATTGGTCTTCACTCTTTTTTTGTTAAATGTTTATCAAATAGATACAAAAATATTTGATGGCTGTGAAATAAATGAGTCACTGATCCTTTATTTCATGGTGACCAACAAATTGTATCGATGCTGGTATAACATATGTGGTGATGACCTGTTAATTTATTCTAACCAATGAAAGATATCTAGTTTATTTTATATAAAATCTAATTCAATTTATATTTTTATCATATTCCAATATATATCAATTTAATCTATTTAAGGATCTAACCCTTCATCTCTAAACCAAAAAAAAAAAAAAAAAAAAAAACATTTTACCACACCTCATGTCCTTAAACATTAACTTTATATGTATTCACCTTTCCAAACTTGCATTTTAATTAAGTTGTGCAAATATTAAAATCAAAGGAATCCCAAGTTTTCAACTTTACTTTTTTTTTTTTTTTGAATGGCAAACGGAATATCATTACTCATCAAAAACAATCAACGGCCCTGTAGCAAGACGCTACAAAATCGAAGATTCAGAATTGTTACAAAAGGTTCATAAACAAAACAAACATACTTAATTACACCATGAGAAATACTTCCACTCCTCACACGTTGCTACTTGTAGATTTGTTCTTTGCTTCACCCAAGTTTCAACTTTACTTATAGTAACAATAAATCACAAAAATATACAATACTACTTCTAAAAAGAAATCATCCTATCGTTAATATAAGCTTTAATTAAGTTTATAAATCACAATAATATACAATACTACTTCTAAAAAATTCATAATTTTCTTTATGACCCTTTAAAATAAAACAAATTGCTTTTATAATAAAGTCCTTTACGATCAACTAAATCCGCCGACTCATACAAGTGGCCCAGATTGGCTGAAATGGACCGCCAATGCGCTCTTTTCCTAAAACATTGGTTAAACATTTGAAAATCTAAATATATTTATAAGTTTTCATGTTTTTATCAAAAAATACTAACTAGTATTAGACACAACGTGTGAAAAATTGAGTGTCGCTTGATCCTTTGCTTCTAGGTAACATTGGAATTCTTTTTATTGATTATGAACGTAAAACAGTGAGTTACAGAAATCCACAAACACTCACATTCGTCTAAGTGGCCGCTCCATAACCTCGCTAACAACCTTAAGTGCACAGTTTCTAAAACTTACAAAACAAACTAAACAATACAAAATACAATGCTACCAACTCAGAACTCTGTATCATCCAAGTCTTCGTCACCTAGGTGTATCAATATACATACGTAACATAATCATAGATATATTTTATTTAATTCAATCAACTTTAGTTACCGTAATATTAGCAAAAAAGAAAAAAAATGCAACACTTCTAAAAAGAATTCTCATAACACCACCATATGCTTAAAAATATAAGCTTCGAGTACGGTAATTACAAAATGATATGCCATCATCTAGAATGAAATAAAACCTTATCATAAATAATTAAAAAAATGCTAATTTTAAATGATATGACGACTTGATTTCTATTGCCATCATCTTCCCTACCCCGTGGGAAACTCACACTTCCCAAATCCTGCATAAAAAAAAAAATTTAAATTAAACTTTTGATAAAAAATCATTTTACAATATTTAAGCCGAAGAGGGTAGAAAACGTACTAGGTGGCTGAGTCACCACAACACCCGCCCCACCAAAATAACACGCGCCAGCCGCGCGTCCCATCTTCTGATAATAACTATTAAAAGCATACGAAGCATGCGCTTTCAACTCATTAGGAGCATAACACGTGGCACCTGGCTGTATCGGACGGCAATCCGCCCCACCTTCCCCACACGCATAATCCAAACCCGCTTGCAGCCTATCCTTCCCCACATCCTCCTTCGCCACACACCACACCCGACCCGACCCGTTCCTCTCCACCCTCCCACCCGTACCCGTACCCGTTTCTTCCCTAAAATTTTTCAAACCCTCCACAGTAAAAGGAATATTATAAACCGGTTTCATATCCGGATAAAACAACCCGTAGTTCCGTTCTGAAACCGGACCCGGTTTTTTATTCTCGTTAAAAAGAGCGAAAAGAAATACTGTGAGATTTGCTTTTGGTTTAAGAGGTGTACCTCCGCCGTTAAGTATCCGTTTAATTAAATTTCCGTTATAAGCCGCAGCGTTTTCTAACGTCGAACCGATCTCATTACCGTCACCTTTTGACGGCCATCCGGTTTCCGAAACAACAAGCGGAACGGCGTCGTATTTCAAAGCCGACATAGCGGCAAACACAGCGTCGATTTGAGCATCGAACAGGTTAAAGTAACGTAAACCGTTCCCGGCGTCTACAACGCCGTCGTTTTGACGGAAGAGGGCGTAGTCTAACGAGATGACGTCAGCGTTTGACTCGTAAGCGAAAAACGGGTAGGCGTTGACCATGAGATAAGACCCGGTTTTTCTAAGGAATTGTAGTAGTGGTTTGAAAACCGCTTCGATTAGCTCCGGTTTGAATGAACCGGCGGATGACGGGTAAGAGTTTTGTAAAGCGCTTAAAGCGATTGGTGATGAGAGTTTGATTACGGAATCTAGTTTATATTTGACGAGTGATTTGTGGATGTTTTTGATGGCGGGAATGAGGAATGAGGTGGTGTTGGAAGGGTCGACGAAGACTTCGTTGCCTACAGCAATTGATTCGATTTGAGTGTGGGGATAGTATGCGAGGATGTTTCGTTGGATCCATTTGTTAGCGAATGAGGGTTTTTTAGCGGTGATGGAGAGGAGCTGGTTTGGGAGGTTTACGGTTACTTTGATGTTGGATCGGGATAAGGATTTGAGTACGGCTGGATCGGTGTCGTATACTTTGACGCGGGTGATTCCTTGAGATTTGAGGAGCTTTACGACTTTGAAAGCGGATGGTAGATCGACTGCGGTTCGACCGTAGTTAACTCCAATTGAACCTCCATCTGCAAAAATAAAGTAAAATGAAGCTCATTCAACAAATGTGCGGAATTCATATATATTTTTTTTAAAATAAATGGATAAATGTGAGTGAGATTATGAACCTGCAAGTGAGAAGAGAGCTAAAAAGACGATAAAAATGGAGGAGAAGAGGAATGTGGTCGCCATGGATGTGGAAATGATGAGAGGGAATAGGGTTTTTATGGGAAAATTGAATACGTTGGTGGGTCCTGTGTTTGAAACAGTAGAATATAGCCGTTGATTGTAGAAAGTTTTCCGGATGCCGTTGGATTAGACAGACAATCGTACTGATATGATATGGGACTTTGTTGCAGAAATCCGACCGTTCCCTATAGGTGGGCAAAAGGACCAATAGCGTTTTTTGATTCATGTGCTAATTGGTAATCACTTTGGGTTTTTTTTTAAAGGATAATTAAAAAAATTAAAATGTAAAATAACAATAATAATATCTTAAATTCTCATTTTGTTAGTGTTTAAATGATTGCTAAAAATAGAGAGTGTTATGTGAACATAAAACTTCTTCCTTAATGTGAAACCAGCTGTTCAGAAATAATAATCCTAAAAGGGAAAAAACACATAGTTTAGTGTATGAAAATTTGATGTAAATGATGTAAAAATAAATAATTAAAAAAAGTGATGTTAATAATTTCTGAACGTCATGGTAGGGACAGGATTACTGCTGTTTATAAATTATGATGTAGGACACCACAATCTTGAATTTTGTACGTTAAACTTTCCATTTTCTTTTAAGATCAAGGACTAGAAGGGTAGGGGGAGTGGGAAGAAAGTATGGCTGTACAAAAAGTTCGTGGCTCGTTTGAAGTTAGCTTGGATTTAGCTCGGTAAAAGCTTACCCGATGTGGCTCGGTTTAAAAGTGAGCCGAGCTGGCTAGGCTCAGTTAGAGAGTGAGTCTAGCTCGGCTCGGCTCTTAACAAGCCGGATTGGCTCGCATACCAGCTCGGCTCGGCTTAGCTTGGATTATTTTACTTTTAGTACATTTTATTTTTATATACATTGGGTCAGGATTTAGAGAGAACGATGAAAAGTGTGAGAACGGTGAGAACGATTTTAGAGTTGACATGTGGCATTAATGCTAAATTACACTAAAGGGTAATATTGTAAAAAAAAAACCCACACATGAACTGGGTGTTCAAATAAAACGCCATAAAACACTCAGTTCATAAAAACGCCATGAAAAACTCAGTTTAAAACGCCATAAAACACTCAGTTTCAGAAAAACGCCATGAAAATAGCTAGTTAAAACGCCATAAAAACACATAGTTCAGAAAAATGCCATAAAACACCGAGTTCAGAAAAACGCCATAAAACACCGAGTTCAGAAAAACGACATAAAACCCATTTCATTTTTTTTTCGAAAAATATATCAATAGCATACTCGTTGGAAAGATAAAAAAACGCTGAGTTTTATGGTGTAATTTTTTTAGAAAACTAATCACGTATAAAAAAGTTATTGGCGTTTAAATATGATGGGGGAAATGACATGTGATTAGCATGTACACCCTTGTTTGTATCTTCCAATTTTACCCATTCTGGTAGTTATAAGGTTCCCATTATTTACAAAAATGTCACCGCATCATCTTAGCCACAAATCACAAAGATCTTACGACTGAAAATCGTTATCACTTCTCACTGTTCTCATACTTCAAATCGTTCTCTCCTGATCCCGTTCCTATATACATTATAATATATCACAAAAACTGATTATTATTTATATGTGATTAGGAGTGTAATTAGTGGCAGAATTAGAACATTAACTCAGGGGTATCCAAAAATTTTTTTTACCATACAACCATACAATATTAAAAAAACGACAATAAATAAATAAAGTAATACAAATACCTAATAGATTTGTCCTCTTCTTTTTTTCATAGCTTGAAATCGTTCCATCACATCGTCGTCTTTTACTTCACGTAAAAATCCTTTTCGAACGCACAAACATAGCAATGTTTAAAAATTCCGGGCCCATTCGATTGCGTAAATCCGTCTTGACAAGCTTCAATTTCGAAAAACATCTTTCAACGGTTGCGGTTGCAACCGGTAAAAGCAAAGCTAGCTTAACTACCCGATGAACTGAAGGACAAGAACTATGCGTTCCCGTTTCAAACATAACACGCACAAGATCACTTATTCCATTCAATCATTAAACCAACTAACAACAAAACGTCTTTTTTTTTCCATAAAAGTCTCTAACATGAAATTTATGACTACGCGGTTGAAAAGCCCCTTTAACAATATATGACCTTCTTGTGTATCTATTTGATTTGGGTGATAACTAGCAATAGGTGGCCTATCAAATGGATCCGAAGGAAGATCATTCAAATCAATAATACCTCATGTTGTTTGAATTGAAGTTGTAGGATTATCATTATCAACATTCGGACTTGCATCAACGTCATCATTTCCTTGAATATTATCATTATCAACATTCGGACTTGAATCAACGTCAACATTCGGAGGAGTTGTTTCATTCGGAATTGTATCATCATATCATTAATTTCTTCGTATTTTCTTTTGAAAAAGTTCCCAATTAAAGATTGTTATTTGGATTGTGGTTTCGTCATCACTTCAAAGAATTCAAGATTCAACAACAATCCCTAGTTTCAAAATGAAAGAAATAAAAGTATAAACATACAATCAAACAATCACAACCTGTTCGAAATTAAGAATAGAACTAATCAAACAAGAACAAAATTAAGAATACTCACAGCCAATAAAACTAATCAAACTAATCAAAGAAGTTCTGCTGCTGGTGCCAATTCTCAATTCTGTATTTCTGTTCGATGAGTACAGCCTGTTCAAACAATCACAGAAGTTCTGCTGCTGCTGCCAATTCTCAATTCTGTATTTCTGTTCGATGAGTACAGCCTGTTCAAACAATCACAGAAGTTCTGCTGCTGCTGCCAATCAAAATAATAAAACAATCTTCTGTTTCTGTTGATCTGTTATGTCTCTGTGAGTTTGTTCGTTCGAAGATGATCAACAACGACCAAGGCCAAGCAATCCCTTTGGACGTCTGACTCTAGTCGACGTTTGATATCCCTGATTAAAGTGCCGCCCATTCAATCTTGAAAGCTGGGCTATTATTTAGTTATTTGGGCCTATCTAATGTGCTATTATTTAGTTATTTGAGCTTATTATTTAGTTTCTTATTGGGCTTATTATTGGTTTGTATTCATCATCACCAACTGAGCTTATTATTGGTTTGTAAAAAAAAATTGAGGGGTGTCCTTGTAGTTGTTCAGTGGTGTCTTTCAATTAAAAATTGGAAAAAAAAATTACACTACTCGTAAAAAGTTGAGCCGTAGCCCGTGCTACGCCTGACATAGAGCCAGGTCCACCCCTGAGTGTAATACCGCGTTTAAAGGTTGATTACCATGCTAATAAACTTATATTGTATTTCGTTGAAATTAAGAACGTATTTTGTGTGTGTTAAACTTGATTTTGGCTTGTAATGTATCAATTGAGCTTATTTTGGATAAGTTCTTTTGAATTATTGAATAATATTTTAGATTACTGAAATTTTGAGAGCCATGTATTAATTTTTTTTTTCAAAATCGAGCCAAAACAAGTCGAGCCAGCTCGGTTCAAAACCATGCCGAACCCGAGCTTAGATTTCTAGCTCGGTTTCAAATCTGAGCCGAGCCAGCTTGGTTTATAATCGAGTCGAGCGCGAGTTTTGCCCTAGCTCGGCTCGTGAACAGCTCTAGAGGAGAGGGAGTATGTGAGTATGTGACCATGGTGCTCCTTGCTGGAACACCGTCCCACCCCTATGGTGCTGGCCAAATTCGTGTCTTTTAGGGTAATTGGTTACCGAGAAGTATAAATAAAAATTGAGAAGTATGAATAAAAATTGTTGTATTCAAAATATAATGTTTCTTAGTATCTTAAGCAACACAAGTGCCAATACTGTACATGTATCATGAAGAAACAAACTGAAGCGATTTCGACCCAACATCACTAGCATATACCAATATCCTTTTGGACATATTCCCCCCCTCTTTTGGTTGCTATATCGAATGTCAATGCCATAATAATCCGAACTTATACTGATCAAGTTCCTGCCGCGTAGCGTGGGAAACCCCACTAGTTAATTAAATAAATGAACAACTATCATATCATATCATATGCTTTTGACGCATTTTCTTCAAACTTCTTATATATGGATCATTGATTGCATAATCGCCTCAAAGGAACTTTTCATTGACATATAATTCAAGATCCATCATAATGTATCACACATCTCAATCGCCTTATCAAACATGGTGGAAAATACACAATAAAACCACATCAACTTGTCATAACATAAAACCCGAAAACAATTATAAACCATTTGCTTTCCCCAAAGGCCATGATAACCTTCGGTTAGTCGTGCCATCTAAATTATCACTACTGTTTCCGTCCTCCGTTGACGTCGTAAGAGCCAAATCATCAAAACTTGATTCTTTTCCCCAAGGAAGAGGAGTCACACAATCGGAGCCGCCGCCTGTCATTTTCAGTTGAGAGTCGGAGGGTCCCAACCGCAGTTTTTGAAGGGTCGCAAAAGATTCTCTCATGGCAGTCATTGCTTCAAAAAACCTCGTGCATGATGCCAATGCCACAGGGATTGGCCGAAGCATCTCCTGCATCATACAAACTAGTTTAACTCGAGGTTTGTTCTTCATTTAGAAGGGTAATACAGTAATTTGTAGGTTGATTAGTGGCACCATTCTGAAGGCATCGGTTTCAGGGACTTAAAAACCATGCAATAAAAACTATTTGACAATCCTTGAAGTTAAACTCTTGAGTAACATGTCATTTTCGTCCGTGAGGGGTTTGGTCAGTTTTGCGACCTTCGTTCAAAGATTTGTTTTTCCGCATTTGGATCCAAAAGGTTTGAAATCTTGCCATTTTCATCCGTCTTTTTTGTTAACTTAAAGGGCACTTCGGTCTTTTTCACTTTATGTAAAAAGACCGAATACCTTAGAAAAAGACCGAATTGCCCTTTAAGTACGAAAAAGATGGTTTTACCCCCGACTTAACTGAGAAAAATAGATGGAGTTAACGAGCTGGATAAAAATGGCAAGATTTTAAACCCTTTGGATCCAAATGCAGAAAAACAAACCTTTGGACGAAAGTCGCAAAACTGGCAAAACCTCAGAGACGTAAATGGCATTTTACTCTAAACTCTTTTAGGGATGCAATCCGTTACTTTTGACATACTAGAGAGACGAAAATTGTAATTTAGTGAAACAATTATTTTGTAAGTTGTTATTAGTAAAATAAAAAATAAAACATAAATTTAGTGAAACAATTATTTGTAAGTTGTCATTGGTAAAATAAAAAATAAAACATACCCCCCATACTGAAGGTGGCTCTTTAAAGTTTTGAGTCCACTGGAAATCTGCAACCGATGATGTTAGAAGACCATAATCACTGGCAGCCTTCATCAATAGTTCCGAGAATTGTTTCTGTAAATCCCAGGTGAAAACAATTAGCATATTGAATATAATTGTTGCATAAATTTAACAAAAAGATGTCGAGCATGTAATAAAGACACACATTTCAGTTGATTCGTATCATTATGTATACTCGATATAGTATTATAAGAAACTGCTGGATGGACCTGATATTCTGCTTCCACAGGTATACAATCTAATGAATATGGCTGTTGAAGACGGGCTATAATTCGGTCCTGCAAATTAATTAAAAGAACAAATGAGGACACGCTGCGGATTGGTTGTTTTTTTTTGTAACCGTGAGAACCCGTTTAGGAAAACTTACGGGTCCCATCGTATTACCTTATTCTGGATAACGTCTTTCAATATAGTAGTGATCCTCGCTAAAGTTTCTATCTTCTTTTCCATTTCACTCACATGTGTCAAGTGAGCAACATTCTTATCTTCCTGAAAAAACAAATCCAAAAATAATATGAAACACAGATAGAATCAGTATCCCAAAAAGCATTGAGACTTCACTTTAGAAACACAATAACATGACCAATAATATGAGAATTGAGAACTTCACCTTGCGACCTTGAAGTTCAACCTGCAAATCTGCAATTTTTCTTTGTACAGAGGTAAGTTCCCTCAAGACTCGTATCAAATCATCACCCTTTTCACCACCAGCTGATAAGTTGTGCAAGTCTTCCTGAAAAGGAAATCATATAGAACAAAGTCAATGACAAAAGTGAGCAGTAATGCAGTATAATATTGAACAATATGAAGTTATGAACTTTAGTTTCTGGCTCTTGTAAGTTTCCTTGATATTTTCTAACATCTTCAGAAACTTACCGATTATATCTATGGAACATTAGTATCACACTTAAAAAATACTTGTTAAAGTGCTCCCATTCATAATGCTTTAGTAATTGGAAGTGAAGGCAACGTATGGTAGATGTTCATTTTCCTGGTCTCGGTTTTAAGAAAAGTTTCTCAGAATCCACACTTTACGAGTTTACGTATCTCAAAAGAGCAATGAGACAACTGTTCTTTCTCTTTATAAGGTATACATTTTGATGACAGGAAGCAAGACAAAACACAGTGATGAGGTTCAAGCTAGATATGAAGCACACTTTTGAAATGTATGATCTTGGTCTAGGACATTTTTCCTTGAAATGGAGATTAAGCAAGAAAAAGATGAAGTCTTTATTTGCCGACAGAAGTATCCAAAAGAGATTCTTAAGAAGTTCTAAATGGATAAGTGCAGAGAGATGGATACCCACCAAAGAGAAAAGTAGTGAAAAAATTATCCAGCTGAAAAGGTAGACGAAACTCATTACATAAGTGATAAGTCTTATTGGGTGCTTGATATATCTTACTGCAACAAGACTAAACATATTGTATGTTATAAATGTTCTTTTGAGGTTCATGCATTGTTCTAGTGAGATACATCCAAAGGCAGCTAAAAGAATTGTTCGCTACATCAAAGAAGCTTTCAAGTTTTCAACTATGAAGTCAAATTTCAAATGACTCAAGACATGAAGTTGTTTAGGAATTTCGACAGTGATTGGCGGTTCCTTAGCTCCGGGTTTTTTTCATGGTGCTCAAAGAAGCAGGATATTGTGGCTAATCCACTGCAGAAGCTGAGATTTTGGCAGTGACGGCAGTCATGAATCAAGCACTGTGGCTATGGAAGATTTTGGGTATAAAACAAACCAGATGAACCGTTTTTTAGGAGATAATTAACCTGCAAAGGCAATTTCTCATAATCTTGTTTTTCATGGCACAACGAGCACTTCAACATCAAGCTTTTCTTCTTAGGGGAAGTGCAAACCGAGGGAGATACATCTCTTGTCTATTGGAAGAGTAAAGAGAAGCTTGCTAACACATTCACAAAGCCATTAGGGCCAAGAAATTCGACTTTCTCATAAAGAAACTTGGAGTTTGCAAGGTCCTAAAGCAAGGAGTGTTGAACTTATTCTTAAGATCTACATGTGCATTTTTTAAATAGTGGTCCTATTCTTCAAGCATTTGTTAGTCAAAGCACTATGCTTAGAGATCTCGCTATTTTTTTTTTTTGGGTAAAGAGAGATCTCGCTATTTTCTCCTTTGTGTTGGGAACTTTTTTCGAATTCCACTCCTTCTACCTCTCTATAAAGGTGATCTAAAAACATAATCTCTGGTTATCAATAATAATGATATATTCTTCCGATGCGTCATTTTCATTCAACAACCATAATCCAATATCTTCTTTCATTTCAAAACACCAACATACTTTCACTTCTCTAAACTTCATACGGAAGTACATAGATATCATAATATCATCTTTGGGGTTAGTTTTTTCAAAGACCGAGCCAAGATGTACATGAAAGGCCCACAAGTAAATACTCAGAGCCTAAGAAGTCAATATTAATCAACTGTGATTAAAGAACACAGTTGATTAATACAAACCTAAAGTGCAACCACTCCCTCTTAATTTCTTTATTTCAATGTATACAAACCTAAACCTTTGTCAATACATTATCAATTACACCAAACTACTACTTTCTTTTGTTAACAAGAGAAAAAAAATCCTCTTGCAACCTCAAATCCATATATCGCAACATTTTGATAAACTGACAATCTTTAACCATTCCTACATTATCAAATATAAAGGAGGTCACACTATGCAACAATGTATTATACAATTCCTTTACACTCTTCATATACTATTACTGAAAACATAAAATATTGAAATATGTCAAAATCTTCATATAAATAAAACCTGACTTTTGCAACTAGGCATTAACAATCAAAATCAACCACTACCAATGCCATTCCACATTTCCAAAACATACTAACTTAAAATGTACAAACCCTAAGTATTTGTCTAAAAGCAGCAAGCAAACTAACTAACCAACCTACCTACCTAAACCCTAAAATCCACAAACTAAACATGAAATTACTGGAATCACAACAAATGATAAGATGACATAGATTAAAAATTGACCTGAGAAGGAGGAGGAGCAACCGAAAACCCTAGGTCTGCGGCAATTGACAGAGCATCTGACATTCCACCGAGTCGTCTCAGAGGCTTTTTCCCCACCCAACCACTATCACTTCCCTGAATCGACGTCATTTTCACCAAAATAACTTGTAATTCTGCAGATCCAACACTTGATGAACACTTTGTTGTGTGATCTTCGACGCTATGACCTTAATCGGCTGTCTGAATTTTGAAAATTGAAAGGAACTTCAAGTGGTCGTTCGTTGAGGATTCAATATCAAAGTTTAACCGCATCATTGAATATCGACGTATAAATAAAGTAATCAAACTAGCGGTATACCCCCTGGACTATCAGCCAGTTTTCATTTCTAGTCCTTCAATGTTTTTACTACCATTGACTCACACTATGTTTGTACAACAATCAAAAAAAAAAAAAAAAAACTATGATTACTTCTATTTCCTCCAAAACTAAAATGTGATGTTTAAAAGTTTGTGATTGCTATCGAGGCATTATCCGGTATCATGAAGAAAGCATGTACTATTGGGCTTTTCCATGGGGTTCGGTGTAGTAACTCGGGCCCGGTACTATCCCATCTTATTTACGTGGATGATGTAGTCTTTTTGGGAGAATGGTCACGAATAAATGTGGAGAACCTGAGGAGACTACTAAGGGGTGTTTACTTAGTATCCGGCCTTCGGGTAAATATGGCTAGGTGTAGCATCTTTGGAATTGGGGTGGACACGGTTGAAGTGAACTTTATGGTAAATTTGTTAAGATGTAGGGCGGGTACTATGGCTTTTAAGTTTTTGGGTATCCAAGTAGGGACGAGTATGAACATGTGCAAATACTGGAAGCCGGTTGTGGACTTGGTGAGGAGTAGGGCCGTTCAAATTGCTCGCCACTCGTCGCTCGCTCGACGCTCGTTCGGAAGTTGCTCGGAAAATGCTCGTTCGATTTGACGCTCGGTTGTAAACGAGCCGCTCTGCTCGGTTCGGTTTGTAAATGAGCCAAGTATGAGCAAAGGTCCACTCGGCTCGGTTCAGCTCGAATTATTATTTTTAATTAGTATATATACATATACCCTTACATATATATGCACACAAATATAAATTATACATGTATATACACACACCCAAATATATACACACATTACACATACGTATATACTTAACTATAAATTAAATTTAGAGTTTCATATGTACCACTCTATTAGATTTTGTTCCACTAAATACAAATTTACAACTATATTCATACGTACTAGCCCAACCACGCCAATAAAAAATTAATATCAAATCTAAATGTTAAATCATAAGCCGTTAAACGATAGTCTGCTCCTCGCCTCAATGTTTCATGTCGTTACCCTAAGTCGATCGTCTCCTGCTCTCAACGTAATTGTTCGTGCAATATAATCATCGTCTCGTCGGCCACAACATTGTTATTCATAAGAAAAATATTATGCCGTTAAATGTGCATGTTTTTAAAGATATAAAAACTTGCTACCCAACATTGTCACTATCACTCTCAGAAAATTTAAATTGGGCGACACGGTTGTCCAAATCGCTCGAACTTCGCTCGACGCTCGCTCGGAATTTTTACCACTCGAAAAATGCTCGCTTGATTTGAGGCTCGGCTCTAAATGAGCCGCTCCGCTCGGTTCGGTTTATAAACGAGGCAAGCACGAGCAAAGGTCCGTTCGGTTCGGCTCGGCTCGTGAACAGCCCTAGTGAGGAGTAGGTTGTCTCCAGGGGCGGAACCAGAGTGGGGTCAAGAGGGTCCGTTGACCCTCCGGTCACCGGAACTTTTTGAATTTTTATTTATAAATTTTGAGTTTTTGAAGAACAAACTTAGAGATGGACCCCCAATTTGAACCAGTATAGAATATAAGCTTATGATGATCCCCTAACTAAATCGTTCTGGTTCCGCCACTGGTTGTCTCTTTGGAAGGCCAAAAGCTTGTCTTTTGGCGGGAGGGTTATACTAATTAAGGTCGTTTTGAATGCTCTATCGACATACTACTTTTCATTATACCGGGTGCCGGAGAAAATTATTGAAGAGTTGGATCGCTTGAGGAGAGTATTTTTTTGGGAGGTTCGGACGAGAAGGCGAAGGCAAATTGCGTAGCATGGCAAAAAGTTATTGCACCGGTGGAATACAGAGACTTGGGCTTTGGATCGTTTCGTGACACTAATTTGTCATTGTTGGCGAAATGGTGGTGGCGATTCAAGGGGAGGGGAATGGGTTGTGGAGGCTGGTCATATGGGCTTTACAGCATAATAGTAGAGCGTGGAACCCAGTACCAGCAAAGTTGTCCTTGGGTGGGCCTTGGAAACAGGTGTCTAAAGCCGTGAACGATCTAAAAGCATCAGATGTGGATGTCATGAGGTCGATAAAGGGCGTAATGAGTAACAGAGTGGGGATTCTGCTTTGGCTGGATAACTGGGCCTTGGAAGTCTCACTGCATCTTGTTTTCTAGCCCTGTTCGCACTAGAAAGAGATAAATTATGCTCGGTTACTGATGGGTTGAAGCGGGTCACAGCGGGGTGGTTTAGAAATGGAAATGGAGGAGAGACCTAGTTGCTGAGGTTGAGGCTGCTGAGTTTTCTCAGCTGCTATCTGTGCTAGGAAACCCTTCTTTGACCGAGGCAAAAGATGGGTGGAAATGGATGCTAGATGGTTCTGGAGAGTTCACAGTTAGAAGCATCAAAGTGTGTCTCCAAGACACACGGTATGTTCGTCCAAACTATGTATTTCGTTGGTGATGACGGGGGTAGCCCAAGACCAAATAAAATGACTTAGACATATTAAAGCTTAAAGGGTTAAAAGGATCAAAGGTTAAAAACCCAGGAGTTAGGATAAAGCAATACATGAACAGTAAATAGTCACATCTCTGATTGCTTCACCAACTTTCCTAGCTGCAAAAGTAAGACAAGTCCACAGAACACAGTCTTTTACCCGCAGGTCAAAAGGCTTCAACCCCCAAAAGGGTAAGTCCCCCACTGCAGACAAGTTTCACTAGTCAAGGGTTTCTTCTTCGGGAGATGACCTTCTCTATATATATGACACTTCATTTAGTGAGAAAAACATGCTGGATCAGCTCTGATTCTACGGGAATCTCTGCTCATTGCTCTTGAGTACTTGTTCTATGCAAGTCACTCTCCGTCACATTCAACACTCACATTCTTATTGCTCCTACATCCGAGACTGAACATATTTCAGTGGAGGATCCCGAGCAAACAACAAAATCAAACTAGTGAACCTCTCTCCACGTCTTGCAAACATGGGGGACCCCACGACCTGCGTTAGGCAAAACTAAACACTGCAACCATTTTGCCTAACCAGCCCCGCTACTAACACTGGTCTATTATTTGTTGCATCAACAAGTTGGCGCCCACCGTGGGGCTACGCCACTAATTTTCTTCAAGAGACCTAGTAGTGTAGCTCCATTTCTGTTCAAAAACCAGCATGTCGGAAAGTGAGTCTCCGGGGGAGGTTAACCAAGTTCCTCGTACTTCTACCCCGAACACTAGCTAAACTCCTGTGGCTATACCAACTTCTATCTCAACACCGGCAAGCACTCCAACTGGAGCAACATATCCCGAGTTTCTCACTTTCCAAACGCCGACACCGTCTCGTTCCGGAGTACCGTCTCCCAACGTTGGTGCCTCTAACACCCCCTCACGTATCGACCTTACACCTGAATGAGTTGCTAATAAATTTCTCCAGTTAAGGTCTATCCTCAACCAACACGTGAGTAGAGAACGAGACAAGGGAGTGAGGATCCGTCTGGATTATGACGAGCCGGAAGCATCATTATCTCCTGGACCTCCCCCTCTTCCTTTTACAAGTTCACAACCAACCACGTCTAGGAATGAGGCTGGACCCAGCAATCCTCCTCCAAATCCTAACCCATACTTGTACACGAGGCCAGATCCAACGTCTTTTCCTCTATTTTCTTCCCAACCGATTGCAACTGGTGCTCCCATGGGGCATGAGCTGACTTAAGACCAGCTCCTGCAATCTCCAGTAGCAAGCCTTCCACCCCCAGCAACAACTACGTGGGAATAAGCTTTGTCTGTGCTTCCTTTGGCATGGAGTGCCGTGATGAGCACTCCCTTTGGAGTAAACTGCCCAGCAGCACCTGGAAGCCTTCAAGGCTTCAATCTTATGCCCCAGATGATGGCAAGCTTCCCGTGGCAACACTTTATTAGTCAAGTGTTGGCAACCCAAGGGAACAACAATAACAACAACAACACAGGTGCAAGAGTGGAAGAGGATTTGGCCAAGCCTTATAAACCAAGCAATTTATCATGTTTCTCCCAACAAATTGCTGATTATGATTTTCAAACAAAGATCAAGATGCCGTCCTACATCAAAACATATGATGGGACTGAAGATCATGAGGACCACCTTCAGATCTTCACTGGTGCTGCTAGGATCGAGAAATGTTCAAATGTTGAATGTTGTCTCATGTTCATACAAACCCTTGTCGGATCGGCCAGAATCTGGTTCAATGATTTACCTGCCCGAAGCGTTCGAAGCTTCGATGACCTTAGCAAGGGGTTCCTGGCCAACTTCTCCCAGCAGAGGCGATATGTTAAAGATGCTACAGTAATCTTCCAAATAAAACAAAGGGATGACGAAAGCCTTCGAAAGTTCATAGAAAGATACAAAAAGGAAGGTCTCACATATGTAGGGGCAGACGAAAAGATGAGAGTGGCCGGTTTTATGAACGCCATTACCTCCAAATATCTTACGAGAGATTTCAACAAATCCCTGCCTAAGACCTTGGAAGAAGCTCTCGAAAGAGCCAAAGCCCATATCAGAGGAGAAGAGGCCGTGGATATCAAAGAGCAAAGAAAAAGGGGATCAAGCTGGCGAGGCAACAGCCCAGCTAGAAAAAGGGGAAGCTTCCATCCCTATGACAGACGCCAAAAGGGGTCAGAACAGCGAAGGCCTGAAGGCCGGAACCCTTCTAGCAGGGAAAAGAGCATGAGCTTCACGCCCCTTACCAAGACCCCTCAAGAAATCCTTGCTACGTAAGAAGTAAAACAAAGCTTCCGACCTCCAAGGCCTCTCCCCAAAAGCAAAAGGAACGAGAATTCCACCCAATTTTGTGAATTTCATGAAGAGAAGGGCCACCATACTAATGATTGCTTTCAATTGAAAAAGAGGATTGAAGAGGTCGTCAAATCCGGGGAACTTGCCCACTTAGTAAAGGGGGTAAGGGACAAGATGGCCGAAGGAAAGGGCAAAGAAGTTAACATGGTAGATTTTGATGAAAAGGTTCCTCACAAACGACAGAGGTTGAAAGCTTGGGAGCTTCAGTGTGTTTGTTTCCCTCCAACAGAAAAGAACCCACTTTCAAACCCCCTTGTAGTTGAAGCAACTGTGGGTACACTACCAACAAACAAAGCATACATAGATACTGGTGCAGCCACCGAGATCATGTTTGAGAAGTTCTTCAACCGCTTAAGCAATGAGGAACGTTCAAACCTTCAACCCTCAGGAACCTCCATAAAAGGTATTGCAGACATACCTCTCAAGCCTTTAGGGCAACTAACCCTTGATGTCCGTTTCAGCGAAGGCAAGAAGGAAAGAGTTCAACCTCTCACTTTTGTGGTCATAAATATACCTTCAAACTATGACGTAATCATAGGAAGGCCGGGGCAGTGTGCATTCTACATGGTTGTTTTTGTTGGTCATGGCACTGTCAAGTTTCCTACCAAGAGGGGGATTGCTGTCACACCCCGAAATATCAGAGCATTGGCGTGACTGGACTGGTATCTTCATTGCACAGCGGAAGCAAATAAGCTAAGTCTTTTAGAAAATGAACGCCACTAAGTACTCGACTCTTCATGGTTCTCCTATTCCAACCGTGCCTTGTCTTAGAACTGTAACCTTAGAAAGAAACATGCGAAAAATCAACATAAAGTTGAGCGAGTTCATAGTTTGTTTGTAAAAGATTTGAAATAAATCTCTTTGAATAACCGGTTTTTGAAGTATTGTTGTGAAAACGAATTTAAAATCATTTTCATATATAAATCAAGTTTTCATGTGTACCCCACGTACTCATGTATAATTTAAGTTTTTCTTGAGTACCCCACGTACTTCAAGTATAATTCCCGTTTTCTTGAGTACCCCACGTACTTCAAGTATAATTCAAGTTTTAGTATGGTATGAATTTTATGTAAATAAAGTATTCCTGTAAGTATCAGGACTGTTAATGGGTTGCAAAGCCATTAACATGTGACACGACATAGGAAGTCACCAAACCATAGGCATTTTTCTATAGTCGATTCACGACTGAGACACAAAAACACTACTTGGTTCTAGTTGTCACCAAGAGTGGGGCTGCCCTGACACCCGTTAGATCTAACCTTTTGTTCTGCGGTCTAAGTATGTACACGATTAATGGTGCTTATGGTACCCTATTCGTGACACTATTTCTCGTATCATTCCTCAAACGCATCATACTTGGTACTAGTTATCACCAAGAGTGCTTCTTGTTTATGTATTCATCATATCAAGTATCAATTTTTCAGTTCTGGTATTCTTTATGTCAAGTATCAATTCTCATGTGTTTGTATACTCTTGTATTTGTATTTTCTCGTAGTTTAGAAAACTAGAATTCGTGAGTAAACGCTTGTTTGAAAAACCGGTATAAAACATAAGCTTTCCGTAAACCATTTGTGTCAGATAAATCTTGCTTGTAAAATGGTTTATAAATATGTAATTCTTGTATGCTTTGCAAAAAGTGCATGTCTTTCCACCCCGAAAACATTTAGAAAAATGTAAAACCGTAAAAGGTGGGGTTATGAACTCACCTGAATATTCCTGTGCAAAGCTAGCTAATTTACGACTTCGTGATGTCGTTTCCAAGGCTCGACTTGCTAGCGTGCATTCTACAGTATTCCTAACACGGAATATCTAATAAGTTTCGAATAATGTGGTAACTAATCTACGTGTTACCGAGCTCTACCGAATCGTTGATCGAACGATTTGACGGTAAATAGTTAACTTAATGAAAATGACTAAGTTAAATTGCCGCGAGAAGTCGTTTGAGTATGTAGGAATATTCGTATGAAAGTAATATATAATAAACTTGTATTATATATATTGCGTCTTGTATATTTTTGCCAAAATATATGTATATGTCGTTTCGGCGTTCGTAATAAACATAAAATATTATATTTATTTGCGAAAGTAACATCGAGTTGTTTGAAGTTTCAAATAAATATAAAACTATATTTTTTTTATAAAACGAATTCGTGTTGTACGATGTCTGAAATAAATAGATGAGTTATATCTATTTTATAAAAGAATCGTTGTTTTTGTTTGACGTTTGAAATAAATATAATAACTATATTTATTTGTTGAAAGAAACTTCCGTATCGTTGTTTGTAAAGTGTCGTCGAAAATATTATACACTTGTATATAAAGTGTCTTTATATTAAAAACGTGTTTCGTTTTACAGATTTTCTCGAAAAACGGGCAGAGTTTCCTCTGTTTTTGGACGCCCCGGACAACCAAGTTGTCTTAATTTTATCAAGATTCAACAATATCACCAATAGCAATATGTATAATTTTTCATCATATGTTTAAGATGTAAACTAAATATTGTTCCGAAATGGGTTCGAGCTCGTTAGTCACGTAAGTATTAAAACTAAAAAGATAACGTAAGTACTAAACACGTCATCATTCTTTACCAAATCTCTCGCGTCGAACCGTGGACTGAGTTGACCGGGTCTGAGTTGACCGAGTTGACTGGTTGACTGTTGCCGTTGACTGAGTTGACTCGGTTCGACCGAGTCAACAGAACCGAGTTGTCTTGCTGAGTTGACCAGTCTTGACCGAGTTGACTCGGTTCGACCGAGTCGACCTGATCCGCTTCACGAAACCCACATCTTGAACCGAATCTACCGAGTTGTTGACTGAATCGAACCTGATATAAACGAGCCAACATGTCCAAATCCATTGTTCATCATCATCAGGCATTGTCATCTTCATCATCAGTAAGAAAAAAAAACAAAAGGATGACTAGAGACTAACTTTACCGGAGATATTATCGCCATCGTCACAGCATCGTCGCGAAATCCGACGGACCGAAACAAGGACCGCCAGACCCTGTTGTTGACCACTGGTCCGAGACACCGACTGCTGGTCCGTGACACCTACCGCCGCTCACCACCACCGGTCCTCTCCATCACCTCCCTTCGACCCGGTTGTCTGTTGCCGCTCCGGTGACCGCACCACCACCGAAACCCCTGAAACCGACCCGAACTTCAACCAAATCGAACTCGAAGATGGTGAACTCGCCGGATAAAGACAGTGTCCGGCGGTCAATGGTACCGACCGCCGGTTCCTTCACTCTTCTCGACTGCTCGAACCACCATCCGGTTCTCTCTCTCTCTTGCTGAAACTTTGGTAGCCGCTGTTCACCACCACCGCACGGTGGTGGTGTCTTTGCTCGATTTGCCGAGAGGGGGGGGTATAACAGGGTGTTATGTGTATGAAGAAGGTAAAGAGAACTGGTGGGTGTGGTGTACTTGCGGCCGGAATTCCAGCTCCGTAGCCGTCGATGAAGAGGGAGACGGGGATAGGTAGGAGGTGTTTGTAAAATGAAACTGATTTATTGTGTTCTTTATTTATTTGAGGGTAAAGTTAATATGCAGACAAAGAGAGGATGGGTGTTGTTGCTTATGAAATTGAGGACCAAGAGTAGGGTTTTATACTACTACATGTGGGTATTGACTAAGGTTATTTCCTTATGTCCACTGTATATAAATCTATAGAGATCTTATGTGTTTCAAATATTTGAGACAAAAATCTCTTACACAGATTTTATATAGATTTAATATGTTATGTGTAGGTTTAGGTTTGTGGGTTTTGGGCTTGGGCCCAGGGCCCACATGCCCGTCTTATGTGTAAGCGGCCCGTAATTTCTACGAGACCCGATATCGCGACCAAAAATCCATGAGCATAAAATATTCGTGTAACATCCATATTTGTCGGCGTCGTCAATATTTCGTACGGTATCAGTCCGTTGTCATTTGCTGTTCCGCAGATTCCACGCGAATCTTCATACGCGTACTGTCGAGTCGGATAAGCATTCCTAGGCACTCCAAAGGCCTAATTAAGTTGATTTATGCTGTAATCACTATTTATTATTGCGTTAATCTCCTGTTAATCGCGTAATTAAGAGCCGTAAATTACCGGTTGTCACAATTGCAACCCTTCAACCTACTCAAGATGCCTACATGGTTGAAGGAGAAAGTTCCAAGAGTGAAGAGGACAAGCAAAGGCTGATCATAAACCGTAAGTATCCTGAACAAAGGATAAGGGAAAATCCAAGCCTTTCACATGAAACTCTCTCATATCTCGAAAAACTGTTGGTGCACTATAGTGATGTCTTCGCCTGGTGCTCGGAAGATATGACGGGTATCCCTCGAAGCATTGCTGAACACGAGTTGAAAATACCACCCGATGTCAAGTCTGTTGTCCAAAAGAAGCAGAGTCTAGCACCTGAAAGAAGCTTGGCTGCATGCCAAGAGGTTGAAAAGCTTGTATCAGCTGGAATTCTCCGGGAGGTCAAGTACCAATCCTGGGTTGCAAACCCAGTCATGGTTCGAAAACCTGATAACTCTTGGAGAATGTGCATAGACTTCAAGGATTTAAACAAGGCTTGTCCTAAAGATTGTTACCCGCTGCCAGAAATTGATCTCAAGGTTGACTCCCTCACTGGTTACCCTTTCAAGTGTTTTCTCGATGCTTACAAGGGTTACCATCAAATTCTCATGAAGGAAGAAGATGAAGAAAAAACCGCCTTTCACACGGATAAAGGAATCCTTTTCTACCAAAAGATGCCTTTTGGTCTCAAAAATACGGGTGCAACCTACCAGCGCCTAGTTGACAAGGCTTTTGCTAGTCAAATTGGTAGGAACATGGAAGCATATGTCGACGATTTGGTTATCAAAAGCAAAACGGAATACCAAATGCTTGATGACATCCAAGAAACCTTCAAGAACCTAAGGAAGGTCAACATGAAGCTCAACCCCAAGAAATGCTCGTTTGGGTTTGAAGAAGGAAAGTTCCTGGGGCATATTGTGGGAAAACAAAGCATAAAGTCCAATCCAAACAAAGTCAAAGCTGTTCTTGAAACCAAACCACCACGAAGCAAAAAAGGAGGTAGAAAGCTTAAACGGAAAGCTTGCAGCCTTAAAGCGTTTCACCTCAAAATTGGCTGAAAGGTCGTTGCCTTTCTTCAAAACACTCAAAGGATGCTCTAACAAAAAGGATTTCAAGTGGACGGAAGAGGCTAAGGAAGCCTTTAACCAGATGAAGCAACACTTAGCTTCGCTCCCAGATATTGCAGCCCCAGAAACGGGAGAGCTGATCTCTGTATACCTTTCAGTAGCTGAAGAAGCAATAAGTGCGGTCCTCACCATTGAACGAGACAAAGTTCATGTACCTGTTTATTTCTTCAGTAAAACTCTAAAACTGGCAGAGATCAAGTATCCTCCTCTGGAAAAACTTGCTCTAGCCCTAGTACAAACGGCTAGAAGGCTTCGAAGGTATTTCCAAGCACACCCTATACAAGTGGTCACTGACCAACCCATTAAGAGTGTGCTTGAGAAACCAGAAAATTCAGGGCGATTAGCCAAATGGGAAATGGAATTGGGTGAACATAACATCACCTATGTTCCAAGAAAAGCCATCAAAGCCCAAGTCTTGGCTGATTTCATTGTAGAAGTCCCAAAGCAAACAACCACTTAAGTAAACACAGCCTCCACTGAACCCTCAAACCTTGAAGCTTGGAAGCTTTTTACTGATGGGGCTTCAAGCGTTGAAGGGTCAGGGGCTGGGCTCATTTTGGTCAACCCGAAAGGGTTAGAATTCACGTATGCTCTTCGATTTGATTTTTAGACCACCAACAACGAAGCTAAATACGAAGCACTAATAGCCGGCTTGAGGTTGGCTAAGGAAATGAAGGTTCAAAAGCTTGAAGTCTTCACGAACTCGTTGTTGGTGTCAAGCCAAGTGAACGATAGTTATGTTGCAAAGGAGCCCAATATGAAGAGATACAAAGAAAAATCCAAAGAACTGATGAACACATTCCAAACATGTACCATCAAGCAAATTCCCAGGTTTCAAAATAAGAAGGCTGATGCCTTGAGTAAACTCGTTTCCCTCACTTTTGCCCACCTCACCAAAAAGGTACTGGTAGAAGTGTTGAAGACTCCATCAATTGAAGAATTGGAAGTTCAAGACGTAATCACCGAAGAAGGCACCAATTGGATGACTCCAATTAAAAAATTCCTTAAAAATGGTGAGTTACCTGCTGATCAAACAGAGGCTGAAAGGGTTAAAGTCAAGTCTAGGCAGTATGTGTTGCAAGGTGAAATCCTCTACAAAAAGGGTTACCTTGCACCTTTGCTGAGATGTGTGGGCCCTGAACAAAGCCAGTATTTGATCAAAGAGGTTCATGAAGGTATATTCGGAGCTCATTTTGGAGCTAGAACGGTGGTTGTTAAACTAATGAACCTTGGGTATTTTTGGCCCTCCATGCACCGAGACACCGCTGAACAACTGAGAAAATGTGATTCCTGCCAAATTCATGCACCAGTCCCAAAGAGCCCCAAGCATGATCTTGTCCCGATAGCCTCAACATGGCCATTTCATAAATGGGGGATGGACATCGTTGGCCCATTCCCACCAGCCAAAGGTGGAGTGAAGTTCTTATTAGTAGCCATAGACTACTTCACCAAGTGGCCTGAGGTTAAACCACTTGCAAAAATCACGAGCAAGCAAGTCATTGACTTCGTTTGGGAAAACATCATTTGTCGCTATGGATTACCGGGAGTGCTTGTCACCGATAATGGAAAGCAATTTGCTGAAAAGCCTTTCAGCATTTGGTGCAAAGAATTCAGAATAGCTCAGGTTTTTAGCTCGGTGGCGTACCCACAGTCAAACGGTTAAGTGGAAAGGATGAATAGAAGCATAGTTGAAGGGATCAAAGCCAGATTGGGAAGGCACAAAAGCAATTGGCTTGAAGAATTGCCAAGTGTTCTATGGGCCATAAGAATAACCGAAAAAACAAGCCACAAAAGAACACCTTACAGCTTGGTGTTTGGGTCTGAAGCCGTGATTCCAGCTGAAGTATGAGTTGTAACTCAAAGAACGGTCAACATGGATCCCGAAGCAAACCAAAAAGAGACCATGTTGAACTTACAACTCCTAGAGGAAGCACGAGACCAAGCTGCAATTCAAGAAGCCAAGTACAAACAAATGATGGAAGCCTATTACAACAAAAGAGTCAAGCATGAACGCTTCAAGCCAGGAGACCTAGTGCTTAGAAACAATGAGGCTAGTAAAAAAGAGAACCAAGGAAAGCTTGGCCCAAAATGGGAGGGTCCGTATACAATCCTCGAGGCACACAAGGGAGGATCTTATAAGCTAGCCGACTCAGAAGGTAAAAAGCCTCCAAGACATTGGAATGGAAAGACCCTTAAGAGGTTTCATGTCTGATCAAGAAAGATTGGTTTTGATGACGGGGGTAGCTCAAGACTAAATAAAATGATTAAATATGTAAGCGCTCAAAAGGTTAAACGGTTCAACGGTTGAAAAGCTGTGAGTTGGGAAAAGCAATGCAGAAACAGTAGCCGGTCACATTTGAAGATCGCTTCACCAACCCACGGCCGCAAAAGCAAAGCAGGTCTGCCAATGCACACTATTATCCGGGGGTCAAAAGCCTTCAACCCCCGAAAGGGGAAACCCTCCACTGCAAGCGAGGTTACTAGTCTAATCCATTCCACTTCGGGAGATGCCTTCTCTTATAAAATGACACTTCATTTACTTCAGAGAACACATCCTGACCAGCTCTGATTCTCCAATCTCTGGTCATTCACATCGAATGCTTGTCTCGCACAAGTCATTCCCTTTCACATCCAACACACACATTCCCTTTGCTTCCACTTCCGAATCTGAGTACAATTCAGAGGAGGATCCATAGCAAAGAACAACAATAAACTAGTAAACCTCCTTCCACGTCTCGCAAACGTGGGGGGACCCCACGACCTGCGTTAGGCAAGGTTGAACCCTTCAACCATTCTGCCTAGCCAGTCCAGCTACCACCTTTGGTCTTGTATTTGTTGCATCAACAAGTTGGCGCCCACCGTGGGGCTACGCCGCTATTTCTTCTCCAAAAGACCTAGTAGTGTAGCTCTATTCATTTAAAATCACCCTGTCTGAAGGTGGATCCCCGGAAGAAGTAAATCAGATCCCAAACGCTTCTACTCCGGGTAGTAGCCAAGCTCACGTGGCTATACCAACTTCTTTCTCAACTCCGGGGAGCACACCCGAGTTCCTCAACTTCAACACACCAACTCCGTCCAGATCCGGAGTTCCATCTCCCAATATCGGTGTCTCTGATGCCCCATCGTGTGTTGAACTTACCCCTGAAGGGGTTGCTAACAATTTCCTTGTGCTAAGGACTCTTCTCAACCAACATGTGAGTAAAGAAAGAGAAAAGGGAGTGAGGATTCGTTTAGACTATGACAAACCTGAGCCAACATTGTCTCCTGGGCCACCTCCTCCTCTTTTTGCAACAAGAAGTGAGGCCGGTCCCAGTGACCTTTCAAACCCTCACCCTTATCTGTCCACTATGACAAATCCTACGGTGCATCCTATCTTCTCTTCCCAACCAATTACTAGTGGTGCTCCTCTGGGACATGAGCTAACTCTTGACCAGCTCCTGCAATCCCCGGTGACAAGCTATCCAGCATCTACTACAACTACATGGGAACAAGCTCTGTCCGTGCTCCCCTTAGCACGAAGTGCTGTTATGAGTACTCCCCTCGGGATAAACTGCTCCGCTGGCCCAGGAAGCCTTCAAGGCTTCAACCCTATGCCCAACATGATGACCCAGATGATGGCCAACTTCCCATGGCAACACTTCATCAATCAAGTGCTTGCCACTCAGGGAAACAACGGCAATAGCAGTAATGTGGATGCAAGGACTGAAGAAGACTTGGCTAAACCATACAAGCCAAGTAACCTTTCATGCTTTTCAAGGCAGATAGCCGATTATGATTTCCAGTCAAAGATCAAAATGCCAACCCACATCAGAACATATGATGGGACTGAAGATCCTGAGGACCACCTTCAGATCTTCACCGGTGCAGCTCGGATAGAGAAATGGTACAACGCTGAGTGTTGCCTAATGTTCATGCAAACTCTTGTTGGATCCGCCAGGATCTGGTTCAACGATTTGCCTGCTCAAAGTGTTCGAAGCTTTGATGATCTCAGCAAGGGTTTCCTGGCCAATTTCTCCCAACAAAGACGATATGTCAAAGATGCAACAGTGATCTTTCAGATAAAACAACGTGACGATGAAAGCCTCCGTGCTTTCATTGAACGATACAAGAAGGAAGGTCTGACTTATGTAGGGGCCGATGAGAAAATGAGGGTGGCTGGTTTCATGAATGCCATCACCTCTAAGTACCTTACAAGGGATTTCAACAAATCTCTACCCAAGACCTTAGAAGAAGCTCTTGAAAGGGCTGAAGCCCACATCCGGGGAGAGGAGGCAGTAGACATTAAGGAACAAAGAAAAAGAGGGTCCGGCTGGAGAAGCAACAGTCCAGCCAGAAAAAGAGGGAACTTCAACTCCTATGACAGACGGTCAAAGGGTTCAGAACCTCGAAGGTCTGAAGGTCGGAACCTTTCAAGCAGGGAAAAAGGCATAAGTTTCACACCCCTCACAAAGACCCCTCAAGAAATCCTTGCAACAGAAGAAGTTAAACAAAACTTTCGGCCTCCTAGACCTCTCCCCAAAAGCAGGAAAAACGAGAACTCCACCCAATACTGCGAGTTTCATGAAGAAAAAGGTCACCACACCAATGATTGCTTCCAACTCAAGAAAAGAATAGAAGAAGCTGTTAAGTCCGGAGAACTCGCTCATTTGGTAAAGGGAGTCCGGGACAAAATGGCTGAAGGAAAGGGTAAGGAAGTCAATATGGTAGATTTCGATGGAAAGGTTCCTCACAAGAGGCAGAGGTTGGAAGCTTGGGAACTTCAGTGTGTCTGTTTCCCCCCTACGGAGAATGACCCTCTCCCTAGCCCTCTCGTGGTAGAAGCTACCGTGGGAACGTTGCAAGCATGCAAGGCATACATAGACACGGGGGCAGCCACTGAAATCATGTTCGAAAAATTCTTCAACCGATTGAGCAATGAGGAACGTTCAAGGCTTCAACCCTCTGGGACCTCCATAAAAGGTATCGCTGACATACCCCTCAAGCCTTTAGGGCAACTGACACTTAATGTTCGTTTCAGTGAAGGTTTAAAAGAAAGAACCCAACCACTCACCTTTGTGGTTATCAACATCCCCTCAAGCTATGATGTGATCATCGGAAGACCAGGACAGTGTGCATTTTACATGGCAGTATCTGTTGGCCATGGCACAGTCAAATTTCCCACCGAAAGGGGCATAGCAACCCTTCAACCCTCCCAGGAAGCCTACATGGTTGAAGGTGAAAGATCAAACAGTGAAGAAGACAGGCAAAGGTTGGTCATAAACCCTAAATACCCTGAACAAAGAATAAGGGTCAACCCAGACCTTTCTCAAGAGACCCTTTCATACCTTGAAAAATTGCTAACACACTACAGCGATGTATTCGCTTGGTGTCCTGAAGATATGACCGGGATCCCCCGGGACATTGCCGAGCATGAGTTGAGAATACCACCAGAGGTCAAGCCTGTGGTCCAGAAGAAAAGAAGCTTGGTCCCAGAAAGAAGTCTGGCAGCCTGCCAAGAGGTCGAAAAGCTTGTGTCAGCCGGTATTCTCCGAGAAGTCAAGTACCAGTCATGGGTTGCAAACCCGGTCATGGTCAAGAAACCAGACAATTCTTGGAGGATGTGCATAGACTTTAAGGATCTTAACAAAGCTTGTCCTAAGGATTGCTATCCACTACCAGAAATCGATCTCAAAGTTGACTCCCTCACAGGCTACTCGTTCAAATGCTTTCTTGATGCATACAAAGGCTATCACCAAATCCTCATGAAAAAAGAGGATGAGGAAAAGACAGCCTTTCACACGGACAAAGGGATCTTTTGCTATCAAAAGATGCCTTTCGGTCTCAAAAATGCAGGAGCAACCTATCAACGGCTCGTTGACAAAGCCTTCGAAAGCCAAATCGGCAAGAACATGGAGGCATATGTCGATGACTTGGTTATTAAAAGCAAGACGGAATACCAAATGCTCGATGATATTCAAGAAACTTTCAAGAACCTCAGAAAGGTTAACATGAAGCTTAATCCGGAAAAATGTTCATTTGGATTCGAAGAAGGAAAATTCTTGGGCCACATTGTTGGAAAACAAAGCATCAAAGCCAACCCTAACAAAGTAAAAGCCGTCCTTGAAACCAAGCCACCAAAGACCAAGAAGGAAGTTGAAAGCTTGAACGGGAAGCTTGCAGCCTTGAAGCGTTTTACCTCAAAGTTAGCCGAAAGATCTCTGCCTTTTCTACAAAACGCTCAAGAACTGCTCAGATAAAAAGGATTTCAAATGGACTGAAGAAGCTTTCAACCAGATGAAGCAACACCTAGCTTCCCTACCAGACATTGCGGCACCAAAAACCGGGGAGTTAATATCGGTGTACCTCTCAATCACGGATGAGGCCATCAGTGCAGTCCTCACCATTGAGCGAGACAAGGCCCAGGTACCCGTTTATTTTTTCAGCAAAACTTTAAAATTAGCTGAAACGAAATACCCTCCCCTTGAAAAACTTGCCTTAGCCTTAGTTCAAACAGCTAGAAGGCTTCGAAGGTATTTCCAAGCACACCCCATACAAGTGGTCACCGACCAACCTATTAAGAGTGTGCTTGAAAAACCTGAAAACTCGGGGCGATTAGCCAAATGGGCCATAGAACTAGGTGAACATAACATCACCTATGTCCCAAGGAAAGCCATCAAGGCACAAGTCTTGGCCGATTTCATTGTGGAAGTCCCAAACCAAACAGTCACTGAAGTAAACACTACCACCACTGAACCTTCCAACCCTGAAGCCTGGAAGCTTTTTACCGACGGGGCTTCAAGCGTTGAAGGGTCAGGGGCTGGATTAATTTTAATCAACCCAAAAGGTTTGGAATTCACATATGCTCTTCGTTTTGATTTTCAGACCACCAATAACGAGGCTGAATACGAAGCACTAATAGCCGGCCTAAGGCTAGCCAAAGAAATGAAAGTTGAAAAGCTTGAAGTGTTCACGGATTCGTTGCTGGTCTCAAGTCAAGTCAATGACAGCTACATAGCTAAAGAGCCCAACATGAAAAAATACAGAGATAAATCCAAGGAACTGATGAGTACCTTCCAAGCATGCAACATCAAACAGATCCCAAGATCTCAAAACAAGAAGGCCGATGCCCTAAGTAAGCTTGCATCCCTCACTTTTGCCCATCTCACCAAGAAGGTACTGGTAGAAGTGTTGAAGGCCCCATCCATTGATGAATTGGAGGTTCAAGACGTGGTTACCGAAGAAGAACCAAACTGGATGACTCCCATAAGAAAGTTCCTCAAAAATGGTGAATTACCCAATGATCAAGTGGAAGCCAAAAGGGTTGAAATCAAGGCAAGGCAATACATACTACAAGGAGAAACCCTTTACAAAAAGGGTTACCTTGCTCCCTTGCTAAGATGTGTCGGTCCCGAGCAAAGTAAATATTTGATCAAGGAAATTCATGAAGGTGTATGCGGAGCTCACTTTGGAGCTAGGTCGGTAGTTGCAAAGCTCATGAACCTCGGATATTTCTGGCCCTCAATGCATCGTGACACAACCGAAGAATTGAAGAAATGTGATGCCTGCCAGATCCACGCACCAGTCCCAAAAAGTCCCAAGCATGATTTAGTCCCAATAACCTCGGCTTGGCCATTCCATAAGTGGGGAATGGACATTGTTGGTCCATTTCCCCCAAGCAAAGGGGGAGTGAAATTCCTACTGGTGGCGGTAGACTATTTCACCAAGTGGCCCGAGGTCAAGCCACTTGCCAAAATCACAGGAAAGCAAGTCATTGACTTTGTCTGGGAAAACATCATTTGCCGTTATGGATTGCCAGGAGTACTTGTCACCGATAACGGAAGGCAATTTGCTGAGAAGCCCTTCAGCGTTTGGTGCAAAGAATACAAAATCGATCAGGTTTTTAGCTCAGTGGCTTATCCGCAATCAAACGGGCAGGTTGAGAGAACAAATAGAAGCATAGTGGAAGGCATAAAGACAAGATTGGGAAGATACGAAAGCAACTGGCTTGAAGAATTGCCTAGTGTCCTATGGGCAATTAGAACAACAGAAAAAACAAGCCATAAGAAAACACCTTACAGCTTGGTATTTGGATCCGAAGCTGTGATCCCTGCCGAAATAGGAGTTGTAACCCAAAGAATTGTCAACATGGATCCCGAAACAAACCAAACAGAGACCATGTTGAATTTACAACTCCTAGAGGAAGCAAGAGATCAAGCCGCAATTCAAGAAGCCAAATACAAGCAACAAATGGAAGCTTACTACAACAAAAAAGTCAAAAACGAACGTTTCAAGCCAGGGGATCTGGTCCTCAGAAACAACGAAGCCAGCAAGAAAGAAAATCAAGGAAAGCTTGGCCCAAAATGGGAGGGCCCATACACCATCCTTGAAGCACACAAAGGTGGATCCTACAAGCTGGCTGATTCAGAAGGCAAAAAGCTTCCAAGGCATTGGAACGGCAAAACACTGAAAAGGTTCCATGTTTAAACGGAAAGTTTGGTTTGTATCAAAATGTATTTCAAGCAGGATTATGAATACCTTTTGTAAAAAGCAAGTATTTCTTTAATGAATGAAGTTGTTTCTATCAAACTTGTCTTTCTATCCCAAAATCAGGTTGAGAACCTAGCAAAAAACTCCATGGCAAGGGCCATGTAAGGGGATGAGCTCCCAGGCCACATCGCTCAATAGGTTCAAGGGTTGAATGAGCCTATATAAGGGGTGAGTTCCTAAACCAATACAACTCCATGAGACTTGTTAAGAAAAAACAAAATTGTCTCATAGACGGGTATAAGCAGCCTACACCAAATGCTCCCTAAGCCTTAGAAATATAGTCTACAAAAAGGCTAAAAAACCAAAAGAAATAATTAAAAGGATAGGTGCCATCTCTTCTTGTTAAAAATGCCAAGGCTAAGTGTCTGCAGCACTGAACCCTTTTAGGCATAAAAAACATAAGGGCAGCACAAACCCGACAAAGACAAAGTTACAAAAGAACAAAGCAAATCCAAAAAGAACAAAGTCAATTGGACAAAAATCACAAAGGTACAAACCAAGCCAGGACGCAAAACCAAGAAGCCTTCAAGGCTTCAAGCCACCCGGGCAATACCTCGAAACCTTAAAGGCTTCAACCTATTGACAGACAGCCAAAAGGCTTGGACGGTTAAAAGCCAAATGAACTGCCTTGTCCAAAAAGCACAAGCATAAAACCATAATAAAAGGAAAATGGTTAAAACATAACATCATATAAAAGAAAGCCCTAAAAAGACTTTCAAACATAAGTTAGAAATAAGTCCTAATAACTTGCAAGCTTAAACTACTGTTCCAGCGGCCACAAAGGCCTTAAAACATAACCAACAGGAACCTTAAGGGTTCCTGATAACCTAATATTGTTCAAGTTAACATTACAAAACATAAATTGTTTCAGTGCTAAGAAAGCTACGAATCAAGCATCAGCAGATTTGGAAACTCCAGAACCTTCGCCCTTGGCCTTCTTTGTTTTCTTCAACTTTTTAGTCTTCACACCTCCATCACCACCAACCGCCGAAGCCTCCAAGCTTGCATCCTTAGGAACATCCGGCTGACCTGAAAGGGTATCGTCACTATCACCTGAATAAGACCTCTTCCTTGAAAGAGATCCCAGGACTTCAGCACAGACCTTCTCATTCAAGCCCTCCGGCTTCAAACCTTGCAACACAACAAGAGGCTTACCAAAGCAACCAGAAACTTGATGGATGTAAGGATAAGTCAGCTTCTCCATTTGCTCAACGGAGCCTTTAAAAACATCAGAAGCCTCGGGCCGAAACAGAGGTGACTTCTCCAAAGGGTGACCGGACTCATGGAGCTTATAACCTGCAATAAGACCTTGGTGTTTTCCTAAATTGAGCAGCTTAGTATAAACATCGCCAAGGGCAGAATTAAACTCTTTGGAGTGCAGCAGGTAGGTAACCACTTGATGGAAACCCTGCTCAATGAGCCATTGGTTATCGCCAGTAGCCTGAGAAACTGAAGCCTTCAACCCTTCTTTCTCCTTACCAAAAGCCTGTTGCTGAACAAACAAAGCTTCCCGGTCAGCCCTAAGTTTCAACCTGTCAGCCTCGAAGCTCTTTTTCAAATCACCCATCTCAATCTCATGCGTCTTTTTCAGATCACTAACCTTCTTCTCCCATGCTGCTTCCTTCTCGGCAAAACCAGCTATCTCCTTTTTCATCCCAGCCATGGAGGATTTCATTTTATCCTTCTTCTTGGAGAATTCTTCATATTCCCGCATTCTCTGACGAAAATGGGCAATGCCTTGAGGAAGCATGGCAGCAAGGTTGCAAGTACTCAAAATCATACGGGACAGCATCAGGTCATCATCCATCCCAGCAATAGTCTCATGCACTGAGGGAGGAGCAATGTGACTCAGAGCATCCTCACAAACAGCAGCATCTTTGAAGCTGTCATCATTCTTCACCGACCAAGTAGGCACATAAATCCCTTCCGGGTCCAACCCTTCAACGTCCCTGCTCGAAGATTCCTGAACAGGAGTGGCAACAACCTTCTTGCTCGAAACCTTTTTGCCATGAACAACCAATTCCTTAGCCTTCTCAGCACCTGCTTCAACATCTTGATCTTCCGAAACTTCAATATCGTCACTCAAGTCCACTGGTTCAGTAGAAGTGGATTGAGGACCAGCTTTCAACAACCGACGAGAAGATCGACGGGTTGAAGATTTAGGAGCATTAGACTTAGAAAAACCCTTGGCAGTAGCAGCACTAACATAGCCTGAGCCCTCAAACCTTTGATCAGCAGTCCTAACCACAACATTCTCACCAGGAACAGACGGAGCATCATCAAAAACAACATCAGAAGTATCGTCGCTCTTAATAAAATCCAAGGCAGACATGACTGCAAAAAACAACAACACATAAGTCATAGATTAAGAAAAACATAAAAAGGACAAAAAAGGAAAATGCATACCCATGCCACTCCTCATAAGAACCGGATCCCGATCAACATTCCCCCAAATTTTACTAACCCCTAATAGAACAAGTAAGTGTTCAGGAAAGGGACGAACCCTCGAAGGGCACCCCCGGATGGCATTGAGAAAAACAGCATTCAATTCAGACTCGGAAGGTTCCGGATCATTGAGAACAGCATCCGGATTCCTCCACACCATTTTAAATGGGAGAATAGTATCGGAGACCCAGAAAAAGCGGCCTTTCCAAGCCCCAAGCGTAGTAACCATCGAGGAAATAAGGCAGGTATCAACTTTGGTTGTTTCAAAAGTAAACCAATCGCCATTCTTAGCCAAACGAAAAAACCGGCGAAAGAGTAAAAGGGAAGGATCATACCCAAGAGCACGACATAAAACCTCAAAATGCAAAACCCTAGACATCCCCTTTGGATGAACTTGCCCAAAAGAAACCCGATAATACTCCAACAAGTTCAAAACAAAGAACGAAAAGGGATATCGAAGGTTTGAGAACTCAAAATGACTACAATAAAGGGCAATTGAACCAGAAGGTGGTTTATCAACGGGAACATCACAAGCAGGGGCAGTGGGGTCAAACTTCCTATCAATACCATATTCCATACAAAATAAATCTATCTCCTCTTGTGTTAACCGGGAAAAAGATTTTGCTAAGTCCTTACGAGCACCCATTTTTTGAAAACGGAAAATGGAAAATGCAAGATGAAAAGGAAACCGGAACTAACCTTAGAGAGGGAGAGAAAATGGCAGGAACTTGGAATAAATTGTGAAACAAATGGATAAGTTTGGAAATATAAAATAAATATAAGTCTACAATAAGGGTAATAATGGCAAAACAGTAACTCCTGCGAAAACCGCCACCCTATCAACTGCCATACATCAATCAAATCAATTGTCAGTTATTTGAAATTCAAATTCAAAACATTAACTGCCTCCAACCTTTCAAGCCTTCAAGCAACGAACCCTCGAAACCTTCAAGCAATAAAATACGTGCATAAAAGTCAGAAGTCTTTAAGCTTATCACCCAAAAGCCTCTGACTTGGGGGGCTGATGACGGGGGTAGCTCAAGACTAAATAAAATGATTAAATATGTAAGCGCTCAAAAGGTTAAACGGTTCAACGGTTGAAAAGCTGTGAGTTGGGAAAAGCAATGCAGAAACAGTAGCCGGTCACATCTGAAGATCGCTTCACCAACCCACGGCCGCAAAAGCAAAGCAGGTCTGCCAATGCACACTATTATCCGGGGGTCAAAAGCCTTCAACCCCCGAAAGGGGAAACCCTCCACTGCAAGCGAGGTTACTAGTCTAATCCATTCCACTTCGGGAGATGCCTTCTCTTATAAAATGACACTTCATTTACTTCAGAGAACACATCCTGACCAGCTCTGATTCTCCAATCTCTGGTCATTCACATCGAATGCTTGTCTCGCACAAGTCATTCCCTTTCACATCCAACACACACATTCCCTTTGCTTCCACTTCCGAATCTGAGTACAATTCAGAGGAGGATCCATAGCAAAGAACAACAATAAACTAGTAAACCTCCTTCCACGTCTCGCAAACGTGGGGGGACCCCACGACCTGCGTTAGGCAAGGTTGAACCCTTCAACCATTCTGCCTAGCCAGTCCAGCTACCACCTTTGGTCTTGTATTTGTTGCATCAACAGGTTTGTATTTCAAGAGTTGTCCTATGATCACCTTTTGTAACACAATATCTCTTGAATGAATGAAGATGTTTTATCAAATTTGTCTTTCTATCCTAAAATCAGGTTGAGAACCTAGCAAAAAACTCCATGGCAAGGGCCATGTAAGGGGATGAGCTCCCAGGCCACATCGCTCAATAGGTTCAAGGGTTGAATGGACCTATATAAGGGGTGAGTTCCTAAAAAAATAAAACTCCATGAGACTTATAATTTAAAACAAAGTTGTCTCATAGACGGGTCCGAACAGCCTACACCAAATGTTCCTTAAGCCTTAGAAAAATTATCAAAAAACAGGCTTACAAAATGAAATCAAAGTAAGGAAAGTAATGAATAGGATAGGTGCTATGTCTTCTTGTTAAAAATACCAAGGCTAAGTGACTGCAGCACTGAACCCTTTAAGGTATAAAAAACATAAAGACAACACAAACCCAACAACCATAAAGAAGTAATTCATGGAGCAATACAACAACACAAGTAAAAAGGTTACATAAAACCTAAAACTCAAAAATACAAACCAAGACACCAAGTCATAAAACTAAAGTAGTAACCGGAAGCCTTGAAGGCTTCAAGCTATAAACATTCAAACAGCCGGAAGCCTTGAAGGCTTGAAGCCAACCAAGCTGCCTTACCAAACAGGCACAAGCACAAAAAATATAACACAAGGTAAGTAGTGGAAACTTAGTAACATAATAAAGGAAGCCTTAATAGGCTTCCAAACATCCAAACAAAGTTAAAGCAAGCCTTAGTGGCTTGTAAACCTAAGAAATTGTTCAAACGGCCACCAAGGCCAAACCATAAAACAGAAACCTTAAGGGTTTTCTACAAAACCTAAAGTGTTTAACAGAGATGCATAACATTGTTCAACAAGATGCTAAGAAAGCTACGAATAAACCCCAGAAGTTTTCACTTTGCATCACTCACCACAGACTTTGATGCACCAGCTTCATCACCCTTAGTTTTCTTGGCTTTTTTCTTCCTCTTACCTTCCTCAACAGCCGTCCCAGAGGCTTTAAGGCTTGGATCCTTCGAGCCCTCACCAGCACCAGAAAAGGTATCTTCACTATCACCCGAGCAAGAACGCTTCTTTGACAAAGATCCAAGCACTTCCTTGCAGACAACCTCATCAAGCCCACGCGGTTTCAAATCCTGCAAAATAGATATGTGCTTCCCAAAACATTTTGAGACCTCACCAACGTAGGGATAAGTCAAGCGTTCCATCTCTCAGACTGAATCCTGAAAAACCTTGAGAGCTTCGGGGCGGTAGAGGGAGGATTTGTCTTGAGAATCACCAGACTGGCAAGCTTTGTAGCCGGCAACATAACCCTGATGCCTCCCATGCTCCAAAAGTTTACCATACACACCACCCAGAACACTGTTAAACTCAGCCGAATGCAGGAGGTAAGTGACAACTTGTTGAAACTCGTGTTCAATCAGTCATTTGTTGTCATCAGAAAGTTGAACCCTGGAAGCCTCCAAGGCTTCCACCTGCTTCTTTAACTCACCAACCTCTGCCTCATGCTTTTGGGTTAACTCTTCAACCTTCTTTGACAAAGTCTCCCCCTTTTTCACCAAACCTTCATTTTCTTTCTTCAAAGTTCTCACAGTAGCCTTCATCTTGTCCTTTTTCTTCAAAAATTCTTCATATTCATGCATCCTCTTACGAAAACGGGCAACTCCTTGAGGAAGCATGGCAGCAAGGTTACAAGTACTTAATATCATACAAGACAGCATCATATCATCGTCCATCTCAGCAATAGTACCATGAACCAAAGGAGGAGCAATATGGCTCAACACATCCTCACAGACAGTAGCCTCTTCGAAACTATCACCCAACTTCACACCCCAATCAGGTACATAAACCTGATGCGGGTTAAGACCTTCAGAACCGCTAACACTTTTACCAGATGAGCCTGCTACAACACCCCCTTTACCAACAGACTTCTTCCCAGCAATAACCAACTCCTTCTCCTTGTCAACACCCTCATCCAGGGCATGATCGATAGAAACACCAATATCATCACTCAGGTCCACATGTTCCGAAGTAGATGGTGGACAGGAAGTATTCAGACGACGATTTGAACGTCGGAAAACCTTGGGAACAATAGCCTTCTTAAAACCCTTCATATCAGGCACACCTACATAACCCGAACCCTCGAACCTCTGTTCTGAACCCTTAACCACGGCATTTTCACTGGGAGTAGCCTGGACATCCCCAAATGCAACATCCGATGTATCATCACTCTTAATGAATTCCAAAGCAGGCATGACTGCAAAAAAATAGACAAACACATCTAATGATCATAAAAGAAAGTAAAAGAGGAAAAATAAATGTGCAAAAACATACCCTGTCCGTCCCTCATAAGAACCGGGTCTCGATTCGGTTTATCCCACAACTTATTAATACCCAGTAACACCAAAAGTTGCTCGGGAAAAGGACGAACCCTTGAGGGACATTCCCTAATAATTTCAAGAAAACGGGAGTTTATCTCGGAAGCAGAAGGTTCGGGTTCGTTAAGAATGGCCTCGGGTCGCCTCTAAACCATTTTGAAAGGAAGAATCTCATCCGAGACCCAGAAAAACCGATCCTTCCAGGTACCAAGTGTGGTAACCATAGATGAAACCAAGCAAATATCGGCTTTAGATGTCTCAAATGTAAACCAATCACCGTTCTTTGCCAATCGAAAGAAACGGCGAAACGATAACAAAGTAGGGTCATAACCACACGCTCAACCTCGAAATGTAAAACCCTAGCCAAACCCTGTGGGTGAATTTGACCAAAAGACACATGATAATACTCTAACACATTTAAAACAAAGAGTGAAAATGGATGACGGAGATTAGAAAATTCAAAGTGTCGACAATAAAGAGCAATCGAACTAGCCGGACACTGATCGATTGAACATCCATCCCTGGAGCAACTGGTTTAAACTTCAGCCCAATACCCCATTCCATACAAAACGTTTCAACCTCCTCTTGGGTTAAACGCGAATAACTTACGGCTAAATCCTTACGAGCACCCATAGGTTATGATTGAAAGAAAGAAAAACGAAAATAAAGAACTAACCTCGACGAAGGGAAGGGAAGATGTGAAGGAAACTTGAGAGAAAATGAAGGAACTTTGTGATTATGTTGATAAAAAATGAAAAAAAGGCTAAAATAGGAGTTATGATTGTATAGCAGTTAATTACACGGCCCTCTGCAAAACCGCCGACTGAAAAACTGCCACACATTAATCAAATCAGTTGTCAGTTTCGAAATTCAAAAAACTCTCAACTGTCCCCAAGCCTTGAAGCCTTCAAGCCTTTAAGCAATGCAAATAAATATGTAAAAGTCAGAAGTCTTTGAGCTCAACTCCCAAAAACCTCTGACTTGGGGGGCTGATGACGGGGGTAGCCCAAGACCAAATAAAATGACTTAGACATATTAAAGCCTAAAGGGTTAAAAGGTTCAAAGGTTAAAAACCCGGGAGCTAGGATAAAGCAATACATGAACATTAAATAGTTACATCTCTGATTGCTTCACCAACTTTCCTAGCCGCAAAAGTAAGACGAGTCCACAGAACACAGTCTTTTACCCGCAGGTCAAAAGGCTTCAACCCCCAAAAGGGTAAGTCCCCCACTGCAGACAAGTTTCACTAGTCAAGGGTTTCTTCTTCGGGAGATGACCTTCTCTATATACATGACACTTCATTTAGTGAGAAAAACATGCTGGATCAGCTCTGATTCTACAAGAATCTCTGCTCATTGCTCTTGAGTACTTGTTCTATGCAAGTCACTCTCCGTCACATTCAACACACACATTCTTATTGCTCCCACATCCGAGACTGAACACATTTCAGTGGAGGATCCCGAGCAAACAACAAAATCACACTAGTGAACCTCTCTCCACGTCTTGCAAACGTGGGGGGACCCCACGACATGCGTTAGGCAAAACTAAACCCTGCAACCCTTTTGCCTAACCAGCCCCGCTACTAACACTGGTCTATTATTTGTTGCATCAACAGTTGGAATACTTTGGTACCGAAAAAGGTAGGAATCCTGGCATGGAGGGTGGAGCTAGATAGGACTCCGAAAAGGTGTGCGTATGCTCGGAGAAACATAAACGTACCATCAAATATCTGCCCGTTATGTGAGTCGCTTCCATAGTCCAGCGAACATCTCTTTGTTTCGTGTGAATTCGCTCAGTCGGTTTGGGCAATAATATCACAATGGTGTAAGTAGTCCACTTTCCGCTTTCGGGATTAGGGATGTATTGGATATGGAGGTGCATATAAGGGGGTCGGCTAAGTTCAAAAAGGCGGGGTGTGTAGTTTGCCAAACGACGTTGTGGTGTATATGGAAGGTCAGAAATGATGTCGTTTTTAACCTTCGCAACCATTCTCTGCAGCAGATCATCCCGGATATTAAGAGTCTCAGCTTTTAATCCCATGAGACAACACTAGATTGAGAAGCGTGGAATGGCTTTAATCTGTACAAGTTGGGATGGTAGTATGGGGTAGTAGGGTGGAATGTTGTTGCTGCTGCAACTTATGTTTTAGATGTACTGCTTGGGCTAGTTTTCGGCTGGCCTGTTATGTTTGTTTTTTAATAAAAACTAGTGGGTTACACCGCGCTTCGCGGCGGAGCGGCCCAATTTTTAACAAATTTTAAATAGAAACGTAGACACAAGGGTAAAAATAATGTTAATAGTAGAATTTCGTTCGATATTTGTTCGGTTCATTATGTTATCGTTATGATATGGGCAGTCGATGTATCAGCTGCATGTCGACACGTGTTTTAAAAAAACCTAAAGCTTTAAATATATGTAAATCTACGTAGCGGGAATTCGGTTGGGATCAGTTCTGTTCGTTACGGTACCGGTATTCGGTATAACAACCGAAAGAGAAACAAAAAAATAAAAGCCGTGATATGGCTAAAAGGATATCAAAACATGTTTTACATCAATCGAAAATAATAAAAACGAATACCGATACTGATGTCGGCGTTGTTTTTTTATCGGTATTGGCCTTTTCGTTTCGTTACCTGTATAATACCGAGTGCGATTGAAACTTAAAAAACAAAAAAAAACCTAAAAAAGACAAGAAAAAACAAAAACACTGAAGTTTTTTTTTTTTGAACGGTCAACAGAATCAATTTCGGGAACTCTCGGGGCATCCACTAGACAAAAGGAGTACTCCGTTAGTAACTCAAGTCCATCACCAATTTCGAGGAGTTTTGCTTTGTGAAATGTAAACAACAATAAAAAAAAATTAGTGTTAAAAACTCAAAAGTCACATACATAACTATTCCTCCGAATGTGTTGAATTAATAGTATATAACAATTTGTTTGGTTGGACTTTCAAAAATAAGTTTAATGAGTGAGTTTTGATGAAAATGCCTTGGGATTCGTATATTTGGTTTAAGAAACTGAATTTTTTTAAGCAGTATAGTATGTATAAAAAACAGCGTCTACGGACTCAGGGCGTTAAATATTTTGATTTTGGACTCAAATGGTTAAAACCACTATAACACAAGGACTCAAAAAGTAATTTACTCTATCTTTATTAAATAATCTAAAATTTTGAAACCACTAATCTTGATTTTGATTCCAGCAAAGTTTTTTAGGGATGAAAAAGATTTAAGTGTGAAATATTTGATGTGGTCTAAAATATACATATTTTTATATAAATAGGATTATTAGATTTTATCACCCCTAACTATTGGTTATTGGTCGCTGCCACCCCCAACTATCACTTTGACGTCCGCCACCCCCAACTTAACACTTATTGTGTTCTGTCACCAAGTCGTTAACTGATCACTAACTTTTGATCTCGTTACTATACTTTTGAGGTGTCCTAAGATCCCTAAAACCTTCCTAAGATCCCTATGACACCCCTAAAAGTATAGTAATAGGATTAAAAGTTAGCGATCAGTTTAAGACTTGGTGACTGTACACACTAAGTGTTAAGTTGGGGGTGACGGACGTCAAAATGATATTTGAGGGTGGCAGCGGCCAATAGCCAATAGTTGGGGTGATAAAATCTAACAACCCATATAAATATTCCAACACTTTTGAGTAACTTTAGGGTTGTTTGAATTAAATTCTACTTGTATCTAGTCCAAATTTAATGATTTTAAGAGATAATAAGCTAAAATGAAGTATTTTGATTAAATTTGAGAACTTAAATGAAAGTGAAACATATTCTGTAGGATATGAAAAAAAAATTGATGATATATATAATAATATTGATTAGTGTAACTTA